>CM053267.1:77572003-78172003 GCA_028583415.1 Protea cynaroides | reverse complement strand
CTCGAGTTGAACCAGATTTGCTTCTAGGTTTCGGTCCTCAATACTAACTGTACACGGCCCATAGTATTCATTCAACGCCACTTCGACTCCCAACGGAGAGTGAACTATCAAGCTTGGGTTCAAACACTTGACAGGTAATTCCATTCACTTCCCAAAAGAAATAGAAATGAAGGAGTGCGTGGCCCCAGAGTCAAAGAGTACTCTGACAGGTATACCAGCTATATTTACAGTCCTTGAAATTTAATTATCCTTTAGTTCTACATGCTCAAACACAACAAACAGTAAGTCAAATAGGAAGGAATAGAATCATACCAGTAACCACATCAGGTGATGCGACTGCCTCTTCAGTGGTGACTGCGAATACCTTTCCTTGCTGCGACAGTTGCTTCTTAGGTAGAGTACAGGTCTTCGCATAATGACCCAATTGCTGACAGTTGAAACATTTAACATTTGAGTTCTGTCCAGCAAACTGTGACGGTGGTGGTGCAGTAGTGTTCCTTGCAGGCACCACAGCAGACTGAGCCCTGTATGGGCAGAATGGTATAGTATTGCCTCCACTTGAAGTCTTAGTAGCAGGCCTCTTCAGTCCCCTGTTCTGAGCAAAGAAACTGTCTCTTTGACTGGATTCGATTACCCTGGCAATCTACACAGCCTCATTATATATCTTCTTTTCCAAACCCAAGACGTGCTCTCGGATACTTCCTCGTAATCCCATGGTGAACCTACGGGTCTTGGTTTCTTCTTCTTGCATGCTTGTCAGAGCGAAGAAGAACAGCTCTTCATATCTCTGCTGGTATGCATCAACCGTCGACTGGGATTGCTGTATGTTGAGGAATTCCTTCTCCATTTGATCTCTAAAGCTCTTCGGAAAGTATTTATCGAAGAAAGCCCCTTTGAATATTGCCCAATCGTTCTGAGTGTGCTTTACCTCTAAGTATGACCGGGTAGAATTCCACCAGGCATTGGCATCTTCCTTGAGCATGTGCGTAGCAAACAACACCTTCTCATCTTCCGTACAAGTCATCAGACAGAAGTTCTTATCTATTTCAGACACCCACTGTGCAGGCCACAGTGGTATTCCTGGTTTCCCTGTGAAGGTAGGGGGTTTCAGCTTCAAGAACCTATCCACCGCTCGGCTTAGGTCATTCTGCCCCTATGCATTCATTCCATACCATGGTGGTGGGTACGGATAGATTCCTTGATAGATAGATGACGATGAAAATTGGTGTGGTGGTTGTAGATTCTGTCCTTGGCCCATCGGCCCAGTACTACCATCCATTGGCAGTGTGTTGTTATTTCCCCTAGACTCAGGTGTACCTTCTGTGGGAATATATCCCGGTGGCCTGAACATCTTCAGCATCTCGTTCAGGAATGTTTTCTGCTGAGCTTCCATCTGAAAAATCAGATTCATCACAATTGTTTCAGAGTTTGTGAGAGGAGGTCCTGGCAAATTTGTTGGTGCTCTGGGACTCTGCCTTTCTTCACCGCTTGGGTTCATATTTTGCTCATCAACATTTCCTGTTTCCACATTATCCTCGTCTGGGCGCACCCTGGAGTGGTGATGCTTTCGTGAGCCTCTACGACCATTTCCGCCTGCCATATCAGATTAGTCTGTTTGGATCTGAGAAGAAAACATAATAGATGAGGTACAATCGAATAATCATAATAGTGTTAGTCTTTAACAATTGCAAGGCGAAACATCATAACAAAATTTAAATAAAAATTTTACAAATTTTTCCCAAAATTTTTTGGGTTTTCATTAGTTGTCCGGTCGCAACATACCTGTCGCCGCACTGTATAAGGTAGTGCGACCGGTATGTCCAGGCGGACAAAACTTATCGAATTCCCGAGGGGTATCGGTCGATGTACCGATCGCAACTCTATGGAAAATGGAGCGACCGGAATAGTTCGACTGGTTAGGATTTTCTTTTGATCGAGGGGTACCGGTCGACTTTACCAAGGAGGTACCGGTCGACCGGTATGGGCAAACCCGTTGACCGGTATGCCGAGAATGGCTTTAAAATCATGAAAAGTGAGATTTTTCTCACTTTTCTTTTCTTCTTCCTCTCCGGTGGCGATTCCTCTTTGGCTTGCTAAGTTGCTACAGTCCGACCGGTGATCTTAGAAGCCATTTTCTTCCTATCAAGACCTAGAACATCACCTCTAAGTAAGTTCTTTCCTTACATTCATCACTTTCATATCGGTTCTCTATGGTTCCAAGCCCAAAATTTAGGTGTTCCTTAGTTTAGGAAATTCTAGCCGTAGGAACTCTTTTCCTTCAGCTTAGAACGGGTTTAGGGACCTCTATGAGCAAAAGCCCTCAACCAATTTGAGGTTCTACCGAAAGGTTTTCACAAAAATCAAAATTTTCGATTTTTAACCTAGGTTTTGGTAAAAAAATTGAATTTTTCTGAAAATTCCTAAATTTCTTGTTTGATTGATGTATTTTCGGTTTTCATGAAGTGTTTGGGGGTTACGTAAGTCCTCCTCCCCAGGTTTTGGGTGAGTTCGAGGCTTTTGCTTAATTTACTGTCGTTATGCTGTCGAAATTTCAAAAAATTTTAATCCATTTCTCTTTGTTTTGTCTTTGTTTGTAGTTCAGAATGTCTCAATGCAGAGGTGCGGGTAAACGTTCCTTTGGTCTTGGCATGCACCGCCTGCATCCATCTGTTCCACAGCTCGATAAGCGGTGGTTTAGTTCTGAGGCGGCGCAAGCCCGTTTTCCCTGGTTCGAGGAGAAAAATATTGAGTCGGGGCGACGGGTGAACCTGGAGCAGCTGCAGCGGTTTGACGTTGAGGCAGCTTTTAATAGACTTGGGTGGTTGCCCGTTATCACCTATACGGTGACTACCCATCCCAACCTTGTTAAACACTTCTATGCGAACCTGGAGATAAAGGGAGATGTCAATGACTTCTGTCAATGCAGGGAACTCCGCCTTACTAGTCTCGTCAAGGGTGTCCCCATCTCCTTCAACACTCACCAGCTCACCGATCTCCTAGGGATTCCCAATGATAGGGAGTTGGTCTACTGTGCCCCTAAGATGAAGGTCTTTCTCACAGACGATCTGTGCTAGGAGATTTTAGAGCAGCTACTTAACCCTGGAGCGCCTATGAAGGCTGCTAGCTTGAGACCTGTGCCTCAGGTATACAGTCGCATCATCCAGCACAATATTGTGCCTCATCTCAGCTCACTCAGTACTTGACCTATTGCGTCTGCACTGGGGAGCGGGTCTGTCTTCCCTACATCATTATCAGGACCATGCATCAGGCTACTCTATCCAATCAGGCCAGTAACCTTCCATATGCCTGACTCATCACCACTCTTCTGCAGTGATTACGAGTGGACATGAGGGGTGAGACTGCCGTTGAGGATACTTTGACCTCGGACATTGACTGGGATGCCATTCTCCAGATGCAGATGGACAACCTGTCGATCAGTGATGAGGAATTAAAGGCTCGTCCTCGCCCACTCAGGAGGGTAGCAGCCGCGGCAGCAGCAGCAACAGTAGCCAATGCGGCTCATGCAGCAGAGGCAGGGGGTGATGATGAGGGTGGCGATGATCAAATGGAGGATGTTCCAGCGCCAGCACCACAACCCACACATGCAGCGGGACCATCTCAGCCTCCTCCTGATATCGTGATGGGTATGTTCACAGAGATCCGAGATGCCCAGCGGGAGATGAGCCGTGATCTAGAGCGCCTTACTCGCAGCCTCAGAGTCACCCAGGAGCAGGTGCACTGGCTCAGGGTAGCCTACGAGCGTGATTATGACATCGCTGACCCCATTCCTCCTAGGCCCCCAACCCCATGATAGACCTCTTATTTTCCTCTCCCTCTTGGCATGGTTTATATATAACAGGGTAACTGTCCAGCTTGTAGACTGTACCCTGTAGCACAATCTACTTTTGCTACAATTTTAAATATTTTAATAGAAGATTATGGTTTCTTTTCTCACTATAGCATGTCTGTTTATTAGTTTCATATTTAAGATAGTATGTTATGCTCTTTCATTTTTTGTCTCAGGCATCAAACAGTGCTTAAGGTGTGTTCTTATTAAGACTTTTAATTTTTTCCTATCTCAGTTCATCGACTCAGTTAAGTGCAATATGGTCTGTTGGACAGAACCTAAGAGCTCTGATACCAAGTTGCCACACCTCAATTCTGACTGAACCAGAAGTGTGAGTGAACCGTCACTGAACCAACGGTTCACACTAGGATCTCAATAAGACTGTGTCCACTCATACAAATCATTGCACATAACCACAATCAGAATATAATAAATACAGCGGAAGTCTTAAATAAAATGAACTGAGTAATCTATTGATAAATTTAAATAAAATATTCAATTATTCAAATTCCCAAAACTTAAATAATATCCTTACATCACTATATTTCCAATCGAAAAATAACTGAAATAAATAAAATCAAATCCTAAAGGTACACGCAGAAAGGGCACTCGCATGAAGCATCATGCTCGTCCTCTCCTGCTTGCACTTCCAAAGCAGCAACACCTCCATACGCTGGAGCATCCATATAGTCCTCCATAGTATAACCTGCATCAACATCTAAAAATAATGTGTACACAAGGGTGAGCTCACAACTTAGCTCAGTAAGACAATCAGACAATGCAACAAACATATGCATGAGTAACATTCACATCATGGTTTGATTTTAAGTTTGCAATGTGCTATAGAAAGGATTGGCGGCCACCGCACCTCTATACACGAGTGTGTGAAGTTGTCCAATGGATCAAACACCACTGTTGTCCCACATGCACCCTACCATGGAATAGAGATAGAGCTTAGGCGTCTGGATCAAACACCGCCAACAGCTCCCCTGATACTCTACCCATACCAACACGTAAGCCCCTATTGGCGAGGGCTTGCAAACTGGGCTCGCAACTAACCAATCCTGTATGTCATCACAGTAGACCTTGTCCCAGCACAGCTCCCTACGGCATAGAGATAGAGCTTGAGTATAGTGGCCAGGCCGGAGACTACAGTTCCACTTCCTCCCCCTGATACCCTACCCGCACCAAGCATGCTAAGACAGAACGATACGAAAGGTGCTAGTGTGAGGAATGATCCCAGACCTCTAGTCCTTCCCATTCCACACACCAATGAAAATAATCACATGCTTAACAGTCACAACCTAGCATAGCAAGTATGCATGAACAATAATAATAACTGAAAGTAAAGGATGACATGCGAGAATGTACAAACAACATTCCACAAAACCATAATTATTAACAATGATTTACTGTTATTCAATTATTAGGGTTTAGGTCCGATTCCCTTACCTGACGCTTGTTTGATAGCTTGCTCCGCGTCGCAAGGTCCAAACGTGCTATCACAAGGTCCTACACGATATTAGGGTTTAGTTAAAATAGGTTTACGTTGGTCAGAAAACCAACAATGACAAAACACATCTCACAGAGCTGACCGATCACAGGTACCGATCGCAGCACTGTGGGGAAAAATTGTGACCGGTATAGTCGGCCGGTCCCCACAGACCAGTCCCCGAGAGGTACCGGTCGCATATGGTGCGACCGGTATGGTTCGACCGGTATGTCTCCGAAAGACCATACACTTGGTTCCCACCTTCCGTCAGTCACCCTCTATTGATCCTAGGGTTTCTCTTATTCATTCTAGGTCTGAACACTGAGTTAGAGTTGTTTCCAACTCCATTCAAGTCCTAGCCTCAATGATCTTCGACTTAGAAATTGAATCTAGGGTTTACGACTAAATTTAGGGTTTGACGGCAAAATAGGGTTTAGATCAATACCTCGCTTTGCATGGTATTGATTTAATCATAACCAACCATCCTAGAAAACTTAATGTAGAAAAAGGTTTAAGCAGTTACCGTCGACTTGCGGTAAGGTGTTCTTCGTCGAGCGGCAATGGTGGCTCTTCCTTCTCCTTCCTAGCTTCTCCTCCTTCTTCAATCTCTTTCTCCTCTCTAGGGTTGGTGAGGATCAATGAAAGAGGTTTTAGGAGGTTTAGAGAGGTTTATATAGGCTAGGTTTAGGTTTAGGAAGTCTCTTAGCATTAGGAAAGTCCTTCGGTTTAAAATTTAAAAAGTGGGACCCACAGAGATCCGTTTCTGGATCTAAGTGGTCTGCTGCACAGGCCATACCGGTAGACCGGTACCAAGACTGGTACCATCGACCGATATGAATTAATTCATACTTAATTTGGTCTGATTGGTCTGTTTCGTACCTGTTTGTCATCCGCTCGTCCTGTCTGGCCCCGTGATGATTTAGATCGGGTTCATGGAGTGCGGGTCTTACAATATCACTTCCATTTCATCAAATTGATAACCAGCATAGGTTATTTCAGGCTCCTCATTATATTGATAGGCAATGAGGGGCTCTTCAGATTCTGTCTTTGCTACTGCAGGCTATGAAATTTCGGGGAAATATATGTCATACTCGCATCTCACTTCTTAGGTCGAGAACAGGTTTACCTCGTCACTAGGTGTGATGCTTCCTTCAGCTTGGACCACTTGAGTTGGAATATCCTTGTCCGAACATATCTCCCCCCATTCTATAAAGTTAACTGTGTGATGGGGAAGGAGATTGTTTACCACAGATGCTTGCCTCGGTTGGATCTTAATCTTTCCCGCGTCTACCAGATCTTGTATAGCATGCTTTAAAGGGATGCGAAATTCAGTATCATGCCCATTTTGGTTATGGTATTTACAGAATTCGTTTGTATGCCAGAACTGAGGTAATGGATCTGGGACAGGTCGTGTCTCTAGAACTTTAAGTTTCCCAACTTTAATCAATTTATCTAGAAGTGATGCTCAGGTCATGCCCAATTCCGTGAACTGTCTTCTGGTTCTCTAATTCTGGAAAGCAGGGGTGTTGCTCGGATTCTTTGAGATTAATGGACAAGCATTAATGTTGGCAAATTGTCCCACTGATGAATTTACTAATTCATTATGGGGGGAATGCTCCTTGACGGATTATCTAATCATCTCATGCCTTCATAGCTCTCAGTAATTCCTCCGATCAGTTCAATCTATCTCCATAAGGATCAGCCTCCTCTCTTGGCCTTTGGATCACGGGGGCTCTCTGGATGACCAATGATTTCTGATACACAACCTCATCTATGTCTTCTAAGGTGGGATCTGAGGGGATTTGTGGCATAGCTTGCTTAAGGCTACTCAATCCTTATAGGGGTGCCACATTCATTCTCTCAATGGTTGATGACTGGGATTGCAGTTGCATCTGTAGGCCCTGAATCATGATAACCATCATCTCTATGATATTTACTATTCTCTCAATTCTGGCCTGTATAGTGCTTGGAACTTGGTTTGATCTGTCAGCCATTGGTTTAGTTGATGCGGTTGAGGTAGGACTAACTAGTTTCGGTATGGACACACTAGACAACCTCCCAGTGAGGGGATCTCTTATCCACGAAGTAAAAATGGTTACTGTTTAAGCTGATTCCTGAACTAGAGCCGAAAAAGAACCAAAATTGGCAAGTATTAGGACTCTGAGATGGTGGGAAAATGGAAAGAGAAGTTGCATGTACAAACAAATGTTAGCTCCCTTATGAAACCCGTCAAACAAGCATTATCCAAATCAATTTAGTTGCTTTGCCTAACCCTGTGATTAGCCTTGGGCTTCATGACCCAAATGGTTCATTAGGCAACAAGGTCCGACCACTTGGTTCGTCAAATTCAAAGAGATTGAAACTGATATACTTATTCATAGCTTTCATACGGGATAGTTAGCAAAAGCGGTTCATGACTGAACAAACCGATAAATAACAGCTCGATCATAACACCTATGTCGTGACAGGGCATTTCTGCTCGTTTTTGAAGCCGATGCGTTAACAATGATGGATCCAACACTCTGAGTTCATTGACAGAGAGTGTACAGTGGCCGTTTACTATGACGTGGGACTAGTTTATATATTTCTCTTGCTCCCATCAAGTGAGAGTTCAAGATGTTCATCGTGTGGATTCTACCATGTCAAACAATCGAGAGTAAAAACGGATAGAATTTCAACGTCACAAGCATGGATCTCGTAATTGAACGGGTTTTATCATGTTGGTTTAGGGATGGACCAAAAACAACAAACATGTGGCTCAAATTGGGTTAGGACCGGCAAGACTACCTTGACGAGGAGGAGTGGCCTATCATGTCTATACAGAGAATTATGGGCCCCTCGATTCCTTTTGATATACCATTTTGTAAAATGTCAAGACCTAGAGTAGTATGACGCCTTCCTAGGCAGACTCAAGAAACAATCGTCAGAGACCGTCATCAGTAGAGACTTTTACAAGGTACGTGTCAAGGTTATGCTTTTCATCTAGCGGGCGATCCCATCTGCATGAGGACCCGGGTCGACTAACGGCACGATGTGTGACTAAACCCATACCCCCCAAAACAATATGTATAAACATAAATAATAGTAGTCCTAGATCTAGCATCCAATGTCAATCAATCAATATAAGGAAAGTAAAATCTAGAGTCTGAACGTGGAATCCTCAGCGGAGTCACCATTGTGAGGACAAAGGTCGTCTTCTTCCACCCATCTCCGATGGATGGAAAAAAATGATTTGGAGTCACACCTAGATTAAGGTCTAGGACCTATAAAAATGTAGTCTCATCATAAGAAAAGACTTCTATCGACTCATTAGAACCAATATATTGGCTTTGGTCTATCAGAGAATGGGTAAGCATTCAAGATACAGTTTGGAAAGGTGTTAGGCACCCAAAGCTGCCCGATCTGAAAATTGGCCTCTTATGTGATTCTACTTTCCATAGATTATATTGTTATGACTGTTTATGGTCAATGGATGATGACTAGGGCTCATGGGGGATCTTATGCCAAGTTGTTAAGTTCTTCTAACCTAGGGTTTAGCCAAACAAGTTCCAAAAGTAAATAAACAAGCAAATAATGTACAATGAACCGAACCGAAGATGGTTCGATGTTGGACTGAATCCGAGACGTTCAAGACATCTCAAATTGCCTACGTATTCCAATCCTAGAAATCAAGTCCATAACGTAGTTTGAACGGAATGTGATTAAGGTTTATGGATGTGGTTTATGATTAAGCTTTCTTAGATTCAACTGTTCTAGGTAAGATTTATGCTTGATGATGATTGAGATTGAATCTAGAGATAGCCTATGTGGATTGAAGTGAATATGGATATGGATATGGATATGGATATGGAGGACCTAAAGAAACTAAGATTTGGTACCGTACTTGGAGAGGTCTTCCAAGTTGTTTACGTATTTTAGAGGTCCTGAAAATCAGGTACAACGTAGTTCGTTGTGATGGGTTATGGATATAGATTGATATGGATATCCAAAAGAAGACTAAAGAAGGCTAAAGTGCGTACAACCCAAGTGGATCAAGGTACATTTTGGGACCTAAGTGTGTATAGTCCGAGTGAACCATAGGTACTGGATAAGAATCTAAGGGATGTACAGTTCGAGTGAACCACAGGTACAGATTCGAGAGAACCTAAAGGATGTATAGTTCGAGTGAGCCACAGGTACAGATTCGAGTGAACCTAAGGGGTGTACAGTTCTAGTGAACCACAGGTATAGATTCAAGTGAACCTAAAGGGTGTACAGTTCTAGTGAACCATAGGTATAGCTTCTAGTGAACCTAAAGGATGTATAGTTCTAGTGAGCCACAAGTATAGATTCGAGTGAACCTAAAGGATGTACAGTTCTAATGAACCACATGTATAGATTTGAGTGAACCTAAAGATGTACAATTCTAGTGAACCATAGGTACAGATTCAAGAAAACTTAAAGGATGTATAGTTCAAGTGAACCACAAGTATAGATTCGAGTGAACCTAAAGGACGTACAGTTCTAGTGAACCACAAGTACAGATTCGATGTGTACAGTCCGAGAGAACCACAAGTATGACTTAGAATAGAGGTTATGGAACCGTGTTTGGGAATCTCTCCAAACTGCCTATGTATCTTAGGGTGCTACCCTAAGAATCAGGATCTACATAGTTCAGAAAGCGGATTCAATCATTCGTGCTCTTCTTTCAATATCAGGGTGTGGAACCTAAATGGTCTATGATTTGTTTCACATCACACCTATCTAGTTTTCTGTATCCTAAGGGAAATTGAGCTAAGGGGTAAGGATCGTCCTAAGCTACCCTTGACCTAAAACCCTAATTTGGCATTTTTTTGGGCTAGGCTTTCTGATTCTTGATTAAAATTTATCATTTTCATTCTTACCCTTCCCGTGAATATGGGTGCCTACATGCACGTCCCCATACCTAATATGTAAGACCCGCACTCTACTAACTTGGTATAACCGTGTCATGCCTGGTCTTTCCATCATTGCTGGACCAAGTAGACTGATCGTGTGAAGATGGATTACAAAACCAGGTATGAATCGAGTTAGAAATGCTCAAAAGTATGCATATGGTCGAATACCTGGGTAGGTATGGTCGACCATAAGGTAAGAAACAAATGTCACTGATCCAGGACCCTACGGTTGATGTTTTCGACCCTATGGTCGACGGATTCTGCGATTGTAGGCCATCGATCGTGAGACCCCAGATCAGACTCCAAGATGGAAACTTTCCTAATTTGAGGAGGATTTCTTTCCTAATGTTGGAGAACTCTATATGGAGAATTTTTTTCTATATAAAGGATGTTCCTCAGCCTTTTCACTCTTTTATAACATTAGTAAACCCTAGAGAAAGAGAAGGAAAGAGAAGGAAAAGAAGGAAAAGAAGATAAGACTAAGGAGGAGACTGAGAGAAGAGTTCCGCAGACTCTCTGCAATGAGTAAGGTATGAACCTTGTCTCTGTAGCCTTAGAACACTAGGAGTAAAGGTTTTTAATGTACATTGAGATACCAAACCTAACATAAAAATGCAACCATGGGAATTGCTAAGCAAGCCTCCAATGGGAAACCATGGAGAATAGGTTAGAGTAATTAGTTGGTAAAACTAAGAAACTTAGCCTTAGAATAATCATTAAGATAAACCCAATTGAAGAGCCGAAGAGTTGACCCAAGAAGGACTCGGATTGAATGTAGTTTGTAACCAGAAATCTCAAAGTCACAGCTACGGTCGACCATAGCATGACCAGCATGATCAAAGTATCAACCATAGGCATTCAGGAAGAATTCAGAAACCATATGGTCGCATGTACGGTGGCATATGGTGCTACCATAGGGTATCAAACGTAGGCAATAAGGTCGACACAGTATGAGACCATAGGACCAATCAAACACCTATCAGTGCTCTGTTTAGATTTTCGACTACTGTAACATGTTACATATGAATCCTAACTTAAATTCATATAACTTTTAGGTTATTAAATCAATTCAAAGAGAATTACAAGGCTTGAAAGGAGATTGAGTTTTGCTAACAGGTAACGGAACAAGACCTAAACTAATTGGATAATAATAAACTGTTTACTTTATTGTGTCCAATGCCATGAATGATGTTATGTTTGTATGCTTGTAATGTGCATCTCATATGTCATCCAATACTATTGTTATTACTGTTCATGCATATTTACTTCTATCTATTTACTACCATGTTGATTGATGATGATAGGAATAGGCATGTGATTATGTGTGTTGTTTGTGTGTTGGATGCGAGTGGGGCATCAGGGGGAGGATATGAAATTGTGGTCTCTGACCTGGTCACTTGACTCTAGATCTATCTCTACTCAAGTCTTGCCCACTGACATCATCGTATCATCATTATCTTAGTAGAAATATTACGTCGTAGGGCATCAGGGGAGGTGATCTCGGACCGTGTAGTCTCTGACTCTGCCGAGGGGCCTTAGCTCTATCTCTATGGACATATTGAGGGATGCTGGGATGAGGCCTTGGATACACTGGATGACATTTAGGATTGGTTAGTTGCGAGCCCAGTTTGCAAGCCCTCGCCAATAGGGGCTTGCGTGTTGGTATGAGAAGGGCATCAGGGGAAGTATTGGCGGTGTGTGTTCCAGACACTTTAGCTCTATCTCTATTCCATGGTGGGTGCATGTGGGAATGCAATGGTGTTTGATCCATTTGACGGATTCATAGACTTGTGTATAGAGATGCGGAGGCCACCAAACCTTTCTATAGCATATTGCAAACTTAAAAACCAGACCAAAGATATTGAATTGAATGCATGCATATGTTTGTTGCATTGTTTTATTTTACTCACTGAGCCATGATGTGTGCTCACCCTTTCGATGCCGAATATTTTAGTTGATGATGCAGGTCCTACTGTTGAAGATTATGTAAATGCACCGATGTACGGACACGTTGAGGCCATGGACGTGGAAGCTGTTGAAGATGCGCATGATCCTTCATGCGAGTGCAACCAGTGAATTTTGTATTAGTTTAGCTATATTTGGTTATTAAAACATGTAACGGATTATTTAACTTTATGTCTTGAGTTTTTGGGAAATAATTAGATTAAATAATTATTATATCATTGTTAGACACTCAGTTCATTATCTATAAGACTTTCACTTCATTGTTTATTATCTCTGATTATTATTGTGGAATGTGTGTGTGGTTTGATACGGTGGATACGACTTATACAAGATCCTGGTTGAATCGTTGATTTATTAGCGGTTCATCACACCATTCTGGTTAGACCAGAATTGAATTATGACATAATATATCTTCTAGGTGTACAGATATGACAGTTCGACTAGGGTGTTGCAGAAATTAAATTATTGGCAATAATAAATATCATTTAAATATGACAAGTAACAACAATATCATCCCAAATATAGTAATAAATCATGTGAATCAATATAACAACAACCATATGAGAGCATTGATCAAGCATCAATCACCAACAATGTGACCAAGATCATATTTGATCGACTACTCAGATTTGATGTAATCAATCATCATCAATGTGATCAAGATCATATTTGATCGATGGTTAAGATTTACTTAAAACATTCATGAGGTCAATCTAACCATTTAAATTCAATTAAATCATTAAGAAAGGATAATCTATCCATTCAAATCAATCATCAAGACAATCTAATGGTCCAGATTCAAATAAGATGCTCATGATCAAGATCTAATGGTTCAAATTCGAATAAGATGCTCATGATCGAGATCTAATGGTCTCAAATTCTTCTAAGGCAAAATATGATGGAAATCTAACGGTTTAAATCATGCCTACAAGGTCAGACTATGAAAACTGGTCAGATTAATTTTCAGATTTTAGTCATGGGAAAATAATCATAAGATATTCTTTAATCATGCAAAAAATTATCTATTAACTTGGTTGTCTTCTAGACTCATGTGGCTACCTTTTCCTTCAAGGAAGTGATGTCTAAAAAAATCTCTGCAGGACACTTATGCATGGATTTTCATGATTTTTACTGCAATCAATAGATTCTATGGACCTTTGCCAAAACATGCATATCGGTCTTCATACATATTCAAATTAAGCTCGAAATACATCCTCAGAAAGAGGACTTAGAGACCAAGATTTTGTCTCAAGGATGAAAATCCTAAAGGGGAACCCAAATGGGTCGAATATACACCACAGGTGCAGACATGTGCATTGGTCAAGTCTGTTCCAGATTTTGACCAGCTGCACCATAAATTCTATATAAAATCAACCACTCATTGAAAATAGAATTCAGGCATGTGGTCATGTATATAACTGATAGATATAACACTTCATTAAAAAATATTATGTAAATAGAAAGATCCTCAAGGCTCAAACATCACATCTCAGTCATGCAATTCAGTGTGTTCTAACTGACCCTAAAACAGACCATGGTGCACTTCAAAAATCATATGAAATCCATAAAAAATCAAAAAAAAAAAAAATATGAATCTAGTGACAAATTTTTCATGACTTCATAACTATCACTTTCTCTGAAGGAAAGATTATCAAATTATGGTCATAAATTCCATTTTTAGAGCTTTTCCGATGAGGGTTTGCACTATACCCGAAAAGGATAATAGCACCATTGGGGCTTTTTTATCTCAACTTTCTCAACTCCAAACGAGTTGATATTTGTAGGGGAACTTTTTAACATATGTATAAGTATCTCATAAAATTTTGGACTCGAAATTCATCAAAGATCTATATGAGATGCATGTCCCAAAATTGGATTCCAGATTTGGAATTTCCAGATCTAAAATCCACCTTGTGAAAAATATTAAAATACTCAAAAATCATCATATGACATTTAATTTTTCTCCATTGAGTACTTTAAACATATTCTATTGCATAAAAAATATCAAACATGGGCATTACAGCATCAACATGCACGCAATATAACATTTCTGATCATGATTTATCAAAAATAGACATATTCAAGCAATTTTCGACATGTTATCATCATGGAATCATATCAAAACCAAAATTTTGGTTACAACAATGGGTGAGGGGCCATGAATTACACGTATGTACTAGAAAATAACAATGAAAAATAGACTTACCTCTTTGTAGAGAGTTCCCTCTCTCTTAGCTTCTCCTTCTTCCTTCTCTCCTTCTCTCTACCTTTTTCTTCCTCTTCTCTCTCAATTTCGGTCTCCCTCTTCTCTTCTCTATGTCTTCCTCTCTTCTTCTCTTAGACTCCTTTTTTCTGTTTTTTTTTAGAGTCTCACGGTTCTCTATTCCCTCAATCTTCCTCTTTTATTTTCTTAGACTCTCTCCATTCCCTTTTTTCTGATTTTTTTTCTTTTTCTCTACTCACCTTCTGGTCACTTTTTTTTTTCCTTCTTTTAGACTCCCTCCCTTCTTCACCGACTCTCCCTCTCTCTATCTTTTTTTTCTGTTTTTTTTTTCCTTTTTTCTTTTTTCTCTTTCCTTTTTTTTTCTTTCCCCTTTTTTTTCTTCTTTTCGGATCTTACGGCTCTCTCTCTTTCCCTTTTTTCTTTCCTTCTCCCCCGACTCTCTCTCTCTCTATTCTTTCTTTTTTTTTTCTTTCCTTTTTTTTTCTTTTTTTACCGACTCTCTCTCTCTCTCTCTCTCTCTATTTTTTTCCCTTTTTTCTAGAGTCCTACTGAGTCTCTCTTTCCTTTTTTTTCCCTTTTTTTCCTAGAGTCTTACCGACTCCTCTTCCTGCTTCGGTTTATATCCTTCCGTTGCACCGAGCTTCTCCTTTTCTATTCTTTCCTTTTTTTATTTTTATTTTTATTTATTTTGGCAATGGGACCCACAACCAGGTGGCCTTCCCTCTCTCTCTCTCTCTTGGAGTCTTCCAGCTTTTCTCAATCTCTCTCTTAAATTTGTCTAGAACCCTACAGTTGATTACTGTATTTCCTTCCATACATATATATAGGTATGTACCTATATATAATGTAATATGATATGCATATGCACTATATAGTATTAATATATATACATATGATAGATATGAATAAATAATATATGTATATATATATATATACTATACTATATACAATATATGCATAGGTACATGGCTGTATTGACTTGGAGTGGACTGGTTTAACTAGGTTAGACTGACTTGGTTGGGTTGGACCGACATGAGATGACTGGGTTAAACTGATATGGATTGAGCCGAGTTAGGCCAAGATTGATTTTTTTCTCTCTTTATCATTTCATAGGCCATTTTCGCTGTCATTCCGTATGGAATATTTCGACAAATTCTACCCCAAATTTTCTATGTTCACTTTATAGAACACTAAAAATGAAAAATACTAGAACTTAAATCACCTCATTTGGACGTAAAATGACTAACTTATGAATTTCTGAAGTTTAAATATGTTAATTCATGATAATTCAGCTAACGACTCTGCATGGGATGCCTCAGAAACCTCTGTCTCAAATCGTTCATGTCCATTTAGTAGAATACTAAAAATGAAACATATTGAGACTTGAATCACCTCATTTGGACATCGGATAATAAAATTATGAGGAATTGAAGTTTAAACGAGCATATCGGCTTGTGGCTCTACATGGGATCCTTCAGAGACCTCTACTCCAGATTTTCCACATCCACTTTGTAGAGCACCAAAAATGAGGAATAATGGCATTGGAATCACTTTATTTGGACGTCAGATGAGCGAGATATGAGAAGATGAAGTTTAAATAATTAAATTTACGATAACTTGCATGCAAGCCCCTATATATTATAAATTTTCAGAAAATACCGTTACTCTTATTCTCAGACTAAAATCACCATATCTTCTTCATTTCATATCAGAATTGATTCTGATCTCATTTCTAAGGTATTTTCAAGACCTACGCACCCATGCAGGTTGCAACACATTTCCTTACTGTGGGGCCCACCAAAAATCTCCTCAAAGTCGCAGCCAAAATCTAAACCTTGCATTGGGATTCATCAACTTGCCATATGTGTTCACTTAAGCTCCTGGACACTGGGGATCACCTCAGTTATTCTCAAAATATTGGAGAGAGCATGTCGGGACTGATCGATTATCATTTTTGAGAGAGTTTCACTCGCCTCCCCTGCACTTTTTCCAAACTTTCTCTGACCTCTCCCACTTTACTGTTTACTCTCCAGTAAGACTTTGTTCAACTAGGGATGACAAAAATAGGTTGCTTATAGGTTGTCTCAGCCAAGTAAAGGAAGAGGGAACTCTTTCGTAAAAATGTAAAAGAAACATTGAAGTTACCTGTAAGATGGGTAAAAGTATGAGTCCTACATTTAGGAGGGAAGATCTTAGTAAATATTTAAGGACCTTAGAGTCGGATTGATGATTTACCCTCGAAACTTGGACCTAGTGATCAACCAATGGACTTCTACAGTGGATGTCCAAAAGGAGGTCTGGTTGCAAAATCCGTGCAACCGGATAGGCCAGATATTAGACCAATCCTCTGGGTAGGTCCAGTCAGGGGTCCGGTCATACATTTGTCCAATCAAAGCTACGATCGGACACCACCAGAAGGTCTCATGAATTGTACAGTCGCAAGACCATTCGCACATCTATGCAACCAGAGCTGCTGTCGGACCCTTCCAGAAGGGACCCTAGCCAGTCCAAAGGGAAGATTGGCCACAACCTCCAACCAGAGACTGCAATTGGACACCCTCTATATGACTTTAGATTATTATCTACTATTAAATGATCACCTAATAACCTCATGTATCGTAAATAGGTAACATGCATACACGAGGTCGACTCACGTGGTGCGAAATCATATATTAGCTAATACACAAGTGAGGGTGTGAGGATAAATGATCATCAGCTTTTAGCTTTTGATCCTATCCGTCCATGCTGATGGACGGTAGTGATTTGGAGTCACTACCTAGATTAAGGTCTAGGACCTAAAAATGTAATCTCATCATAAGAAAAAACTTCTATTGATTCATTTGACCCAATATATTGGTTTTGATCTATCAAAGCAAAAGTAAGCTTTTAAGGTACAGTTTGGGAAGGTGTTAGGCACCCAAAGCTGTCCGATCTAAAAATCGACCTGCTATGTAATTTTACTTTTCTTAGACTCTATGGTTCTGACTGTTCATGGTTAATGAATGATAACTAGGGCTCATAGGGGATCCTATGTCAAGTTGCTAAGTTTTTTTAACCTAGATTCAGCTAAACATATTCTAAAAATAAACAAATAAAAGTAATATACAGTGCACCAAACTGAAGATGGTTCGGTGATGAACTGAATCTAAGACATCCATCCCAAATTGCCTACGTATTCTAATCCTGAAAATCAAGTCCATGACGTAGTTCGAATGGAATGTTATTAAAGTTTATGGATGTGATTTATGTTTAAGCTTTATTAGATTCAATTGTTCAAGTTGAGATTTATGCTTGATAGATGATTAAGATTGAATCTAGATAGTCTATGTAGATTGAAGTGAATATGGATATGGATATGTATATGGATATGCAGGACCTAAGAAGACTAAGATGTGGTACCATACTTGGAGAGGTCCTCCAAGTTGTCTACATATTTCAGAGGTCCTAAAAATCAGATACAATGTAGTTCAGAATAATGGATTGTGAATATGGATAGATTAATAATGATAAATATGGATAACCTAAAGGAGCTAAGAATGGGTACTTGCAAACAGAAATCTCGTCAAGCAAAGAGGTACATACTCACAAGCACATATTCGAAAAGATAAACCTCGCCAAGTAAAGAGGTGATCCTACCAAGCAAAGGGATAAGGTTAATGATCCTTCCAAGCAAGAGGATGGTCCCGCCAAGCAAAGGGACATGTACCTGTAAGCTGAACCTCAAAATGCAAAGAGGTAGGTACTCATAGGCACGATAAAAATAAATTATCCTGCCTAGCAAGAGGATAGTCCAGCCAAGCAAGAGGACACGTACTCGTAAGCCGAACCTCGCCGAGCAAAGAAGTAGCTACTCATAAGCACGACAAAAAGATAAATTATCTTGCCAAAGCAAGAAGATAGTCCCGCTAAGCAAGGGGACTCGTACTTGTAAGCCGAACCTCATCATGCAAAGAGGTACGTACTCATAAGCATGACAGAAAGGTAAATTATCTTACCAAGCAAGAGGATAGTCCCGCCAAGCAATGGAACGCGTACTCGTAAGCCAAACCTTGGCAAGCAGAGGTAGGTACTCATAAGTACGACAAAAAGATAAATTATCCTGCTAAGCAAGAGGATGAAAATATTTCAAAATAATAGGGTGTGGGTCCGTGTTTGAGAATCTCTCCAAACTGCCTATGTATCTTAGGGTACTACTCTATGAATCATGATTTGTGTAGTTCGGAATGGGATTCATTTTACTAAGTTCAAGAATATGTGCTTATATGGTAAAGTGATGATCCTAGATGCTCTATGACTGCATTCACATCACACCTATCTAGGTCTCTGTACACTAGGGGAATGAGCTGAGGGATAAGATTCATCCTAGAGCTACCCTTAACCTAAAACCCTAATTTGGAATGTGCTAGGCTAGGCTTTCTCATTCTTGATTAAGATTTATCATTTCTATTTTATCCTTCCCATGAATGTGGGTGCCTACATGCACATCGCCACACCTAAGAATGTCTGCTAAGTGTACAGATATGGTAGTTCGACTATGGTGTTGCAGAAATAAAGTTTATGCCAATAATATCATATCAGCCAGAAACAACATCATATCATATCAGGTATAACACAAAAGCATATAAATAAGCATAGCAACGAGCATGTGAATATCAAAATGGACATTGCATCTCATATATCATTCTCAAACAAAGTAGGTCTTACTGTGCATCAGTCCATACATTCTAGTCTATGGTTGAGACCTAATATAAATCTCCTCAATGTATTAAAATCAGATTCTCAATCAACGGTCTGGATTCAATTTATCTCTTTATCAATGTCAAGATCAAACCCTCAATATAACAGTTAGATCTCATCAAAATATTAATCATTATGATCAACGACTCATATCTTACCAAAACAGCCAAGATCAATGGCTCAGATCTCACATCAAATTATTATTATGATCAACGATTTATACCTCATCAAAAAAACCAATATCAACAGCTCAGTGTCTATGCACATCATGTTCATATTAAGATCCAATGGTTAAAATCCATCCTAAACACTTATGATGAAAATGCAATGGTTTAAATCGATCCTGATGATTATCCGACAGTTCAGATTCATTTAAGTCACTCCTGAAGATGATCTAACCGTTCAGATTCATTTAAATCATATCATCATGTCATCCAATGGTTCATATTTAATCATCCACAAGTCCAAGATCAATGGCCATAATTCTTATAATCTAAAATTCCAAGATCAATTATCATAATTTTAATCACTTAAAATCCCAAATCAATGATACATATTTAATAAAAATTCCAGATCAATGGTTCGATTTCATTCCATAAAATTTCATTCATGATCGGATCAATCTCTTTAAAATTTCATGCATAACAGGATCAATTTCATCACATTAAAATTTCATTCATGAACAGATCAATGATAAAGATCTCACATCAATGTCATAAAATTAAACTTCAAACAAGGGCTCAGATCGAAGAGAGAGAGGATCAGTTACTTGATGGTAAGTACAATTCACCAATGTGCCAACAATAAATTGGCCTGTGTGATAGCATGTGACTATTCCATGGTATAGATGCAATATAGTCTAGCAAACTGACCCATTTAAATGTAGGAATCATTCCATGATGCAACCGCAATATGGTCCATAATATGACAACAAATTAACCCATTCGAAGATAGGAATTGATACCATGATACAGCAACAGTATGATCTATAATGTGGCATTCAAATTGATCTATTCAAATATAGGAATTTATACCATGATACAACAACAGTATGGTCTATAATGTGGCATTCAAACTGATCGGAGAGATGGGATTAGGTAATTGGTTGGGTTTGTAGGTAATAATGAGACCAAGAGTATTTGCTGATTCTTGCTGTTGGCTTCCATATAGGTGATGGCTGCATGGTTACGATGAAGTTGTTGCAGAGGAAGCATGGGTGTAATGAAGTCGGGTTTAGGTTGGAGGGCTGCTAGAGGTATTATCGATAAATAGGTGGACAGATAGAGGATCGGTAGATGAAGGTGAGTTATAGGTGGCGGCCATGAGGTTTTGTAGGTGTTGCAAGGTGTTGATCTAGTTACAGGTAAACTGAATGGGGAATTCAGTAGATCAGTGGATGGAGATAGATACGTGCAATGTATGGCTGAGGGTCATGGCTCAGTTGTGAAGGTAAGGCAGAGGATAGGCTATGGCTGGTAGTGATAAAACAAATGAAACAAAGAAAGCAAAGGGAAAGGGGGCGACTTATCTAATCAGTTGCAGGTAGGTCTCCCCTGTTCCTCTCCTCTTCTTCTTCTTCTTCTTCTCCTCCATCATCTTCCTCTTCTCTCAGCCATCTTCTTCCTCCCAGAAACCCTCTCTCTCTCAGCCCCTCCTCCATTCCAGAAAATCCCCCCACCCTAGATCTATTCTTTTTTCTTTTTTTTTATCTTCTCCAGTTTCCCACTTTCTTTCAAACATTAACTGGATCGGTTTCCCACTCTCCTACTCTAACTCTCTCTCCTGATTATCTTATAGAATCTCATTCTAACTCCTACTCTCTCCTATACGTCTCTCCATGATTCTTTTTATCTTCTTCTTTTTCCTTTATTGGTGAATCCCTCCATCTCAGATTTACTTTTTCTTCCTTTCTATTTATCTTGGATATATAAATATATATTATATTACATAATATACTATATATTATACTATAATATACCTAATGTACATGAAGCACAAGCACACGGGCTGAACCGATTCGATATGGACTAGTCTAGGTTGGACTGGTCAAGTATGAATCGGTCTGGTCTAATGTGGGTAGAGCTGAGTCGGTCAAACCACCTTCTCCCTTTTTCTCTTGTCTACGTACCTGTAGGACTTTGTTTAGTTGGGGATGGCAAAAATGGGGTGCTTACAGAGGGATAGAACCTTGAATTCATTTTGTCTGTTTCTAAATAATTTGCTTGTCTATGATGCATTCTTTGCTAAATAACATGTTATCAAATATCTTTATATTCTTCCATACATTTGCATCTTAAATTATTGTTGTGAATGTATGATGCATGTCTTATCTATGAAGGAATTTGGAAAGGGGTCAAGGACTGCCAGACCAATTTGCCACACAGGCACTATTTATAAAACCCAGTACCTTAGCGGATTGATAGTGTCTAAGGGGGAGTAGACGAGATATCTTGGATATCTATTGCGATACGGTCATAGGCACGCTTCAATGACAGATAGGATTGGTTAGAAACACATTCCCCTATGTTTGTAACCCTGGCCAGTAGGTGGCTAGGTACTAGTATGTGACGAGCGATGAGGGGGAGGTCTCAACGATGTTCATCGAAGCATCATCAGGTGGGACTCAGCTCTATCACCGTCCACAGTGGAAGACATGTGGCTTTACTAGGGTTGTTGGAGCAACACTGAGTAAGTGACCATTCTCTCTCGTGCATGGAGGTTGTGGCCAGCTTAGGTGAGTGTGGCCAAGCCTTTCTATAGCACTTGGCACATTTTTCCTGACCTTGCTTGTTAAATTCTATTCATGTAATATTTCCTACTTGATTATCTATTTCTCACTGAGCTCATGTTGAAGAGCTTACCCCGGTACGTGTTTCTATTTTAGGATGATGTTTCAGATCAAACTGTAGCCGATTTTGTGAACGCGCCAACTATCACTAGCCCTGCTCAACTGGAGGGGAAGAGGACCACGGTGCTGCATATGAGTGCAATGCATGCGTATTTGACTAAATGGAATGTCTCCATGCATCCATCATTCTTCTATTTAATCTAATTTATTTCCACTATGATGAAGTATATATTGTTTAAGAATTTTATGGAAATTTGTTTGATGCTTTGGAAAGACATGCAAACCTAAATTACTAATTTACTATTTATAATTAGATTATCAGTTCATTTAGTATTGATCTTCCACTACCTTAGGATATTTCTGATTTTGGTTGGCTCATACATTTTGTTAATTGTGGTTGGTGGAGTATGCACAACTTAATGAGGTTCTAGATTGGACTGTATTTGGTTGAGTACTGGTTCAATCACACATAAAAACCCATTCAGAAATTAGGGTGTACCAATATATCCATTGTTAGTGAAAATTATTCTCTCCCCATAGATGTATGCCTTTTTCGAACCATGTGTATCCTTGTGGGTCATTGTTTTCTTTCTTTCTTTTTTTTTTTTAACCTTCTTTTAATACCCATTGATTATAAAAAAAGTATATTAAGTCAAGGGTGAAAGATGGTTTTCAAAATAATTTGAAAGTGATTTGTCTTTCATGATTTTTAAGTATATATGTAAAATGATAGATTTACTCTCACTAAAATGAAGTATGTTATGTTAAAAGGGAAAAAATTTTTGATCTACCCCTTAGGTAAGGAGATTTATGGTCTGAAGCATCTCACCCTCAAAAATGTGCAAAGCCCCCACCCTTGTATTTAATGTTTCCATAATATCCTCCTTATGTCATGCTTTTTCTTGTAAGAAAAGGCTTACCCTCTATGTAACTAGATACAGTTGCACAAACATGATAACTACCTTTTATATCTGTTACAATCTAACATGGACTAACTAAGAGAAATGGGTTCCTGCATAATTTGACCTAACACATTTGAAGAAGGGAAAATTAGTTATGGTGACAATCTAAATCTAACCAACGATGGTTAAACAGAACAAGACCAAATAGATAAACTACTCCTCCACTAAGCCATACTGGGATAGGGATGTGAATGGATCGAATTCGAATTGGATACACTATATCTAAATCCAAATCCATTTAGTAACTACCCTATCCGACTCTGATCCAAAATCCGACGGATGTATAAAAACAAAATCTGAATTCAAAATTTAATCGGATATCCAGTTCAAATCTGATTTGAATCCGAAAAATAGAATTAGAATACAAATTGCATGTAAAATGAGAGAAAACCTTAATTTAAAACAAAAAAATATAGCTTAACCTAAGAAAATAAGCGACAAAACCTTAAATGGCTATATAAACATTAAGGCTATGTGTCTTAAGACTTTAAAACCTAAGGTTATATGCACGTTAACACTAGGCTAAACGGAGCGGATATAATCATGTCTGTTTGACTTATATCCAAATCTGCATCCGAATCAACCTCTGCTATCCAAATTATAATCCAAATCCATTTGGTCAACTCAGATTCCCCTAAATGGAAACAAATTCTAATCAGATCTGGATTTTCGGCTTTCCATTTACTTACTGGGCGAGCAATCAACAAGTCGACCGGCCGGTTTGGATTGACTCTTTTTTTTTGCTAACGACGGTATTCAGACCTTTGGCCTGATTAATCCCACGGGCCCATACTGACCACACAACCGCATGGACCAGGTTATTCTAGGGTTGAATGAGAACCATTCCACTTGCACCCATAGTGTAAGACCCGCACTCCATGAACCCAATCTAAACCTTTAATTCATGTCGTAATAGGTCTTCCAATCATCACAACGCCTGACGGGACGAGCGGATGACAACTAGGTATAAAAATGGACCTAAAAGTATGATATTTTTCATACCGGTCTGTGGTACCGGTCGACCGGTATGTCTGCGCGGGCAGACTAGTTAGATCCGAAAACAGATTTCTGCGGGTCCCGCTCTCCAAATCTCGAGCCTAGGGACTTTCCTAACGTAGGAAAACTTACTAAACTCTATCCTAGTCTATTTAAGGACCCTTAAACCTCCTTAAAACTCCTTGATTGATCCTCACAAACCCTAGAAGGAGAAGAACACCCTAGAAAGAGATCGAAGAAGAAGAAAGAGCTAAGAAAGGAGGGAGAGGAGCCTCCGTTGGCCGTTGGATGAAGAACACCATAGTTGTGAACCAACGGTATGTGCTTGAACTTTCTCTCTAAGTTAAGCATTATAGATGATTAATCATGAATTGATCAATACCATGCAAGGCGAGGTATTGATCTAAAACCCTTAAATTTGTCGTCAAACCCTAATACAATTGATGAACCCTAGATTCGCATTCTAGGCTAAGGATCATCGAAACTAGGACTTGAATGGAACATGAAACAACTCTAACTCATTGCTCAGGCCTAGAATGCATAAGAGAAACCCTAGAATCAATAAGGAGTGACCGACAAAAGGTGAACACCAAGTTGGTGGTCTTCCAGAGAAATAGCGGTCGCACCATATGCAACCGGTACTACGATCGGTACCTCTCGAGAGCTGGTCTGTGAGGGACCGATCAACCATACTTGTCGCACCTTTCCCCACAGTGCAGCATCCGGTACCTGCGACCGGTATGCACTGTGAGGGGTATATTTTGATCCAGTTGGATTTTTGACCAATGTAAACCCTAAGAAACTAATTCTAGTTCAACCCTAACATCGTGTAGGAGCTGGTGATAGCAAGTTTAGATTTTGTGACGCGGAAAAAGCTAGAAAACAAGGGTCAGGTAAGAAATCGGACCTAAACCCTAATAACTTAATAACAGTAAAACGTTGTTAATAATTATGATTATGTGGAATGGTGTTTGTGCATACACATATGTCATCTTTACTTTCAATTATTATATTGTTCATGCATACTTGCTATGCTAGGATGTGATTGTTAGGCATGTGATTGTTTTCGTTTGTGTGTGGAATACGAAGGGCTTAGGGACTGGGATCATTCCTCACACTAGTACATTTTGGTATCGCTTCTGTCTTAGCATGCTTGTTGCAGATAGGGTATCAGGGGGAGAAAGTGGTACTGCTATAAGACCCGCACTCTACTAACTTGGTTTAATCGTGTCGTGTCAGATCTTTCCATCATTCCTGGACCTAGTGGACAAGGCATATGAAGATAGATCACAAACCAAGTATGAGAATCGAGTTAAAAACACTAAAAACATACCTAAGGTTGCATGCCTGGGTAGGTATGGTCGACCATAAGGAAGGGAACCAAAAATCTCAAATCTAGAATCCCACGGTCAATGATTTATGCGACCGAGAACCCAGATCAGACTCTGAGTTTTGGAAACTTTCCTAAACTAAGGGATTGCTTTCCTAATTGAAAGAGAACTTTGTATGGAGAGTTTTTCTCTATATAAAGGACATACCTCAGCCCTTTTTCACTCTTTTAGAACATTAGTAAACCCTAGAGAAAGATAAGGAAGAGAAGGAAGAGAAGGAGAAGAAGAAAAAGCTAAGGAGAAGAGTTTGTTGAGAAGGGATTGACTCTCTATCACAGGCAAAGGTATGAAATGAATCTCTGGATATGTAAACTCTAAGGAATAAAACTTCTATGGAGGATAGGCCATATCAACCTATTATGATCTATGTGATTTCCTTGAGAAAATCCCAAGGAGAACCATGAGGAGTGAATTTGATGATTAGGGTTGATAAGAAATTACTAATGATGGCCATAGGATGACCTTAGGATAAACTCCATTGAAGAATAGAAGAATTGACCCAGGAAGAACTCAAATTTCAGGTAGACTATGACCAGAAATCTCAAGGTCGCAGCTACGGTTGACCATAGCATGACCAGTATGACCAGAGGATCAACCTTAGGCATTCGGGAAGATTTCAGAAATCATATGGTCACAGCTATGGTCGCACCATATGCGACCGTAGGGTATCAACCGTAGACAGTAAGGGTATACAGCATGAGACCGTAGGACCAATCAGACACCTATCAGTGCTCTGTTTCGATTTCTGACTACTGTAACATGTCACATATGAACCTTAACTTAAATTCATATAACTTTTAGGTTGTTAAATTAATTCAAAGAGAATTTTAAAGCTTGAAAGGACATCGAGAATTGTTAACAGGTGAGGGAACAAGACCTAAACTAATTGGAAAATAACAAATTATTTATTTTTATTGAGTCCAATGCCATGATTGATTCTATGCTTGTATGCTTGTAATGTGCATCTCACATGTCATCTAATATTCCCACTATTACTGTTCATGCATATTTAATTCTGTTTATTTATAACATGATGATGATGATGATGCTAGGAATAGGCATGTGAAGGTATGTGTGTGGTTGGTGTGTTGGATGCGAGTCGAGCATCAGGGGGAGGATGTGGCATGGTGGTCTTCGACCTCGTCACCATACTCTAGCTTTATCTCTACTCAAGTCATGCCCACTAACATCATCGTATCGTCATTACCTTAGCAGAACTATTACGTAGTAGGGTATCAGGGGAGGTGGTCTCAGATCGTGTGGTCTCTGACTCTACCAGGGGGCCTTAGCTCTATCTCTATGGATGTATTGAGTGATGTTAGGGTGAGGCCTTGGATATACTATTTGGAATTAGGATTAGTTAGTTGCAAGCCCAGTTTGTAAGCCCTTGCCAATAGGGGCTTACGTGTTGGTATGAGTAAGGCATCAAGGGAAGTGTTATGCGGTGTTTGATCCGGACACTTTAGCTCTTTCTCTATTCAATGATGGGTGCATGGGGGATGGCAATGGTGTTTGATCCATTGGGCGGATTCACACACTCATGTATAAAGGTGCGGCGGCTACCAAACTTTTCTATAGGACATTGCAAACTTATGAACCAGACCAAAGATATGAATTAAATGCATGCATATGTTTATTGCATTGTTTTGCTTGCTCACTGAGCCGTGATGTGTGCTCACCCTTTCGACGTTGAATATTTTAGTTAATGATGCAGGTCCTACCATTGAAGAATGAATATATAAATGCGTCGACGTATGGACACGTTGCTGCGATGGACGTAGAAGCTAAAGAAGATGTGCATGATTCATCATGCGAGTGCAACCAATGTGTTTTTGCTCAAGTTTAGTTATAATTTGAACATAGGATATGTAATTGATTATTTATTTTTTATGTCTTGTGGTTGGAGATAATTGAATTAAATATTTATTTATCACTATTAGACCCTCAGCTCATTATCTGTAAGACTTTCGCTTTTATTACCTCTAATTATTAATGTGGAATGTGTGTGTGGTTTGATATGGTGGGTACGACCTATGCGAGATCCTGGGTGAAACGTTGGTTTATTGGTGGTTCACTACACCATTTTTGTTAGACCAAAATTAGGGTGTGACAACTTGGTATTAGAGCCCTCAAGTTCTACCCATTGACCTAACTACTTCTACATGAGTCATGAACTGAGTTAGGATAAAATTTAAAAACTATAATAAGAGCACACCATAAGCACTTGTGTGGTATGAGACATAAACTAAGAAAGAGAATAATACATATATGTAAAGGAAAAATCAATTTATATATAAATATATATATATATGGGAACAAGACAAATGTTCAAATTAGAGTATAGTCCATAATCCGGACAGTTACTCTGTAATATAAAAGGAAAAATATATAAAGGGCAATCATGGAGCTGGAGCCTCACGATCTCTATCATAGTCCTCAACATATACTCTCGCTAGCCAGGCCACCTGAGTTTAAGTCACTCGGAGACTAGCCGTTAGATCCGGTATCTATTGGTCTGTAGAGTGTTGGGCATCTAGAAGCTCTCCTACTCTCCAATTAGTCACGTGCTAAGCCTCTCTAATCTCACGTAACAGCCCCATCATGTCATCTGGTGGTGGGCGTGAAGGGCCAGCTAAATGAGAAACCCTAAAAGGGCCAGCTCCAGTCCAATGCTGTGGCGATGGAGGAGGGTTGGCATCTACATCCATGTACATCCAATCATCATCCTCCTCATCGCCACCCTCGTGTGCCTCTACTGCTACCTCTGCTGCTGCTGCTGCCTCTGCATCTGTTGCAGCTACCCGAGTGAGAGGACATCTCATAGCATTCCATTCATCATCACTGACCTATATCTCTCTCATACCCATCCTGCTGATGGCCTCCCAGTCAAGGTCAGCTGAGAAGGTGTCCTCAACGATCCTCTCATCCACTAAGTCCACCTGTAGATGAGCGAGGAAGGTGGAGATCAGTCGTCCATAGGGCAAGTTGCCTCTCGAGTCAGGCAATGTAGCTCGGTGCATAATCCAGAGTATAATGTATGTGAGGCAAACAAACTGCCTAGTATAGATACAGTACAGCAAGTACTGAGTCAGCTGAGAGATCATCTCATAATATCCGCCCTGGGGAATCAGATTATACTGGATAATCTTGCAGTAGACATGTGGCTCTGGACGCAGGTTGACTGCTTTTACCTCCCATCGGTCATCCCGAAGAATCTGACTATCGATCTCTGCACACATCTGTGTGGAAAGAAACTGTGACTCTCTAGGTGCACAGTAAACCAACTATCTATCATTGGAGATACCTAGGAGATCAGCAACTCCTGGCAGTTGAAAGAAATCGGAACCCCTTTCACCCAATTGGTGATCCGAAGCTCTCTGCCCCTCTCTACATCTAGGTTACCCTCCACCTGAAGGTGAAAGTAGAACTGCTTAACCAAGTCTGAGCGAATGCAAGCCTCGTATAGGATCATTGGAAGCTAGCTCATATCACCAAATGCCCTCTCTACATCAAACAAGGCCAAGTGGGCTAGGTTCACACATCTACCCCCTTCAACCTTCTTTCGGTCAAACTAAGGGTAGCGCACTTCTGCTTCCACAGACCTGAAGCGAAGTGGGTAATGAACTCGGGGAACCTTGGTGCGAACCATGATAGCTATAAGAAAAGAAAACAAGAAAATAAGTTAAAAAATTTGGAAAATTTTGATAGCATAACGACGTAAAATGAGAAAAAGTCTCACTTTTCACCCAAACATTGGGCAGGAGGACTTACATAGGTCCCAAACCACCCTGCAATGCATATCCAATTGGAAATTTTAACTAGGAAGGTCAGATTTGAAAATTTTTGACAATTAGGCAAAAACCCCAAATTTTAGGTCAAAAATGGAAATTTTAAAATTTTTACCAAACCAACCGATGAAACTCAAATTTTCTTGAGGGCTTTCATCCATTGGGTGGCCAATAGCAAAAGCCCCCGCTAAAAATCAAATTTTTACGATTAAAAAAATATTAATTCAAAGAAAACCCTACAAATGATAAAAACCCTAGGTATGAAAGCTTAAAAATGAAAGATAGTAGAGAACATACCTTATGGAACGGAATGTGGGTCGTAAATCGAAGGAAAAATCACCAAGTTTGTATGGTCAACACTGTAGCAACTCACTGGAAGCGAGTTAAGTAGAGACCGTAGGAGGAAGAAGAAGAAATGAGAGGGAAACTCTTGAAAATAGGTTTTTAAAACTGATTTTGGATCTTACGGTCACACAATTCGACCAAAACCATCGACCGTAGCATCCACCGTATGATCGACCATAGGGTCTCGATAAGTTGTCAGAGATGTGATGGTCGCACCTAAGGTCACACAACATGCGACCATAAGCCATCGACTGTATGACCTACTGTTGTCTGCATTTTGATTCTGCTTGAACTTTTACCTACTGATTTTGTTTATCTCTCACCTTCCATTGTGAGACTAACCCCATACTACCATCATATCTTGTCTCACATGTACAACCTTCCCAAGTACCATTCAACCAAGAGTTTAAATGGCTGGACGCAGAGTAAGTAGAAGGAGACAAAATGCAAACCGATCTCCACCATCTATGGAGACTAATAACAATGAAGGTCAGCAAGGATAGGAAGAAAATATTGGAACTCAAAATGTTGCACCTCACAATGTGCACACCCAACCCAACCCAACCAACCTACCTGCACCACCTACAGATTTGGCTACTGCGGTGATGAATTTAGCTCAATAATTGCAGCAAATAAAGCAAGTGCAAGCCAACATGTAAGCTGCTATGGGAATGGCTTTCCTAGCTGCAAACACGACACCTCTACCTGTAGGACAAGCTAGTACTGCACCTAGTCGTAGCAATACCGTACCCCAAGCACTACAAACACCAGCAGTACAAGGCCAAGTGCAAAACCCTGAAGTACCGCAAGGCGGGTATAACCAAGGAAATTATCAGTACCAACCACCTATGTATGGAGTATCAGCTTGATCACTCCAGACTGATCGAGCGATTTCTGAAGTTGAAGCCGAAGGAGTTTATAGGCAAGCCATCAGATCGATTATGGCTAGCTCATTGAATCGATGAAATGGAAAGAAACTTTATGATGATGACTATAAATGAAGAAGAGAAGGTATTATGTGCCACTTTTATGCTGAAAGGTGATGCACACCATTGGTGGAAATCTACTCGAAGTTATCTATTGACAAAGCATGCCCAATGGACCTGTGTTATCTATAAAGAAGCTTTCTTCGAGAAGTATTTTTCAAGGAGTTTCAGAGATCAAATGGAAAAGGAGTTTCTGAGTCTGTATTAGGGACAGATGACTGTAGACGCATATCAATAGCGTTATGAAGAACTATTTTTATTTGCTCCCTCTAGCATGCAGGAGGAAAATACCGAAACCCGAAGGTTTGTCATGGGACTTAGGGGAAGCATCCGTGAGCATGTATTGGGACTGGAAAAGAAGATTTATAATGAAGCTGTATAGATTGCTCGAGTACTGGAATCGAGCCAAAGGGAAAGTTATTTTGCTCAGAGCAGAGGTATTAAAAGGCCTAATGGAAACTCATACAACGGAGGGAACTCAAAGACGTTTAAACCCTTCCGTACTCAAGGCTTCAATGCTGCAGCCAAGACTACTTCGACAGCCCAACCTTAACAGAAGCAAAGTAGTGATGGAGTTAAATGCTTTAACTATAATCAAGTAGGACATTATTCAAGGGAGTGTCCTAAGCCAAGGAAGCAGCTATAGCAAGGAAAGGTTTATGCAGTTACATCTGAGGATGCTGCCGCATCGCCTGATGTGGTCACAGGTATGACCTGAACCTTTCGTTTTGTACTACCTTGTGTGAGCATGTAGACTAAATTCAATCAAATCACAGGTATCGTACCTCTTAATGGCTTATTCGCTAGAGTACTCTTTGACTCTGGGGCTACTCATTCTTTTATATCTGTATTGTTTGGAAAGAAGTTAAATCTATCCCTCAGACCTTTAGACTACAAACTACTTGTACGATTACCTATGGGATTAGAAGTGGAACTAGACAAAGGGTATGGACCATGTCCAGTTCTTATCGACGAGAAGATTTTGGATGCAACCTTAGTTCAACTCGAGATGGCAGACTTTAAGGTTATCTTGGGAATGGATTGGTTAGCTCGGTACTCTGTAAATCTATTATGTGCAAAAAAGAAACTGACATTTAAAGACAAGGAAGGAGCAGAATTTAGTTTTGCGGGAATTAAACTTTCCCGTAAAAAAAAACTCATTCTCTCTGCATTGAAGGCTAGAAAATGCCTCGAGAAAGGAGAAATTGGGTATCTAGTATCCGTGGTCGACCTCACCAAAGAAGCACCACAAATGGAGGATATTGAAGTTATGTATGAATTTTTGGATGTATTTCCTGAGGAACTACCAGGACTACCACCCAACCGAGCAACAGAGTTCGTTATATATCTTATACCTGGAGCTGCACCAGTATCGAAAGCACCCTATTGAATGGCTCCTACTGAACTAAAGGAACTGAAGGTACAATTACAGGAATCGATGAAATGGAAAGAAACTTTATGATGATGACTATAAATGAAGAAGAGAAGGTATTATATGCCACTTTTATGCTGAAAGGTCATGCACACCATTGGTGGAAATCTACTCGAAGTTATCTGTTGACAAAGCATGCCCAATTGACCTGGGTTATCTATAAAGAAGCTTTCTTCGAGAAGTATTTTTCAAGGAGTTTCAGAGATCAAATGGAAAAGGAGTTTCTGAGTCTGTATCAGGGACAGATGACTGTAGACGCATATCAATAGCGTTATGAAGAACTATTTTTATTTGCTCCCTCTAGCATGCAGGAGGAAAATACCGAAACCCGAAGGTTTGTCATGGGACTTAGGGGAAGCATCCGTGAGCATGTATTGGGACTGGAAAAGAAGATTTATAATGAAGCTGTACAGATTGCTCGAGTACTGGAATCAAGCCAAAGGGAAAGTTATTTTGCTCAGAACAGAGGTATTAAAAGGCCTAATGGAAACTCATACAATGAAGGGAACTCAAAGACGTTTAAACCCTTCCGTACTCAAGGCTTCAATGCTGCAGCCAAGACTACTTCGACAGCCCAACCTCAACAGAAGCAAAGTAGTGATGGAGTTAAATGCTTTAACTATAATCAAGTAGGACATTATTCAAGGGAGTGTCCTAAGCCAAGGAAGCAGTTATAGCAAGGAAAGGTTTATGCAGTTACATCTGAGGATGCTGCCGCATAGCCTGATGTGGCCACAGGTATGACCTGAACCTTTCATTTTGTACTACCTTGTGTGAGCATGTAGACTAAATTCAATCAAATCACAGGTATCGTACCTCTTAATGGATTATTCGCTAGAGTACTCTTTGACTCTGAGGCTGCTAATTCTTTTATATCTGTATCGTTTGGAAAGAAGTTAAATCTATCTCTCAGACCTTTAGACTACAAACTACTTGTACGATCACCTATGGGATTAGAAGTGGAACTAGACAAAGGGTAGGGACCATGTCCAGTTCTTATCAGCGAGAAGATTTTGGATGCAACCTTAGTTTAACTCGAGATGGCAGACTTTAACATTATCTTGGGAATGGATTGGTTAGCTCGGTACTCTGTAAATCTATTATGTGCAAAAAAGAAACTGACATTTAAAGACAAGGAAGGAGCAGAATTTAGTTTTGCGGGAACTAAACTTCCCCGTAAACAAAAACTCATTCTCTCTGCATTGAAGGCTAAAAAATGCCTCGAGAAAGGAGGAATTAGGTATCTAGTATCCGTGGTCGACCTCACCAAAGAAGCACCACAAATAGAGGATATTGAAGTTATGCGTGAATTTCTGGATGTATTTCCTGAGGAACTACCAGAACTACCACCCGACCGAGCAACAGAGTTCGTTATATATCTTATACCTGGAGCCGCACCAGTATCGAAAGCACCCTATTGAATGGATCCTACTGAACTAAAGGAACTGAAGGTACAATTACAGGAATAACTTGACAAGGGTTATATTAGACCTAGCATATCACCATGGGGAGCGCCAGTATTGTTCGTAAAAAAGAAGGACGGTAGCGTTCGACTGTATATAGATTATCAGGAATTGAGTAATCATACAATCAAGAATCGATACCCGTTTCCTCGGATTGATGACTTGTTCGATCAGTTGCAAGGTGCCAAAGTGTTCTCCAAAATTGATCTTCGGTCAGGATACCATCAGTTGAAGATTAAGGAAGGTGATATTCCAAAGACAACATTCAAAACAAGATATGGACATTATGAATTTTTAGTCATGTCTTCTGGATTAACTAATGCACCTGTAACTTTTATGGAACTCATGAATCGGGTATTCCATGATATGTTGGATATGTCAGTCATTGTATTTATTGACGACATACTACTCTACTCCAAGGACAAAGAAACTCATGTCACAAATCTAACAGCTACTCTGCAGCGACTAAAAAAGTAAAGTTTTATGCAAAATTTACTAAGTGTGAGTTTTGGATAAATGAAGTCGCTTTCTTAGGCCATGTTGTATATGTTGAAGGAATGAAAGTGGATCCTAGCAAGATTGAAGCCATTGTGAAATGGAAAGCACCTAAGAATGTTGCACAAATCAGAACTTTCGTAGGTTTAGCTGGTTACTATCGACGATTCGTGGAAGATTACTCTAGAATCGTTTTACCTCTCGCCAGTCTAACAAAGAAAGGAGAAAAGTTTGTTTGGACCGATAAATGTGAAGAGTGTTTTCAAACATTGAATGCTCGATTGATATCAACTCCCATCTTAACTATTCTAATCCCAGGACAACCATTTACCTTGTACATTGATGTGTCTGGGTTAGGTTTAGGATGTGTACTTATGCAAGGAGAATAAGTAATTGTGTATGCCTCAAGACAACTGAAGACACATAAGAAGTACTATCCCACTCATGACTTGGAATTAGCAGCAGTAGTACATGCTGTTAAGATATGGAGACATTATTTGTATGGAGAGAAATTTCAGACTAAATTAGATCATAAGAGTCTCACTCATCTTTTTAATCAGAAGGAGTTGAACATGAGACAAAGAAGATGGCTGGAATTATTGAAGGATTATGATTGCAATATCCAGTATCATCTAGGAAAAGCTAACGTAGTTGCTGACCCACTGAGTAGGAAAGCTATGACAGAATCCCAAGAAGAAGTTAGTGCAAATGCTGTGGCATGTGTCACATGGAGAGTATTTAATTACGATAAAGTGCAATTCGTGATTGATATTCCGAATGAATCAACTGACCAAGGATTTATTCATCTATTCTCAAACATGTTTGCTACATTGAAGATTGTACCTGACCTATTAGACGAAGTAAGAGCCGCTATTAAATCAAACCCTTATCTGAGAATGGTACAAGATGACCTCAAAAAAGGTAGGACTACTCCTGAGTTCACCTTGGACATTGAAAAGGTACTAAAATATAAAGGAAGGATATGTGTTCTTGAAAATGAAGACTTGGATATTAGACACAGACTAATAAAGGAAGCTCACACCACTGCTTATTCGGTACATCCTGGAAGTACGAAGATGTATCATGATCTGAAGAAACTATATTGGTGGAGAGGAATGAAAGGAGATGTAAGAACCGTGCTCTGAAAACCCAGTTTAACCAATGGTTTACCTTGTAATAGGTCTATCAATTATAACCGGATCGGAAGGCGAGGCCGGGTGACGAACCACGAGATTCAGGTAATGAGAAACGATGTGTAAAATGGGCATTTTACGTACCGGTCCCAGTACTGGTCTCACTGAGTGAGACCGATATGTGCGATCGGTATGTGCAATAACAGGCTGGAGACGGACTCCAGCAGGTCCTACACTCCGAATCAAAAATTGGAAAGTTTCTAAACATGAAAAACCTTCCTAGAACGGTCTCCCACTATTAATGTGCATCTTAACCCTCCCTAGATCCTTCCAAAACCTAGCCGTCTGTAAGAGATCTGAGAAGGAGCAAGGAGGAAGGAGACCGCCCAAGAAGAGGGATTTTCTGGCTGGAAAAGCACGCCGCCATCCGATAAACAGCGGTAAGTGCTCAACCCTCTTAGTAATTTTAGGATTTCAGATCGGAGCTATAAAACGGCGCAATGATCTGAAATTCTAGAACCCCAAAACCCTAGTTTCTTGTAAGATCCAATCAGGGATTTATGCGACGTCATAGTCAAAACCTAGAAGGCTAAACGAATATTTTGACCCTATAATGGTCTAGCAAAAATCCTAGAAACCAAGCCGATGATCGACGGGGGAGGGAGATCCGAGATCGGGCTCTCGGACCCAAACCGCCAGACCTAACCGCTGTACCATAAGTCCTGCGGTATTGGTCCTGTGGTATATATGGCCGACATACCGGTTGGACCTAAGTCCAGCAGTATAGCCCTGCGGTACATACCACAGGACATACCGGCTGGACTGAAAGGTCCTGCAGTATGGGGCTATGGTATATACCGTAGGCACATACTGGTCTCGCTCTGAGTGAGACCGGTATACATACCGCAGGACATACCGGTTTCACTGAGTGAGATCGGTACCGCGACCGATATGTCTACCGAAGCCTGTTTGCTTGGCTAGACTTGGTTCTGACCAACTGTAATCCTAATAATTTGATTATAATCTTCGAGTATGATTATGAGGAACTGTAGACAGCGTGAGTAGACCCTGTGACGCAGAGCGGGCTGGTTATCACGCGTCAGGTAAGGGACAAGACCCCAAACCCTAATTAACCAAATAACAGTAAACCGTTGTGATTATTTTGTATCTATGTTTATTGTCTGGTGTTTGTGCATTTCACATGCCATTTTTAGTTGTTAAATTATTATTATATGTTCATGCATTTCATATGCTAGGATGTTGGTTGTTTAGGCATGTGGATGTTTTTAGTTACTATGTGGAATGTGAATGGGAGTGGAACCCTGGATATATCCTCACACTAACACCTTTTCGTATTGTCATCTACCTTAGGGGTCTTGGTATCAAGGGGAGGACGTGTGATTATGGTTCAACCTGCCCACCAGACTCGAGCCCTATCTCTATGTCATGGGAGCCGTGCTGGGGTAGGGCCATAGATAATGTATTGACATATAGGACTGGTTAGAAACGGAACCCACTTGCAAGCCCTTGCCAATAGGGGTTTAGGTATTGGTACATTGTAGGGTATCAGGGGGAGGACGCGGTAGTGTGGATTGTTGCCTGACCACTCTAACTCTATCCCTATACCAGAGTGAGTGATGTGGGACAACAGCAGTAGTGTGGATTGTTGTCTGACTGTTGGGTGTGCTCATACTCTCGTGCATGGAGGTGCGGTGGCCGCCAAACCTTACCATAGCATTTTGCAAGTTATACCTTACCCAAATTGTAATGTTATCTCATGCATTTTGTATGTTGCATTGGTTTTGTACTAACTGAGCTAAGTTGTGAGCTCACCCGAATATATATTCTTTCTTTTCAGATTTTAATGTAGGGTACACAGTTGATGACTTCATGACTGCCGCAGCGTACGGTACAGTCACTGCCATTAACACACAGACAGTAGAGGACGAGCATGACACATCATGCGAGTGCTCATTCTGTGTTTTCCTCTAGAGATGGTTTAATTTAAAATAATACTTTGTAGTATTTTATTATTTAAGTTTGTGAATGATGGAATAATTTGGGTAATTATTTTATTTACCATATAGAGCTTAGTTCATTTATCTATTAATTCCATTGCTATTTATTACTCTCTGATTATGTTAGACTGCTTGGAATGGTACTGCTTGGAATGGTTTGTTGACACAGTCTATTGAGATCCTGGTGTGAACCATGGTTTTGGAGACGGTTCAAGCATACTTCTAGTTCAGTCGGAATTGGGGTGTGATAACTTGGTATCAGAGCCCTTAGGCTCTGTCCAGCTAACCATTCTGCATCTAACTGTGTCCAATGAACTGAGTTAGGAAATTAAAAGTTTTAATAAAAACACACCAAAAGCTTGTTTGATGCCTGAGACTTAAAAAAAGATGCATAATATACTATTAAGGAAAGAGAAATTTTAAGCATTGAAGTTTTTGAGGAAAACCAATTAACTCCTTAACCATATGAACATAAATAAATAAAAGTGTACGACAGAGTACAGTCCACAAGTTGGACAGTTACTCTGTAAACAAAATGAACCACACATAAATAAAAATGAAATTAGGTCAGACTATGGTGGAGTTGCGGGCCTGGGTGGTATCGGATCTGCGATATCATAATCACGCTCGTACGCCTCTCTAAGCCAATGAACCTGGTCCTACGTGACCCGTAGGCTGCGAGCTAGACGCCCCAAGTCCTGACTCATCTCCCACTGAGCATCTCTGATCCCCATGAGCATGCTCATCACTGTATCTGGAGGAGGCTGAGATGGTCCTACAACCGGAGAAGACTGGGGTGCAGGTGTAGGGATGTCCTCCATGTGTGCATCCCCATAACCTCCTACCTCACCTTCTGTGGCTACAGCCTGGCTTCTAGGTGGAAGAGGATGAGCCTGAAGCTCCTCGTCACTAAGCTCTAGATCATCCATCTGCATCTTATAGATGGCCTCAACATCTGTGTCAGAACTCATAGTGACCTCAAAAGCTGGCTCTCCACACCTGTCCACACCTAAGCGGTGCAACAACGTTGTAATCAACCTACCATATGAGAGATTCCCTGTTACATCGGGCCTCGCAGCATGAATCATGGTACGGATGATCAGGTAAGGCAGGTAGACTCGGTGCCTAGTAGAAAAACAGTAGGTGATGTACTGAGTCAACTAGGACATCTCTCCATAGTGACCACTCTAGGGAACGATGTCATGATGTATGATACGGCAGTATAAGCGAGGCACGGGATGAAGGTTCGCAGCTAACATGACACTGCCTGGTAACAAAATCTGTTCAGCAATGGCTACTCTCATGTCCTTAGTAAGGTACCCTTAAGCTCTGGGTGCACAGTAGATAAGTTCCCCGTCATCTGGAATCTCGAGAAGCATAGCCAACTCAGCAGTATTGAAGGAGACCATCACTCCTTTCACATAGCTAGTAATCCGAAGATCCCTAGCATGTTCCCAGTCATTCGGATTCCCTTCTATCTCCAAATTTGTAAAGAATAGTTTCACCAAATTGGGACAAGTGGTCTCTTTGTACTGAATAATGGGCAACCAGCCCATCGCCCCAAAGGCGGCCTCAACATCGAGGCGGTGCAGGTATTCCAAGTTCACAAAACGACCCGATTCAATACGTTTAACTCGGAACCATGGAAGGCGCGCCGCTGCAGCCTCTAACCGAAAAAAATCTCTCATCATAGAGATGGGTAGGAGGATGTGGCCTGTACACACCCGGCATAAAAGATCTCTTACCCACACCATGATGTCCAGACATGTCGTTGTGAGGACAATGGAAAATCGACGTGATCCTCCTCTGGATGGAAATGTGTATCCTGTATCGATGAAGATCGATTGTATCTGTTGGAGTCGCCACCTAGATTAAGGTCTAGGACCTCGAAAAATGTAGCCTCACCCTAAGGTAAGACTTCTATTGACTCGTGACCCAATGTATCGGTTCTTTGGTCTGCAAGAGATCGGGTAAGTATTCAGGGTACGGTTATGGGAAGGTGTTAGGCACCCAAACCGCCCGATCAATATCGGCCTCCTAAACTTTCCTTAAATTCTAATTTTGATTGTGCTTAGTCAATTTGGATGACTAGGGTTCAATGGGGGGATGTCCTAAACCAAGTTGCTAAGTTATTCTAACCTAGGGTTCAGCCAATCATGTTTTAAAGTAAATAAACAAGAAATGTAATGTACAATATTATACGATGAACCGAACCAAAGATGGTTCGGTCTTGGACTGAATCGAGATGTGTAAGACATCTCAAACTGCCTACGTATTCCAATCCTGGAAATCAAGTCCAAAAACGTAGTTCGAATTGGGTTTTGTGATTAAAGATTATGAAAGTGATTTATGCATGTGCTTCAATTAGATTTTTTTTTGTTCAAGTTGAAGTTTATGCTGAATGTATGGTTGATGGGTGGCTTTGTACCGTATTTGGGATTCCCAAATTGCCTACGTATTCTAGGGTTTGCCCTAGAAATCAGGTACGACGTAGTTCGAAATTTGGGAGAGTCGGATTTGGAATGTGTACCAAATTCGTTCCATTTTTGTCAATAGGATCTAGGGATGAGACCTAAATTCCTACCATTTTTATTGTTTCCATTTTTGTTAATAGGATCTAGGGATGAGACCTAAATTCCTACCATTTTTATTGTTTCCATTTTTGTTAATAGGATCTAGGGATGAGACCTAAATTCCTACCATTTTTATTTGGGATGTGTACCAAATTCTTTCTATCTTTGTCAATAGGATCTAGGGATGAGACCTAAATTCCTACCATTTTTATTTGGGATGTGTACCAAATTCTTTCTATCTTTGTCAATAGGATCTAGGGATGAGACCTAAATTCCTACCATTTTTATTTGGGATGTGTACCAAATTCTTTCTATTTTTATCAATAGGATCTAGGATGAGACCTAAATTCCTACCATTTTTATTTGGGATGTGTACCAAATTCTTTCTATTTTTATCAATAGGATCTAGGGATGAGATCTAAATTCCTACCATTTTTATTTGGGATGTGTACCAAATTCTTTCTATTTTTATCAATAGGATCTAGGGATGAGACCTAAATTCCTACCTTTTTAATTGTTTCCATTTTTAGGTTTCTAGGGTTTCCTATCCCTTTTCATTGTGATTTTCATTTTTTAGGGTTTCGTACCCTAATTATTCTCTTTATTCTAGGGTTTACTTTGCCCTAATTATTCTTTCCATTTTTAGGGTTTCACTACCCTAATTATTCAATTCTTTCCATCTTAGGGTGTATCTTGCCCTAGTTGTTGTACAATGTAAACAATCTAACAAAGCAATGTGAGCTTCAATATAGCAGTGTAAGCATCCAAATATAGCATGTTGGAAATATATTCAAATTTAGCAACACATCAGTCAAAAATGGCAAGTGAGCATGTGAAACAATACAAACATGGTAAGTGTGCATCCAAACATGGCAGTAATATGTGAGCAAATGTAGTAAACAAATATGGCAATAAGCATGTGTAGCATTCCAATCATGGCAATGTGATTATTCCAATTATGGCAATGTGATCATTCTAATTATGGCAGTGTGACTATTCCAATTATGGCAGTGTGACCATTCCAATTATAGTAGTGTATGCATACGAGCATCCGAACATAGCATAGCATCAAATATGGCATGTGAGAAACAACCAAAGCATATGAGAATCAATCAAAACATGATGGAACACGTAGCAAGATGACAGCTTTGTCAGGCTGGACCAAAATGGGCACATAGGGCACTGTACTTACTCAAAAAATTCTTAAGAGATATCCCTGGAAAGAAAACTCAGAGGCCAACATTTTGTCTCAAGGAAGCTAATCCTAAAAAAGACCATAGGCAGGTCGAAAACATTCCCCAAGTACAGGCAAATACATTGGTCAGGTCTGTTCCAGATTTTTGACCAGTTGCACCATAAATTCCAAATAAAATTCTATTCTTAATGAAAATTAAATACAGACATATGTCTATGTAGATAACTGTCTGATATAAAATTTCATTAAGAAAAACAAGTTAAAACAGTATATTTTCTTTGTGAAAAATGACTCTTTTCAATCATGCAAATCAGCACATCATGACAGATCTGAAATCAAAGCACTATGCACTTAAAAATTGATATCAATTCAAATAAAAATGGAAAAAATATGAAACCAGTGCCATTTTTTAGAAGACTTTCATGTCTAAAAAGTTCATGTTAAGTGGATGTTCTGATTATGGCCATAAGGCCTTTGTCTAGAGACTTTCTGATGGAGGATTGCATTACATCCGAGAAAAATAGCAATGTCAAAGACAAATGTTTTGATATATTTCCCCAATTCCAAATGGAACGAAATTTTTAGGGTAGTCTTCTATCATATCAGAGAGACTCCCATAAAATTTTGGGCTTCAAAATCTTAGAAAAAATACATATGATGTACGTCCTAAGTTTGAACCCTAAATCTGGAATTTTCAGATCAGAAAATCACTTTATGAAATTTACAAAAAACACCAAACATCTGTAAGCACCCCATTTTTGCCACCCTCGGCATAAGTGAACCAATATGGCAGGTTTCAGACCTTTAACCCAAAGATCTGTGATTTTCCACCGATCCTCACAACAGGGTCATGGGCTATTATCTGCGTGGATGCATAGGTCATAGAATTATCTTGAAACGAGACCGGAATTGCTCAATTTCGATATCAAATGAGGAAGATATGATCATTTTAGTCGGATGCTACATATAAGGGAGGTTTCTGAAATTATTATAAAATAATAATCCCGGGGGCCTTCATGCAAATTATCCTAAGTTGGATTGCTTGAATTTCAAATCATCATATCTTGATCATCCGACATCGGATTCGGGATGATTCCAAGACCATTATTCTTCATTCATGATGTTCTACAAAGTGGACGTAAAAAATCCCGGGTAGAAGTCGCCAGTGGGTCCCATGCAAACTTGCATGCAAAATGATCATTGGAACTTGAGCCGCATATCTTTTCCGTTCTACATCGGATTCGGGTGATTCCAGTCTCATTATGTTCCATTTTTAGTGCTCTACAAAGTGGACGTAAAATATTTTCGGTAGAAGTCTCGAAGGATCTCATGCGAGAATGGTCAACCAAATTATCGGTAATTGGTCCGTTTAAACTTTAAAAATTCATAAGTTGACCATTTTACTTCCAAATGAGGTGGTTCAAGTTCCTATATTTCTCATTTTTTATGTTCTACAAAATGAAGCATAAAAAAATTTGGAATGGAGGCCATCGGGAAAATTCCATGCGGGATGACAGCGGAAATGACCCGTGAAATGACAAGGAGAGGAAACCCGGTGAATTCCAATCAGTCCAGTCAACTCAATTCAAATCGGGTTGTCAACCTAGGTCAGTCTCTATATATATTATAATATATATATATACATATATATATACATGTATGTATGTATGTATGTGTATGTATGTTATTAAATATATATATGTGCAATATACATGTGTAAATCATAATTCAAAAGATTTTTGAGAAGAAAAAAAGGAAAGAGGGGAGAGAAAAAACGTGGAAAAGAATGGAGATTTCAATTGTGGAGATAATCCAAAAGATTTTGAGAAGAAAAAGGAAAGAGGGGAGAGAAAAAACGTGGAAAAGAATAGAGACTTCAATTGTGGAGATAATCCAAAAAGATTTTGAGAAAAAAAAAGGAAAGAGGGGGAGAGAGAAAACGTGAAAGAGAAGGGGATTTAGGGTTTTGAGATAATCCAAAAGATCATGAGAAGAAAAAAGGAAAGAGAGAGGAATAAAAAAAAAAAAGAAAAAGGAGGAAAAAGATTCCCCTTCACGTTTTCTAGAAAGAAAACGTGAAAGGGAGAGAGGAGAAAGGAAGAAAGAAAAAAGGAAGGAAAGAAAAAAGGAAAAAAAATATATTTTTTTAGAAAAAAGGATCTTTTAGAAAATGAGTGAAAAAACTATAAATAGGCAAAGAGGAGGATCCTTTTTGGGGGAGCAGAAAGAGAGGGAAAACGGGGGTGAGAGAGAGAAAGGAGAGCAGAGAGAGAGAGGAAAACGTGAAAGAGAGAGAGAAAGAGAAGAGAGAAAGAAGCAGAAGAGAGGAGAAGGAGGATTCACATTCAAAGGGGATTGATACAATCCCCAATCACCCTTCATCAACGGTTTCGCTCGATTTGAGCCCAAGGTTAGTACTCTAAACAAATTTAGAGGTCGTTATAATGCCCGAATGCCAATTTTGCTTGAAAAAGGCTAATTTTCATGAAATCTCAATCGTGAATGCTCTATTACATACTTGTTAATGTTAGGATGCCTATGTCTAACATTTTTCATGAATGATAATTTGTCTAAGCTATTCAATGATGAATTTTTGATTGATATACAATGATGTTTGATGTTTTTTGTAAATTTCATAAAGTGATTTTCTGATCTAAAAATTCCAGATTTAGGGTTCAAACTTAGGACGTACATCATATGTATTTTTTCTAAGATTTTGAAGCCCAAAATTTTATGGGAGTCTCTCTGATATGATAGAAGACTACCCTAAAAATTTCGTTCCATTTGAAATTGGGGAAATATATCAAACAATTTGTCTTTGACATTGCTATTTTTCTCGGATGTAATGCAATCCTCCATCGGAAAGTCTCTAGACAAAGGCCTTATGGCCATAATCAGAAATTCCACTTAACATGAACTTTTTAGACATGAAAGTCTTCTAAAAAATGGCACTGGTTTCATATTTTTTCCATTTTTTGTTGAATTGATATCAATTTTTAAGTGCATAAAGCTTTGATTTCAGATCTGCCATGATGTGCTGATTTGCATGGTTGAAAAGAGTCATTTTTCACAAAGAAAATATACTGTTTTAACTTGTTTTTCTTAATGAAATTTTAGATCAGATAGTTATCTACATAGACATATGTCTGTATTTAATTTTCATTAAGAATAGGATTTTATTTGGAATTTATGGTGCAACTGGTCAAAAATCTGGAACAGACCTGACCAGTGTATTTGCCTGTACTTGGGGAATGTTTTCGACCTGCCTATGGTCTCTTTTAGGAATAGCTTCCTTGAGACAAAATGTTGGCCTCTGAGTCTTCTTTCCAGGGATATATTTTAAGAATTTTTTGAGTAAGTACAGTGCCCTATGTGCCCATTTTGGTCCAGCCTGACAAAGCTGTTATCTTGCTGCATGTTCCATCATGTTTTGATTGATTCTCATATGCTTTGGTTGTTTCTCACATGCCATATTTGATGTTATGCTATGTTCGGATGCTCGTATGCATACACTGCCATAATTGGAATGATCACATTGCCATAATTGAAATAATCACATTGCCATGATTGGAATGATACACATGTTTATTGCCATATTTGTCTGCTACACTTGCTCACATGCTATATTAAATGCTTATTGTCACAATTAGGGTAGAAAACCCTAAAAATGGAAAGAAAATAATTAGGGTAGAAAACCCTAAAAATGGAAAGAAAATAATTAGGGTAGAAAACCCTAAAAATGGAAAGAAAATAATTAGGGTAGAAAACCCTAAAAATGGAAAGAAAATAATTAGGGTAGAAAACCCTAAAAATGGAAAGAAAATAATTAGGGTAGAAAACCCTAAAAATGGAAAGAAAATAATTAGGGTAGAAAACGTAAAATGGAAAAAAAGAAAATAATTAGGGTAGAAAACCCTAAAAATGGAAAAGAAAATAATTAGGGTAGAAAACCCTAAAAATGGAAATAAAATTACAATTAGGGTAGAAAACCCTAAAATGGAAAGAAAGTAACAATTAGGGTAGAAAATCTCAAAAAATAGAAATAAAATAATAATTAGGGTAGAAAACCCTAAATATGGAAAGAAATAGCAATTAGGATCTTGCCATGCTTAGAAGATAGCATACTAGATCATGCCATATAGGCTCTTGCCTTCTTTGCAATACATGCCATATTTGAAAGATTTTTAAACAATCTTACTGTATGTGAATTTCTTGTCATAAATGTTTTATGTGCCATATTTAGATAGAATATTCTATTTTTTGGCAATAACTTATTTTATGCAACACCCTAGTTAAAGCGCCATATATGCACACTTCTAGAAGACAATGTAGGTGTGGGGACGTGCATTTAGGCACCCACATTCTTGGGAAGGGCATAATGGGAATGATAAAAAATCTTAATGAAGAAAGAGAATGCCTTGCCAAACCTTCCAAAATTAGAATTCGGAATGAAAAGGGTAATTTAGGACGATTTGCCCTCGGCAAACCCTAAACCTAGAATAGGTTCTCAATCCCAAACCTAGAATAGATTCTCAATCATTAACCTAGAAAAGGTTATCCATCCCGAACTACGCGGATTCTGATTCCTAGGGCAAACCCTAGGATACGTAGGCTATTTGGGAGAAACCCAAATTCGGATCCACATTTTAGTCCACTTGGACTATCCATAGATCCACTAGGATATTTATCCACATCTTAGTCCACTTGGACTATCCATAGATCCACTAGGACATTATCCACATTCCAACCCGGAGATAGGGTTATCCATATTTTGACCCAAATAGGGTTATTCTTAGATCCACTAGGACTATCTATCAGTCCACATGGACTATCCGGATCCTAACCCATAGGATTTCTCGACCTTTCAAGCATAACTTTCAACTTGAACAAAGAACTTAATCATGCACAAGCATAAATCACATCCATAAACTTTAATCACCCCCGAACTACGATGGTGAACCTGATTTTCGGAATAATTCCGTGATACGTAGGCAATCGATGGATACTGATTCGGTTCAATGATATCAAACCCCTTGGTTTGGTTTGGCTTAGCAAATAGAGTCTAGCATAGGAAAGGTATAGGAGACCGATTTGATCGGGCGGTTTGGGTGCCTAACCCCTTCCCATAACCGTAACGACACTTACCCAATCTCGATAGACCAGAATTCCAATCTAAGGGTCATGAGTCAATCGAAGTCTTACCTTGGGGTGAGATTTCACATTTCTAAGGTCCTAGACCTAAATCTAGGTGGCGACTTCTAAAGATTTCCATCTTTGTCCTCACAACATCATTGTATATCAATCAAAAATTCATCATTGAATAGCTTAGACAAATTATCATTCATGAAAAATGTTAGAAATAGGCATCCTAACATTAACAAGCATGTAATAGAGCATTCATGATTGAGATTTCATGAAAATTAGCCTTTTTCAAGCAAAATTGGCATTCGGGCATTATAACGACCTCTAAATTTGTTTAGAGTCCTAACCTTGGGCTCAAATCGAGCGAAACCATTGATGAAGGGTGATTGGGGGTTGTATCAATCCCCCTTTGAATGTGAATCCTCCTTTTCCTCTCTTCTGCTTCTTTCTCTCTTCTCTTTCTCTCTTTTCTTCTTCTCTTTTCTTTCTTTTCTCTTTTCTCTCTCTTTCTTTCTTCCTCTCTCACGTTTTCTCTCTCTCACTCATGTTTCTCTCTCTCACCCACGTTTCCCTCTCTCTGCTCTGGAAAAAAGGATCCTCCTCTTGCCTATTTATAATTTTTCACTCATTTTCTAGAAGATCCTTTTTTCTAAAAAATATTTTTTTTTCCTTTTTCTTTCCTTCCTTTTTTTCTTTCTTTCTTTCTCCTCTCTCTCTTTCACGTTTTCTTTCTAGAAAACGTGAAGGGAACTCTTTTCCCCCTTTTTCTTTTTCTTTTTTTCTTTTATTCCTCTCTCTTTCCTTTTTTCTTCTCAAGATCTTTTGGATTATCTCAAAACCCTAAATCCCCTTCTCTTTCACGTTTTCTCTCTCCCCTCTTTCCTTTTTCTTCTCAAAATCTTTTTGGATTATCTCAAAACCCTAAATCCCCTTCTCTTCCACGTTTTTTCTCTCCCCTCTTTCCTTTTTTTCTCAAAAATCTTTTGGATTATCTCAAAACCCTAAATCCCCTTCTCTTTCACGTTTTCTCTCTCCCCTCTTTCCTTTTTCTTCTCAAAATCTTTTTGGATTATCTCAAAACCCTAAATCCCCTTCTCTTCCAGGTTTTTTCTCTCCCCCTCTTTCCATTTTTTTCTCAAAAACCTTTTGGATTATCTCCAAGACCAAAATCCCCCCTTCACTTTCACGTTTCTCTCTCCCCTCTTTCCTTTTTCTTCTCAAAATCTCTTGGATTGTCATTTACATATAATAATATATATTATATACATATATACACATATATTTAATAACATACATATATATATATATATATATATATATATATATATATATATATATATATATATATATATATATATAATATATATATATACTATGCACATGAATGAACCGGTTCGAAAGCGGGTTGAGACCGACTTAGGTTGGCCGAGTTAAACCGATATGGGTTGAGCTAGGTTGGACCAAAACGGCTTGAAGCGGAGTTAACTGGATTAATTAGAATTAAGCGGGTTTTCTCTCCTTGTCATTTCATGGGTCAATTTCATTTGTCATCCCGCATGGAATTTTCCGATGGCCTCTATTCCAAATTTTTTTACGTTCATTTTGTAGAACATTAAAAATGAGGAATATAGGAACTGGAATCACCCGAATCCGATGTAGAACGGAAAAGATATGCACGCCTTGAAGTTCGACGATAATTTTGCATGCAAGCTTGCATGGGACCCCCCGGTGACTTCTACCCGGGATTTTTTACGTCCACTTTGTAGAACATCATGAATGAAGAATAATGGTCTTGGAATCATCCCGAATCCGATGTCGGATGATCAAGATATGATGATTTGAAATTCAAACAATCCAACTTAGGATAATTTGCATAAAGGCCCCTAGGATTATTTATAATAATTTCATAAACCTCCCTCATATGTATCATCGACTAAAATGGTCATATCTTCCTCATTTGATATCGAAATTGAGCAATTCGGGTCTCGTTTCGAAGATAATTCTATGACCTACGCATCCATGCAAAATTATAACCCATGACCTTCTTTGTGGACCCATTGAAAACTTCCTCAAATTCACGAGTCAAGAATCCAAACTTTCGATCACCTTTCTTCCTTTTGTTGTCCACACACCAGCAGGACTTTGTTTAGTTGGGATGGCAAAAATGGGGTGCTTCTGAGATGCCCATCTTCGGCCGAGATTGTGGGCAATTGAGGCCGAAGATAAAAGTAGCCCATTTTTGCATTATTCCGCACTTGATCCGAATTCTACCATTGCTCTCTTGAACCGATCTTTGTAACTACTCTCCTCCCCCTTTTTTTTTTTTTTTTTTTTTTTTTTTTTTTTTGTTCACAATGTACAACAAACAAGCGTAGATGTCAAGCTCCTTGAGTAGCGACCTCATCATGGTCCGTGACTTTGGCTCAAGACCGCTCATGATGTAATTATGGCTGTCAAGCTTCTTGAGTAGCGACCCTATCGGTCTGTGACTTTGGCTCAAGACCGCTCATGATTGTAACTTCAAGAGCTTCTTGAGTAGCGACCTCATCCAGTCCGTGACTTTGGCTCAAGACCGCTCGTGAGTAGCTGTCAAGCTTCGGCTTTGTGCTCTGAATTTGTAACCTCAAGACCTGGTGTAGCCTTTGGATGTGTAGCCTTTGGATGTGTAGCTTTTGGATGTGTAGCCTTTGGATGTGTAGCTTTTGGATGTGTAGCCTTTGGATGTATAGCCTTTGGCTGTGTAGCCTTTGGATGTGTAGCCTTTGGATGTTTATCATTTGGACCGAATTTGGGGTGTCCCAAATTGCCTACGTATCCTTTGGGATTTCCGTCCCTCCAGAATCAGGTTCTGCGTAGTTCGGGCCAGAGCATTCTCTCTTTTCCCATGATCTTTCTTTCTTTTCTTTGCTTGTATCTTGTTCTCTTTTCCATTCTTATTCTGCTTTCATTCAGTCTTCTTTCTTCTCTGTACTTTCACCTCTTCCCTTTTTTTTTTTCATTTTTCTTTTTTCTTTTTCTTGTTCTTTTCAATTTCTTTCTTCATCTTTCTTCATTCCCAAAATGGGTTGAACTTTCCATAAATATTGAGGTAGCCACAATGGGGCTCAGCATCTGCACTTTGTCCACTAACATTGCTCGGAATCCAAGAGGAACTAGAGATCATGATTTGATCGACTTTCCTTGACTTGCCTTAATCTAGACCGAGAGAAACATGTTTTTTTTTCTTTAAAAGGCAATTTTGATATGTTTTGCATTCTGCCGGATTTATATGGGTTTCACTTTGATCAAAGGGCAATAAGGGTCATTTTAATGAGGGGCAAATGATGATAACGACTCAAATTTGTATGAGTCATCTTTCTCTTACATGCAAATGAACTCAGCTAGAGTTTCAAACAGAGGGCTAAACTAAACTCATGATGTTTGGATAAATGGGTGATTTTGCCCCAGTGTCTAAGTTCAAGTCTGCACACATTGATAAGCAGGCGATTTTTGAGTCATCACTAGAAATAACCTTAAGAAGATGCAACCCTACACTAATCTTTAGAAAAAACGTCAAAGAATGTTTTCTCCTCTTGGTATCACTCAGATAGAAAACAAGTTTCAACAAGCTATGCTCAGATGCTGAATCGGTTATAACCACATTTGGGCCCAAATCCTTTAAGTTTGTACACAAGTATGACGATGAAGGTCCAGATGGACAGATAAGAAACTGTCCAATGGGTCTGCCATTGGGAGAGTGTTTGGTTGTTTATGTAGAATGGCTTGATCTCCACTAGGCGATGCCATTTTATTGGCTAGCAACAAAGCGAAAAGAAAAATCCTCTGATGACAACAAAGTGATGAGACCACCCCTGTATGGGCGGGATGTAGTGACCAATATCAAAAATCTAGCTCAACACACAACGTGAATCACAACAAATGATCAGCTCTCCAATCAAGTTCTAAGAAATGGTGTCTATCTGTCATTGTACGAAAACCAATTGTGTTATTGCTCTATAACTGAACTCGTCCATCGGCAGGGCTCCAAAGGAGTTGCCCCATGTATATGCCTTGTAATCGAACTCACTCATCATTAGTGTTTCAAAGTAGTTGCTCCATGTCTATGCACCATAGTTGAACTTCTCCACCATCATTGTTCCAATGTAGTATTCTAACCAACCTCATTATTTTGTATAGCTCTTTCTTCTTCTTTTTTTTTCTTTTTTTTTCTTTTTTTTTTTCTTTTTTTTTTTTTTTTTTTTCTTTTTTTTTTTTTTTTTTTTTTTTTTTTTTTTTGAGCTCATCTTTGACTTTGAGGTTGATCTGTAGCATGTTTTTTGTCTGTAGACTTTATGCACTTGTAAAAGACTTAATCATTTGAATGGTCCTTGTATGTAGAAATATCCCATAAAAAAATTCTTTACGTAAATTGACCAAATGGGATGACATTTTGATGTACCAACTTGTATCTTTGAGAATGCTTGCATGACTTCAACTTAATCATCTATAACTTTCACGTGTGTGTTGAGCTTTCATTTCTCTAAAGGCCGGTGGAGTAGAAGTTCAGGTTGTGGCTCATCATCTCAATCGTCATCGAGTCCGAATTAGCAACGGACATGGAAGAGGAAGAAATATCAAGCGGGAAGGAATGGATTGGAAGTAGTAAAGCACTGTTGTTGATGTCTCAAATGAGATAATTATTATTCATTTTTTCAGAGCATTTTGGACTGGACCGTCTCCGGACACATCGAACTTAAGCCCAAACATAGATGACCTATCGGATACCAATGGTAGCCGGTTTAAACAAGTAATTCACCGAGTTACCCCAATTGGATACGACATCATTGGCGCCAACTTATGATTGGTTGTAGGACCGAATCTCCGTTCGGACTTTCGCTAGTAAGGCTCATTATGCCTATCTATCGACATGTGTTTGACCCTTTCCATCTTGAGATAAATCCCTCTTGGGTCTATTACCATTTTGATTTATACCCCAATTTGGGTTTGACATTCACTTGGCCAATGCCTCAATTTGGGTTAAGTGTATTCCAATCTTATGCCCCAGTTTGGATGTCATGAAACTTCGACCTATACCCTTGTTGGTCCATCACCTTTTTGGTTTGCCCCACTTTGAATCCATTAACATTTTAATTATGCCCCGGTTTAGGGTGCATTGATATTTTTGTTGTGCCCCAATTTAGGGTACATCTGACATTTTGGTTTTGCCCCAGTTTAGGGTGCACATGAAGTTCATTTTCGGGCTACCTTAATTTTTGGGATATAATTGACCACATGGTCTTCCTTTTCATCCTGGATTTTGGGAGGTGGGTGGGACATTCTTGAAGGTTCAAGGGCTACTCCTTTGAGTTTGGGTCACCTTGGGTGATGAAAGTAATTTGGGAGTCAACACTCCGTCGGTCAAAGTGGCTCAGTCGCCAAGGGTGAATGAAATGCTTTCAAATCTCGGGTTTTTCCATTTAAATTTGGCGGGTATGCTAGTATGGGAAAGAAACATGTAATCTCTCGGAATCTATGATTCGGCTTTCTAATCTCTTGGATTCCTTAACTCCGATCTTGGAATTCAATTCCGGTCCGTAATATTTGGGCTCTCAATATCTTGTCTTCTAACCATTCCAACATTTTGAGGTACAAAAGTCCTCCTTATGACCATGAACCGAGACATGAACCGGTGATGATGAGACCTTCTTATGAGAGGATGTAATAAGAGTGGATGCTTTGTCTACACACTCAGGTGTTCTCTTAAGTCTAGACAATTATATCCTCCCTAGTTCAACCTTTCTTTCTTTTTTTTTTTTTTTTTTTTTTTTTTTTTTTTTTTTTTTTTTTTTTTTTTTTTTTTTTTTTTTTTTTTTTTTTTTTTTTTTTTTTTTTTTTTTTTTTTTTTTTTTTTTTATATAAACAATGAGCGAAGGTTAAGACTCGAAGTGACCGGACACGAGAAGAATACACATACACATACAAGCTGACTCGACCAAACAAAATTAGCTCCTTCATGAAAATCGACCATTAGACATCATCTGTAACAATTTATTTGTATTTGAATAACCCCATGATTGGTCTTGGGGCCTCAAGATTTTGAATGGATCATTGTAGCACCAAGGTTCGACCATGTGGTTCATCAAATTTCAAGAAATTGAAACGGATATGCTTATTTGTAGTTTTCATGAAGGATGACAAAAGCGGTTCATGATTGAAAAAACCGGTAAATTTCTACTTGATCATAGTATCTATACCGTGACGAAGATTTTCCGATCGTTTTTGAGATTGATGTATCAATATTGAACGGTCAACACAATGAGCTTTGTACGATGGAGGGCGTGTACAGACCGCCCACACTAATGTGTATGCGGGTATACGTAACCCTCACGCTCCCAACAAGTGAGAGACAAGAATACTCAAGTGTGGATCCAAACATGTTGACAAGTCAAGGACAAAAAGAGGGCAGAACTCGGCGTCTCGGATGTAAATATTATGATCGAGTAGATTTTACCATGTTGGTTCAAAGATGGACCAAAAATAACATACATGTGGCTCAAACTGGGTTAGGACAGAAAAGGCCACCTTGACGAGGATGGGGTAACCTATCACCGAATGCTCGATGAATAATGGGCCCCCAATCCCTTTATATACTATGTTGCAAGGATCCAAGCGTCGTGGAGTAGCATAACGCATTCCCCGGGCGGACCCAAGAACGCTCGTTAGAGGCTGCTCGCCGGTCGTGGTCTTACAAAGTACAGGCCAAGGCTGTGTGTTTCTCCTAGCGGGCTGCCCCACATGCATGGGACCCGGTTCGGCTACTCGCACGAAAGTGTGACTGAACCCATTCCCCCCAAAGCAATATGTACAAACAATAAATATAGTACCCTAGATCTAGCATCAAATGTCAAGCAAATCAATATAAGGAAAGTATCCCAGGAGTCTGAATATTCATCCCCAGCGGAGTCGCCCTTTGTGAGGACAATGGAAAATCGACGTGATCCTCCTCGGGATGGAAATGTGTATCCGTATCGATGAAGATCGATTGTATCCGTTGGAGTCGCCACCTAGATTAAGGTCTAGGACCTCTAAAAATGTAGCCTCACCCTAAGGTAAGACTTCTATTGACTCGTGACCCAATGTATCGGTTCTTTGGTCTGCAAGAGATCGGGTAAGTATTCAAGGTACGGTTATGGGAAGGTGTTAGGCACCCAAACCGCCCGATCAATATCGGCCTCCTAAACTTTCCTTAAATTCTAATTTTGATTGTGCTTGGTCAAGCTGGATGACTAGGGTTCAATGGGGGGATGTCCTAAACCAAGTTGCTAAGTTATTCTAACCTAGGGTTCAGCCAATCATGTTTTAAAGTAAATAAACAAGCAAATGTAATGTACAATATTATACGATGAACCGGACCAAAGATGGTTCGGTCTTGGACTGAATCCGAGATGTGTAAGACATCTCAAACGCCTACGTATTCCAATCCCCGGAAATCAAGTCCAAAAACGTAGTTCGAAATTGGGTTTTGTGATTAAAGATTATGGAAGTGATTTATGCATGTGCTTCAATTAGATTTTTTTTTGTTCAAGTTGAAGTTTATGTTGAATGTATGGTTGATGGGTGGCTTTGTACCATATTTGGGATTCCCAAATTGCCTACGTATTCTAGGGTTTGCCCTAGAAATCAGGTACGACGTAGTTCCAAAATTTGTGAGAGTCGGATTTGGAATGTGTACCAAATTCGTTCATTTTTTTAAAAGGTTCTAGGGTTGAGACCAAAATTCCTACCTTTTATTGTCCATTAATAGGATCTAGGGATGAGACCTAAATTCCTACCATTTTTATTGTTTCCATTTTTGTTTATAGCCTAGGGATGAGACCTAAATTCCTACCATTTTTATTTTGTCAATAGGATCTAGGGATGAGACCTAAATTCCTACCATTTTTATTTGGGATGTGTACCAAATTCTTTCTATCTTTGTCAATAGGATCTAGGGATGAGACCTAAATTCCTACCATTTTTATTTGGGATGTGTACCAAATTCTTTCTATTTTTATCAATAGGATCTAGGGATGAGACCTAAATTCCTACCATTTTTATTTGGGATGTGTACCAAATTCTTTCTATTTTTATCAATAGGATCTAGGGATGAGACCTAAATTCCTACCATTTTTATTTGGGGTGTGTACAAAATTCTTTCTATTTTTATCAATAGGATCTAGGGATGAGACCTAAATTCCTACCTTTTTAATTGTTTCCATTTTTAGGTTTCTAGGGTTTCCTATCCCTTTTCATTGTGATTTTCATTTTTTAGGGTTTCGTACCCTAATTATTCTCTTTATTCTAGGGTTTATTTTGCCCTAATTATTCTTTCCATTTTTTAGGGTTTCACTACCCTAATTATTCAATTCTTTCCATCTTAGGGTGTATCTTGCCCTAGTTGTTGTACAATGTAAACAATCCTAACAAAGCAATGTGAGCTTCAATATAGCAGTGTAAGCATCCAAATATAGCATGTTGGAAATATATTCAAATTTAGCAACACATCAGTCAAAAATGGCAAGTGAGCATGTGAAACAATACAAACATGGTAAGTGTGCATCCAAACATGGCAGTAATATGTGAGCAAATGTAGTAAACAAATATGGCAATAAGCATGTGTAGCATTCCAATCATGGCAATGTGATTATTCAAATTATGGCAATGTGATCATTCTAATTATGGCAGTGTGACTATTCCAATTATGGTAGTGTGACCATTCCAATTATAGTAGTGTATGCATACGAGCATCCGAACATAGCATAGGCTGGACCAAAATGGGCACATAGGGCACTGTACTTACTCAAAAAATTCTTATAAGATATCCCTGGAAAGAAAACTCAGAGGCCAACATTTTGTCTCAAGTAAGCTAATCCTAAAAGAGACCATAGGCAGGTCGAAAACATTACCCAAGTACAGGCAAATACATTGGTCAGGTCTGTTCCAGATTTTTGACCAGTTGCACCATAAATTCCAAATAAAATTCTATTCTTAATGAAAATTAAATACAGACATATGTCTATGTAGATAACTGTCTGATCTAAAATGTCATTAAGAAAAACAAGTTAAAACAGTATATTTTCTTTGTGAAAAATGACTCTTTTCAATCATGCAAATCAGCACATCATGACAGATCTGAAATCAAAGCACTATGCACTTAAAAATTGATATCAATTCAAGGAAAAATGGAAAAAATATGAAACCAGTGCCATTTTTTAGAAGACTTTCATGTCTAAAAAGTTCATGTTAAGTGGATGTTCTGATTATGGCCATAAGGCCTTTGTCTAGAGACTTTCCGATGGAGGATTGCATTACATCCGAGAAAAATAGCAATGTCAAAGACAAATTTTTTGATATATTTCCCCAATTCCAAATGGAACAAAATTTTTAGGGTAGTCTTCTATCATATCAGAGAGACTCCCATAAAATTTTGGGCTTCAAAATCTTAGAAAAAATACATATGATGTACGTCCTAAGTTTGAACCCTAAATCTGGAATTTTCAGATCAGAAAATCACTTTATGAAATTTACAAAAAACACCAAACATCATTGTATATCAATCAAAAATTCATCATTGAATAGCTTAGACAAATTATCATTCATGAAAAATGTTAGACATAGGCATCCTAACATTAACAAGCATGTAATAGAGCATTCATGATTGAGATTTCATGAAAATTAGCCTTTTTCAAGCAAAATTGGCATTCGGGCATTATAACGACCTCTAAATTTGTTTAGAGTACTAACCTTGGGCTCAAATCGAGCGAAACCGTTGATGAAGGGTGATTGGGGGTTGTATCAATCCCCTTTGAATGTGAATCCTCCTTTTCCTCTCTTCTGCGCTTTTTCTCTCTTCTCTTTCTCTCTTTTCTTCTTCTCTTTTCTTTCTTTTCTCTTTTCTCTCTCTTTCTTTCTTCCTCTCTCACGTTTTCTCTCTCTCACTCATGTTTCACTCTCTCACCCACGTTTCCCTCTCTCTCTGCTCTGGAAAAAAGGATCCTCCTCTTGCCTATTTATAATTTTTCACTCATTTTCTAGAAGATCCTTTTTTCTAAAAAATATTTTTTTTTTTTCTTTTCCTTCCTTTTTTTTTCTTTCTTTCTTTCTCTCTCTCTCTCTTTCACGTTTTCTTTCTAGAAAACGTGAAGGGGAATCTTTTCCCCTCTTTTTTTCTTTTCTTTTTTTCTTTTATTCCTCTCTCTTTCCTTTTTTCTTCTCAAGATCTTTTGGATTATCTCAAAACCCTAAATCCCCTTCTCTTTCACGTTTTCTCTCTCCCCTCTTTCCTTTTTCTTCTCAAAATCTTTTTGGATTATCTCAAAACCCTAAATCCCCTTCTCTTCCACGTTTTTTCTCTCCCCTCTTTTTTTTTTTTCTCAAAAATCTTTTGGATTATCTCAAAACCCTAAATCCCCTTCTCTTTCACGTTTTTCTCTCTCCCCTCTTTCCTTTTTCTTCTCAAAATCTTTTTGGATTATCTCAAAACCCTAAATCCCCTTCTCTTCCACGTTTTTTCTCTCCCCTCTTTCCATTTTTTTCTCAAAAACCTTTTGGATTATCTCCAAGACCAAAATCCCCCTTCACTTTCACGTTTCTCTCTCCCCTCTTTCCTTTTTCTTCTCAAAATCTCTTGGATTGTCATTTACATATAATAATATATATTATATACATATATACACATATATTTAATAACATACATATATATATATATATATATATATATATATATATATATATATATATATATATATATATATATATATATATATATATATAGTATATAATATATATAATATATATAAATACTATGCACATGAATGAACCGGTTCGAAACGGGTTGAGAGCCGACTTAGGTTGGCGAGTTAAACCGATATGGGTTGAGCTAGGTTGGACCAAAACCGGCTTGAACCGAGTTGATTTGGATTAATTGGAATTAACTGGGTTTTCTCTCCTTGTCATTTCATGGGTCAATTTCGCTGTCATCCCGCATGGAATTTTCCGATGGCCTCTATTCCAAATTTTTTTACGTTCATTTTGTAGAACATTAAAAATGAGGAATATAGGAAGCTGGAATCACCCGAATCCGATGTAGAGCGAAAAGATATGCAGCTTTGAAGTTCGGCGATAATTTTGCATGCAAGCTTGCATGGGACCCACTGGTGACTTCTACCCGGGATTTTTTACGTCCACTTTGTAGAACATCATGAATGAAGAATAATGGTCTTGGAATCATCCGAATCCGATGTCGGATGATCAAGATATGATGATTTGAAATTCAAACAATCCAACTTAGGATAATTTGCATAAAGGCCCCTAGGATTATTTATAATAATTTCATAAACCTCCCTCATATGTATCATCTGACTAAAATGGTCATATCTTCCTCATTTGATATCAAAATTGAGCAATTCCGGTCTCGTTTCGAAGATAATTCTATGACCTACGCATCCATGCAAAATTATAACCCATGATCTTGTTGTGGACCCATTGAAAACTTCCTCAAATTCACAGACAAGAATCCACAAACTTTCGATCACCTTTCCTCCTTTTGTTGTCCACACAGCCAGGGACTTTGTTTAGTTGGGATGGCAAAAAAATGGGAATGGTTCTTCCTTTTGTTGAGCAAAGGAAAAATGAGACTGTTAGAGAAAAGTTTTGGAAATTTCGGCAAAGATAACGACAAAAAATGGAACAAAAATCAAAAAAAAAAAAAAAAAAAAAAAAATCACCAATATGGGTAGGGGGAATAAAGGGGGAAAAGAAAAAAAAAAAAAAAAAAAAAAAACAAAAAAAAAAAAAAAAAAAAAAAAAGAAAAATTTTTCAAAAATTTCGAAAAACCTAGAAACCTAGGTTAAAAATTGAAATTTTAGGATTTCTCCCAAACCAACCGATGGAACTTCGAATAGGTTGAGGGGTTTTGCTCATTTAGACCCCAAGAACCTTTCTCAAGCAAAGAAAGAGGTTTTCTACGGTTAAATTTTCAAATCAAGAAAATATAGGTTTTGGGCATGAAAGACGATGAGATTTTTCTAAAAGAGGGGAAGGAAAGGAGAAGCTTACCTTAGAAACGAGTTTGATACTCTTGGTTGGGGGAAAACACTCCTACAAGCACCTGTTGGACTGTAGAGACTCAGTAACATAGAGAAAAATCGCCACCGGAGTAAACACCAAAGAGATAAAGTGAGAAATGAGACAAAAATCACGATTTTAAAGGGGTTTTCAGTGATACCGGTCACACTCAAGGACTGGTAAGTGAAACGGGTACCTCCTGTGGTATGGTGTGACAGGTATCTACCGTAGGGTATACCGGTCTCACTCAAGGTTGGTATGCACGACCAGTACCTCCTGTGGTATGGTGCGATCGGTATGTACCGCAGGGTATACCGGTCTCACTCAAGGTGAGACCGGTACCGCGACCGGTACCTCTTGGGGGGCTAGAAATTTTGAACCATTTCCCATACCGACCGAGCCACGACTATAGAATCCCAAGTCGGTATGGTACGACCGGAATCAATGATTTTGCCTAGAAGATTTCGAGAATGATTTAAAAAAAAATTTATTTGTCCTTCGACTGAAATTTATTGTTCATATATGATGAGACTAAATAATATCGTTTTGAATAATTGTCTCATTTGTCTCATATGTGTTCAATGCAGTAAGATATCATAAGGAGAATCCAGTAGGCCACAATGGTGAGAGGAAATTGTCATAGAATTCCTCGCAGACACCGTCACTCAAGGGAACCTCCAATAGAAAGAAATTCAGGGACAGAAAACTCTGAAGAAAATGAAGAGAGGAAAAATGGGGAAGAACTTAACCCTCTCAGTGAAAGAGGAAACCAGGTGAGAGATAATGAGGAGTCTCCACTGCCGGGTTAGACACACACAAACTTTGAGACCCTAATAGCAAATTTGGTCACCCACATGGAGGCACAGCAGAAGAAATTCTTCGACGAAATGTTAAAGATGTTTAGGCCACCTGGGCCTGTACCGACACAAGCAAATATGGTACCAGTGGGGGTTAACACTGCTGTTGAGGGACAACAACAACCGAACCAACACAACACGTTTCCCCAGCCGGTTACAAGGACACCCACCCCTAACCAGGATCAGGGTGGATATCAGGGTGCATATCATGGTGGATATCAGGGAGTGAATAGAGTGGTTACTCATATCAGCCGCAATGGTATGGTCAGACAATGTATGGACAAGCACCTTATGGACAGAGTAGTTTTTCTAGAGCGGTGGATGGATTTTTAAAGCTAAAGCCACCAACTTTTATAAGGAAGCCAGGGAAAACACTATGGCCAGCACAGTGGATAGCCGAGATGGAAAAGAACTTCCGTCTACTGGAGTGTTCTGATGAGGAGAAAGTGTTATATGCCACCCACATGCTGAAGGAAGAAGTCAATGGATGGTGGAACTCAACCAGAGCATATCTGGAAACAAAGCACCAGATAATCACTTGGCCCATATTTAAAGAGACCTTCTTTGAAAAATACTTTCCAAGGAGTTTTCGAGACCAGATGGAGAAGGAGTTCCTCAATCTACAGCAATCTCAGATGACCGTAGAGGCATACTAATAAAGGTATGAGGAGTTGTTTTTCTTCGCTCCAACCAATATGTAGGAGGAAGAAACTAAGACCCGTCGCTTCACAATGGGTCTTCGGGGTGTCATAAGAGAACATGTGTTGGGGCGAGGGCTGAAGATCTATAATGAAGCTGTACAGGTGGCTTGAGTCATTAAAGAAAGCCAGAGAGATAGTTTCTTTGCACAGAATAGGGGTCTGAAGAGGCCTAACCCTGAGGTCCAAGGCGAAAGAAGCAACAAACCATACCGTCCATTCAGGCCACCAGTTGTACTGTGCCACCCAGACCTATTCTTGCAGTGACACAGCAGGCAATGGGATAGAACTCCAACGTGAAGTGTTTTAATTGTCAACAGGTGGGTCACTATGCCAGAACATGTCCACTACAAAAGAAGGAACCGCAGCAAGGCAAAGTGTATGCCGTTACCATAGAGGAAGCAGTCGCATCACCTGATGTAGTTACTGGTATGATTCTGTACTTACTCCTTAGTTACCGCATTAATTGTATGAGCATATAAAACTAAAGGAAAAATTTAAAAACCTCATGTACAGTAAATATAGCAGGGGTACCCGCCAGAGTCCTATTTGACTCAGAGGCCACCCATTCCTTTGTGTCAGTATCATTCGAAAAAAGACTAGATCAACCCATCAAGACTTTGGAACCAAGTTTGTCAGTTCGATCCCCCATCGGAATGGAAGTAGTATTAGAAGAGTATTATGGGCCTTGCCCAGTACATATTGAAGAACGAGAGTTGGAAGCCAATCTAGTCCAGCTTGAAATGTCAGATTTCGATGTCATTCTGGGAATGACTGGTTATCTCAGCATTCAGCAAGCCTATTATGTGCTGAGAAGAAGTTAGTGTTCAAGGACAGTGAAGGAATGGAGTTCAACTTTAAAGGGTAAGTTGTCTAGGAAGAGAAATCTGATACTCTCAGCCCTAAAAGCAAGGAAGTGCTTAGAGAAAGGGGGAGTAGGATACCTCGTATCAGTTGTGGATGTGACCGTAGACTTGCCAAAAATAGAGGATATCGAGGTTATATGGGAATTTCCTGATGTGTTTCTAGAAGACCTACCCGGATTACCACCAGACAGGGCGACTGAGTTTGTGATAGATCTCCTACTAGGGGTGGCACCTGTGTCCAAGGCACCCTACAGGATGGCTCCCACAGAGTTGAAGGAGTTAAAAACCCAGCTACAAGAATTATTAAACAAGGGCTTTATAAGGCCGAGTATCTCACCTTGGGGAGCACCGGTGCTATTTGTCAAGAAGAAGGATGGTAGCGTACGTATTTTTATGGACTACCCAGAGTTCAACAAGCTCACCATCAAGAACAGGTACCCGCTACCTAGAATAGACGACTTGTTTGATCAACTACAATGGTCAAGTGTATTCTCAAAGATTGATCTGAGGTCAGAGTATCATCAACTCAAGATCAAGGAGGCAGACATTCCCAAGATAGCTTTCAAGACAAGATATGGACACTATGAGTTTCTTGTGATGTCCTTTGGATTAACCAATGCACCTGCATCGTTTATGGAGCTAATGAACCGAGTGTTCCATGACATGTTGGACACGTTGGTTATAGTATTCATAAATGATATTTTAGTATACTCCAAAGACAAGGAGGCGCATGCAATACACTTAAGAGCAGCATTACAAAGACTAAGAAGAGAGAAGCTCTATGCAAAATTTAAGAAGTGTGAATTTGGGCTAGACGAAGTGGCCTTCTTGGGTCATGTGGTATCTGTTGAAGGGATTAAGGTGGATCCCAGCAAAATTTCAGCCATAGTAGGATGGGAGGTGCCGAAGACAGTTGCTAAAATTCGTAGCTTCCTGGGCTTAGCTGGATATTACAGAAGGTTTGTGGAAGATTATTCCAAGATTATCGTTCCACTCACCAGGTTGACAAAGAAGGGGGAGAAGTTCATATGGACCGAAGAATGTGAGAAATGCTTCCAGACACTGAAGTCAAGACTGGTTTCAGCACCTATATTGACTATCCCTGCTCTAGGCCTTCCATTCACACTGTATATAGATGCTTCAGGTTTGGGACTGGGATGTGTGCTGATGCAAGGAGAACAGGTGATTGCTTATGCATCGAGACAACTGAAGGAGCATGAGAAGAACTACCCTACTAATGACCTAGAATTGGTAGCAGTCATTCATGCTATCAAGACTTAGAGGCACTACCTGTATGGTGAGAAATTTCAAATTAAGTCTGACCACAAAATTTTGACATATCTTTTCACCTGAAAAGACCTGAACATGAGGCAGAGGAGGTGGTTAGAAATACTCAAGGACTATGACTATGACATTCAGTACCATCCTGGTAAAGCCAATTGTAAGACCCGTACTCCGTAAACCCGGTCTAAACCTTGGTTTTATGTCGTGACAGGTCTTCCGATCATCACCGGGCCAGACGGGACGAGCGGATGACAATCAGGTATGAAATCGGACCAAAGACGATCGAATCAACATGATTTTATGTTGACAGGTCGATGGTACCGGTCTTGGTACCGGTCGACCCGGTCGGTCTGCTTGCGGCTAAGTGTGGAAATCCGAAAATTGACTTCTGAGGGTCCCACTTTCCTGATTTTGAATCCTAAGACTTTCCTAATCCTAGTAGAGTTACTAAACCCTAAATCTAGCCTATAAATACACCTTTAAGCCTCCTCAAATCCTTTCCATTGTCTCTCACAAACCCTAGAGAAGAGAGAGAGGTTGGAAAGGAGAAGGAGCTAGGAAGAAGAAGAAGGTGCCGCCATTACCGTTCGACGAAGCTCACTCTACGCCAGTCAACGGTAAGTGTTTGAATCGATCTTCTTACCCTGTTACCCTATGTTAGTTGTGTGGGTGGATCAATACCATGCAAAGTAGGTATTGATCTAAAACCCTAAATTGGCCAATAAACCCTAAGTTGTCGTCAAACCCTGGATTCGAGTTCCAAGATGATATTCATCAAAACTAGACTCGAATGAGTTGGGGATAACTCTAACTCAAAGATTAGACTTAGAATGGATAGGAGAAACCTTGGAAATCCATGGAGGTTGATCGACGGCAATCGAAAAACCCATGTATGGTCTTCCATGTGAGGGTATTTTGTAATCTTTGTTGGTTTCCGACCAACATGAAACCCTAAGCAATATATTCTAATGAAACCCTAATAACATTGTAGGACTTTGTGACTTTCCGTTTGGATCTTGCGACGTGGAGAAAGCTAACAAACGAGCGTCAGGTAAGGGAATCTGACCTAAACCTAATAATTAATGGACAGTAAGTTGTTGTTAATCACCTGAATATCTATGGTGTGATATTTGTGCATATTCACATGCCATCCTTTACTTTCAGTTATTATTATTGTTCATGCATTGATAGGATGTGATTGTTAAGCATGTGATTGTTTTCGTTAGTGTGTGGAGTGGGGCATGGGCCTGGGATCGCTCCTCACACTAGCACTTTTTGTAGTATTCTGTCTTAACATGCTGGGTACGGGTAGGGCATCAAGGGGAAGGTCGTGGTACGGTGGTCTCCGATGTTGATGCTGGCCTGGCCATGGTTATGTGGCATTGTGGTCTCCGAGGTCGAGCCGGGCTTGTCCACGATGCTTTAGCTCTATCTCTATGCCGTAGGGAGTTATGTTGGGATAGGGTCTACTGCGTATTGTTTCTATCCTAGTGGGTTAGTTGCGGATAGGGCATCGGGGGGTGGTGTGGGAATTCCTTAGCTCTATCTCTATGCCATAGACGGTTGTGCTGGGATAGAGCATACATTGATGACATGTAGGATTGGTTAGTTGCGAGCCCAGTTTGTGAGCCCTGGCCAGTAGGGGCTTAGGTACTGGTATGGATAGAGCATCAGGGGAGGTACGGGGGTATCTTAGCTCTATGTCTATTCCATGATGGGTGCATGTGGGCCAATGGGGGTGTGATCCATGAGGTGTCACACACTCGTGTATAGAGGTGCGGGGGGCCACCAAACCTTTCTATAGCACATTGCAAACTTAAAACCAGACCACGACATAAAATGATTGTTACTCATGCATAATATTGTGAAACTGTCCGATTGTCTTCTTGAGCTAAGTTGTGAGCTCACCCTTTGTATATACATTGTTTTTAGATGCTGATGCAAGTTACACGGTGGATGACTACATGAATGCTCCGGCGTATGGAGGTGTAGCTGCTCCGGATGTGCAAGCGGGGAGGGACGAGCATGACGCTTCATGCGAGTGCCCTTTCTGCGTGTACCTTTGATCGGATTTTATTTATTTTTTTCAGTTATTTTCGGTTGGATTAAATGGATGTACGGATATTATTTTATGTGTTTGAATTTGGATAATTGGATATTTATTTAAATTATCAATAGATACTCAATTCATTATATTTAAAGTCTTCCGCTGTATATTTATATTCTGATTGTGGTTATGTATATAATGGTTTATATGAGTGGACACGGCCTATTCAAGTTCCTGGTGTGAACCGTTGGTTCAATGATGGTTCACTCACACCATTCTGGTTGGATCAGAATTGGGGGTGTGACACCAATATTGTAGCTGATGCTCTGAGTAAGAAATGGGCATCGAACCCCATAGCAGGCCCAAGTACAAATGCAGCTTTGTGTGCTACAGTTTCTGGCTCATCAAAGAATGAAGAACAACTCTTATTAAAGTCAACAGATGATCCAATTGAGCAAGGGTTGATACACAAGTTCACTCTTATGTTTGTAGCACTGAAGATTTTGCCTGACCTGAAAGAGGAGATAAAAGCAGCAGTCGTACAGGACACATACCTCAGGACAGTGCAAGAAGATTTGGAAAAGGGTCGAGCCAATCCTGATTTCACCTTGGATGAAGACAAGGTACTCAGATATCATAAACGGCTATGCATACCTGAGAATGAGTACCTGGAAATCAGAAATCAAATCATGTTAGAAGCTCACTCCACTCCATATTTAGTACATCCTAGGAGAACAAAGATGTACCATGACCTAAAGAGGTTGTACTGATGGAGGGGTATGAAGGCAGATGTGGCTAGTTATGTATTTCAATGTCTAAATTGCCAGCAAGTCAAAGCAAAAAGACAGAGGCCCATAGGCTTATTGCAATATTACCTGAGCCAGCATGGAAATGGGATTGTATTACCATGGATTTTGTCATTGGCCTACCTATGACTCCGAGGTCAGTGAATGCAGTTTGGGTAGTTGTAAACCGCCTCACCAAGACTGCAAGAATTATCCCGATCAGACCACAATACACCATGGAAAGGCTGGCAAAGTTATACGTAGAAAATATTGTTAGACTCCAAGGTGTCCCAGAGAGTATAGTATCAGACAGAGATCCATGCTTCACATCAAAATTCTGGGAGGGACTATAGAAGGCCATGGGAATGAAAATAAAGTTCAGCACAACCTTCCACCCTCAAACAGATGGTCAGTTAGAGAGGACCATTCAGATCCTAGAAGATATGCTTCGAGCATGTGCTATCGACTTTAAGGGGGCTTGGGATGAGAAGCTTCCACTCATCAAGTTTGCATACAACAATAGCTACCAAGCTACAATCCAGATGGCCCCATATGAGGCCTTGTATGGTAAGAAATGTCGGACACCATTGTTATGGGACGAGGTTGGAGAAAGACGGATTGTTGGACCAGAATTTATGGAGGAAACTTGCAAAGCAGTGGATCAGATCAAGAACCGAGTAAAGACAGCTCAAGTGCGTCAAAAGCACTATGCTGATAACAGGCACCGAGACCTCGAATTCACTGTTGGTGATAAAGTGTTTTTGAAGGTGCTACCAGTAAGAGGCCTAAAGCGGTTTAAAAAGAAAGGAAAACTGTGTCCTAGATATGTGGGACCGTATGAGATTTTGTCCCGATGTGGCAAAGTGGCCTATCAACTTGCATTGCCACCAGTGATGTCTAATGTCCACAACGCCTTCCATGTGTCTTTACTGAAGAAGTACGTGAGAGACCCTTTGCATATCCTGATTGCAGACCCCCCAGATTTGATAAAAGACTTGACCTTTGAGGTGGTACCAATCAAATTAATCAGTCAAAAGATATAGCAGCTTCGAAGGCGAGCTATATACTACGTCAAGGTAGTTTGGAAGAGTCTGGATGTAGAAGAAATCACCTGGAAGGAAGAGGATGCCATGCGACAAGAATACCCTCATCTTTTCGACTCTGAAGGTACGTTCAATTTCTGGGACAAAATTTCTTTTAAGGGTGGGGTAATTGTGAGACCTACTTGTAAATTTCGGGGACAAAATTTCTTTTAAGGAGGGTAGAGTTGTAAGAACTGTGCTCTGAAAACCCGATTTAACCCATGGTTTACCTTGTGATAGGTCTCCCAGTTATAACCGGACCGGAAGGCGAGGCCGGGTGACAAACCACGAGATTCAGGTAATGAGAAACGATGTGTAAAATGGGCATTTTACATACCAGTCTCAGTATCGGTCTCACTGAGTGAGACCGGTATGTGCGATCGGTATGTGCAAAACGGCGGCTGAAGACGGACTCCAATGGGTCCCACACTCCGAATAAAAAATTGGAAAGTTTTTAAACGTGGGAAACCTTCCTAGAACGGTCTCCCACTATTAATTTGCATCTTAACCCTCCTTAGATCCTTCCAAACCCTAGTCGTCTGCAAGAGATCTGAGAAGGAGCAAAAAGGAAGGAGACCACCCAAGAAGAGGGATTTTCCGACTGGAAGAGCACCACGCCGCCATCTGATAAACAGCGGTAAGTGCTCAACCCTCTTAGTAATATTAGGATTTCAGATCGAAGCCGTGAAACGGCGCAACGATCCGAAATCCTAGAACCCCAAAACCCTAGTTTCTTTTAAGATCCAATCAGGGATTTATGTGACGTCATAGTCGAAACCTAGAAGGCTAAACGAATATTTGGACCCTAGAATGGTCTAGGAAAAACCCTAGAAACCAAGCCGATGACCGACGGGGGAGGGAGATCCGAGATCGGGCTCTCGGACCCAAACCGCAGGACCTAATAGCTGGACAATAAGTCCTGCGGTATTGGTCCTGCGGTATATACCGCCGGACATACTAGCTGGACCTAAGTCCAGCGGTATAACCCTGCGGTACATACCAGTAGGACATACCGGCTGGACTGAAAGGTCTTGCGGTATGGGCCTGCGGTATATACCGCAGGCACATACCGGTCTCGCTCTGAGTGAGATCGGTATACATACCGCAGGACATACCGGTGAGAGTGAGACCGGTACTGCGACCGGTATGTCTATCGAAGCATGTTTGCTTAGCCAGACTTGGTTCTGACCAACTGTAACCCTAATAATGTAATTCTAATCTATGAGTATGATTATGTAGGAACTGTAGACAATGTGAGTAGACCCTGTGACGCAGAGCGGGCTGGTTATCACGCATCAGGTAAGGGACAAGACCCCAAACCCTAATTAACCAATAACAGTAAACCGTTGTGATTATTTTGTATCTGTGTTTATTGTCTGGTGTTTGTGCATTTCACATGCCATTTTTAGTTGTTAAATTATTATTATCTGTTCATGCATTTCATATGCTAGGATGTTGGTTGTTTAGGCATGTGGATGTTTTTAGTTAGTGTGTGGAATGTGATGGGGAGTGGAGCCCTGGATATATCCTCACACTAACACCTTTTTGTATCACCGTCTACCTTAGCAGACTTGGTGCAAATAGGGTATAGGGGGAAGACATGGGATTGTGGTTCAACCTGCCCACCAGACTCGAGCCCTATCTCTTTGTCGTAGGGATCTGTGGTAGGGTAGGACCATAAATACTATATTGACATATAGGACTGATTAGAAATGAAACCCACTTGCAAGCCCTTGCCAATAGGGGTTTAGGTATTGGTATGGTGTAGGGTATCAGGGGGAGGACACGATAGTGTGGATTGTTACCTGACCGCCAGACTCTAGCTCTATCTCTATACCGGAGTGAGTGATGTGGGGCAACAGTAGTAGTGTGGATTGTTGCCTGACTGTTGGGTGTGCTCATACTCTCGTGCATGGAGGTGTGGTGGCCACCAAACCTTACCATAATGTGAGGACAAATGTCCACCCACGCTGAATGGATGATAAAATGATTTGGAGTCGCCACCTAGATTAAAGTCTAGGACCTAAAATGTAGCCTCATCCTGAGATAAGACTTCTATTGACTCATGACCCAACATATCGGCTTTGGTCTATCAGAGAACGGGTAAGCGTTCAAAGTACAGTTTGGGAAGGTGTTAGGCACCCAAAGCTGCCCGATCCGAAAATCGGCCTCCGATATGATTCTACTTTCCTTAAGACTCTATGGTTCTGACTGTTCATGGTCAATGAATGATGACTAAGGCTCATGGGGGATCTTATGCCAAGTTGCTAAGTTCTTCTAGCTTAAGTTCAGCCAAACATGTTCTCGAAGTAAGAAGACAAATAAAATAATATACAATGAACTGAACCAAAGATGGTTCGGTGATTGACTGAATCTGAGATGTCCAAAACGTCTCAAATTGTCTACGTATTCCAATCTTGGAAATCAACTCCAAAAACGTAGTTCGAAACGAAAAGTGATTAAAGCTTATGGATGTGGATTATGATTAAGCTTTCTTAGATTCAATTTATTCAAGTTGAAGATTATGCTTGATGATGATGGAGATTGAATCTAGAGATAGCCTAAATGGATCGAAGTGAACGAGGATATGGATACGGATATGGATATGGATATGGGGAACCTAAGGATACTAAGATGGGGTACCGTAAATGGAGAGTCCTCCAAGTTGCTTGCATATTCCAGAGGTCCTGGAAATCAGGTACAATGTAGTTCATTTTTTGGGTGGATTGGGTAACTTCAAGGGCTAGGGTATGTCTCTCAGGGAGTAGAGTGTGGCTCTCAAGGAGTAGGGTGTTGCTCTCAGGGAGTAGAGTGTGGCTCTCAGGGAGTAGGGTGTGGCTCTCAGGGAGTAGAGTGTAAGATAGTCTCCCAAGACTAAGATGCGTACTCGCAAACACGACTTCAAGATAGAGCCTCGCAAGGCTAAAGGGGGTGCGTGCTCGCAAGCACGACTTCAAGATAGAGCCTCACAAGGCTAAGGGTGCGTACTCACAAGTACGGCTTCAAGATAGAGCCACCCAAGGCTAAGGGTGCGTACTCGCAAGTACGACTTCAGGATTGAGCCTCGCAAGGCTAAGGGTGCGTACTCGCAAGTATGACTTCATGATAGAGCCTCGCAAAGCTAAGGGTGCGTACTAGCAAGTACGGCTTCGGGATTGAGCCTCGCAAGGCTAAGGGTGCGTACTCGCAAGCAGAACCTCGCCAAGCAAGGAGATTCGTACTCACAAGCACAACACAGGAATAGAGTCTCGCCAAGCAAGGAGACAAGGATATGGAATGATTTTACAAGATTGGAGTATGGGTCCATATTTGGGTCTCTTTCCCAAACTACCTACGTATTTCAGGGTATTGACCTGAGAATCAGGATCCACGTAGTTCGAAAGAGATGGATTTTGGGCGACCCGCTTGGATCGGAATATGGGTGGTCCAGTCAGACCGAATGATGATTCTAGATGATCAAGGTTGGATTCATATTACACCTATCTAGATTCTGCATCCTAGGGGAAATGAACTGAGGGGTAGGGATCGTCCTAAACTACCCTTGTAACTTACAACCCTGATTTTGGAATTGTGTTGGGCTAAGCTTCATGATCCTTGATTAAGACTTTTATCATTTTTTCATTATTACCCTTCCCATAAATGTGGGTGCCTACATGCACGTCCCCACACCTAGGAATGTCTTCGATCAGTGTACATGCACGGCAGTTCGACTAGGGTGTAGCGAAAAGTAAGTTCTTGCCGACATAAACATCATTCAAGCATAGCATACAGCAACAGATCAAACATGGTAGTATGCACAAAGCTAGCAGTGTAAGCATCCTAAGCATGGTAGTGCACACTATGACAGTGTAATCAAGTGAACATGATAGATGCATGGATATAACAACGTAGACGATATCAGATCCTCAATCTAACGATTATATCTCTTCAAAAAATGATGATCTTGATCAATACTTAAATTTCATCAAAACAGCCAAGATCAACGGCTCAGATCACACATCAAGTTATAATCAAGATTAATGACTCATATCTCATCAAAATAGCTAAGATCTATAGCTTAGATCTCACAAAAGATAATCTAGCGGTTCAGATCACTCATCATGATAATCCAACCGTTCAGGTTCATAAAAAACACTCAAGATCAAGATCCAATGGTTCAAATCCCTCAATATCACTCACAATGAAAATCCAACGGTTCAAATCATTCAAGATCATAATCCAACCATTCATATTCCCTTAAAAATACCCACAATGAGGATCCAACGTTGAAATAATTCAAAATCACTCACAATAAAGATCTAACGGTTGAATTCATTCAAAATCACTCACAATGAAGATCTAACGGTTGAAATCAATTGAAATGATAATCTAATGGTTTAGATAATTTAAATCGCTCACAGTGAAGATCTAACGGTCCAAATCAGTATCCAATGGCCCATATTTCATCACATCAAAATTACTCACAATGAAGATCCAACGATTGAAATCATTCAAGATCATAATCCCACAATGAAGATCCAACGTTGAAATAAATTCAAGATCCCTCACAATAAAGATCAAACGGCTGAAATCATTCAAAATCACTCACGGTGAAGATCTAACGGTTGAAATCATTTGAAATGATAATCTAATGCTTTAGATCATTTAAATCACTCATGATGTCGATCCAACGGTCGAAATTAACATCCAATGGCCCATATTTCATCACATCTAAATTTATAATCAATGGGCTAGATTTAACTTATCCAAGATTGATGGCCAATATTAAATCACATCAAACATGAACATCATGGTATTGACACACATGCCATATAGCATTTGAAGATCATGATTATCGAAATAGGCATACTTAGATAATTTTCGATTATTTGAGCTTTATGAAAGCTATCAAAATAAAGTTTGAGGTACCAACCTTGTCCCCAACAATGGGGTGGAGCCTTTGATGATGGTTGGTGACGATCGATGACAAACTTTCCCTTCTTCTTTCCTCCTTTCCTCCTTTCCTTTCTCTCTTTTCCTCAATCTCCCCTCTTGATTCCAATATCTGTTCTCTCTCTCTCTTTTTTCTCTAACTTACTTCTATTCTCCTCTCTTTTTTTCTAGCCTTTTTCCATCTTTTCTTTTTCCTTTTTTTTTTTTTTCATCCCTCAAGTGGTTAGATGGGTGCTCCTTTTATAGATGGCCCTTGGTTGCTTGAGCATGGCTCAAGAAGATGATGTATGATGGAGTTGGGCTCAAGGAAGTGAGGTCATGGGATGGGAAAGGTGTTGGGCTCAAGAAGGAAGTGGCTTAAGGGAGTTGGTAGGTGTCAAATGGGGGTGGTTTAGGGTAGCTAAGGACTAATTATAGGTTTTGGGGGATGGCTAAAGTGGACGGCTCAAGAAGATGAGGTGATGGGTTATGACTCAAGATGTGGAAGGGATTTAGGGGCATGGAGGTTGAGGGATTTAAGGGCATGGAGGTTGAGGGATTTAAGGGCATGGAGGTTCAATAAGTGGAGGGATTTATGGCTAAAGAGGTGGAGGGATTTAGCGGCATGGAGGTTCAAGAAGGACGTGTCATGGTGGTGAGGGGTCAAGAAGGAGTTGTCATGGTGGGGCTCAAGAAGGAGGTGTCATGGTTGTTCAAGAAGGACTTGTCATGGTGGGGCTCAAGAAGGAGGTATCATGGTGGTTCAAGAAGGAGTTGTCATGGTGGGGCTCAAGAAGGAGGGGGAAAAGGGTTCAAGGAGGAGGTGTCATGGTGGAGGGATGGCTCAAGAAGGAGGTGGTTTGAGGATTCAAGCCACCTCCTCTCTCTCTCTTTCTCTCTCTCTCTCTCTTTCTCTCTCTCTCTCTCTCCCTCTCTCTATCTCTCTTTCTTTCTCTTCTTGACCGAACATATATATATACATATATATATATATATATATTTATCCATATATATATATCTATATATCTATCCTATCTTCCAGGCTTTCTCCTTTTCTCTCTTCCCATTCTCTCTCTCTCTATTCCATATATATCTATATATATATATATATTGATATATATATATATATATATATATATATATATATATATATATCGACTTTCTCCTTCTTCTCTCTTCCCATTCTCTCTCTCTCTCTCTCTTCCTCTCTCTCTCCTCTCTCTCTCTCTCTCTTCCTCTCTCTCTCTTCTTAACCGAACCTATATATATATAATATATACTCGGTTTCCTCTCTCTTCCCATTCTCTCTCTTTATACATACGTTATATAATAATATAATATATAAAAATATATATAATATAACATATATAAAACATATATTATATAATATATAAATGTATATAGTATATAAAATATACATAAAGTGCATACACATGGGCCGACCTGACTCGATCTGGGCCCAAACCGGCCGGTTTGGGTTGGGTCAGGCTAGACTGGTTGAGTTCGATGGGGTTGGACTAAATTGGGCTTGAGCTGGGTTGGGCTGAGTAAGAATGGACTGGATTGATTTCTCTCTCTATTATGGATCCTCTCAACTTGCAATTCCGCATGAAAAATTTCGACGGCTTCTGTCTCAGATTTTCCACGTCCACTTCGAAAAGGACGGATAATAGAGCACACTGACACTTGAATTACCTGATTCGGACGTCAGATGATCAAAATATGAAGAATTAGAATTTTGACGATAATCCTACCGGCATATTTGCATGGGACCCGCTGGCGGCTTTTGCCCAAAATTCTTCACGTTCATTTTAAAGAGGAGTGGCAATGGAGCACACTGGCGCCTGAATAGTCTGATTCGGACTTCGGATGATCAAGATATGAAGAATTGGAGTTTTGACGATAATCCTACCGTCAACTTTGCATGGGACCCGCTGGCGGCTTCTGCCCAAAATTCTTTATGTCCATTTTGAAGAGGACAGACAATGGAGCACAGTGGTGCTTGAATTGTCAGATTTGGATGTCGGACGATCAAGATATGGTCGAATGAAGTCCGATCGATTTTAATCATGATAATTTGCCCAATAAATCCTTAATTTATGATAATTTATAGAAAAGCCCTTGGATTTAATAAGCCAATTTCAATCCGACTAAAATCGCAACATCTTCTTCGTTTGATATCGGAATTGAGTGATTCTAGTATCATTTTGAAGGTATTTTCATGATCTTGCTGTAGGGCCCACCAAAATCAGCCTTGAAATCACCGCTTAGCATCCAAACCTTAAATTGACCCGTAATCCTTCTGAATATGCCCACCAAGACTCTTGTACATTGGGGACACTCTGGCTCAGCCCAGAACACCATAAAGAGCACAGAGGAATTTATCGACTATTGGTTTGAGAGAGTTTCACTCGCCTCCCCTGTAATTTCTAAATTTTCATCCCCCTCCGCTCTCTTACTGCCTATACACCAATAAAATTCTGTTTGGCTGGGGATGGCAAAAATAGGGTGCTTACAGATACCCCTCTTTACCCGAGATTGTATTAATTGAGGGTAAAGACAAAGAGAACCACATTTTTGCCACTCATAATGGAGAGAGACGAAACCTTCTTTAATATGTGGGCCATCTGTACCTCAACACTGAACAACCACTTTTGACAAACTTGGGCACATGCTTTATTATCACCATTTGGAGAAGGCATACCAGTGGACCTCCCTTAGGAAAAAATTATCTTCAGCAAGTTTTTTTATGCCAACTCCACTCCCTCGTTGCCTTATCCATCATGGCCATTATGTCTGATGAGTAAAAGTTCTTAAACACTCACTGGAACGACATAGAGAAAATCCTGATTCACAACAGAATTGGTAGGGGAATCATTGGAACTTTCTTACCTTATAGACACATTGAAAACCTTAGTGAGTTGTGCATGAAATGCACATATGTATGACCTTGTCTGAGCCTAAGTCTCTAAATCCAAAGATAAGTGGCAGAAGACAAAGGCCTAAAGTGGCTGATATGAAGCTATCCAGATGGATTTCCCATCGGGAGGATCTTTTGGTTGTTTATGTGGAATGTCGATCCCTCCGAAGAGATACCATTTTATGGGCTTGAGAATGAAGGGCTCTTTGGAACCTTTGGACGCCGTTAAATGTAATGAACGATCGATAAGAGTTCCAGCCAGATTATCATTACAATTTTTTCAGAATGACACACCGACTAGGGTTGATATCAAAAGATATGAAAGACGGGCTCGTTATACGACTCTTGGGAAATCCATTGGATAGATGAACGGATGAAAGAGTCCAGCCAGAAAGCAGGAAGTTCTTCCTTTAATAATGACAAGATGATGGAACCAATCCTGAGTAGCAGGGTGTAATAGCCTCTTTAGAGAATCCAGCCCAAACCTGTCGTGAAGTTCATCCAAAACGGTCGACTTTTATGACCAACTGCACCCTCCTTTCTCCTTTTTTTTTTGGGGAGGGTGAAGAGGTCAAACATGATACCTCTTCAACTGATCGAGGTTGGTCAAATATTGTAGCTCTTCATCGTCCAGATCTATTAGTCAAACTGCCTTTCCTGGTAAATTTTCCTTTACTATGAATGGCCCACTCCAGTTCGGACGAAACTTACCCCTAGGGTCATGGATAGGCGCTCTTTGTTCCTTTAATACAAGATCTCCTACCGTCAGGTGATGAAATCTGACCTTCTTGTTGAAAGTGGTGGCCATTCTCTGTTGGTATTTCTTTGCATTATCAGCTCCTTTCATCCTCCTTTCATCAATGAGACTCAACTCTTCATAATGGGATCGAAGCCATTCAGCCTCAGGGATTTGGGAATCCATTAGGATCCTCAAGCATGGTACTTCCATTTCTATCGGGAGTACTGCCTCCATACCATATACCAGAGAATATGGTGTGGCTCCAGTAGAGATCCTTATAGAAGTTCTGTAGGCCCATAGTGCATATGGTAACTTATCTGCCCAATCAGTGTGTGACTCTGCCATTTTCTGGAAGATGGCCTTGACGTTCTTGTTAGTGGCCTCTACTACTCCATTAGTTTGTGGCCGGTAAGGGAAAGAACGATGCCTTTGGATACTGAAATTCTCACACAATTCTTGTACCTTTCCTCTGGAGTGTTGACCCTCATCTGAGATTAGAGCATGAGGCATCCCGTGCCGACAGATGATATGCTCTTGAAGGAACTTGACTACCTTATTCGCAGTGAGCTTGGCATATGATTGAGCCTCCACCCACTTGGTAAAGTAGTTGATGACTACTAAAACGAACTCATGCCCAGTTGATGCCTTTGGGGTGAATTTTTTCGATCACATCTATACCCCAAGTTGAAAATGGCCAAGGTGAATTGAAAGTGTGCAATTCTGTGGGCAGTACATGTATCAGATTGGCAAAGATTTGGCATTTAGGCACTTCTTCACAAACTCTACACATTCTGTCTCCTTTGTGTTCTAATAATACCCCATTCTTAAGACTTCTTCATGAACATCCTAGCATTCAGTATGAGGCCCACAAACTCCTTGATGTATCTGCTCAATGAGGGTTTATGCTTGCTCTTCGTCGACAAAGTCCAATTATACCCCATCATAGGATCTCTTATGAAAGATATCTTCACAAAGGATAAACTACATAGCATATCATCTCAATGACTTCTTTTCTCTTGTTGTTGCTTCTGTAGGGTATATGCCTTCTCCAATGAAGTCTACTATGAGTGCAAGCCAAGGTCTACCATCAACTGTCAGTGCATTGACTTCTACATATGCTGGTTGTCTTCTTCTTTTGATCACCGAGGGCCTTGTGCATTAGATAGGATCATCACCGATCATTGAAGCCAAAGTAGCCAATGCATCGGCGTATATTTTTTTTGTGTCCCTTGGAGAATAGTTGAACTCGATCTTTGTAAAACTCTTGAGCCAAATTGATTGTATACTGCTGATACGGTATCAATTTTTCATCTTTGGTTTTCCAATCCCTTCTGACTTGGTAGACAATTATGGACAAGTTCTATTAGACCTTCAACTTCTTGATGTTGATCGTGAGGGCTACTCTAAGTCCCATGATCCAAGCTCCGTACTCCGCAGTATTGCTTGTATACTTGAATTCTAATCAAAGCGAGAATGGCACGAACTCCCCTTTTGGATTTATTAGTCATACCCCAGCTCCACACCTTCTATGATTGGATGTGTCATTGACTAGGATATCTACCTTTGGCAATGAAAAGTCATCATTAGGACTACCCTTGTTTAAATTCCTGTAATCGACACATACTCTCAATCAGCCATCCTTCTTATGCACAGTAACTTCATTGGCCAACCATTCTGGGTATTTTGATACTTCCAAGAATCTGGCATTGAACTGCTTCATGACATCTTACTCAGCCTTTAAAGTTTGCTTAGGTCTCAACCAACTCAACTTCTATTTATGTGGCTTTACCTTAGGGATCAAGGGTATCTTGTGTTGTACCACTTCTGGGTTTATGCTTGTCATATCTTCATAAAACCATACAAATTCCTCTTGGAATCCCTTCAATAATTCTGTTAAATGGGCTATCTCTTCTTCTGTCAAGGCTATACCAATCTTGATCTCTTGTAATTGCTCCTCCGTGTCGAGATTGATCATCTTGAAATCCTCGCCGACAGGTTGGGCTTTCTTATTCCGAGGCTTTGATGGATTGCAAAATTTTAGGATATGGTTCTTATTCTTATCATCATCAAAGTTAAAGTTAGAAAATGAGAGATTGAGAGAAGTAGACACAACAAAATTGAAAAAAAATCTTTATTAACACTTGGAAACAGAGGTACATAAGAGGAGGTTCCAAACAGAACGGACTCAACGCTGTCAAAATATTCAACCAATCTAAGGAGTCATTGACTTTGGGCCCAGACATGGCCATACTAACTCTTCGGGTAAACAAAACATAAAAACTTTAGTTTGGGATCATTCCATTGATAGGGAGTATGAATTGTTGTGGATCAGGATCTCCATCTTGGTCTTCCCCATTGAGCATTAGAACTTGGTCCTCGTTGAACAGATTATCGATGTCGATCGCCTTTGTTTCTGACTTTTGTTCCTTGCTCATCCTTCGAATCTTGATTTCTTCCATCTCTATCTAGCCAATGGTGCAGTTGAAGAAAAATTCAAAAAATCAGGTTCTTGTCTTTAGAGGTTTCTATCTAGTCATGGTTTAGAGAAACCACATAAATGCAATGTCCTCTCATTCTTTAACAAAGTTCCCATTGAGTGTATTCAAGTATGGAGTGATCTGCTCATCCTCATCCATGCTGCCAACTGTGCTTGATAGACCAGTTCATCTGTCCTCATATGGTTGCCATCTTCTGTGACTCTTGTCTGCTGCCTTTGTTGGACCTTTCCTCTCAAGCTTTCAAAATGCATCATTTTCTCTCCTCTGCTTCTCCTCTATCAGTTTCAGATCTTGGTTGGTAAGGGCATACCCCAGTCCAAACCTGAGGGATTTGATTATGTGATTGCCATGATGTTGTTGTTGACTTGGAATCCTCTGAGATTGATATCTTAGGCTGCATTCCCTTCTGATCCCTTATCATTCTGTCCCATCATCACCTTGTACTGAGAGATTTTTGGAAAAAAAATACCCCATGCTCATGCCGCACTTCTGGGATTGAGACCCTATTCATTTCGTCACCAGATGTGACGCTTCCCTTGATTTCAGTTTAGATTGTCTCAATTGGAACCCATGCCTCCCCCCATTCTATGAAATTGACTGTGTGACGGGGAAGGGGAGGACCATTTGCCATTGATTTTTGTCTGGCTTGGATCTCAATTTCTCCTGCATCTATCAGGTCTTGTATAGCATGCCTCAGAGCGTTACAATTTTCAGTGTGGTGACCATGTTGATTGTGATATTTGCAGAATAGATCCATTCGAAACTTCAGTGGAAGTGGACATGGCAGGGGATGAGGTGTGAGTACCTTCAATTTTCCAACCTGTATCAATACTTTCAGAACCCTATTTTTGGTCATGCCCAAATCTGTAAATTACCTTCTATTTCCCAACCTCTGCGGAGTAGGAGTGTGGTTCAGATTCCTTGAGATCGATGGATTAGCATTAATGTTGGCAGTCTGTGCCACTGACTGATTCCTTAATCTTCTAGGAGGAAAATCTCTTTAGTAGATTATCTGATCATCCCATGCCTTCATAGCTCTTAGCAATTCCTCTGATCTATTCAGTCTATCTCTGGAAGGGACATCCTCCTCATTCAGCTTTCGGAATGTGGGAGCTTTTTGAATGACCAAAGGTTTCTGATACACAATCTCCTTTGTGTCTTCTAATACAGGTTCTGAAAAACACTGTGGCACAACTTGCTTAGGGGTACTCAATCCTTGCGGGGGTGCCACATTAATTCTCTCAATGCTTAATGCTTGGGCCTGCAATTGCATCTGTAGGTTCTGAATCATGGTAACCATTACTTCTATGATATCAACTATCCTCTCAATTCTGGCATCTGTAGCTCTTGGAACTTGATTTGGTCCATCACCCATCGCTTCAACATGTCCGAACAAGGTAGGGCTAACGGGTTCAGGTGTAGGCTCTCTTGATACCTCCCAGCGATGGGATCTCTCACCCATGAGGTAGAAATGGTTGTTGACTAGGCTGACTCCTAACATAGGTCTTGAAAAGGCCAAAGTTGACAAGTATTAAGACTCTTGGAATGGAGATAGGACAGAAAGGAATTAACATGCACAAACAGAGCTGACTCAACCATACAAATGTTAGTTCTCTTATAAAACCCCTTAAACAAACATTATCTGCACCAATTCAGTTGTTTTGAATGACCATATGATCGGATTTGAGCCTCTTGACCCAAAACGGGTCATTGAGGTGACAAGGTCAAACCACTTGGTTTATCAAAAACAAAGAAATTGAAACGAATATGTTCATCCTTAAACTTTCATAAGAGATAAGATAGCAAAAGGCGGTTCATGACTGAACAAACTGGTAAACTCCCATTCGATCGTAATATCCAATGCCATGATAGAGATTTTCCGATCATTTTTAAGGCTTGACGTATCAACAATGAAAGGTTCGAAAGGTTTGAATCCTCAAGTGTGAATCCAAACATGTTGATAGATCGAGAATCAAAACGGACAGAACTTCAACGTCATAGGCATAGATGTCGTAATCGAGTTGGAATTTACATAGTTGGTTCAGGGATGAACCAAAAATAACATGCATGTGGCTCACTCTGGGTTAGGACCGGCAAAGGCTACCTTGACGAGGAGGAGTGGACCTATTCCCGTCTACACGGTGAATCATGGGCCCCTCGATTCCTTTTGATATACCATTTTGCAAAATGTCAAATGACCTAGAGAAGTATAACGCCTCCCCGGGCGGATCCGAGAAACAAACGTCAAAGGCTCTCCACAGTCGAGACTTTTACAAGGTACGTGTCAAGGTTGTGCTTTTCACCTAGCGGGCGATCCCATATGCATGAGGACCCGGGTCGGCTAATAGCACGATGTGTGACTGAACCCAAACCCCCCAAATCAATATCTACAATCATAAATATAGTAGCCCTAGATCTAGCATCCAATGTCAGTCAATCAATGTAAGGAAAGTGAATCAGGAGTCTGAACGTGGAATCCCCAACGGAGTCGCCACTGTGAGGACAAATGTCCACCCACGCTGAATGGACGATAAAATGATTTGGAGTCGCCACCTAGATTAAGGTCTAGGACCTAAAATGTAGTCTCATCCTCAGATAAGACTTCTATTGACTCATGACCCAACATATCAGCTTTGATCTATCAGAGAACGGGTAAGCATTCAAAGTACAGTTTGGGAAGGTGTTAGGCACCCAAAGCTACCCGATCCAAAAATTGGCCTCCTATATGATTCTACTTTCCTTAAAACTCTATGGTTCTAACTGTTCATGGTCAATGGATGATGACTAAGGCTCATGGGGGATCTTATGCCAAGTTGCTAAGTTCTTCTAGCTTAAGTTCAGCCAAACATGTTCTCGAAGTAAGAAGACAAATAAAATAATATACAATGAACCGAACCAAAGATGGTTCGGTGAAGGACTGAATCTGAGATGTCCAAAACGTCTCAAATTGCCTACGTATTCCAATCCTGGAAATGAAGTCTAAAAACGTAGTTCAAAACGGAAAGTGATTAAAGCTTATGGATGTGGATTATGATTAAGCTTTCTTAGATTCAATTTATTCAAGTTGAAGTTTATGCTTGATGATGATGGAGATTGAATCTAGAGATAGCCTAAATGGATCGAAGTGAACGAGGATATGGATACGGATATGGATATGGATATGGGGAACCTAAGGATACTAAGATGGGGTACCGTACTTGGAGGGTCCTCCAAGTTGCCTACGTATTCCAGAGGTCCTGGAAATCAGGTACAACGTAGTTTGTTTTTTGGGTGGATTGTGTAACCTCAAGGGCTAGGGTATGTCTCTCAAGGAGTAGAGTGTGGCTCTCAGGGAGAATAGTGTGGCTCTCAGGGAGTAGAGTGTGGCTCTCAGTGAGTAGAGTGTGGCTCTCAAGGAGTAGGGTGTGGCTCAGGGAGTAGAGTGTGGCTCTCAGGGAGTAAGGTGTGGCTCTCAGGGAGTAGATTGTAAGATAGTTTCGCAAGACTAAGGTGCGTACTCGCAAGCACGACTTCAAGATAGAGCCTCGCAAGGCTAAGGGGGGTGCATGCTCGCAAGCACGACTTCAAGATAGAGCCTCGCAAGGCTAAGGGTGCGTACTCGCAAGTACAACTTCGGGATTAAGCCTCGCAAGGCTAAGGGTGTGTACTTGCAAGTACGACTTTATGATAGAGCCTCGCAAGGCTAAGGGTGCGTACTCGCAAGTATGGCTTCGGGATTGAGCCTCGCAAGGCTAAGGGTGTGTACTCGCAAGCAGAACCTCGCCAAGCAAGGAGATTCGTACTCACAAGCACAACACAGGAATAGAGTCTCGCCAAGCAAGGAGACAAGGACATGGAATGATTTTACAAGATTGGAGTATGGGTCCGTATTTGGGTCGCTTTCCCAAACTACCTACGTATCTCAGGGTATTGACCTAAGAATCAGGATCCGCGCAGTTCGGAAGAGATGGATTTTGGGTGACCCGCTTGGATCCGAATATGGGTGGTCCAGTCGGACCGAATGATGATTCTAGATGATCAAGGTTGGATTCATATTACACCTATCTAGATTCTGCATCCTAGGGGAAATGGGCTGGGGGTAGGGATCGTCCTAAACTACCCTTGTAACTTACAACCCTGATTTTGGAATTGTGTTGGGCTAGGCTTCATGATCCTCGATTAAGACTTTTTATCATTTTTTTCATTATTACCCTTCCCATGAATGTGGGTGCCTACATGCACGTCCCCACACCTAGGAATGTCTTCTATCAGTGTACATGCACGGCAGTTCGACTAGGGTGTAACGAAAAGTAAGTTCTTTTCGACATAAACATCATTCAAGCATGGCATACGAAGCGAGATCAAACAAGGTAGTATACACAAAGCTAGCAATGTAAGCATCCTAAGCATGGTAGTGCACACTATGACAGTGTAATCAAGTGAACATAATAGATGCATGGATATAACAACGTTGACAACATCAAATCCTTAATCTAACGGTTATATCTCTTCAAAAAATGATTATCATGATCAATACTTAGATTTCATCAAAACAGCCATGATCAACGGCTCAGATCACACATCAAGTTATAATCATGATTAATGACTCATATCTCATCAAAATAGCTAAGATCTACAGCTTAGATCTCATAAAAGATAATCTAGCGGTTCAAATCACTCATCATGATAATCCAACCGTTCAGGTTCATCAAAAACACTCATGATCAAGATCCAATGGTTCAAATCCCTCAATATCACTCACAATGAAAATCCAATGGTTCAAATCATTCAAGATCATAATCCAACCATTCATATTCCTTTAAAAACATCCAAAATGAGGATCCAACGTTGAAATAATTCAAAATCACTCACAATAAAGATCTAACGGTTGCGATCATTTAAAATCACTCACAGTGAAGATCTAACGGTTAAAATCAATTGAAATGATAATCTAATGGTTTAGATCATTTAAATCGCTCACAGTGAAGATCTAATGGTCCAAATCAACATCCAATGGCCCATATTTCATCACATCAAAATTACTCACAATGAAGATCCAACGATTGAAATCATTCAAGATCATAATCCCACAATGAAGATCCAACGTTGAAATAAATTCAAGATCCCTCACAATAAAGATCCAACGGTTGAAATCATTCAAAATCACTTACGGTGAAGATCTAACGATTGAAATCATTTGAAATGATAATCTAATGCTTTAGATCATTTAAATCACTCATGATGTCGATCCAATGGTCCAAATTAACATCCAATGGTCCATATTCATCACATCTAAATTTATAATCAATGGGCTAGATTTAACTTATCCAAGATTGATGGCCAATATTAAATCACATCAAACATGAACATCATGGTATTGACACACATGCCATATAGCATTTGAAGATCATGATTATCGAAATAGGCATATTTAGATAATTTTTGATTATTTGAGCTTTATAAAAGCTATCAAAATAAAGTTTGAGGTACCAACCTTGTCCCCAATATTGGGGTGGAGCCTTTGATGATGGTTGGTGACGATCGATGGCAAGATTTCCCTTCTTCTTTCCTCCTTTCCTCCTTTCCATTCTCTCTTTTCCTCAATCTCCCCTCTTGATTCCAATATCTCTTCTCTCTCTCTCTTTTTTCTCTAGCTCACTTCTATTCTCCTCTCTTTTTTTTCTAGCCTTTCTCCATCTTTTCTTTTTCCTTTTTTTTTTTTCATCCCTCAAGTGGTTAGATGGGTGCTCCTTTTATAGATGGCCCTTGGTTGCTTGAGCATGGCTCAAGAAGATGATGTATGATGGAGTTGGGCTCAAGGAAGTGAGGTCATGGGATGGGAAAGGTGTTAGGCTCAAGAAGGAGGTGGCTTAAGGGAGTTGGTAGGTGTCAAATGGGAGTGGTTTAGAGTAGCTAAAGGAATAATTATAGGTTTTGGGGGATGGCTAAAGTGGAAGGCTCAAGAAGATGAGGTGATGGGTTATGACTCAAGATGTTGAAGGGATTTAGGGGCATGGAGGTTGAGGGATTTAAGGGCATTGAGGTTGAGGGATTTAAGGGCATGGAGGTTCAAGAAGTGGAGGGACTTATGGCTCAAGAGGTGGAGGGATTTAGGAGCATGGAGGTTCAAGAAGGAGGTGTCTTGGTGGTGAGGGGTCAATAAGGAGTTGTCATGGTGGGGCTGAAGAAGGAGGTGTCATGGTGGTTCAAGAAGGAGTTGTCATGGTGGGGCTCAAGAAGGAGGTGTCATGGTGGTTCAAGAAGGAGTTGTCATGGTGGGGCTCAAGAAGGAGGGGGGAAAAGGGTTCAAGGAGGAGGTGTCATGGTGGAGGGATTGCTCAAGAAGGAGGTGGTTTGAGGATTCAAGCCACCTCCACCTTTCCCCCCCTCTCTTCTTCTCTCTCTTCTCTCTCTTTCTCTCTCTCTCTCTCTCCCTCTCTCTCTCTCTCTCTTTCTTTCTCTTCTTGACCGAACTTTTACTTTTATATATATATATATATATATATATATCCACTCTCTCACTTTTCCCATTCTCTCTTGACCGAACATATATATATATATCATTCCTTTCTCCTTCTCTCTCTTCCCATTCTATCTTTCTCTTCCTTCTCTCTCTCTCTCTCTCTCTCTCTCTCTCTCTCTCTCTTCTTCTCGAACCATATATATATATATATATATATATATATATATATATATATATATATATATATATATATATATATATACTTGGTTTCCTCTCTCTTCCCATTCTCTCTCTTTATACATACATTATATAATAATATAATATATAAAAATGTATATAATATAACATATATAAAATATATATTATATAATATATAAATGTATATAGTATATAAAATATACATAAAGTGCATATACTGGGCCGACCTGACTCGATCTGGGCCGGTTTGGGTTGGGTCAGGCTAGACTGGTTGAGTTCGACGGGGTTGGACTAAATTGGGCTTGAGCTGGGTTGGGCTGAGTAAGAATGGACTGGATTGATTTCTCTCTCTATTATGGATCCTCTCAGCTTGCAATTTTGCATGAAAAATTTTGACGGCTTCTGTCTCAGTTTTTCCACGTCCACTTCGAAAAGGACGGATAATGGAGCACACTGACATTTGAATTACCTGATTCGGACGTCAGATGATCAAAATATGAAGAATTGGAATTTTGACGATAATCCTACCAGCATCTTTGCATGGGACCCGCTGGCGACTTCTGCCCAAAATTCTTCACGTTCATTTTGAAGAGGACTAGCAAAGGAGCTTACTAGCGCCTGAATAGCCTGATTCAGACTTCGGATGATCAAGATATGAAGAATTGGAGTTTTGACGATAATCCTACCGTCAACTTTGCATGGGACCCGCTGGCGGCTTCTGCCCAAAATTCTTTACGTCCATTTTGAAGAGGATAGACAATGGAGCACAGTGGCGCTTGAATTATCGGATTTGGATGTCGGACGATCAAGATATGGTCGAATGAAGTCCAATCGATTTTAATCATGATAATTTGCCCATTAAATCCTTAATTTATGATAATTTATAGAAAAGCCCTTGGATTTAATAAGCCAATTTCAATCCGATTAAAATCGCGACATCTTCTTCGTTTGATATCGGAATTGAGTGATTCTAGTATCATTTCGAATATATTTTCATGACCTTGCTGTAGGGCCCATCAAAATTGGCCTTGAAATCACCGCTTAGCTTCCAAACCTTAAATTGACCCGCAATCCTTCTGAATATGCCCACCAAGACTCTTGTATATTGGGGACACTCTGGCTCAGCCCAGAACACCATAGAGAGCACAGAGGAATTGATCGACTATTGGTTTGAGAGAGTTTCACTCGCCTCCCTTGTACTTTCTAAATTTTCATCCCCCTCCGCTCTCTTACTGCCTATACACCAATAAAGTTCTGTTTGGCTGGGGATGGAAAAAATGGGATGCTTACACATAGCATTTTGCAAGTTATACCTAACCCAAATTGTAATGTTATCTCATGCATTTTGTATGTTGCATTGGTTTTGTACTTACTGAGCTAAGTTGTGAGCTCACCCGAATATATATTGTTTCTTTTCAGATTTTGATGCAGGGTACACAATTGATGACTTCATGACTGCCCCAACGTACGGTACAGTCGCTGCCATTGACGCACAGACAGTAGAGGACGAACATGACGCATCATGCAAGTGCTCATTCTGTGTTTTCCTTTAGAGATGGTTTAATTTAAAACAGTACTTTGTATTATTTTATTATTTAAGTTTGTTAATGATGGAATAATTTGGATAATTATTTTATTTACCATATAGAGCTCAGTTCATTTATCTATTAATTCCGTTGCTATTTCCCTCTTGAAGAAGAAAGCACTCATTCATATATCTTTAAGTTGTGAGATAGGATTTTTTCCGGAGAAAGTCCTCTTGTCCTGGTAGCTTGCTTCCAAGGTCTTTTGCTCGCTGATCACTCTCTGATTATGTTAGACTGCTTGGAATGGTTTGTTGACACGGTCTGTTGAGATCCTGGTGTGAACTGTGGTTTTGGAGATGGTTCACTCACACTTCTGGTCCAGCCGGAATTGGGGTGAGACAACAGATGTAGCTAAATTTGTATCTCAATGCTTGAATTGTCAGCAAGTAAAGGCTGAAAGGCAAAGACCTGTAGGATTGTTGTAGCCACTGCCTGAACCAGCATGGAAATGGGACTACATCACTATGGACTTCATCACAGGGTTACCATTGACTCCTCAAGTAGTTGACACGATCTAGGTGATTGTGGATCATTTGACCAAGACAGTTCATTTCATAGCTATACGACCTCAGTATACCCTAGAGAGGTTAGCTATGCTTTATATAGATAATATTGTCTGATTACATGGTGTACTTGAAAGCATTGTGTCCGACAGAGACCATGCTTTACCTCAAAGTTTTGGGAAGGATTATAGAAGGCTATGGGTACAACATTGAAGTTCAGTACTACATTCCATCCTCAGACAGACGAAAAGTTGGAGCGTACTATTCAGATTTTAGAAGACATGCTTCGAGCTTGTGTTATTGATTTCAAAGGATCATGGGATGAGAAATTACCATTGATTGAGTTCGCTTATAACAACAGCTATCAAGTGACTATACAGATGTCACCCTATGAAGCACTGTTTGGTTGGAAATGTCGAACTCCTTTGTTTTCGAATGAAGTTGGAGAACGGAGTATTATTGGACCAGAGTTTGTTGAAGAGACTTGTCTAGTAGTCGACATTATCAAGGAAAGAGTCTGAATAGCTCAGAACTGTCAGAAGCAATATGCAGATAATCGATGCAAAGATCTCAAATTCACCATAAATGATAAGGTATTTCTGAAAATATCTCCTATGCGTGGTTTGAAATGGTTTGGACAGAAGGGAAAGCTGTATCCCAGATATATTGGACCTTATGAAGTTCTAGATAGACATGGAAAAGTAACATATCAGTTAGCACTACCCCCGTCCATGTCAAGTATGCATGATGTATTTCATATCTCATTACTGAAGAAGTACATCAGAGATCCAACAAATGTGTTAACAACGGATCCACCGAATTTGACTGAAGATTTGATGTTCGAAGTAGTACCTTTTGAGATCACTAGTCGGAAAATGTCTTCGTAACCATGACATTTACTACGTTAAGGTTACTTGGAGAAGCCAAAATGTTGAAGAAATTACATGGGAAGAAGAGAACGCTATGCGAAAGCAATATCCTCACCTATTTGACTCGGAAGGTATGTGCAAATTCCAGGGATGAAATTTATATAAGAGGGGGGGAGTTGTAAGACCCGCACTCCACTAACTTGGTCTAACCGTATCGTACCAGGTCTTCCCATCATTCCTGGACCAAGTAGACCGAGCATGTGAAGATAGATCACAAACTAGGTATGAGAATCGAGTTAAAAACACTAAAAACATACTTAACGTCCCATGCCTGGGTAGGTATGGTCGACCATAAGGAAGGGAACCAAAAATCTCAAATCTAGAATCCCACGGTTGATGATTTCGACCTTACGGTCGACGGTTTATGCGACCCTATAGTCGATCGTGAGAACCCATATCAGACTCCGAGTTTTGGAAACTTTCCTAAACTAAGGGATTGCTTTCCTAATTGAAAGAGGACTTTATATGGAGAGTTTTTCTCTATATAAAGGACGTCCCTCAGCCCTTTTCACTCTTTTAGAACATTAGTAAACCCTAGAGAAAGAGAAAGAAGAGAAGGAAGAGAAGGAGAAGAAGAAAAAGCTAAGGAGAAGAGTTTGCTAAGAAGGGATTAAGTCTCTATCACAGGCAAAGGTATGAAACGAATCTCTGGAGATGTAAACTCTAAGGAATAAGACTTCTATGGAGGATAGGCCATATCAACCTACTATGATCTATGTGATTTCCTTGAGAAAATCCCAAGGAGAACCATGAGGAGTGAATTTGATGATTAGGGTTGATAAGAAATTACTAATGATGGCCATAGGATGACCTTAGGATAAACTCCATTGAAGAACAGAAGCATTGACCCAAGAAGAACTCGAATTTCAGGTAGACTGTGACCAGACATCTCAAGGTCACGCTTCGGTCGACCATAGCATGACCAGTATGACCAGAAGATCGACCATAGGCATTTGGGAAGATTTTAGAAATCATATGATCGCAGCTAGGTCGCACCATATGTGACCATAGGGTATCGACCGTAGACAGTAAGGTCAATACAACATGAGACCATAGGACCAATCAGGCACCTATCAGTGCTCTGTTTCGATTTCTGACTACTGTAACATGTCACATATGAACCCTAACTTAAATTTATATAACTTTTAAGTTGTTAAATCAATTCAAAGAGAATTTTAAAGCTTGGAAGGACATCAAAAATTGTTAACAGGTGAGGGAACAAGACCTAAACTAATTGGATAATAACAAACTATTTATTTTTATTGAGTCCAATGCCATGATTGATTCTATGCTTATATACTTGTAATGTACATCTCACATGTCATCCAATATTCCTGCTATTACTGTTCATGCATATTTAATTCTGTTTATTTATAACATGATGACGATGATGATGCTAGGAATAGGCATGTGAATGTATGTGTGTGGTTGGTGTGTTAGATGCGAGTTAAGCATCAGGGGGAGGACATAGCATGGTGGCCTTTGACCTCATCACCAGAATTTAGCTCTATCTCTACTCAAGTCTTGCCCACTAACATCGTCGTATCACCATTACCTTAGCAAACTATTATGTCGTAGGGCATCAAGGGAGGTGCTCTCAGACTGTGTGGTCTCTGACTCTGCCGGGGGCCTTAGCTCTATCTCTATGGACGTATTGAGGGATGCTGGGGTGAGGCCTTGGGTACATTGTTTGGCATTAGGATTGGTTAGTTGCGAGCCCAGTTTGCAAGCCCTCGCCAATAGGGGCTTACGTGTTGGTATGGGTAGGGCATCAGGGGAAGTGTTATTTTGGTGTTTGATCCAAAAACTTTAGCTCTATCTCTATTCCATGATGGATGCATGTAGGACGATAATGGTGTTTGATCTACTGGGTGGATTCACACACTCGTGTATAGAGGTGCGGCGTGTTACACCCCAATTCCACACTGTTCAGAATGGTGTGATGAACCACTAGCAAACCAACGGTTCAACCAGGATCTCAAGTAGGCTATATCCGTGTTATCTAAACTCCCATACATCCATAATCATAATCAGAGTAAATACAGAATAGCGGAAGTCTTATAATAAAATGAACTGAGAATCTACTGTGATATTAATATTTAAATAGTAAATTATTCTGTATCAACTGAGACATAAATAAATATCAAATACATGTCTTTATTAAATCCAAATAAAAAAATCTAGAAAATATCTAATCGAATACACATCAGTTGCACTCGCAAGAGGAGTCATGTGTATCTACTTCAGGTTCAGCTTCCATCGCCTCTACGTTCCCGTATGCCGGAGCATTCATATAATCTTCAACGGTATAACCTGCATCATCAACTAAAAATATTCAATGTCGAGGGGTGAGCACACATCACGGCTCAGTGAGTAGACAAAACAATGCAACATTACATATGCATGCAATCAATTCATATCTTTGGTCTGGTTTATAGTTTGCAATGCGCAATAGAAAGGTTGGGTGGTCAAAGGTTAACGTTTATTGACCCCGCCTCTATACACAGGGTGTGGAAGTCTGCCCGAAGGTTAACGTTTATCGTCGTCCCCATCCACCCTAATCATGAACATTATATAACAAAGGTTAACGTTTATTGCTATATAGTGTCATACCAACACGTAAGCCCCTGTTAGCAAGGGCTTGCAAACTGGGCTCGCAACTAACCAATCCTAATGCCAAACAGTGTATCCAAGGCCTCACCCCAGCATCCCTCAGAATGTCCATAGAGATAGAGCTAAGGCCCCCCGGTAGAGTCAGAGACTACAAGGACCGAGACCACCTCCCCTGATACTCTACGACATAATAGTTCTGCTAAAGTAATGGCGATACGACAATGCTAATGCACAAAACTTGAGTTAGAGATAGAGCTAAAGTGCTGAGACCTGCCAAAGGTTAACGTTTATTGACGTTCTCATCACACCTCCCCTGATACTCGCTCGCATCAAGTACACCAACCACACACATACAATCACATGCCTATTCCTATCATCATCATCATCATATTATAAACAATAAAGTAAATATGCATGGACAAATAATAGAAATATTGGATGACATGTTGTATGCACATTACAAACATATTCGCATAGAATCAAGCATGGCATTGGACTCAAGAAAATAGAAAACAGTTTGTTATTAACCAATTAGTTTAGAGTTTTGTTTCCTCACCTTAGCTTGCTAATAGATACTTTTCCAAGCTTTATATTCACCTTTATATTGTTATTGTATTGCTAGAAGACCTAACAAAGTTGATAGAATTTAATTAGAATTAATTCTGAATTTAAAAACCATTCTGTTAACTGAGGGTCGGAGGTAGGGTCGGAGTCATGATCGACCCTGGGTGTGACCCTCCCCAAACTCTGAACTTCCCGAACACTGAGGGTCGATAGTTAGGATCACCTAGGGTCGGATGGTCATCGACCCTCGGTGCGACCCTCGGTGTACTTTGGTCAATTTCCTTCTTTTAGTCCATTCTTCGTGCTTGGGATCCTATGGCTTGCTCCTACATTCCATTCTACATTCATTCCATGGTCTGGAACCATGAATCATTCACCTAAAATAGCTTTCATACATTCTCCTATGATTTCCCATGAAAACCTAACCATGGGTTGATGGTTTGGGTTTCTCCGAGATCACACTCTCATCAATATCCAACCTAAGGTCTGTAGAAACTCATGGAATTAGTATCCATACCTGAGAAGAATACTCCTTCTCTGCAACTCTTCTCTTTTGGCTAAATTCTCTTCCTTGCTTCTCTTCTTCCTCTTTTCGTTCTCTTCTCTTTCTCTCAATTCAATTAGGGTTGTGAAAGGAGTGAAAGAGGCTTAGGGACGTCCTTTAAATAGTGTAGGAACATCCTAAAATAAATCCCTTTGTGATTAGGAAAGAATCCAAATCGAAAATTAGGAAATTTCCTAATTTCAGTTTCGGAGGCAACTGAGGGTCGATGGGAGGGTCGGTGATCCCGTCGACCCTAGGTTTCTAATGAGTCCAACCCTCCCTTCAAAACTGACGGTCTGACTTTCTATTTTGGGGGGTCCGACCCTCCTTGGCTGGGTATGCGACCCTCCCCTTAAATTAAGTGTTTTGGGTCGATTTGATACCTGGGATCTCGATCTCCTTCACACCCTTGGTCCATTTGACTCGACCATGATAGGTAAACCTGGTTCAAGGTGGTAAGACCGGGTTAGATTCACACGGGTCTTACACGGCGACCACCAAACCGTTCTATAGCACATTGCAAACTTATGAACCAAACCAAATATATGAATTGAATGCATGCATATGTTTGTTGCATTGTTTTGCTTGCTCACTGAGCCGTGATGTGTGCTCACCCTTTTGACGTCAAATATTTTTAGTTAATGATGCAGGTCCTACCATTGAAGAATATATAAATGCACTGACTTATAGACACATTGCTGTGATGGACATAGAAGCTAAAGAAGATGCGCATGATTCATCATGCGAGTGCAACCACTGTGTTTTTGCTCAAGTTTAGTTTTAATTTGAACATCGGATATGTAATTGATTATTTATTTTTTATGTCTTGTGGTTTGGAGATAATTAAATTAAATATTTATTTATCACTGTTAGGCCTCAGTTCATTATTTGTAAGACTTCCTCTTATTTGTTTATTACCTCTGATTATTAATGTGGAATGTGTGTGTGGTTTGATATGGTGGGTACGACCTATGCGAGATCCTGGGTGAACCGTTGGTTTATTGGCGGTTGATCACACCATTTTGGTTAGACCAGAATTGGGGTGTGACAATTGCGGTCTCTGGCCTGGCCGCTAGACTTGAGCCCTATCTCTATGCCGTAGGGAGCTGTGCTGGGATAGGACCTACTATGATGACATATAGGATTGGTTAGTTGCGAGTCCAGTTTGCAAGTCCTTGCCAATAGGGGCTTACGTGTTGGTATGGGTAAGGCATCAGGGGAAATATTGGCGGTGTTTGATTGGACACTTTAGCTCTATCTCTATTCCATGGTGGGTGCATGTGGGATAACAGTGTTGTTTGATCCATTGGGCGGATTCACACACTTGTGTATAGAGGTGTGGTGGCTGTCAATCCTTTTTATAGCACATTGCAAACTTAAAACCAAACCATAATGTGAATGTTACTCATGCATGTTGTTTGTTGCATTGTCTGATTTTCTTACTGCACCAGTATATGGAAGAGTTGCTACCCTGAAAGTGCAAGCAGGGGAGGACGAGCATGACGCTTCATGTGAGTGCCCTTACTGCATGTACCTCTAGGATGGTTTTAATTTATTTTATTTATTTCAGTTGGATTTTATAAATAGTGTAAGGATATTTATTTATGTTTTGGTATTTGAATAATTGGATAACTTATTTAATTTATCAATAGAGTACTTAGTTCATTTAATTTAAGACTTCCACTGTATTTATTTATATTCTGATTATGGTTATGTACAATGGTTTGTGTTAGTGGACACAGTCATATTGAGATCCTGGTATGAACCGTTCGTTTAGTGGCGGTTCACTCACACTTCTGGTTCAGCCAGAATTGGGGTGCGACAACTTAGTATCAGAGCTCTTAGGCTCTGTCCAACAGACCATATTTGCACTTAACTGAGTCGACGAACTAAGATAGGAAGAATTAAAAGCTTTAATAAAAATGCATATTAAGCACTTGTTTGATGCCTGAGACTAAATACTAAAGAGCATAATGTACTGTATTAAAAGTGAGAACCTAATAAACAGACATGCTCTAGTTAGGAGACCATAATAACAAGCAAGAATGATCATAAATTTCAATAACAAGTAAAAAAAATTGTATCAGAGAATAAAGCATAAAGAATTCCAAGAGTGAAAAGTTAATTGTGCTACAGGGTACAGTCCACAAACCGGACAGTTATCCTGTTATAAAAGTCATTGTACTGTAAGGGAGAGAAAATAAGGAGATCTATCATGCGGTTGGGGGCATCAGAGGAATGGGGTCAGCGATGTCATAGTCACGCTCATATGCAACCCTGAGCCAGTGTACTTGCTCTTGCCTGACTCTGAGGCTACGAGAGAGGCGCCCTAGGTCACGGTTCATCTCGCGCTGGGCATCCCAAATCTCTATTAACATACCCATCACGATATCAGGAGGAGGCTGGGATGGTCCTACTGCATGTATGGGCTACGGTTTCAGTGCAGAAATGTCCGTCATCTGTTTATCATCATCACCCCCTACCGCTTCTGTATATGCTGCATTGGCTGCTGCTGCTGCTACTACCGCTGCCGCTACCCTCCTAAGCGGACGAGGACGAGCCTCTAACTCCTCATCACTGATCGGCAGGTTATCCATCTTCATCCGGACAATGACATCCCAGTCAATGTCTGATGTCATGGTGTCCTTAACCGCAATCTCATCCCTCATATCTACTCGAAAGCACTGCAGGAGTGTAGTAATAAGCCGGCCATAAGGAAGGTTGCTTATCTGGTTGGGCATGGTAGCCTGACACATAGTCCTGATGATAATATAAGGGAGACAGACCCGATCCCTAGTGCAGACACAATAAGTCAGGTAATGGGTGAGCTGAGGTAACTCACTATAGTGGCCGCTCTGAGGAATAATATCATGCGGGATGATGCGGCAATAGACTCGAGGGAGAGGTCTCAAATTGGCAGCTTTCATGGGCGCCCCGGGTTAAGGATCTGCTCTGAAACCTCCTGGCGCAAATCATCAGTAAGGAAGCCCTTCATCTTGGGAGCGCAGTAAACCAAATCACCATCATTAGGAATCCCCAAGAGATCAGCGAGCTGGTGAGTATTGAATGATATGGGGACACCCTTGACAAAGCTAGTGAGGCGGAGGTCCCTACCGTGGCTGAAATCATTAACATCCCCCTCGACCTCCAGGTTAACATAGAAGTGCTTGACCAGGTTTGGTCGGGTAATCATTGTATATGTGATAACTGGTAAACACCCAAGTGCACCAAAGGCTACTTCAACATCAAATCGCTGTAGTTGCTCCAGGTTTACGCAGCGCTCAGATTCTATATTTTTCTCTTCGAACCATGGGAAATGGGCTTGCGCTGCCGCCGGACGAAACCACCACTCATCAAACTACAGAACCGACAGGTGTAGACGGTTCATGCCCGGAGCGTATGCGTGCTTACCAACACCTCGATGCCTAAACATTGTTTAACTACAAAACAAAACAAAACAATGAGAATTAGTCAAAAAAATTCGAAATTTTGACAGCATAATGACAGTATTTCAAGCAAAGGCCTCTAACTCACCCAAAATCTAGGGAGAAGGACTTACATAACAATTTAGCAACATATAGAGACCAAACAATCATCAAACAAGCAAGAAATTCAACAGTTACAAGAAAAATCGATTTTTGCCCAAAATCTAGGTCAAAAATCCAAAAAATTCGATTTTGAGAAAACCATACGGTGGAACCTTAAATAAGTTAAGGGATCTTGTTCATTGGAGTCCCAAAACTATTTCTATGCCAAAGAAAAAGAGTTTCTACGGTTAGAATCTTCTAAATCTAGGAAAACCTAGTTTTTGGGCAAGAAACCATGAAGAATCGATGTAAAAGAGAAAGAGGAAGGAAGGAACTTACTTGGAGAGGTTGTAAAGCACTTCTGGAAGAGAAAAATCACTTTTACAAGCACTGGTGGGATTGTAGCAACTCACCAAGTCAGAGAGAAATCGTCACCGGAGTGGATGGAAAGAAGAAAATTAGGAAAAGAGTCAAAATCACGATTTTAAAGTCTTCTAGGGCATACTGGTTGACGGTTTTGCCCTATACCGGTCAACCGGTACCCTTTGGTACCTATGACCGGTACCTCTCAGCCACAACAAGGTGCTGACCATTCGAACGTACCGGTCGCACCATACCATACAGAGGTGCGACCGGTACATCAATCAGTACCCCTCAGGAAGTCCGAGAGGTTTGTCCGCCAATATATTCCCGAAAAGTCGAAAACTTTGAGCTCTGCTTTATTGCTTCTCCCCCGTGGATTGGGGCTATCACACCGAAAAGGCGATAGCAGGCACGGATCGTCGTTGGTCCTTCTTTCACTAATGATCGGGAGCTGCGGGTTCGAGTCCCGTCAGTCCCGGGGGAGGCTGAAGGAAAGGAAACCCAACACGCTGGGCGACCGAAAAAGTATTCTAAGCCTAGAAAATTTTAAGAAAATTTTTTAAATTTTGATTTTGAAGTTTCCATTACAATTTTTGCCTTGCACTGTTAAAGACTAACACTATTATGAAAAATGTGACTATTCGAATGTACCTCATGTGTTATGTCTTCTTCTCAGATCCAAACAGGAATAGTAATCTGAGATGGCAGGCGGAAACGGTAGTAGAGGCTTACGAAAGCACCACCATTCAAGGGTGCGCCAAGCTAAACACAATGTGGAAACAGGAACCATTGATGAGCAAAACCTGAACCCCGAAGGTGGAACCCCAATGAGGGATGATGGGGACAGGACACCAATGAAAAATGGTGGAGAAGGGCAGAGTCACAGAGCACCAACAAATCTGCCAGGCCCTCCTCACACTAACTCTGAGACTATCTGGTCTACTAGATGGAAGCTCAGTAGAAGGCATTCTTGAACGAGATGCTGAAGATGTTCAGGCCACCGGAATATATCCCTACAGAAGGTACGCCTGAGTCTAGGGGAAATAACACAGCACTGCTAGTGGATGGTAGAATTGGGCCGATGGGTCATGAACAGAACCCACAACTACCACACCAATTTTCAACATCGTCTGCCTATCAAGAGATTTATCCGTACCCACTACCATTGTATGGAACAAATGCACAGGGGCAAAATGACCTAAGTCGAGTGGTGGATAGGATTTTGAAGTTGAAACCCCCTACCTTCACAGGGAAACCAGGAAAACCATTATGGCCTGCATAGTGGGTTGCTGAGATGGAGAAGAACTTCCGTCTGATGACTTGCACGGAGGATGAGAAGGTGTAATTTGCCACACACATGCTCAAGGAAGATCCCAATGCCTGGTGGAATTTTACCCGGCCATAAATGGAGACGAAGCACACCCAAATCACTTGGGAAATATTCAAGGGAGCCTTCTTCGATAAGTACTTCTCTAAGAGTTTTCGTGATCAGATGGAGAAAGAATTCCTCAACCTGCAGCAATCCCAGTAGACTGTTGATGCGTACCAGCAGAGGTATGAAGAACTGTTTTTCTTTACTCCAGCAAGCATGCAAGAGAAGGAAACCAAAACCCATAGGTTCACAATGGGATTGCATAGAAGTATTCATGAACATGTTTTGGGTTTGGAGAAGAAGGTGTATAACGAGGCTATGCAGATTGCTAAGGTGATTGAATCAAGCCAAAGAGATAGCTTCTTTGCTCAAAATAGGGGACTGAAGAGGCCTACTACTGAGACTTCGGGTGGAGGGAACACGAGACCTTTCCACCCATACAGGGCTCAGTCTGCTGTGGTGCCAGCAAGAAATACTACTACACCACCACCACCATAGATAGCCAATCAAAACCCTAATGTCAAATGTTTCAACGGCCAGCAGTTGGGCCATTATGCAAAGACTTGCACTCTACCAAGAAAGCAACCACCACAGTAAGGGAAGGTATTCAACGCCACCATTGAAGAGGCAGCCGCATCACCTGATGTGGTTACTGGTATGAATCCATCTTTTGTTATTTTTGTTACTGCATTACTATGTATGAGCATGTAGACTAAGGAATAATTAAATTTCAGGAACTGTATATATATCTGGTGTACCCGCCAGAATACTCTTTGACTCTAGGGCTATACACTCCTTTGTTTCTATATCTTTCGGGAAGCGATTGGAGTTACCTGTCAAGCTCTTAACTCCAAGCTTGATAGTTCTCTCTCCGTTGGGAGTAGAAGTGGCATCGAATGAATGCTATGGGCCGTGTTTAGTTAGCATTGATGGGCAAAACCTGGAAGCAAATCTGGTTCAACTTGAAATGGCAAACTTTGACGTCATCTTGGGAATAGATTGGCTAGGCCATCATTCAGCTAGCTTATTATGTGGCGAAAGGAAACTTGCTTTTAAGGGTGATAAGGGAAAGGAGTTTAGCTTCACTGGAACTAAATTACCTAGGAAACAGAAGCTGATCCTCTCTGCTCTAAAATCTAAGAGATGCTTAGAGAAGGGAGGAGTGGGTTACTTAGTGTCTGTGGTCAACATCACTGCAGAGTTGCCAAAGATGGAAGATCTAGATGTGGCACGAGAGTTTCCAGATGTATCGTAAGACCCGTATCGAACTAACCGGTCTTCACCTTGTACCAGGTCGACCTATCATGGTTGAGCCAAGTGGACCAAGTACGTGAAGAAATCACAAGACCAGGTATGAGTCTAACCCAATAACAGTAATTGTGAGGGTAGGGTCGCAAGCCTAAACAGGTAGGGTCGACCCCACCTCAACAGAAGTCCAACCCATGACTTTCTAGTAGTAGGGTCGCATGACTAGGAAGGTGTAGGGTCGACGAATTCTGCGACCCTACGTCCGACCCTACGAAAACAGCAAGAATCGGAAATTAGAAAACCTTCCTAATTCGAATGGGGTCTTTCCTAAACTCATTGGGGGTTATTATGGAGGATTTTCCTCTATAAATAGGATGTCCCTAAGCCTCTTTCACTCCTTTAGAACTCTAATTGAAAGAGAGAGAAAGAGAAGAGAAGGAAGAAAAAGAGAAGAGAATGAGAATTGAAGAGGAAGGCTAAAGAGGAGGAAAATTCAGAGAAAACTCTGAATCTCAACAAACCTAAGGTATGAATTCTCCATGATTATTTAAGAGCCTAGAATAGTTATGAAGAACATAGGATTAGGAGAAACCCAAATCATCCATCCATGGACAAGTTCCAAGAGAGTCCATGGAGGAAATCATTGTGGAAAGTGGAAAGTGTATCAAATTTGTAGTTTTGAGCCATAAAACAAGCATAGAATGGACCATGATAGTAAGCCAAAGGATTCAAACATGAAGGGATGGACTTTAGAATGAAAGGTCGACTCAGAACACGTGTGGTTGCACGTAGGGTTGAATGATATCCGACCCTACGAGACCACATGATCGGCCACATGCCCTCGGGAAGTCCCAAGGAGGGTGTGGTCGCACGTAGGGTCGAATGGTATCCGACCCTACACGTGACCCTACACCCTAGAGTTGCAGAAACTGCTACCCTAGGTGTGACCCTACCCTGCGACCCTACCCCTGTGGTCGTAGAAACTGCTACCCTAGGTGCTACCCTACTTGCAACCCTACGATTTTAGTTAGTCTAAACCTATTGGAATTAATTTTAATTAAAATCTATCGACTTGTTAGGTTTTTCTAGTGATTTAAAAGTGATTCATAAAGCTTGAACGAGGATCTACGCTCAATCAAAGGTGAGGGAACAAGACCTAAACTAATTGGCTAATAATAAACTATTTTATTTATAGAGTCCAATACCATAAATAATTCTATGTTTGTATGATTGAAATGTGCATATCACATGTCATCCACTATTCCTGTTATTACTGTTCATGCATATTTAATTTTTGTTTATTTATAATATGATGTTGATGATGATGCTAGGAATAGGCATGTGAATGTTTATGTGTGGTTAGTGTACTTGATGCGAGTGGGGCATCAGGGGAAGCACGTGACACTGTGGTTCAGCTTGGTCACCAGACTTTAGCTCTATCTCTACTCAAGTCTTGTCCACTAACATCATCGTATCGCCATTACCTTAGCAGAACTATTACGTCGTAGGGCATCAGGGGAGGTGGTCTCTGACCGTGTAGTCTTTGACTCTGCCGGGGGGCCTTAGCTCTATCTCTATGGACGTATTGAGGGATGCTGGGGTGGGCCTTGGATACACTGCTTGACATTAGGATTGGTTAGTTGCGAGTCCAGTTTGCAAGCCCTCGCCAATAGGGGCTTACGTGTTGGTATGGGTAGAGCATCAAGGAAAGTGTGATGCGGTGCAGTCCTAAGCACTTTAGCTCTATCTCTATTCCATGGTGGGTGCATGTGGGGGCAGAAATGGTGTTTGATCCATTGGGCGGTTCCATACATTCGTTTATAGAGGTGCGGTGGCCACCTATCCTTTCTATTGCACATTGTAAACTTATGAACCAGACCAAAGATATGAATTGAATGTATGCATATGTTTGTTGCATTGTTTTGTTTACTCACTGAGCTCAAGTTGGAGAGCTGACCCTCGCACGCGTAATTATTTTTAGTTTCTGATGTTGTAGGTATTACGTTTGATGATTATGTCGACCGTCCAACATATGAACATGTGACGGCTATGGATGAGCAAGTTGTGGAGGACAAATATGACTCATCAAGCTAGCGTTTCAACTGTGGATATGCTTAGTGTTTAATTTTCATATTTGGATATTTTTAATATGTATTAAATTATGTTTTGGTTACTTGGAGATAAATGGAATATTAATTATGTATCATGACTTGACCTCAGTTCATTATCTATAAGACTTTCGCTATTTACTTTATTATCTCTGATTAATGTGGAATGTGTTTTGGTTTATCAAAGGTGGGGATAGCTTATTCGAGATCCTGGTTGAACCATTGGTTTATTGACGGTTCATCACACCATTCTAGTTGGTGTAGAATTGGGGTGTGATAACTTGGTATCAGAGCTTTTAGGTCTTGCCCATTAAACCTGAATACTTCCACAAGAGTCCATGAACTGAGCTAGGATAAATTAAAAGCTTTAATACAAACACACCATAAGCACCTGTGTTGGTTGAGACAGAACTTAAACAAGACAATAATGTACATATAAAAGGTGGAACCATATGTAAACACTGACAGAAAAAGAAAATCCAAATGTACCCTGATAAACAAATAACATATGGTACGGTCTATAAGTCGGGCAGTTATCTAAGTATACAAAGGATATAGTACAGTAACGAGAAAGGGGCATCTATAAAGCAGAAAAATTGGAATACCAAGTTGGTACCCTCAAGATGTGAAACTCGATGTATGGCAGAAGAAGAAGAAAAATGGCTAGTGATGCCTAAATCTCTGTAGATCTTGGGCTAAATCCAACAGAGATAGGAGAATAATAGCCATACACTAAGAATAAGAGTAACTACAAGAAGATAAAGCTATACTCATGGGTGACGTGGAGACTTAGAGTGAGATCCGCCATACGCTGATCCATTGCCCGCTGAGCATTGAAAGAGGCCGCAACTTGACCCCACCACTATCTGGGTCGAGAATGGGTAATGAAAATTCATCTGAGCAGATGCTAAATAATGATAATCAAATTAAAACAAATCAAAGAAGGTGAACAACCAGGCCACTCCAGTCAATCTACCTGGACTACCAAGTACCTTGGCTATGGTTGTAATAAACTTGGCCCGACAAAAATACAAGAGCAACAACAGATGAGACCGACTATGCAAGTTTCTATGTGAATCACTATCCAAGTTGCCAATGCTACATCAACACCTCCGGGTCAAACCAAGTACGGTATCGATTGGTAGCAACACTGTACCCTAGCACCTGTTAGCTATAACACAGTGCCTACCATACAACAAGTCCGAGTAATGCACTTCTCAATGTAGAAGCTTGATGCACAACAAGTAGTGTATATCAAGGTGGTTACCCTTATCAGTCACCATTGTATGGGATGGCTGCATCATGGCAGATTGATCCAACAAGGGTTGAGGAATATTTTCTGAAGATGAAGCCTCAAACGTTTTCAGAAAAGGATCAACCCTATTGTAGCCATATAACTAGATAGGTTATATAGGATGCGGTGCATTATTGACTTACTCTTATGATTATAGAGGATGCACATACCTGATTTTAAATTCTCGTGTCTTGACAGGATACTCTCTTGATTTAACCTGTCAATTGGAGTTATAGATATTGTTTCTTTAGTATTAATCTTGATTATACCAATCTGAACCACTCTCATGATCGACACCATGAACAGAGATATGAATAGAATGAACAGTTAAATGTTTAATCATGTTGACCGTACATCTTCTTATTTATACCTGATTTATGGATGTATGAAATCTTCTCCAAATTTACTCCTATAGTGCCTTGACCAATGGCATTATATACTCGATAGAACCTGTAACCATGAGGTTAAGAATTGAAAAATCTCTATTCCCATGTATTTGGACCACTGTGCAACTTAACAACCTTTTGATGCCGGTTGGATTACCATAGATTTACCCCTGATCCTTTAATAAGTTCATTAGATAAGGCAAGTGTTCGTCATTACCTTGAATTCAAAAGAAGAAAATGAATTGCTTTTCGATAAACATTCTGACTCTTACATTTCTCAACGTCCATTGATAAGATGTTTAGTGAATAAAGAATTATGGAAAGTAAGATGATTAAAATCAGATTAGATTCTATAGCCAAGGAACCTCAGATGAAGAAATGGAGGATCTATTTCGAGATTGCCAAATAAATAGATATGGTCATTCTATAAAAGAGTGCATGAGCAAGAAAGTAAGTAACAATCACAAGATATTTTTCGAGGTATATGAAAGAGAGATCAGGGTAGAACAACAATGATAAAGAAGGTGTAAGCTAATGAGTTTTTTTTTTTAGATATATGAGATTTTAAGCAATAGTCTTTGAAAAACTAGGAGATTAAGGAGCTAGATGTGCTCTTAAGACCTTTATACCAGATTTTGCTAGTTCAAGCCCTTTTGGACTAGATGTTGTATTAAATGAGTGTTATTAACAATGTTCGAATCATATGGATGGACAGAATTTGGATGCAACCTAAATCGACTTGAGATGGCAGACTTTGACGTCATCTTGGGAATAGACTGGTTATCTCAACACTCTACAAAGTTATTATGTGCATAGAAGAGGTTATCATTCAAGAGCAAAGACGACATATAATTTAGTTTTAATGGAAGCATGTTGCCTAAGAAGTGAAAGTTGATCCTCTCTATGCTAAAGGCGAAGAGATGCTTTGAAGAGAAAGAAGTTGGATATATGGTATCTGTGGTATACATTATCAAAGAACCACCACAGATGGAAGATACTGATGTGATGCATAAATTTCCAATGTGTTTCCAAGAGACTTACCTGGGTTACCATCTGATCATACGACCGAGTTCATCATCGACTTGTTACCAAGGACGTTACTTGTGTCAAAGGCACCTATAGACTAGTTCCTATGTAGTTGAAGGGATTGAGACTCAACTACGGGAGTTATTAGACAAGGGTTCTAATCAGCTAAGTATTGCATCACGGGGAGCGCCAATTAGTGAAGAAGAAGGACGGTAGTGTCAGATTATGTATAGACTACCAGGGACTAAACAAGCTCACAATTCAAGAATCGATATCTACTACCTCAGATCGATGACTTGTTTAAACAGTTGCAAGGAGCAAAGGTATTTCCTAAGATTAATCTTCAATCGAGATATCATCAGTTAAAAAATTTGGACGGCGATATTCCGAAGATAGTTTTTAGAATCGGGATTAGACATTATGAGTTCCCAATTATGACGGTTGGATTAACCAATGCCCTTACATCTTTTATAGAGCTGATGAACTGGGTGTTTCATGACATGTTGGATACGTTGGTCATAGTTTTCATAGATGATATTTTGGTTTATTCCAAGAATGAAGCAACTTATACAACAGATCTGGGAATAGCTTCACAACAACTGAGAAGGGAAAAGCTTTATGCCAAGTCCAAGAAATATGAGACCAAATTAAACAAAGTGATCTTCTTAGATCACGTAACATCATAAAAAGGGATTAAAGTGGACCCTATTAAGATAGAAGTAATCTTATAGTGAGAAACACTTAAAGAATATTGCGAAGATCAGAAGTTTCTTGGGTTTAGCTGATTATTACAGATGTTTCATGGAGGACCACTCTAGGATCGCAATACCTCTTACCAAGCTAACCAGGAAGGGAGATAAGTTTAATTGGACTGACAAGTGTGAAGAGTGTTTCCAGACTCTAAAGCTAGATTGATATCTGCTCCCATCTTGACTATTCCTATCCTAGGACAACCATTTACCTTATACACTGATGCGTCTGGATTGGGTTTAGGATGCGTACTTATGCAAGGAGAACAAGTAATTACGTATGCCTCAAGACAACTAAAGACACATGAGAAGAACTATCCCACTCATGACTTGGAATTAGCGGCAGTAGTACATGCTGTCAAGATATGGAGACATTATTTGTATAGAGAGAAATTTCATATTAAATCAGTTCATAAGAGTCTCACTTATCTTTTTAATCAGAAGGAGTTGAACATGAGACAAAGAAGATGGCTGGAATTATTGAAGGACTATGATTGCGATATCCAGTATCATCCAAGAAAGGCTAATGTAGTTGGTGATGCGCTAAGCAGAAAAGCAATGATAAAATCTCAAGGAGAGGTTAACACGACTGCAACAATGTGTACTATAGGAAAAGTGTTCAATTACGGTAATGAGCAGTTCGTGATAGATGCACCGGATGAATCAATCAACCAAGGGTTCATTAATCGATTTTTAAATATGTTCGCAACATTGAAGATTGTACCTGATATAATTGATAAAGTGAAAGCAGCTATTAAATCAGACCCTTATCTGAAAACGGTACAAGAAGACATCGAAAAAGCTAGGACAACTCCTGAGTTCACCTTGGATGATGAAAAGGTACTGAAGTACAAAGGAAGAGTATGTGCTCCTGAAATAGAAAATTTGGACATTAGACACCGACTAATGAAAGAAGCTCACACCAAAGCCTATTCGGTATATCCTGGAAGTACAAAGATGTATCATGATTTGAAGAAATTATATTGGTGGAGAGGAATGAAAGCAGATGTAGCTAAATTCGTGTCACAATGCCTAAATTTTCAAAGGGTGAAAGCTGAATGGGAAAGACCTGCAGGATTATTGCAGCCGCTACCAAAACCAACATGGAAATGGGACTGCATCACTATGGACTTTGTCACCGGATTACCATTGACTCCTCGAGTAGTTGACGTGGTCTGGGTGATTGTAGATCGTCTGACTAAGACAGCTCGTTTTATAGCTATATGACCATAGTATACCCTGGAGAGGTTAGCCAAGCTATATGTGGATAACATTGTCAGATTACATGGTGTACCTGAAAGCATTGTGTCTGATAGAGACCCACGCTTTACTTCAAAGTTTTGGGAAGGATTACAAAAGGCTATGGGTAAAACGTTGAAGTTCAGTACTGCATTCCATCCTCAGACAGACGGACAGTTAGAGCGTACCATTCAGATTTTAAAAGACATGCTTCGAGCTTGTGTAATTGATTTTAAAGGATCATGGGATGAGAAACTACCATTGATCGAGTTCGCCTATAACAACAGCTATCAGGCTACTATACAGATGTCACCTTATGAAGCACTGTATGGTAGAAAGTGTCAAACTCCTCTGTTTTGGAATGAAGTTGGAGAACATAGCATCGTTGGACCAAAATTTGTTGAAGAGACTTGTCGAGTAGTCGACATTATCAAAGAAAGAGTTAGAACGGCTCATAATCGTCAGAAACAGTATGCAAATATTCGACGCAGAGACCTTGAATTTATCATAGGTGATAAGGTATTCTTGAAAGTATCACCTATGCGAGGTTTAAAATGATTCAGACAGAAAGGGAAGCTAAGTCCGAGATATGTCGGGCCATATGAGATTTTAGCCAAATGTGGAAAAGTGGCTTATCAGTTAGCACTACCACCATCTATGTCAAGTGTGCATGATATATTTTATATCTCATTATTAAAGAAGTACGTCAGAGATCCAACGCACGTTTTGACAGTGAATCCACCAGATCTAACTGATGATTTGACATTCGAAGTAGCACCAACTGAAATCACTAGTCGAAAGGTTTAACGACTACGCAACCGTGACATCTACTATGTTAAGGTTACCTAGAGAAGCCAAGATATAGAAGAGATCATATGGGAAGAAGATAATGCTATGCGGAAGCAATATCCTCACCTTTTTTACTTGGAAGGTATGTACAAATTTTGAGGATGAAATTTTAATAAGAGGGGGGGAGTTGTAAGACCCGTATTGAACTAACCAGTCTTACCACCTTGTACCAGGTCTACCTATCATGGTCAAGCCAAGTGGACCAAGTGCGTGAAGAAATCACAAGACGAGGTATGAGTCTAACCCAATAACAGTAAATGTGAGGGTAGGGTCGCATGCCTAAATAGGTAGGGTCGACCCCACCTCAATAGAAGTCCAACCCATGACTTTCTAATCGTAGGGTCGACGGATTCTGCGACCCTACGTCTGACCCTACAAAAACAGCAAGAACCAAAAATTAAGAAATCTTCCTAATTCGAATGGGGTCTTTCCTAAACTAATTGGGGGTTATTATGGAGGGTTTCCTCTATAAATAGGACGTCCCTAAGCCTATTTCACTCCATTAGAAATCTAATTAAAAGAGAGAGAAAGAGAAGAGAAGGAAGAGAAGGGGAAGAGAAGGAGAATTGAAGAGGAAGGCTAAAGAGGAGGAGCTCTGAATCTCAGCAAACCTAAGGTATGAATATATTCTTCACGATTTATTTAAGAGCATAGAATAGTAATGAAGAACATAGGATTAGGAGAAACCCAAATCATCCATCCATGGACAAGTTCTAAGAGAGTCCGTGGAGGAAATCATTGTGGACAATGAAAAGTGTATAAAAATTATAGTTTTGAGCCATAAAGCAAGCATAGAATGGACCATGATAGTAAGCCAAAGGATCCAAACATGAAGGGATGAACTTTATAATGAAAGGTCGACTCAGAACACGTGTGGTCACACGTAAGGTCGAATGATATCCGACCCTATGAGACCACATGATCGACCACATGCCCTCGGGAAGTCCAAGGGAAGGTGTGGTCGCATGTAGGATCGAATGGTATCCGACCCTACATGCGACGCTATACCCTAGGGTCGCAGAAACTGCTACCCTAGGTGCGACCCTACCCTGCGACCCTACCCTTGTGGTCGCAGAAACTACTACCCTAGGTGCTACCCTACCTGCGACCCTATGATTTTAGTTAGTCTAAATCTATTAGAATTAATTCTAATTAAAATCTATCGACTTATTAGGTCTTTCTAGTGATTTAAAAGTGATTCATAAAGCTTGAACGAGGATCTACGTTCAATCAAAGGTGAGGGAACAAGACCTAAACTAATTGGCTAATAATAAACTATTTTATTTATAGAGTCCAATACCATGAATAATTCTATGTTTGTATGATTGTAATGTGCATATCACATGTCATCCACTATTCCTGTTATTACTGTTCATGCATATTTAATTTCTATTTATTTATAATATGATGTTGATGATGCTGCTAGGAATAGGCATGTGAATGTTTGTGTGTAGTTAGTGTACTTGATGCGAGTGGGGCATTAGGGGGAGGACGTGACACTGTGGTTCAGCCTGGTCACTAGATTCTAGCTCTATCTCTACTCAAGTCTTGTCCACTAACATCGTCGTATCGCCATTACCTTAGCAGAACTATTACGTCAAAGGGCATCAAGGGAGGTGGTCTCGGACCGTGTAGTCTCTGACTCTATCGGGGGGCCTTAGGTCTATCTCTATGTGACATATTGAGGGATACTAGGGTGAGGCCTTGGATACATTGCTTGACATTAGGATTGGTTAGTTGTGAGCCTAGTTTGCAAGCCCTCGCCAATAAAGGCTTACGTATTGGTATGGGTAGAGCGTCCGGGGAAGTGTGATGTGGTGCGATCCTAAGCACTTTAGCTCTATCTCTATTCCGTAGTGGGTGCATGTGGGGGAGGCAATGGTGTTTGATCTATTGGGTGGTTCCACACATTCGTGTATGGAGGTGCGATGGCCACCTATCCTTTCTATTACACATTGCAAACTTATGAACCAGACCAAAGATATGAATTGAATGCATGCATATGTTTGTTGCATTGTTTTGTTTACTCACTGAGCTAAAGTTGGAGAGTTGACCCTCGCGCGCATAATTCTTTTTAGTTTTTGATGTTGCAGGTATTACGTTTGAAGATTATGTCGACACGCCCAACATATGAACATGTGACGGCTATGGATGAGCAAGTTGTGGAGGACAAATATGACTCGTCAAGCTAGCGATTCAACTATGGATGCACTTAGTGTTTAATTTTCATATTTGGATATTACTAATATGTATTAAATTATGTTTTGGTTACTTGGAGATAAATAGAATATTAATTATGTATCATGACTAGACCTTAATTCATTATCTGTAAGACTTCCGCTATTTACTTTATTATCTCTGATTAATGTGGAATGTGTTTTGGTTTATCAAAGGTGGGGATAGCCTATTCGAGATTCTGGTTGAATGGTTGGTTTATTGATAGTTCATCACACCATTCTGGTTGGTGCAGAATTGGGATGTGATACATATTTTTAGAGGATCTACCAGGTCTACCTCCAGACAGGGCTATAGAGTTCGTGATAGACCTTATGCCAGGGTCGGCGTTGGTGTCTAAGGCACCAAACAAGATGGCCCCGATGGAGTTGAAGGAGTTGAAGACTCAGTTACAAGAACTACTAAATAAGGGTTTCATACAGCCAAGTATATTACCGTGGGGAGCGCCTGTATTGTTCGTAAAGAAGAAAGACGGTAGCGTGCGACTATGTATTGACTATTGAGAGTTGAACAAGTTAACCATCAAGAACCGATAGCCTTTGCCTAGGATCGATGATCTGTTCGATCAGTTGTAGGGTGCAAAGGTTTTCTCGAAGATTGATCTTAGATCAGGGTATCACCAACTGAAGATCAAGGCAGGAGATATTTTGAAGTCTGCTTTCAGGACGAGGTATGGACATTAGGAGTTCCTTGTAATGTCATTTAGATTGACCAACGCCCCAGCGTCTTTCATGGAACTAATGAATCGAGTGTTTCATGACATGTTGGACACTTCGGTCATCGTATTCATTAACGACATCTTGGTCTACTCAAAGGATAGGGAGACTCATGCAACACACTTGAAAGCAGCCCTACAATGGCTGAGAAGGGAGAAGCTTTACACCAAGTTCAAGAAGTATAAATTTTGGCTGAAGGAAGTGGCCTTCTTGGGTCATATAATATCTACAAACGGTATCAAGGTAGATCGAAGCATGATCGCAGCTATAGTAGGATGGGAAGCACCAAAATCAGTTGCAGAGATTCGTAGCTTCCTTGAATTGGCTGGTTACTGTAGAAGATTCATGGAAGACTACTCAAGAATAACCGTTCCACTCACCAGACTAACCAAGAAAGGAGAAACGTTCATATGGACAGATGAGTGTGAGAAGTGCTTTCAGACTCCGAAGTCAAGACTAGTCTCTGCACCTATCTTGACCAACCCAGCACCAGGCTTGCCGTTCACCCTATATACGGATGCCTCAGGTTGGGTATTGGATGTGTGTTGATGCAAGGAGAATAGGTGATTGCCTACGCATCAAGACAGTTGAAAGAGCATGAGAAGAACTATCCTACACATGACCTGGAGTTAGCAGCAGTCATTCACGCAATCAAGACTTGGAGGCACTACCTTTATGGTAAAAAGTTTCCAATAAAGTCGGATCATAAGAGTTTAACTTACCTTTTTACTCAAAAGGACTTGAATATGAAAAAGTGGAAATGGCTGGAGCTATTAAAAGATTATGATTGTGACATCCAGTACCATCTGGGTAAGGCAAACGTCGTAGCTGATGCCTTAAGCAGAAAGTGGGCATTAAAACCTGAGGCAGGACCCAGTACAAACGCTGCATTCTGTGCTATAGCCTCGGGCTCAATAGAGTAGGAACGGAAACGGAGACATTAGACGTCACTTCTTTCGGGGTTAATCCGACCTTCTTTCCCATGATGAAGAGCATATATTAGAGACTACAGAAGATCCAGTGAAACAGGGCTTAATTCATAAGTTCACATTGATGTTCACAGCTTTGAAGATCTCATCGGATCTAATATATGAGGTAAAAGTAGCATTCCTACAGCATCCACACCTCAAGACTGTGCACGAAGATCTAGAGAAGGGTAAAAGCAACTTGACTTTACTTTGGATTCAGACAAGGTACTCAGGTATCGTGGACGATTATGTATACTTGAGAGTGAGAACTCAAATATCAGAGACAGAATTATGACACAAGCTCATTACACCCCATATTCGGTACATCCAAGAAGCACCAAGATGTACCATGATTTAAGAAGATTATATTGGTGGAGGGGTATGAAAGTGGATGTAGCTCGATTCATATTCCAATGTCTAAATTATCAGCAAGTGAAAGCAGAGAGACAGCGACCAGCTGGATTGTTACAACCACTACCAGAGCCAGCATGGAAGTGGGATTGTATTACAATGGATTTCATCACTGGCCTACCCTTGACACTAAGGTCAGTGGATGCAGTATGGTTATAGTCAATCGATTTACCAAAATAGCTCGCTTCATCGCTGTCAGACCTCAGTATACCATGGACAAGCTAGCCAAGCTATATGTAGATAATACAGTCAGACTTCACGGCGTCCCAGAGAGTATAGTATCTGACGGAGATCCTCGCTTTACATCAAAGTTTTGAGAATGATTACAGAAAGCCATGGGAACCAAGTTGAAGTTTAGTACAGCTTTTCATCCTTAGACAGATGGGCAGTCAGAAAGAACTATTCAAATCTTAGAGGACATGCTCCGAGCATGTGCCCTAGATTTCAAAGGAGCTTGGGACGAGAAGCTATCGCTCATCGAGTTTACTTATAACAATAGTTACCAGGCTACGATCCAGATGGCTCCATATGAGACACTCTATGGGAAGAAATGTCGTACACCTCTATTATGGAATGAGGTGGGAGAAAGAAAGATTGTAGGACCGGAGTTCGTAGAAGAAACTTGTCGAGCGATTAATCAAATTAAGGAAAGAGTGAAGACAGCTCAAGTTCGACAAAAGCACTACGCAGATAACCGATGTCGAGGTCTGAAGTTTGCAGTGGGTGACAAGGTGTTCTTAAAGATATCAGCTGTACGAGGTCTGAAGCGGTTTGGTAAGAAGCGAAAGCTATGCCCCAGGTATGTGGGACCATACGAGATTTTAACCAGACATGGTAATGTGGCGTATCAATTGGCTCTACCACCATCCATGTCAAGCGTTCATGATGTGTTCCATGTTTCTTTATTGAAGAAGTATGTCAGGGATCCAACGTATATCTTGACAGCAGACCCACCAGACTTGACAGAGGACTTGAGATATGAAGTGGTACCTGTGATGCTCACAAGCTGAAAGGTACAACATCTCCGAAGCAAGGATATCCATTGCGTCAAAGTGCAATGGAAAAGCCAAGATGTAGAAGAAATCACTTGAGAGGAAGAGAATGCAATGCGAAAGGAATATCCTAACCTTTTCGATGAACAAGGTACATACAAATTTCAAGGTCAAAATTTCTTTTAAGGGCGGGGGAGTTGTGAAACCTACATGCAAATTTTGAGGACAAATTTTTTTTAAGGGTGGGGGAGTTGTAAGACCCACACTCCATGAACCCGATCTAAACCTTTAATTCATGTCGTAACAGGTCTTTCAATCATCACCGGGCTAGACGGGATGAGCGGATGACAACCAGGTATGAAAACGGACCTAAAAGTATGATATTTTTCATACCGGTTTATGGTATCGGTCAATAGGTATGTCTGCGCGGGCAGACTGGTTAGATCCAAAAATGAATCTCTACGGGTCTCGCTTTCTAAATCTCGTGCCTAGGGACTTTCCTAACTTAGGGAAACTTCCTAAACTCTATCCTAGTCTACCCTTAAACCTCCTTAAAAGTCCTTGATTGATCCTTACAAACCCTAGAGAGGAGAAAGAGATCGAAGAAGGAGAAGGAGCTAAGAAAGGTGGGAGAGGAGCCACCGTTGGACGAAGAACACCATAGTTGCGAACCAACGGTACGTGCTTGAACTTCTCTCTAAGTTAAGCAATATAGATGATTAATCATGAATTTATCAATACCATGTAAGGCGAGGTATTGATCTAAAACCCTTAAATTTTTTCAAACCCTAATACAGTCGATGAACCCTAGATTCACATTCTAGGCTAAGGATCATAGGAACTAGGACTCGAAAGGAACATGAAACAACTCTAACTCGTTGCTCAGGCCTAAAATGCATAGGAGAAACCCTAGAACCAATAATGGGTGACCGACAGAAGGCGAACACCAAGATTGGTGGTCTTTTGGAGGCATACCGATCGCACCATATGCGATCGGTACTGCGATCGGTACCTCTCGGGAGCTGGTCTGTGAGGGACCGGTCAACCATACCGGTTGCACCTTTCCCCACAGTGCCACGACTGGTACCTGCGACCGGTATGCACTGTGAGGGGTATATTTTGATCCAATTGATTTTTCAACCAACGTAAACCCTAAGAAACTAATTCTAATCAACCCTAACATCGTGTAGGACTTTGTGATAGTGAGTTTGGATTATGTGACGCAAAGCAAGCTAGCAATCAAGCGTCAGGTAAGGGAATCGGACCTAAACCCTAATAACTTAATAACAATAAAATGTTGTTAATAATTATGATTCTGTGGAATGGTGTTTGTGCATACTCACATGTCATCTTTACTTTCAGTTATTATATTATTCATGCATACTTGCTATGCTAGGATGTGATTGTTTTTGTTGGTGTGTGGAATAGGAAGGGCCTGGGGTCTGGGATCATTCATCACACTAACACCTTTTCGTATCACTTCTGTCTTAATATACTTAGTACGGATAGGGTGTCAGGGGGAGGAAGTGGCACTGTGGTCTCTGGCCTGGCCACTAGACTCGAGCCCTATCTCTATGTCGTAGGGAGATGTGCTAGGATAGGGCCTATTGTGATGACTTATAGGATTGATTAGTTGCAAGTCCAGTTTGCAAGTCCTCGCCAATAGAGGCTTACGTGTTGGTATGGGTAAGGCATCAGGGGAAGTGTTGACGGCGTTTGATCCAAACACTTTAACTCTATCTCTATTTCATGGTGGGTGCATGTGGGATAACAGTGGTGTTTGATCCATTGGACGGATTCACAAACTCATGTATGGAGGTGCGGTGGCTGCCAATCCTTTCTATAGCACATTGCAAACTTAAAACCAGACCATAATGTGAATGTTACTCATGCATGTTGTTCGTTGCATTGTCTGATTTTCTTACTGAGCTAAGTTGTGAGCTCACCCTTGTGTACACACTATTTTTAGATGTTGATGCAGGTTACACTGTGGAGGACTACGTGGATGCTCCAGTATATGGAAGAGTTGCTGCCCTAGAAGTACAAGCAGGGGAGGACGAGCATGATGCTTCATGCGAGTGCCCTTACTGCGTGTACCTCTAGGATGGTTTTCATCTATTTTATTTATTTTATTTGGATTTTATAAATAGTGTAAGGATATTTATTTATGTTTTGATATTTAAATAATTGGATAACTTATTTAATTTATCAATAGAATACTCAGTTCATTAAATTTAAAACTTTCGCTGTATTTATTTATATTCTGATTATGGTTATGTGCAATGGTTTGTGTTAGTGGACACGGTCTTAATGAGATCCTGGTGTGAACCGTTGGTTTAGTAGTGGTTCACTCACACTTCTGGTTCAGTTAGAATTGGGGTGTGATACATAGCAGGAAAGAAAGAGCACTTAACACCCCCATGTGAGTGGTCCTAAGGCAATAAGAAGAGTCGAACTCATTACCTTCCACTTCCTGAGGCGTAGGCTCCTTGCAGCTTAGCTACCCCCTTGGGATTAGCCGGTTTGGATTGAGTCTGAGTTCTCTTAAAGCCAAAACATTGTTAGGAGTATCAATTGGTCAATTCGGTTTAGATTGAGTAGATTTTTGTCATATACAATCAAGTCTAAAATCAAACCATTAAGAAAAGTTTAGTTTTGGTCGGATTTAGTTTCGGGTTTCATTAGGCTAGCTTAACATGTTCTTATTGATCTACTACCGGTTCAATTTTTATTTGTATATTTAGTAAAAAAAATTCTTAATGATATATGGGCTCTTAATGATCTCATATATCTGCATACAAGCTATGAGCTTCAGATAGCAAAGATATGGAACTTAAAAACAAAGGCTGGAAAAGTACAAAGGATCTCTGAAGTTTATTGGAATCCTCCTATGATCTCTTAGTGTAGACTAAATGTGGATGGTTATAGTCTGGGAAACCCAGGAGTGGCATCAGTAGGCGGAGTTAAGGGATAGCTGTGGTAGAGTTCTATTTGCATTTGCTGACCAATTATAAAGCAGAATTTCAAGCAGGTCTAAGGGGCTTGCAAGAAGATATAAAATTGGGCTTTACTTGGATCTAACTGGAGAGTGACTTTAGTGCTGTGATATATGGTATTCAATCTCAAAACATCCCATGGGAATTCTAACAGAGATGGAGCAGCCTCTTGTATTCGCTTTTACTTTGTAGGATTAGATGCACACATAGCTGGAGAGAGACAAACATAGTGGCGGATAGCCTAGCATGATATGCTGCCAAATCCAGAAGATCATATGTTTGGAAAGAATGTCCTTTATTTGTAGCTAGAGGGGTGGTATGGGATGCATCCCATAGACCTCGTTTTAGATTTTGGCTAGGAGCCTCACCCTGCTGATGGCAATGTCGAAGGTGGGGTTGTGGTTTTTTTGGTCTCCTTATTGTACTTATTCCTTTTTACTTTAATACATCTATTTGTTGACTTTAGCACAAAAAGGGGGGGTCTATTATGAAGTTGGTTTGGTCTTGATTTTCTATATATATTTACTAAAAAATTGTCTTAATTAGTATAAGGAAAAATATTGTTTCCTCCCCTGTAGTATGCCTAAAGGACAAATGCCCTCAGAAGTTTCTGTAAAAGACAAATGCCTCCCCTAGAAGCTCTATAAAAATACAAATAGACCCACGCCGTTAGATACAATCCATTAGATACTGACAGTGGGAGACCAATTTTTTTTAATGACCAAATTAACCCTTCACAAAGGTGAAGTATCATTTTTACCCTTATTGAAATAGGGTATCTAACTCTTGTTCATTCACTACTCCTGTTCATTCGCTGCAACCCTCTTTTGAAACCAAACTCCCTTCTACCACTGCAACCCTCTTCCGCCATTGCAAAGACCATGGGCTAGGGGTTCAACAGGGTTGGGTTGGGCCTGGTATTGGCAAGCCCCAACCTTACCCTAGGCCCTCTGATGTTAACCCTAACACAACACAACCCTATCAGGGTCAAACTTATGTTCAACCCTAACCCTACCCTAGCAGGGTTCAACCAAACCCAAACCCACCTTGATTGTAAAACCCACACTCCTTGAACCCAGTCTAACCTACATTTTCAAGTTGTAACAAGTCTTTCAATCATAATCGGGCTAGAAGAGACAGTCATATGACGAACCACAAGTCCAGGTATGAAAAATAGACGAAACGGACTTAGGAATAAGTTGTACGATCTGACTAGTTAAGACATACCGGTCTCTCATGAACAATCCAACCAGTATGTCAAATCGATTAGCTTAGTTAGTTTTGGAAATGGACTCTGGTGGGTCCCACCTTCTAAATCTGATTGCTAGACACCTTCTATACATGAGAAACCCTCCTAGAATGCTACCCTCCTTATATATTGATCCTTTCTCCTCCTTAAACCTCTTCTTGACTCTCACAAACCCTAGAGACTGAAGGAGAGATCTGAGAGAAAAGTTTAAAGAGGAGAAAAAGGATTCAAGGGAGGTTGCAAGGGAAGAACACCATTAAGGGGAGGAGCACTGTCGTCCAAAAGCCAATGGTAAGTGCTCGATCCCTATAGAATAGTTATGTTGATGCTGGGTTAGAATCAATACCGTGAACAGCAGGGTATTGATTCGAAAACCTAGTACTGTGCAAAACCTTAGATTTGTATATAGGGATTGTTAAATCAATGTTTAGAACAATGTAAGGCAATGAAAGATTAGAATAGAATGATTCTAAGGCCTTGTTTGACCATAGCATGGCTTAGGAGAAACCCTAAAATCAAATCGTAGAAACGACTATAAAAGAAAGGGAGACTATGGACACTCAGACTTTGTCTGATTGGAGTGTCCAGTGGCACATAATTCTGATCAGACAAGCCACCATACCCATTTGAGAGGTCTGTTAGACATATCGGTTTGACAGTCTACACCTTAATGTGTGACCTGTATGTGTATTTTGGACTGGTTTTCAGTCCAGACTTGGTTTCGACTAATTAGGACACTACAAACCTATTTCTAATCAACTTCTATCATTATTTAGGACTTGTAGATAGTGAGATTGGACTCTATGACTCAAAGAGGACTTGCTATCACACGTTAGGTAAGGGACAAGACCCCAAACCTAATTAACTAATACAATAAACCGTTGCTTGTTCTTGTTGAGTGTTGGTTGTGCATATAACATGTCATCTCTATTTTATTGCTATTACTTGTTTATGCATATTACTTATGCTAGGTTATGATTGTTAGACATGTGTATGTTTTCGTTAGTGTATGGAATGGAAAGGAGATTGGAGCCTTGGACCTTTCCCTATACTAACACCTTTTGTATGGCCATCCGCCTTAGCATGCTTGTACGGGTAGGGTATCAGGGGGAGGACGTCGTAGTATGGATTGTAGTCTGACCGTTAGACTCTAGCCCTATCTCTATTCCATAGGGAGTTGTACTAGGGCAAGACCTTGGATACTATGATGACATGTAGGATTGGTTAGTGATGAGACCCACTTATAAGCCCTCACCAATAAAGGTGTATGTATTGATACGGTATAGAGTATTAGGGAGAGGACGTGGTAGTGTGGATTATTGCCTAATCACCAGATTTCAACTCTATCTTTATCTCGGAGTGAGTGATGTGGAGCAACAACAGTAGTGTGGATTGTGGCCTACGGTTGGGTGTGCTCACACTCTTATGCATAGAGGTGTAATTGCAGCCTATCCTCACCATAGCACTTTACAAGTTATACCAGACCCGATGTTGAATGTTACTCCATGCATTTCTGTTTGTTGCATTGTCTTGTTTTCTTACTGAGCCAAGTTGTGAGCTCACCCCATATATATATATATATATATATATATATATATATATATATATATATATATATATATATATATATATATATATATATATACTTTTTTCAAATGTTGATGCAGTTTATATTGTGGAAGATTACATTGGTGCTCTAGTATATAGTGGTATTACTGCTTTGAATGTGTAAGCAGAAGGCATGAGCATGACTCATCATGCGAGTGTCATTTCTGCATGTACCTCTAGGATTTTATTACCTTCTTTCAGATTTGATTATAAGACAATGTAATAAATTATAAATTTATGTTTTGGTACTTTGAGATAATTTGGATAATTATTACTTTATCATGTAGACCTCAGTTCATTTAATTAAAGTCTTCTGTTGGTACTTATATATTTTGATAATGGTTATGTGCATTGGTTTGTATGTGTTGACACGGTCTATTGAGATCATGGTATGAATAGTTGGGTTGGTAGAGGTTCATTCACACTTCTGGTTCGGCCAGAATTAGGATGTAAAAACTTGGTATCAGGGTCTCTAGGCTCTTTCCAGCAAACCATACATACACCTAACAGTGTCAATGAACTGAGATAGAAAAATTCAAAAGCTTTAATATAAACACACCATTAAGCACTGTGTAATGACTGAGACCAAATTAATAAAGAGCACAATATATTATAATAAAAGCAGAACCATGTAAACAATTAAATAGTCGTGAAACTTAGAGTACGACATGGTATAGTCCACAAGTCAGATGGTTACCCTAGTGACAAAAGAAAACTGTACAGATAGCATAATAAAATAATAGCTAGTCTATCACTGAGCTGGAGGCGGAGGTGGTATCAGCTCGGCTATGTCATAGTCTTACTCATATGCATGCCTGTGCTAGTACACCTGCTCCTGTATAGTCTGGAAACTCCAAACAAGATCCACTAATCGATGGTCAATCACACGTTGAGCCTCCCAGATCTCTAGAAGCAGTGACATCATTTGCTCAGAGATAGGCTAAGAAGGTTCTGCAACGGGGATAGGCTATGGTGCAGGGGCGGGAATATCATCCATGTACACCTCCTCGCCACCCCATGCATCTCCTGTAGGTGCTGCGGGTGTTACTGCTACTGCTACCACTGCTGCTACTCCTGCAGCGGCTATGATCGCTGACCCTCTATGTGGACACTGACAAGCTTCCAACTCCTCGTCACTGAGCTCCAAGGTGTCCATCTTCATCTTGTGAATAGCCTCCCAATCAATGTCAGACACCATGGAATCTTCATAAGCTAGCTCGTCACACATGTCCACTTCTAAAAGGCACAATAGTGCAGTGATAAGTCGACCATATGGGAGATTGCCCCTCAGGTTGGGCTTAGTAGCACGAGCCATCGTTCGGATGATGATGTAAGGAAGATAGATGCACTGCCTTATGGCCAACACAATAAGTAACGTACTGGGTCAACTGAGAAATCTCATTGTAGTGACTGCCTTGGGGGATGATGTTGTATTGTATAATACGGCAGTACACCAAAGATAAAGGTAGTAGGTTCCCCGCCAGCATGGGATAACCCAGAGTAAGAATCTACTCAGCAACCTCTCGGCGTAGGTCCTTAATAAGATAACCCTTCTCCTTGGGGGCACAGTAGACAAATCACCATCATTGGGAATCTGAAGAAATTCGGCCAACTTATGGGTATTAAAGGTTATCTCTACCCCTTTTACCAAACTAGTAATGCAGAGACCCCTGCAATGCTCAAAATCATTGGGATCCCCCTCAAGCTCCAAGTTGGTATAGAAGTGCTTCACTAGATCCATCCAGGTGATATCATCATACTGAATCACCGGCAACCATCCGAGAGCATCAAATGCCACCACGACATCGAACCTATGCAAATGCTCCAAGTTCACAAAATGGCCATACTTAATTTTTTTGTTGTCAAACCATGGGTAAGGGGCTTGGGCATCCGCTAAACAAAACCATCGAGCATTAAGTAGCCGGGTAGGCAGGTGTGGTCCTCAAGAACCAGGAGGAATAACATTCTTGGTGGCTATATGATGTCTAGACATGTTTAACCTATTATTCAAACCAAAACAATAGCAGGTTAGTAAAAAAAATTTGAAATTTTGGTAGCATAACGGCTGTATTTTGAGCAAAAGCCTCGAACTCACCCAAAATTGGGTACGAGGACTTACTTAGGCAATTCATCATCATCCAAAGTCCAAACAAGTGCTAAGAAAAGCAAGAAATACAAGCAAATTCCCAAAATTTTGAAATTTTGAAAAACCTAGGTAAAAAATTCACCAATTTGGGGATTCAACAAACCACTTGGTGAAACTTTAAATTAGTTGAGGGCTTCGGTTCATAGGAGCCCCAAAACTAATTTCAAACCAAGAAAACAAGTTTCCTATGATTGGAATCTTTCTAATCAAGAAAACCTAGGTTTTTAGGCATGAAACATAGAGAAACTTTTACCAAAAGATAGGAAGAAGAGACAAAACTCACCTCGAGACGATGTTGGAACCCTTGACCAAAGGGAATCGCTTCCAAGTTGACCGGTGGGACTGTAGAAACTCATTTGGATAGAGAGAAATCACCACCAAAGAGGAGAGGAAGAAGTTGAGTCAAGACAAATGACTCAAAATCATGTTTTAAAAAGCAAAATCAGGTTGTCCGATCAGACTTTTCCGTGCCCAGGTGCGACCTCACGTCCAACCGTACATCCGACCAGTGCCTCTCTAGAAGTCTGAGAAACTTGTCCGGTCGGAGATACCGGTCAGACTTCTATACACAGTCATGTGACTAGACATCCAACCGTTACCTCTTGAGAAGTTGGAAAATTTTGTCTGTCTAGACTTACTGGTCGGACATCCTACCACAGTCATGCATTGGACACCTGGGACCGGACAAAATGGGCTTACCCTGTTAAGTTTCGAAAATTATTCTTTTAGTGTTACTCATTTCTATTGGTGGTTTATTTGTCTCGCGTGCATTATATGAGACTAACATTATGTCGTTTTAGGTTTACTTTTCTCAAACTTGTCTCATGTGTTATGTCTTGTCTCAGATTCTATTAGGTGCCAATACTTTGAGATGGCAGGCGAAAATGGTCGCAGAACTTCACAAAGGCATCGCCACTCAAGGGGACCTCTTCCTCTTGAGGAAAATAGGGAAACTGAGAATATGAATGAACAAAATTAAAATAACGAAGATGGAAATCAGATGAGGGGTAATCAAGATGGGAATCAAATGAGGAATAATAAAGAAGTACAGGCCCGAGAGACACAAACCACCTTGCTGGGCCTTTTTCATAGAGATTCGACTACAGTTGTGACCAACCTAGTCTACCAGATGGAAGCACAATAGAAGGAATTCTTTTTTGAGATGTTAAATTCATTCAGGCCACTAGTGCCCATGCCTACCAATGTTACGCCTGAATCTCGAGGAAATAGTACCACACTGTCGGTGGATGGTAACACCGTTCCAGTGGCTCAAGATCAACACTGCCACCACCTCAACAGATCCAGATAACATCCACACCTAGGCTATATCAGAGTGGATACCAAGGAGGATATCCGTACCAGCTACAGTTGTATGGGATGGCTGCATTTGGGCAGAATGATTCCTCAAGGACTTAGGATCATTTTCTGAAGATGAAACAACCAACCTTCTCAAGGAAAGGAGGAAAACCATTATGGCTAATACAATGGATAGAGGAAATGGAGAAGATCTTCCAAATGATTACTTGCACAGAGGATGAGACGGTGTTATATGCCACCTACATGCTGAGAAAGGGTGCCAACTCTTGGTGAATTCTACCCAAATATATCTACTGACTAAGCATACCCAGATCACATGGGTGATTTTTAAAGATGCATTTCGATAAATACTTTTCGAGAAGTTTCCATGACCAAATGGAGAAGGAATTTCTTAGCTTGCTGCAATCTCAAATGGCGATGGATGCTTATCAACAAAGGTATGAGGATTTCTTCTTCTTTGCTCCGGCAAGTATGCAAGAAGATGCCACCAAGACTCGCAAATTCACCATGGGACTCTGTGGTAGCATCCGAGAGCATGTGTTGGGACTAGAGAAGACCATCTGTAATGAAGTGGTACAGATCACTAGAGTTATAGAGTCAAGCTAGAGGGACAACTTCTTTATACAGAATAGGGGATAGAAGAGGCTTACCACTAAGACATCGAGTAGAGGGAACACTAACCCTTTCGCCCATTTAGGTCGCAAACTACCGCTGCACCAATCAAGACCACTGCAACTGGGGTGCAATAAGTTAAGTGCTTCAACTGCCAACAAATGAGCATTATGCTAGGATATTCCCACAATCCAAGAAGTAGTGGCAGCAAGGGAAAGTATATGTTGTTACTACTGAGGAAGTGACCGCATCACCTAATGTGGTTACAGGTTCGACCTTATTCCTTGCTCCTTTTGTTTACTCCTTTTGTTTACAGCATTATGTGTATGAGCATATAGGCTTAAGGATTAATAAAATTATAGGAACTGTAAACATAGCTAACGTACCCGCCAGAGTCCTCTTTGACTCTGGGGCTACCCATTCATTCATATCGTTATCATTTGGGAAAAGACTAGAGTTACCTGTTAAACCTCTGAACCCAAGCTTTTTAGTTCGATCCCTTTAGGACTAGAGGTGGTACTAAATAAGTGTTAAGGGCCATGCCCAGTCCATATTGATGGGTGTGATTTAGAAATGAACCTAGTCCAACTTGAGATGGCGGACTTCGATGTCATCTTAAGAATGGATTGGTTGACACAGCACTCTACGAATTTGTTGTGTGCTAAGAAGAAGTTGGCATTTAAGGACAGCAAGGGCAAGGATTTTAATTTCACAGGGAGTAAATTATCAAGGAAGCAAAAACTCATCCTCTCTGGACTCAAAGCTAAGAAATGCCTAGAGAAGCGAAGAGTCAAGTACCTAGTATCCATGGTTGAAGTCATCGCAGAGATGCCAAAGATGGAAGATTTGGAAGTAGTATGGGAGTTTCTTGATGTATTTCCAAAAGATCGACCCTGACTACCCCCAGATAGAGCAACCGAATTCGTAATAGACGTTCTGCCAGGGTCAGCACCAGTGTCCAAGGCACCTTATAGAATGGCCCCTACAAAGTTGAAAGAGTTGAAGACTCAGTTACAAGAGTTACTAGACAAAGGTTTCATACGGCCAAGTATATCGTCGTGGGGAGCACCCGTACTGTTCATAAAAAAGAAAAATGGTAGTGTATGGTTATGTATAGACTATCGGGAGTTAAACAAGCTCACCACAAGAATAGATACCCTCTGCCTAGAATCGACGATCTGTTCAATCAATTGCAAGGCACAATAGTCTTTTCGAAGATTGATCTTAGATTAGGGTATCATCAACTGAAGATCAATGCTAGGGATATCTCAAAGACTACCTTCAGGATAAGATATGGACATTATGAGTTTCTTGTGATGTCATTCGGATTGACCAATGCCCCCGCATCGTTTATGGAGCTGATGAACCTAGTGCTTCATGACATGTTGGACACTTCAGTCATAGTGTTCATAGATAACATATTGGTCTATTCTAAGGACAATGAGACCCATGCAACACACTTGAGAGCGGCCTTACAGTAACTAAGAAGGGAAAAGCTTTATGCAAAATTTAAGAAATATGAATTTTGGCTAAATGAAGTGGCTTTCTTGGGTGATGTTATGTCTGTAGAAGGAATCAATGTGGTGTAAGAACCCCATTTTTGCCATTGATGGATTTATAATTTTATATATTTATTTCTCTTATATTTAGTCTATTTAACATATTATATGTCTTATGGTACTCATTTGTGATGATTCATTATATATAAGACATTGGTTGAAAGTATTGGTAATTTATGTTTAAAATAAAAAAAATTCTGATATTTTTAATAATGACCTTCTGAATTTCATGCAGATTTTTTAATGTGAAAAAAATTCTAGAAATCAAATGTGATCCGAAACTCTGATCTTAAAAGTTGAATTGGATTCAAACCAGAGAAGGAAGATTACCATACATAGAAGGTTTACTATTGGAAGGATCTGATTGATTGTCAGAAATCTTGAGGAGAATATATACCTCTATGGAATATTACAAAGATTGACAAGTCTAGAGGTGGTATTTGGTTAATGATGGAATGATTCTCTATCTAATCTAGGCAAGAGAATTTTGTTTAATCTTTATTTCCATGTAATAAGGTTGTCAATTCTAGACATACCAGTTTTAATCTTCTCTACTCTGGCTATTTAAGCAATGTAAAGGCTACGTAATAGAGCATCCAAGAATTATTGAGAAGATAATTTTATTTCTTTTGTCTTTCTTTTCTATCATGTCTAGCTAAGTTCCTTAGACGATTCAAGGGGAATTCAATCTGGTTAGTAAAATTGTGAGACTCTGTTCTTAATTTTAATTCAAATACCTGTGTTTCTTGGTATTTCAAGTTAATGGTTGCATGATTCAATTTATTAAGAGGCCTATTAATTGATTGAGTTATGTGATTTATTGCTAACCAGAATCCATAATCTGTAATTGTTATGGTGTTCAGAAAAAGTAGCAATTAAGCAGAATAATTATGATCCAAGTTTGTGTTACTTGCTTAAAGGAAACATAGAATGAATTAAATAACCTGACGCTTGTTAGATTGTTGTTCATCTTTAACTCCCTCCGAAGTGTAATGCTATCAGTAAATTCATGAGGATTGCTTAATACCAATTGGTTTATTGATAAGAATTAAATTGTGTGCTGGGCTCAAATTAATAAAATTACAGAAGGTAAGGATTGTCTGGCTTTCTGATAATCCTTGGTTAAATATTTGAATAGAGAATAATATATATATATGAGGTCAGTGATCAATTTGCAGCCATGAGTAAATTTCCTTGAATCGACGTCATCTTCCATTGAATTTTTGTTACTTAATTTTGTTGTCAATTAAATTGCAGAAGAAAACCCCCATTTTTCTTGGTAAGTTGACAATTTCATTAACTAGTCTCTATGAATCGACCTTTACTTATCATTACTATTCATTGTAGCTAGAGTAATTTATTTTTGGTTGCGCTCGGCACGCATCAAAATTTGGTGTCATTGCTGGGGACTAGTTTTAATCAGATTGTGATTGTTTTCATTCTATTTAATTTTTTTTTTAGTCACTTGTGTTCTTACCTTTGTGTGGAGTTTTTTTTTTTGTTTCAGGTGTCCATAGTTTTTTCGACAGGTATTGCTTGCTCATGAAATTTCGAACGACTTAGGGGCGCTACAAGAAGCTTATTTCGAAGAACAAAAAAAAAACTTAATTTAATAATTTTAATTTTACTTAATTTTCGTGCACTTTGTGTTGTCGGTCAGAATTTTTCTTTTGGATTTTTTTAATTAGTTTTTATTTATTTATTTATTAATAATTTTTTTATCCATTGTATGGGTATTTTGGTTAATGACTCGATCTTATAACTCTGATAAATTGATATTTGATCCAGAACCTGAAAGAACTTTACACTTATTGAGGAAAGAAGCTAAGAAAATTCTGGCAAAACAGGTTTCAACATCACAAGGATTAATTGTTTCTGATATAGTTTCTAGTGAGCTGCTAGTAGAGGAAGCCATGGCTGAAAATAGGACTTTGAAAGAGTTGGCTGCTCCTAATCTAAACCAGCAACCTTTGTGTATTGAATTTCCAAATCTAGAAGCGGCATTTGAATTAAAATCGGGACTAACACATCTACTTCCCAAATTTCATGGTCTTGCAGGAGAAGATCCTTACAAACATTTGAAGGAATTTCATATGGTATGCTCTAGCATGAAACCACAAGGTATTACAGAGGCACATATCAAGTTGTGTGCTTTTCCATTCTCTTTAGATGAATATGCTAAAGATTGGTTGTACTACATTCCCTCTGGTATAATCAATTCATTATTCATGGAATGAGATGAAACGTCAATTTTTAGAGAAATATTTTCCTGCATCTAAAGTGGCAAATATAAGGAAAGAGATATGTGGAATTCGGCAACACCATGAAGAAACATTATATGAGTATTGGGAACGCTTCAAGAAGCTTTGCGCAAGCTGCCCATACCATCAAATTAGTGACCAGCTTCTAATTCAATATTTCTATGAAGGATTATTACCAATGGAGAGGAGTATGGTGGACGTCGCTAATGGAAGAGCTTTAGTTGACAAAACTCCAGAAGCCGCGAAAAGGTTAATTTCTAATATGTCGACAAATTCACAGCAATTTGGTACAAGGATGGAGCAAACATCGAAGAAAGTTAATGAGGTAAGTACATCAAACCTTGAATGTCAGATTTCTGATCTAACTTCCTTGGTGAGACAAATAGTTGTAGGAAATTTGCAAACAGTTAAAACATGTGGCATTTGCTCAGCCACCAGTTATGCTACGGATATGTGTCCCACACTTCAAGAAGATACATCAGTCCAACAAGCAAATGCCATGGGAGGATTTCAAGGGCAACCTCAGCGACAGTATGATCCATACTCAAACTCATACAACCCTGGATGGAGAGATCACCCAAATCTGAGTTATGGGAATCAAGTTGCCCAGAATCATTATCAGCTCCCATTCCAACCTAGGCAGCAAACAAATCAGAGTATGTCACTTGATGAGATTGTTAAGGCACTGGCTAGCAATATACAGCAGTTTCAACATGAGACAAGAAATAGCATTCACAATATAGAGAAGTAGATTGGTCAACTTGTGACTTCAGTAAGCAAACTTGAAGCCCAAGGATCTAGAAAGTTGCCATCTCGTACCATCATAAATCCACGTAAGAATGCAAGCCCCATTACATTACGGAATGGAAGAGAACTTGAGCCCTTCATTGCTAAATCTGTAGATTCAGTCAAGACTATTCAATAAGAAACAAAAGCCGACAGAAATGATGTAAATTTGTCCAAGGTAAAATCTCAACCAGTTGTACGTAATTCTACTAATTCTGTTCTTCTCCCTTTTCCCAGCAGACTGTCTAAATCGAAAAAAGAAGAACAAGAAAAGAAAATTCTTGAGACTTTTCGAAAGGTAGAAGTAAACATACCTCTACATGATGCCATTAAGAAAGTCCCAAGGTATGCAAAATTTCTCAAAGAATTGTGCATTTCAAAGAGGAAATTGAGGGGTGATGAGAAAATTAGTGTTGGGGAGAACATATCAGTAGTTATTCAGCGTAAGTTACCCCCAAAATGCAAGGATCCAGGTACGTTTACAATTCGATGTGTGATTGGTAATACTAAGTTTGAATGTGCCATGTTAGACTTAGGTGCATCTATAAATGTTATGCCACATTCAATTTATGCATCTCTAAATTTGGGTCCTTTGAAAAAAATGGGTGTAATTATCCAGTTAGCTTACCATTCTAACGCAGACCCTGAGGGAGTGGTTGAGGATGTTTTGGTGCAGGTGAATGAGTTGATTTTTTCTACTGATTTTTATATTTTGAATATGGAAGACAGTACCTCCCCAAACCCTACCCCAATTTTATTAGGAAGGCCTTTTCTCAAAATAGCTAAAACGAAGATTGATGTCCATGATGGTACCCTTACCATGGAGTTTGATAAAGAGATTGTTAAATTCAACATATTTGAGGATATGAGGTACCCTAGAAATGATGTTCAATCTGTGTTTTATATTGATGTGTTTGCACAAGAAATTTTTGAATTGAGCAGTAAGAAAGAAGCGGGTAAGCAAAGGAAGTTGCAGTTGCAAGAATTAAAAGAGATACGACTTGAGGCTTACAAGAACTCAAGGATATACAAGGACAAGACTAAGGCATTTCATGACAAGAGGATTATGAGGAAGCAATTTGTAATTGGATAGAAAGTTTTGCCTTACAATTCGAGACGTGAATTGATGCCTGGTAAGTTACATTCTCGTTGGATTGGACCTTTTGAAGTTACTAATGTGTTTTCTTATAATACAGTTGAAGTTCGAAGTTTCGAAACTAACAAGGTTTTCAAAGTTAATGGGCATCGACTCAAGATGTTCTATAAAGGCTTTCATGAGCATACTATAGAAAAAGTACAACTGGGGGATCCCGTTTATTCTAATTGAGGAGTATTAAGTCAAACTAACGACATTAAACACAAGCGTTGCTTGGGAGGCAACCCAAGAAATCGGATTTGTTTTTCTTATCATTTTTAATTACTTTTCTTTACATCTTTTCATTACATTTTTAACTTCCATTGGGGACAATGTCAGATTTAAGTGTGGGGGGAGGAATTAGGATTTCTCTTTCGTTTTATTTTTATTTTTATTTTTTAAGTTTTGTTTTAATTTTTGTATGATGTGTTAGAGCAAAAAAAAATTTTAAATAATGGTTGAATTTAAAAAAAAAATTTACTTCAATAGACTAAGAAAATATGTATGCCATGGATTGGAACTATTTGAATGTGAAAAAATTACATATATGAATTAGTTGAAACAACTTGCTAAATGGGCTTTGAATAACATTGATAGTTGCATTTAGAGGTAAAGCATGCAGGTTTAGTTGATGGAATCCAACCAAGCGAGCTTTTGAGCCAAACTAAACTGAGACATCTATGTTAGTCTTTATTTTCTTTGAAGAGTGATATTCTACTATGCTTTTGTATCTCTAGAACTTGCTTTGAGCCGTGTCAAGATTACATTGATATGTGTAGATATGAAGATGATAAAGGCAAATAGGATTTTATAACCACTTAGCTTAAATGGCCAACCTTATATATTTTTACCCTTAGTAGACCCACTTTGAGCTTTTAAACTTTATTCTTTATTGAACCCTAAATCATGAGCCTTGAATTGTTTGTTTTTCTCCCAACCTTTGAGCTAGTAGAGCATTGAGAATTATTTAATGGGTTTGAGAGAGATATGTATTGAATAAGTGTGGGGGTGTTATTCTCAAAAATGATAGTTGTATGTCAAGAAGTGGGATGTAATGGGAGTAAATGGTCCTTGTTATGTTTGAAATGTCATGCTCTTCTAAAAGAAAAAAAAATTAAAATAGCAAAGCATAGTTCTCAAATGAAATGAAAAGAATGAAAGAAAAAGAAATTGGAGTTTGGGATATTTTGTTGAAGAGCTTTATTTATGAGCCCTTATCATTTTGATTGCTCAATTTTTTTTGTCTTAATGCTCTATTAATTTCTTGGAATTTAACGTCAGTACATTTTTCTTATCCGTACCTTGAACCCTAGCCCCATTACAATCTTGATAAAGACCTTTTGATTCATGTATGCATATATTTTAAGTAATGGAGATTTTGGTGAATAAGCAAGCCTATGGTAGTGCATCTTCATAGGAAGATCTTGAGTGAAACAGTTAAATCTTAAATTCTTGAGTGAGTAGAGAGAATCCCAAGAGAAAATTTACTAAACAATAGCATATTCACTTTTGAATAAGACTGGTATGTTAGATATTGCTCATATTTACTAAGTGACCTTTGACTATGACATATATTATTCTCTTGATCTCTTGAATTAGTTTCTGATTCATGGTACACATATTCTTTGAAAGCTGTGGGATGAAAAAAAAATTAGTATTTAGTTTGCCCGAGGTCGTGCAAGAGCTAAGTATGGGGGAATTTGATGGATTTATAATTTTATATATTTATTTCTCTTATATTTAGTCTATTTAACATATTATATGTCTTATGGTACTCATTTGTGATGATTCCATATATATAAGACATTGGTGGAAGGTATTGTTAATTTATGTTTAAAATAAAAAAATTCTGATATTTTCAATAATGACCTTCTGAATTTCATGTAGGTTTTTAATGTGAAAAGAATTTTAGAAATCAAACGTGATCCAAAAATTTGATCTGAAAAGTTGAATTGGATTCAAACCAGAGAAGGAAGATTACCACACATAGAAGATTTACTATTGGAAGGATTTGATTGATTGTCAGAAATCTTGAGGAGAATATATACCTTTATGGAATATTACAAAGATTGACAAGTCTAGAGGTGACATTTGGTTAATGGTGGAATGATTCTCTATCTAATCTAGGTAAGAGAATTTTGTTTAATCTTTATTTCCATGTAATAAGGTTGTCAATTCTAGACATACCAGTTTTAATCTTCTCTACTCTGGCTATTTAAGCAATGTAAAGGCTACGTAATAGAGCATCCAAGAATTATTAAAAAGATAGTTTTATTTCTTTTGTCTTTCTTTTCTATCATGTCTAGCTAAGTTCTTTAGTCGATTCAAGGGAAATTCAATCCGGTTAGTAAAATTGTGAGACTCTGTTCTTAATTTTAATTATTTTTTTATTTAAATATCTATGTTTTTTGGTTTTTCAAGTTAATGGTTACATGATTCAGTTTATTAAGAAGCATATTAATTGATTGAGTTATGTGATTTATTGCTAACCTGAATCCATAATCCGTAATTGTTATGGTGTTCAGGAAAAATAGCAATTAAGTAGAACAATTATGATCCAAGTTTTTGTTACTTGCTTAAAGGAAACATAGAATGAATTAAATAATCTGGCGCTTGTTAGATTGTTGTTCATCTTTAACTCCCTCCGAGAGTGTAATGCTATCAGTAAATTCATGAGGATTGCTTAATACCAATTGGTTTATTGATAAGAATTAAATTGTGTCTTTGGGCTCAAATTAATGAAATTAGGGAAGGTAAGGATTATCTTTTGATATCCTTGGTTAAATATTTGAATAGAGAAAATATATATTTTTTATTATCCTTATTTAAATATATGAATGGAGAATATATATATATATATATATATATATATATATATATATATATATATATATATATATGAGGTCAGTGATCAATTTGCAATCGTGAGTAAATTTCCTTGAATCGACGTCATCTTCCATTGAATTTTTGTTACTTAATTTTGTTGTCAATTAAATTGCAGAAGAAAACCCCCCTTTTTCTTGGTAAGTAGACAATTTGATTAACTAGTCTCTGTGGATCGACATTTACTTATCATTACTATTCATTGTAGGTAGAGTAATTTAGTTTTGGTTGCGCTCGACACGCATCAGCCATCCTAGCTGAACAAAGTCCTACTGGTGTGTGGACAACAAAGGAAGAGAGATAAGTTAAAATTTAGATTTTTGGCTACGACCTCGAGACAGTTTTGATGGGTCCCATAGCAAGGTCATGGGCTGCAACCTGCATGGATGGGTAGGTCATGGATTTATCTTCTAAATAAGACTAGAATCACTCAATTCCGATGTCAAACGAAGGAGATACAAAAATTTTAGTCCAGAGATAAGAATAAGGACATTTTTGGAAAATAATAATAAATGTCCAAGGGCCTGCATGCAAATTATCGTAAGTTTGATAATTCAAACTTCATCTCCTCATATCTTGCTCATTCGACGTCCAAATTAGATAATTCAAGTGCCATTATTCCTCATTGGTGGTGCTTTACAAAGTGGACGTGGTGAATTTGAGGCAGAGGTCTTTGAGGCATCCCATGTAGAGTTGTTAGTCGAATTATCATAAATTGGTCTGTTTAAACTTCAGAAATTCATAAGTTAGCCATTTTACATCCAAATCTAGTGATCCAAGCTCCATTATTCCTCATTTTTGGTGCTCTACAAAGTGGACAAGGAAAATTTGGGACAGAGGGAGTCAAAAGATTTCATACGGAATTACAGATGAAATGTCCATGAAATGATAGAGAGAAAACCCAGTCAACTCAGCTCATCCAAGTCAATCTTGCCCCAACCCAATCAAACCAGGTCAACACAGTGCAACTTATCCCAGTCAACCTAGTCAACCTCAACCAGTCCAGCTCGGCCCATCTCAGACCAGACCCCACTAAATCAATTCAACCCTTGTGTGTGTAGAATAAAGAAACTGAGATCTTACAATGACTAGGCGTCATTAAACAAGGAAAGAAAATAATAACAAATTGCATGGGGATGTATTTCGATTATGGTAGGCATGCATGAGGTGGCAGCTGGTTTCTTTCCAAGAGGGCTAGTTAATGACAAAAAGGAAAGAGAGGGAGGAAGATGGAAAGAAGAGATATGGGAAAGCTGCCTAGGTGTCGACCTAGAGAGAAAAGGAAAGAAAAGAAAAGAGGAAAGGATCTAATTATAGAGGGCCAAAATTGAGAAGAGAGATCAAATTAGAATAGAGCTGAAATTGAAAAAGAGGAGGGCTGGGGGTCGTTATAGGTAAGAAGAGAGAGAGGCCGACAAAGGAGAGGAAGGAAAGGGAGTGATGGCCGACAAAATTAAGAGAAAAAAAGAAATCTGAAAAGAAAAGAATAAGAAGAAGATTCAGTCGAGGAAGAAAAAAGAAAAAAAAAACTCAAGATGGGAGAGAGAGCGGGTAGATTGAGAGAAAACTCGAAAGGAAAAGGGAGGGCGATTCAGAGAGAGAGAGAAGGAGCCCACCAGAGAACGAGAGGGAAGACAAGGAGATCAAGAGAGAGAAGAAAAGATGAAGAAGAAGAAGTAGCAGCAACAGCGTTTGGTAAGCTCTGCTTCCTTTCCTTTTTTTTCTTCTTTTCTTTGTTTATTTTGTGCTCGCTCCACCACACCTGTCTAGCCATGCACCAATTAACCGACCTGCACAGCCACCCCTTCTTCACACAACCCAGCCACATGGCTGCAAGCCATTACACCTTGCCACCATAGCCAACATAACCCCAACCTCCACTCCATCTCCTACTGTCTACTTCCCACTAAACCGACCCTCAATCCCAAGCATCTCCACTAGCACCATAATAATCCATGGGCCTATCCATCTAAGACCATCCAACCGTGAACCACTTACCTCCTCATCAACCGAATCCAACTCTTGATCTATTCCTGCATCATTGATCCAATTACAGTCCTTTGATCTCCCCATCAATCCTCTGATCTCATAAGTCATATGCTTCAATTTAATGAGAAATCTGATCCGAATGTGTTTAAGTTTCTTATGTTAAAAAACTAATCAGAATACTGGGTTTCATGAGATAAAATTGATCCATGTGTTTGAATTTGATGTGATAAAATTGATCCACATATGTGAGTAATTTCATAGGAAAAAAAAAAATTTGATCCGAACGCTTGAATTTCATGTGTTAAATTGATCCCACCACATGCTTGGAATCTCTATGAAATTGATCCCATTGGCTTGAAATTTAAGGTAATTTGAATATGGACCATTGGATGTTAAATTTGATTATGAACTATTAGATTGTGATTTTGAGTGATTTTAATCGTTGGATCTTGATCATAGGTTTTTTAAGCCATCTGAACCGTTGGATCTTTATTGTGAGTAATTTTAAGTGATCTGAACGGTTGGATTACCATCTTGAGTGATGTGAACCGTTGGATTACCTTTTTGAGTGATTTAATCGAATTTTAACTGTTGGATTAACCTCATGAATGTTTTAAGTGAATCTGAACCATCGATCAAATATGATCTTGATCACATTGATGATGATCAATTACATTAAGTTTGAGTAGTTAATCAAATATGATCTTGGTCACATTGTTGATGATCGATGCTTGATTATTGCTCTCACATGTTTACTGCTATATTTGGAACGCTCTCAAATGTTGTATCGGATTGCTCGCACGCCATGTTTGATGCTATATTGTTCACATGCTATATTTAGATGGTCATATGCATACACTGCTATAATTGGAATGATTACACTACCATGTTTGGATTGCTACTTGCCATATCTTTTTATTTCATATGCTCGTTGCTATTTTTGAATGCTTATCTGCTATATTGGATGTTTAATTGTCGTCTGGATACTTTTACTACTATGTTTGGAGATACACTTGCCTAAATCTTAAAGAAAAGAGTAATTAGGATAGGAGATCCCTAAAATGGAAAGAACACAACAATTAGGGCAAGATAAACCCTAAGTGGAAATAACACAGTAAATAAGATAGGAAACCCTAAAAATTAGAAAAAAAAAAACAAAGCAATTAAGGCAAGAAAACCCCTAAAAATTGAAAAGAACATAATGAATAGGGTAGAAAACCCTAAAATTGGAAAGAACAGAACAAATAGGGATAGGCAATCCTAAAAAAACCTAATAGTACAGAACAAAGCAAGTAAAGAACAGAACAGAACAAATAAAGAACAGAACAAATAGAGAAAGAACAAAAAAAAAAAGGAAAGAACAGAACAATAGGGAACCTTGGTAAACCTAAAAGAACAGAACAATAGGGATAGGCAACCCTTGAAACCTAAAAGAACAAAAAAAGTAAATAACATAACAGAGAGAAAAAAAACTAAAATTGGAAAGAACAGAAAAGTAGGGATAGGCAACCCTAGAAACCTAAAAGAACAGAACAGAACAATAAAGAACAGAACAAATAAAGAACAACAGAACAAATAAAGAACAGAACAGATAGAGGAAGAACGCAAATGGAAAGAACAGAAAGGGTAAGGGAACCCTAGAAGTCTAATGAACTCTTGAAGCCGTTCAAACTACGTCATACCTACTTTCTAGGGAAAACCCTAGAATATGTAGGCAATTTGGGAGTCCCAAATATAGTACAAAGCCACCCATCAACCATCCATCCAGCATAAACTTCAACTTGAACAAAGAATCTAATTGAAGCACATGCATAAACCACTTTCATAATCTTTAATCACACAACCCATTTCGCACTACGTTTTGGACTTGATTTTCAGGATTGGAATATGTAGGTAGTTTGAGATGGACATCTCAGATTCAGTCCAAGATCAAACCATCATTTGGTTTGGTTCACTGTATAGCACTATACATTAGATTACTTGTTTATTTGCTTTAAGACATATTTGGTTGAACCCTAAGTTAGCAAAACTTAGCAACCTAGTTTAGGACATCCCCCATTGAACCTTAGTCATCTAAAAACCCATGTATGGTCTTCCGGGAGACATACCTCGACTATACCGGTTGCACATAGCGACCGGTATGTTGCGCGCTTCCTCGGGGGGGGGGTTTTTGGGGGGGGGGGGGTGTTCCGTTTGGGTGGGGTTTTTTTGGGGGGGGGGGGTTTGGGTGGTGGTTTTTTGGGGGGGGGGGGGTTTTTTTTTTTTTTTTTTTTGTTGTTTGTTTATTTTTTAAGTTTTTTTTTTTTTTTTTTATTTTTTTTTTTTTTTTTTTTTTTTTTTTTTTTTTTTTTTTTTTTTGGGGGGGGGGGGGGGGGGGGGGGGGGGGGGGGGGGGGGGGGTGAGGTATTGTGGTCTCCGGCCCAGCCGCGCTCTAGCTCTATCTCTATGCCGTAGACGGCGTGGCGGGATAGAGCATGCATTGATGACAAAAATTAGAGTTGCGAGCGCGGGCGGGGGGGCCCCGCCGGGGGGGGGGGGTAAGGGTAAAGTATAGGAGGTGCGGGTGTAGGCCAATCTTATCCCTGATCGGTGCGGTTTGGGTGCCTAACACCTTCCCTATAGCACTTGTAACTTAAAACCGGACCCTGTGATAAAATTGATTGTTACTCATGCATAATCCTGGTGAATACTTACCCGATGAGATCATTTGTTTTTGTGTTTGACATTGGATAATGGGATATTTATTTAAAATATCAATAGATACTCGTTCATTCTATTTAAAGTCTTCCTTGTATATTTATATTCGATTGTGGGTCATTTGAGATCCCGGGGGGAATGGCAATAGGTTCATTCACACCATTCGGGGGATTAATTGGGGTGGTCCGCGGACCAAAGGCTACATTTTTAGATGTCCTAGACCTTAATCTTAGTGGCGACTCCAACAAGACATTGATCTTCATTGATACATTTATCTCGAGGAGGATCATCTCATCATTTGTCCTCACAAGTGGATCCTATCAAGATAGCAGCCATAAGCACTAAAAACAATTGTTGAGAACCGTAGCTTCTTGAATTTAGCTGGTTACTACAATAGATTCGTAGAAGACTACTCAAAAATCACCATCCCACTCACCAAGCTAACCAAGAAGGGGGAGAAATTCATATCGACGGACAAGTGTGAAGAATGCTTTCAAACTCTGAAGTCAAGATTAGTCTCTGCACCTATCCTAACCATTCCAGCACCAGGGCTACCATTCACTCTATTTATAGATGCCTCGTGTAAGATCCACACTCCACTAATTTGGTCTAACCATGTCATGCCAGGTCCTCCCATCATTTCTAGACTAAGTGGACCGAGCATGTGAAGATAGTTCACAAACCAGGTATAAGAATCGAGTTAAAAACACTAAAAACATACTTAAGGTCGCATGCCTGGGTAGGTATGGTCGACCATAAGGAAGGGAACCAAAAATCTCAAATCCAGAATCCCATGGTCGATGATTTTGACCTTATGGTCGATGGTTTATGCTACCGTATGATCAACCGTGAGAACCCAGATCAGACTCTGAGTTTTGAAAACTTTCCTAAACTAAGGGATTGTTTTACTAATTGAAAGAGGACTTTTATATGGAGAGTTTTTCTCTATATAAAGGACATCCCTCAGCCCTTTTTCACTCTTTTAGAACATTAGTAAACCCTAGAGAAAAAAAAGGAAGATAAGGAAGAGAAGGAGAAGAAAAACCTAAAGAGAAGAGTTTACTGAGAAGGGATTGACTCTCTATCACAGGCAAAGGTATGAAACAAATCTCTGGAGATGTAAACTCTAAGAAATAAGACTTATATGGAGGATAGGCCATATCAACCTATTAAGATCTATGTGATTTCTTTGAGAAAATCCCAAGGAGAACCATGGGGAGTGAATTTGATGATTAGGGTTGATAAGAAATTACTAATGATGGCCATAGGATGACCTTAGAATAAAACCCATTGAAGAACAGAAGAATTTACCCAGGAGGAACTCGAATTTCAGGTAGACTGTGACTAGAAATCTCAAGGTCGCAGCTACGATCAACTATAGCATGACCAATATGACCAGAGGATCGACCATAGGCATTCGGGAAGATTTCAGAAATCATATGGTCGCAGCTACGGTCGAACCATATGCGACCGTAGGGTATCAACTGTAGACAGTAAGGTCGATACAGCATGAGACAATAGGACCAATCAGGCACCTATCAGTGCTCTGTTTTGATTTTTGACTACTATAACATGTCACATATGAACCCTAACTTAAATTCATATAACTTTTAGGTTCTTAAATCAATTCAAAGAGAATTTCAAGGCTTGAAAGGACATCAAGAATTGCTAACAGGTGAGGGAACAAGACCTAAACTAATTGGATAATAATAAACTATTTATTTTTATTGAGTCTAATGCCATGATTGATTCTATGCTAGTATGCTTGTAATGTGCATCTCACATGTCATCCACTATTTCTGCTATTATTATTCATGCATATTTAATTCTGTTTATTTATAACATGATGATGATGATGATGCTAGGAATAGGCATGTGAATGTATATGTGTGGTTGGTGTGTTGGATGCGAGTCGAGCATCAGGGGGAGGACATGGCATGGTGGTCTTCGACCTCATCACCAGACTCTAGCTCTATCTCTACTCAAGTCTTACCCACTAACATCATCGTATCGCCATTACCTTAGCAAAACTATTACGTCGTAGGGCATCATAGGAGGTGGTCTCGGACCGTGTGGTCTCTGACTCTACCAGGTGCAAGGCCCTATCTCTATGGATGTATTGAGGGATGCTGGGGTGAGGCCTTAGATATACTGTTTGGCATTAGAATTGGTTAGTTGCGAGCCCAGTTTGAAAGCCTCGCCAATAGGGGCTTACGTGTTGGTATGAGTAGGGCATCAGGGAAAGTGTTATGCGGTGTTTGATCCGGACACTTTAGCTCTATCTCTATTCCATGATGGGTACATGTGGGACGGAAATGGTGTTTGATCCATTGGGTGGATTCACACACTCGTGTATAGAGGTGCGGCGGCTACCAAACCTTTCTATAGCATATTGCAAACTTATAAACCAGACCAAAGATATGAATTGAATGCATGCATATGTTTGTTGCATTGTTTTGTTTACTCACTGAGCCGTGATGTGTGCTCACCCTTTCGACGTCGAATACTTTTAGTTGATGATGTAGGTCCTACCATTGAAGATTATATGAATGCGCCGATGTATGGACACATTGCTGCGATGGACATAGAAGCGGAAAAAGATACGCATGATTCATCATGCGAGTGCAACCAATGTGTTTTTGCTTAAGTTTAGTTATAATTTAAACATCGGATATGTAATTGATTATTTATTTTTATGTCTTGTGGTTTGGAGATAATTAGATTAAATATTTATTTATCACTGTTAGACCCTTAGTTCATTATCTGTAAGACTTCTCCTTATTTGTTTGTTACCTCTGATTATTAATGTGGAATGTGTGTGTGGTTTGATATGGTGGGTACGACCTATGCGAGATCCTGGGTGAACCGTTGGTTTATTGGCGGTTCATCACACCATTTTGGTTAGACTAGAATTAGGGTGTGACATCTCGGGTTTGGGGCCAAGATGCATGCTAATGCAGGGAGAACAGGTGATAGCCTACGCCTCTAGACAACTAAAAGAGCATGAAAAGAATTACCCCACGCATGACCTGGAGTTTGCTGTGGTAATTCATGCAAACAAAACTTAGAGGCATTACTTGTACGGGGAGAAGTTTCATATCAAGTCTTAACCACAAAAGTCTTACTTACCTTTTCACTCAGAAAGACTTAAACATGAGGCAAAGAAGGTGGTTAGACCTATTAAAGGACTATGACTGCGACATCCAGTACCTTCCAGGTAAGGCAAATATAGTAACAAATGCATTAAGGAGGAAATGGGCATCGAAATCAAAGGCAGGACCTAGTACAAATGCGGTGCTATGTTTTGCAGCATATGCCTCATCATGGAATGAAGAATAGCATATACTCGAGTCAATAGATGACCCAGTGGACCAAGGCTTGATTTACAAGTTTACGCTCATGTTTGCAGCCTTGAAAATCTTTCCAGATTTAATGGACGATGAGAAGGCAGCATTCCTACAAGATCCAAACCTCAGGACTATGCAGGAGGACTTGGAGAAGGGTAGACCTAACCCTGGCTTCACCTCGGATGCAGACAAGGTACTCAAGTACTGTGAAAGATTGTGTATTCCTGAGAGTGAGAACTCAAACATCGAAAATAGAATAAGGAGAGAAGGTCACTGTACACCATACTCAGTACATCCTGGAAGCACTAAGATGTACCATGACCTTAAAAGGTTGTACTACTGGTGGCGAATGAAAGCAGATGTGGCCTAGTTCGTATTCCAATATCTGAATTGCCAACAAGTGAAGGTGAAGAGAGAAAGACCCACTAGCTTATTACAGCCACTACTTGAGCCAGCCTGGAAGTGAGATTGTATTACTATAGACTTCATAACGGGACTGCCAATGACACCAAGATCAATGGATACGGTTTGGATAATTGTAGACTACCTTACTAAGATAGTCTGCTTCATTGCTATCAGGCCTCAGTACATCATGGATAGGTTGGCCAAGTTGTATGTTGACAACATAGTCAGGCTCTACAGCGTGCTCGAGAGTATAGTCTCTGACAGAGATCCCCCTTTTACGTCCAAATTCTGGGAAGGACTACAGAAAGCTATGGGGATTAAGATAAAATTTAGTACAACTTTTCATCCTTATATGGATGGACAGTCAAAAAGGACCATTAAGATCTTAGAAGACATGCTCTAAGCTTGTGCCATAGACTTCAAGGGAGCTTGGGATGAGAAGCTATCACTCATCGAGTTCGCCTACAATAACAGCTACCAGGCTACGATCCAAATGGCTCCATAGGAAGCATTGTACAGTAAGAAATGTGGAAACACCTCTGTTATGGAATGAGGTTGGAGAAAGAAGAATCATAGAGCCAAAATTTATAGAAGAAACATGTCGAGTGGCTAACCAGATCAAAGAAAGGGTCAAGACAGCTCAAATTCGGCAAAAGCACTATGCAGATAATAGACACTGAAATCTAGAGTTTGCAGTGGGAGATAAGGTATTCCTAAAAATATTACCTATGAGAGGTCTGAAGTATTTTGACAAGAAGGAAAAGCTATGCCCTAGGTATGTGGTGCCATATGAGATACTGGCCTGACGGGGCAATGTGGCATACCAGCTCGCATTGCCACCGTCAATGTTAAGTGCTCATGATGTATTCCATGTGTCCTTACTGAAGAAATACATCAGGGACCCATTACACATTTTGATTGCAGACCCTCCAAATCTGAAAGAAGACTTGATGTTCGAAGTTGTACTAGTTGAGCTCACCAGTTGAAGGGTACAACACCTCTGCAACAAAGGCATTTATTACGTCAAGGTAATTTAGAGAAGCCAAGACGTGGAAGAAATTACATAGGAGGAAGAAAACATAATGGGAAGGAATACCCTCATCTATTCGACGCTGAAGGTACATGGAAATTTTGAGGGCAAAATTCCTTTTAAGGGTGGGGGAATTATGACACCCATACATGTAAATTTTGGGGACAAATTTCTTTTAAGGGTGGGGGAGTTGTAAGACCCGCACTCCACGAACCCGATCTAACCTATGTTTTCGTATCGTGACAGGTCTTTCAGTCATAACCAGACCAGAAGACACGATCAGATGATGAACAACACATCCAGGTACGAATAATAGATGAAACAGACTTAAAAGAAGTTATCCGGTCTAACTGGTTGAGACATACCAGTCTCATGAACAGTCCGATCGGTATGTCAGACCGGTTAGCTTAGTTAGTTTTGGAAACGGACTCCAGTAGATCCCACCTTTTAAATATAATTGCTAGACACCTTCTATACATGGGAAACCCTCCTAGAATGCTACCTTCCTTATATATTGATCCTTTCTCCTCCTTAAACCTCTTCTTGACTCTCACAAACCCTAAAGACTGAAGGAGAGATCTGAGAGAGAAGTCTGAAGAGGAGAAAAAGGATTCAAGGGAGGTTGAAGGGAAGAATGCCAATAAGGGGAGGAGCACCGTCATCTACAAGCCAACGGTAAGTGCTCGATCCCTGTAGAATAGTTATGTTGATGTTAGGTTAGAATCAATAACGTGAACAGCAGGGTATTGATTCGAAAACCTAGTACCATGCAAAAACCTAGAGTTGTATATAGGGATTGTTAAATCAATGTTTAGAACAATGTAAGGCAATGAATGATTAGAATAGAATGATTCTAAGGCCTTGTTTGACCATAGCTTGGCTTAGGAGAAACCCTAAAATCAAACCATCGAAACGATTATAAAAAAAAGGGAGACTATGGACACTCGAACTTTGTCTGGCTGAAGTGTCCGGTGGCACATAAGTCTGACTGGACGAGCCACCGGACCCATTCAGAAAGTCTATCAGACATGTCCGGTCAGACAAACTGATTTAATAGTCTGCACCCTAATGTGCGACTGGTATGTATGTTTTGGACTGGTTTTCAGTTAAGACTTGGTTCCAACCAACTGGGACCCTACAAACCTATTTCTAATTAACTTCTATCATTATTTAGGACTTGTGGACAGCGAGATTGGACTCTGTGACTCAGAGAGGACTTGCTATCATATGTCATGTAAGAGACAAGACCCCAAACCTAATTAACTAATACAGTAAACCATTGCTTCTTCTTGTTAAGTGATGGTTGTGCATATAACATGTCATCTCCATTTTATTGTTATTACTTGTTCATGCATATTACTTATGTTAGGTTGTAATTGTTAGACATGTGTCTGTTTTCGTTGGTGTGTGAAAGGGAAGGGGATTAGAGCCTTGGACCTTTCCCCATACTAACACCTTTCGTATCGCCATCTGCCTTAGCATGCTTGGTATGGATAGGATATTAAGGGGAGGACACGGTAGTGTGGATTGTAGCCTGACCGTCAGACTCTACCCCTATCTCTATTTCGTAGGGAGCTATACTGGGGTAGGACCTTGGATACTATGATGACATGTAGGATTGGTTAATGACGGGACCCACTTGTAAGCCCTCGCTAATAGGGGCATCTACATGTTGGTACAATGTAGAGTATCAGGGGGAAGATGTGGTAATGTGGATTGTTGCTTAACTGTCAGACTCTAGCTTTATCTCTATCCTAGAGTAAGTGATGTAGGGCAACAACAGTAGTGTGGATTGTGGTCTGACTATTGGGTGTGCTCACACTCTCATGCATGGAGGTGTGGTTGCAGTCTATCCTTACCATAGCACTTTGCAAGTTATACCAGACCCAATGTTGAATGTTACTCCATGCATTTTTGCTTGTTGTATTGTCTTGTTTCCTTACTAAGCTAAGTTGTTAGCTCACCCCGTATATATATACTCTTTTCAAATGTTGATACAGGTTATACTATGAAAGATTACATTAGTGTTCCAGTGTACGGTGGTGTTGTTGCTTTAGATGTGCAAGCAGGAGGCAATGAGTATGATTCGTCATGCGAGTGTCATTTCTGCGTGTACCTCTAGGATTTTATTACCTTCTTTCAGATTTGATTATAAGACGATGTAATAGATTATAAATTTATGTTTTGGTACTTTGAGATAATTTAGATAATTATCACTTTATCATGTAGACCTCAGTTCATTTAATTAAAGTCTTCTATTGCTACTTATATATCCTGATTATGGTTTTGTGCATTGGTTTGTGGGTGTTGACATGGTCTATTGAGATCCTGGTGTGAACTGTTGGATTGATAGCCATTCATTTACACTTCTAGTTTGGTCAGAATTGAGGTGTGACACTGATTGACCCTGACTAGGCCGAGCTGGATCAGGTTGACCCTGATTGACCCTGAATTAAGGTCGGGTTGTAAGACCTACATGCAAATTTCGGAGACAAAATTTCTTTTAAGGGCAAGGGAGTTGTAAGACCCGCACTCTATGAACCTGATCTAAACCTTTATTTCATGTCGTGACAGGTCTTCCAATCATACTAGACTAGACGCGAAGAGTGGATGACAATCAGGTACGAAATCGAACCAAAACAGAGAATTTATTTTATACTGGTCTCATGATACCGGTTTACATACCAGTCAACCAGCATGTCTGTGCGGGCAGACTAGTCAGATTTTGAAATGGATCTCTATGGGTCTCGCTTATCAAATCTCAATCCTAGAGATTTTCTTAACGTAGGGAAACTTCACTAAACTCCATCCTAGCCTATTTAAGGACCTTTAAACCTCTTTAAACCTCTTTGATTGATTCTCACAAATCCTAGAGAGGAGAAAAAGCTGAGAAAGGTTGAAGAGAAGTTTTCGTTGGAAGAAGAACACCATAGTTCGCAAGCCAATGGTAAGTGCATGTACCTCTTCCTAGCTATGTTGTTGTTGATGATGATCAATACCATGCAATGCTAGGTATTGACCTAAAACCTTAAAATTACCATTAAACCCTAATTCGGTTGATAAACCCTAGAATCAGATTCTAAGTTAAGGTTTCTTATAACATAGGACTTGAATGGAAGGTAAAACAAACAGTAAAACATTGCACAGTCCTCGAATGCATAGGAGGAACCCTAGAAGCCATAATGGGTGACCGAAAGACAAACACCAAGTTGGTAGTCTTCCGGAGGCATACCAGTCGACTATACCAGTGGCACTATGTGCTACTAGTATATGCGACTGGTACCTTTCAGCTAACATGCCAAGGCTGTCCGATCAACTATACCGGTCATGCCACTATACAGTGACTTGCGATCGATATATCCAAAATGGATTGGTTTTTGACCAAGTTGATTTTCGACCAACGTAAAACCTATGAAATTAATTCTAACAAACCCTAACGTCGTGGAGGACCTTGTGATAGTGAGGTTGGACTCTGTGACACAGAGCAAGCTAGCAATCAAGCGTCAGGTAAGGAAATTAGACCTAAACCCTAATTAATTAATAACAGTAAAACATTGTTAATAACTATTGTTTTTATGAAGTGTTGCTTGTGCATATTCACATGTCATATTTACTTTCAGTTATTATATCTGTTCATGCATACTTGCTATGCGAAGATTGGGTGTTAGGCATGTGAATGATTTTGTTGGTGTGTGGAATGGAAAGGGCCTGGGGTCTTGGATCATTCCTCATACTGGCACCTTTTAGTATTATTACTATCTTAGCCTGTGTAGTGCAGGTAGGGTATCAAGGGGAAGACGTGGCATTGTGGTCTTTGGCCTGGCCACCAAACTCGAGCCCTATCTCTATGCCGTAGGGAGCTGTGCTGGGATAGGGCCTACTGTGATGACATGTAAGATTGGTTAGTGACGAATCCACTTGCAAGCCCTCGCCAATAGCGGTGTAGGTATTGGTACAATAGAGGGTATCAGGGGAAAGACGTGGGATGGAGGTGCAGCCTGCCCACCAAACTCTAGCTCTATCTCTATACAAGAGTGAGTGATGTGGGCCAATAGTGATGTGTGATCTGTTGAGCGTGCTCACACTCTTGTGCATGGAGGTGTGGTGGCCGCTAAACCTTACCATAGCACTGTGCAAGTATACGAAACCAAATGTGAATGTTATTATTGCATATTGCTTGTTACATTGTCGGATTTTCTTACTGAGCTAAGTTGTGAGCTCACCCTTGTATATATACATGTTTTTAGATATTGATGCAGGTTATACTGTGAAGGACTATGTTGCTGCTCCAGTGTATGGAGGTGTTGCTGCTCTGAAAGTGCAAGCAGGGGAGGACGAGCATGACACTTCATGCTAGTGCCCTTACTGTATATACCTCTAAGATAGTTTTAATTTATTTATTTTATTTCAGTTGGATCTTGTAAACAATGTAAAAATATTTATTTACATTTCAGTTTATTGAATAATTGGGATAATTTATTTAAGTATCAATAAAATACTTAGTTTAATTAATTAAGACTTCCACTGTATCTATTTATATTCTGATTATGGATATGTGCAATGGTTTGTGTAAGTGAACACGATCTTATTGAGATCATGGTGTGAACCGTTGATTTGGTGGTGGTTCACTCATACTTCTGGTTCAGCCAAAATTAGGGCGTGACACAGGTTGACCCTAATTTACCCTAAATTCAACATAAAAATTAGGATTACATTATTCCTTCCTACTAACAGATTCATTACATAGACTCATTACATTATTCTTCCTTATTGATCATCAATCGAAGCTGAAGAATCACCACATGACAAAAGCTCAAATGTATAATCCAATTAAAAAATCAACCCTAATAATCCATTCCACCAACAAACACTAACCATTATCAATGTAGAAGATGAGAAAACCATAATAAGACCATACAATAGGAGTCAATATAAAAGATGAGAAACCATAATGTATTACTAATTAGCATATCAAAATCAACCAAAACACCACTAGAATGAAGCAATTACCTGTCCTTCATACAATCCCCAGTTTACTCAAATATATAGAAGCCATAAAATGAAATAACAATGTAGCCATAAAATGAAATAAAAAAGTAGCCATAAAAAAAAGGTCCACAGTAGCACAGTCCACAGTCCACAGTCCATCCACAATCCACAGTCCATCCACAGTAGCCTAATATATTCTCTCTCTCTCTCTCTCTCTCTCTCTCTCTCTCTCTCATTCTCCACAGTCTACCCACAATCCACAGTATTATAGACTCGTAATACATAATTCGTACACAAAAAAAGAGTCCACAGTAGCACAAAACATATTTCCTACATAAAAAAAGGGTAAAAAACACAATTAGAATTTAAAACTATCATTTCAATTAAAGGAGAAATAAATTAAATGGTTATGTAACAATTACTTACAAAATCAACTCCGTACAACACCATGTTTTAGGTCAAGATATAGTCAATCCTGAAAATATAATTAATGTAACAAATAAATTAGTAAATATAATCCAATTCATAATGCATGTACTTAGTAATAGTTATATCATTGAGCTTTTTACCTTCTATATCCCTATCAATTTCATCTATTAACTCTTCTTCATCATTAAGAGGAATTGATGACTGTCGTAACCAATCCTGTGTACACCCCAAGGACTCTACAACAAGTAGTGTCAATGAGCTACGAAATTGGTCTAGAATCCAACCACTAGTGCTAAGTGCAACTCTAAAGCAACAATTGAGACAGGAATTGGTAAAATATCTTGAGCCACCTTACTAAGAATTAGTAATCTTGAGCTATTAAACTTCCACCATGTCAAGATGTTGAAATCATTTCCCCTTTTCTTCACAAGGTTTTCCATCAAATACTGATCCAACTCCATTCCTAATTCTAAACTCTCATTTTCTTCCAATCTTCTATCTATCTCCATGCTAAATCTGTCATTGTTATTTGTTGGATTATCAACATCAAATGGAGTTGGAACACCTACCATTGTACTAGAAGAAGATGACTCCTGTATTTGGTAATGATATACTAGATGTTCCAAGACATTCCTAACATTTGCAAGCTTCATATCGACCTCAGATGGAGGATATATATCTGAATAGCAAAGCTTCAAATATTTCATCTTTTTCTGAGGATCAAGGACAACAACAATAATAATAAATAAAAAAAGAGGTTAACTCTATCTGCATTATCCTAATACTTTTTAAACTTTTTCATCATGACCATTGCCATATTATGACATATGTGATCTCCACTTCTTGACCACCTAATCAATAGTGAGTCGATTACAAAAACTTCATGAATATAAACATTTGATGTGATACAAAGAGACCTAGACAATCTTATTGTGGCAGTGTAGAAAGCTTCTAAGAACTTACAAATAGCTTTTGTATTCTCCCAATCTTGTTCACTCAAAACCATATCCTTACACTCCATTCTAAAGTTCATGTCCCTATCCTCTAGGCATTCAAAATCTTTTGAAACTCTAAAGCAGTTTGTACCCTGAGAAATGTAGAATTCCAACGAGTAGCACAATCCAGACAAGGTTTTCTTACTTTGAATTTTTTTTTCTTGGTCACAACACAACTGAAACCTTTGTAATTTTGTAGGTGAACTCCTCACATATCTCACTACTGTACGAACTTTATTTATGGAATCCTCAAAATATTGAAACCTTCCTTACAATCAAGTTCAGAACATGTGCACAACATCTCACATGAAAGAATTCACCATTTAACAACAACCCATTTTTCTTGGTAAACCTCCTTTTCATACTCCGAATTGCCACATCATTATTACTTGCATTATCCACTGTAATAGTTGTTAATTTTTCTAAACCCCTGTCTACTAGACATGACTCAAAAATGTTACAAATGACTTCACAACTATATGGTGATGGAACTACACAAAAGTTAATTATCCTCTTTTGCAATTTTCAATTTTGGTCAACGAAATGTGTTGTGATGCACATATGACCAAGATTTTGGATTGAAGTCCACATATCAGTAGTTAGGCAAACCCTTTGACAACATTTCTTGAAAACAACTTTCAACTTCTTTTTCTCCACCTCGAAGATAGCATAACAATCTTTTGCTACAGTGGTACATGACAAAAAAATTGATTTATAGAATTGCAAAATAATCTAAAATCCTCCCACTCTGTAGCTTTAAAACACATGTCATTAGTGATAATCATACAAGCAAGAAGTTTTCGACTAATTTCTTGGTCAAACTTCCAACCTAACATATTGGGAAGAATGATGCTCGTACCATCATCACTCTTATCACTTGAAAAATTCAAGAGCTTTTGCCTCTTATCAATTCCACTATATGGATATAGCCAACATTTATCCAAATGGAATTTCAATGGGATTATCCCATGTTCACTCGCACATCCAAATTCTTTATTGCAATATTTGCAATTATATCTTTTAACTTTAGAACCATCAGAAAGTATAATCTTACTAAAGTGGTTCCAAACACTAGATGGCAGTACTGTAGATTGTCTAGGATTGGATGATACCTCATATTCAATACTCAATGGTGTAGGGATTTGCTACCAAGATTTTAGTCGACTAATGGGCCACTTAATGGTGTAGGCATCTACTGATCAAGATTTGAGCTAGTTGATGGGACACTTAATGGTGTAGGCATCTACTGATCAAAATTTGAGCTGACTGATGGGACTTCCTCAATGAGATTTTCTAGTCCTGCAAGAAAACAGAAATTATCCATGAGATTTTCTAGTTCTATCAATACATAGGCAGTTCTATTTTACCACACTTTTAGTCACCCTTTCAAAAACCAAATTAGAATAAAATCATAACTATTTTCCCTTCATTAACTTCTAAAAAGATACAAAACTATGAAAAAACCATCAACCATCTTCCAAATAAATCCATGATAGAAAACTAGAACTTGTAAAGCCATTTATGTCAAATGCAGTGATAAATATTCAAACAATCAATATGTATAATGTATAAGTAAGACTTACAGTCAGAACAAGTGCTCACAATTAACTATGGATTCTCAAAAAAGAAAACTAAAAAGAAAAAGAGAGAAAAAGAGGGAAACAAACACTCACAGTCACAGTACTCTGTAGGTCGCCAAATCTGGGAAAGAAGTGAGATGTGAATCATTAATTTCATAACAGTAAACCAACCATTAGAGAGAACCAATCAAAACTCAAATAAGACACTCAGAAGGGTAACTACATTAAAGCTGGCTAAATAACACAAATGGTGTGCATTGTGTAGGCTCCCACATGTTTTGCTGTTAAACCTCAAGCCATTATAGCTCCTCGATTCTAGGCTAATCTGACTCAAATCGTGCCCAATTCCAACCGAATACTAGAACCTTGACAAGAATTGACTGCTTAATGCAAGTGATCAAGCATGTAATCTATATGCATATTTGCAAGATATAAGTATATAATGATGAATCATACCACTGATAGAAAAAAGAATCTAAAAAATTATCAGATGCTTCAGATTCCTAAACTAATAAACTCACTCATATTAAAAGTACTAATTCAATACTACAATAGGTAGCAATGAAATTTGCTTTGCTACTACAGAAGGCAATCACCACGAATACTTAGTGCAAGTGATAAAAGAAAAAGAAAAAATAGCACTCATAGAGTCACAGTATAGAATCGTAGGAAGTTATACAAAAATAAAAAATAAAAAAGAATAAATCTATAATAAGAAAAGTGGAGAGTCAGTAACGAAGAAGGAAAAAAATATCAGAAATAGAGTACTAGCAGAAAAGAAAAAGTACTAGTTTAAGAGGAAGAATAAGATAACAGAGTACGAGAAGAAGAAAGGAACTCAAAAATCAGAAAGTATGAGAAGAAGAAAGGAACTCAAAAATCAGAAAGTACCTTCAAGCCGTGGAGGAAAGGTGATGTGCAGTTGAAGGCTAGGAGAAAATGCAAAGAGCATAGGCGGAGCTAGCCTACGTCGCTGCTAGGGAGAGGAGGCAGGCAGGTGGAGTGAGTTGTGAGGTTCATCGCTGCTCAGGAGGCACTTTATAGTTTACACTTTACGATTTGAGAGGATGAACGATTTAGGTTTTTACAAATCTAACATTTATATGAGCCGTGAGGTTCATCGCAGCTCAGGAGGCGCTTTGCAGTTTGCACTTTACGATTTGACAGGCTAAATGATTAGGGATTTTACGAATCTAACATATATATGAGCCATGAGGTTCATAACAATGCATTCAACCATATCCTTAAGTGATACCTATGATTATGTTATGGCTACTTTACAAGGACAAGTCCAGAAGTTCTGGATGAATATACAGGTCCAACCAGAATTTCAGATAGAAATTAAAAAACTATTTTCTGGCAAAGAAAGTGACTTAGATACTAAATTCAATATCCTAGATCTATTTACAGATTTAATAAAAAGAAAATTTTTAGGATACTCATCAGATAAATACTTTGATAAACATAGGAACGCCCAGAGTAATCTGTTAAACCTATAGATTTATGATATTTGGCTACGAATGTAGAGATTATTATTATCAGTTATCCCTTTCAAAACAACAATTTTGGAATGAAGCATTCTTTAGAAAATTACCTTCTTTCTAGGATAAATTAGTTGAAGAATGTTTCAACAAAGATCTAAAAAAATGACTGATATCTAATAGTCTTGGCGGTAGAATATAGACAGTAAAAAATTGTCTAAAAGATTATTGCACCAAATAAATTACTTTCGACAAAGCAAGATCATTCACACAATGATTGTCCTATTGTGGTGAAATTTTTAACATTTCGAAAAACTATGGATGTTATTCGAAAAAGACAAAACAGAAAAATAAATTCTATCATAAGAAAAAATCTTCTTTCAAAAAGAAAAAATGGATTAAAAGAAAATTTAATGCTAAAAAAGCTCTTAAACTAAATAGGAGGTATGTAGTTAGTAGGAAACCACCTATTCAACCGAAAAACCTAAGAATGATTGTAAGTATTGGATTTGTCAAAAACCTGGCCATTTAGCCTACAACTGTCCAGAAAAGAAAGGACCAAAGGCCAAGGCTCTCATAAAGAGTTTACAAATAGATGATGAATATAAAATCTATTTTGCAAATGATTTGGAAGGAATAGATTCAAATGATATTCTTTACGAGATTGATTATGAAGAATATTTGGAAGATGATGATCAAATATCAGAGATATTGATCTATTCAGCAACAGAAGACATGATAGCTGATATTGATATTGATCAGATTCGAATAAATATGATCAGGATGGAACTTGAAGAAAGATAATCCATTTGTATCAAAGATATTCAAGGGAAAACTCTTGAAATTGATGAAGAAGAATTAAAGAAAATTCTTCAAAAGAAATTACCCAAGCTAGAGTCAGACAAGAATACTCGATAAATTAGAAAGAAAAATTAAAATCTACTTTTTCTACAAAATCGACTAGAGTATTTGAAAGAGTCACTGGAAATACTCAAGCGACAGGTAATGAAAATGACATAGTAGAAATTCTTATCTTGGCAAAATCTAAAATAGACAAGATAAGGAAAAAATACCCTGATAAGCATTATATCCATTTGGGAACTACTCAAATATCCTTAATAGGGTTATTTCGAAGAGGAATTGATACTCCAGTACTATGTATTTGCATGGATGATAGAATAGTAATCAACTCTAAAGCAGATGCTATCATCGGAAGTATTCAGTCGAACCTAGCTAACCAATTTGTTAGTTTTAGGATTAGACCAGACTTTTGGATCTCGCTGAACGACAAAAACATAGAAAAGGCTTTTTAATTGAGAATACAATTAAAAGGTATTTTTATGAAAGCTAGTAGTAAACCATTGGTGGTTCAGTGGGAAGCAATCCAGACTATATGTGGAGTCACAAAACATGAACATAGTTTTGTCAGTAGAGATGTAACAGAACTATTAGAACACAATCCTATGGGAAGAGAAATAGTTCCATAGTCTCTTGGAAATATTTGAAGATACCAAAGAAATGGTTATCGAAAGACCTTGTACAATCATCAACTGATAGATATTGAAAGTCTACAATCATAGCTTTGGGATTATATATTGATAATGAAGGTCTTGTAGAAAATCATTTGAAAGAAAAAAATGATGAGCATCCAATGATCCAAGATCGGGAGAGTGATTCAATATCATCATCGTCATCATCTCAAAAGATCATAGGATATAAGGATATTAGATTGCCAATCTTCGAAGAAGAAGAAGCTTCAAAGAAAATAACCTTGGCAATGTTAAGCTGTCAAAAGTCTAATGCAATGACTTTTAAAAAATACATTTACACAGGTCTGAAACAATCTAGACCAAACGCAGAAGATGCTCTCATAAAACAAGCTATAGGGAGTCTTGGAGAAAAGGAACTCTAGAGCCTACAAAGGGCTTATGATGAAACCCTCAAGAAAGATAAAATACGATTAGAGAGTAGTAAGATGAATGCTATATATGTTAGAGCTTCATTTAGTTTTTCAAGCTTTCATCCTTATACTCTTGATGCATTTGTAGATATTGGTGCGATGTTTTCATTTGCCAAAACATACGCACTGCCTCAGCATGTATGAAAACACACATCGTCTCCATTAGAGGTAACGTTGGTAGATAGCGCTCAAAGATTGTCCTCAACTTTGAAGCTAAAAACGTTTTTGTATCTTTTGAAGGAGGCTTCTTTTGTATAGAACGCCTCATCCAAAGTGGATAGCCTTTAGGAAGATATTATTCTAGGCAATAATTTCTTGCTGCAAGATGCGTGTCATCCATTCACGCAGCATAAGGATTACATTGCTTTAGGTGCTCAAGGGTATCCGATTCCAAAGCTTAAAAAAGCTATTAAAATATGTAAGAAGGGATTTAGACCTACACCATTAAAGGAAAAAGTGCCTATCATTGAGCCAGAACCACTCTTAGTAAAACACTTAAGCTGACGGTCTATTTGGCATAAAATCTCTTACCAAGATAGACATGGATGGCTACAATCTGGTCGAGCTGCAACAGGCTCAACCACAAGTAGTTTGCGCTCTCTTTCAAACTCATTTGATTTTTTGGAGGGGGAGGAGATACTTATTTCCTGAATCCATTTCCAACAATGACGATTCTTTAAGAGACTCTGACGAAGAGGAACCAGAACTAGAAAACAACACATTGTTCTCTGAAATACCAGAAAATGATGAAACATGATTAAAACAGATCATAGAACATCATCAGAAGTTAACATCACCTACTAATACAGTACATGAGTTAACAATAGAAGATATTAAAACAAAAATATCAAAAAAAATTAGTGAAGATCCACTAAAACTATGGGAAAGATCAAGAGTTTATGCGAAAATAAAACTCAAAAATCCTGATGAAATTATAACTAATAAAAATATGATTTATAGTCCTGTTGATGTGGAAGAATTCAAGAAGCAAATAAAAGAACTTCTTGACAAAGGATTAATTAGACCATCTGAAAGTCTACATACATCACCAGCATTCTTGGTCTGAAACCATGTTGAACAAAAGCGTGGAAAGGCAAGAATGGTCATCAATTATAAACGCCTAAACGTGATTACTGTTTTTAATGGATATAAGATTCCAAATAGAGAATCCTTAAATTTGAGTATCTAAGATAACAACTATTTTTCAAAATTTGATTGTAAATCTAGATACTGATAAATTAAGATGCAACCAACATCCATCCCACTAACAATTTTTAGTATCCCACAAGGACACTATAAGTGATTAGTCATGCCATTTGGACTGTGTAACATCCCACAGATTTTTTGAAGATGCATGGATAATATATTTTGAAAACATCAAAAATATTGTCTTATTTATATCAATGATATAATAATTTTTTTTAAAATTAAAAGAAGAACATCTTTTACATCTAAAATATGTTATCGATGAGTTTATAAAACATGGAATAATAATTTCTGGAAAAAATGCGAATTTTTAAAAAAATGAAATAGAATTTCTTAGTTTAACTATTTTCAGCGAAAAAATCCAAATTACAAAATCATATTGTTGAAAAAATCAATGATTTTCCTAATAATTTGGGAATTTTGAATTATGGTGAAAATTTTATCAAAAATCTTGCAAAATTAAGAAAACTTATTCAAGAAAAATTAAAGAAAAATGGATTTTATTGGGATGAAAAAGATTCAAGATATATTGCAGAGTTAAAAAAGTTATGTAATAATTTACCAAAATTAGCATTACCACAATTAGGTAAAATACTAATTTTAGAAACTGATGCTTCTAATACTGCATGGGGAGCCTGTATAAAATAGGTAAATACAGACCCGATAACTTCAAAATCAATTGAAGAAATTTATGGTTATGGTAGTGAAACATTTAATGCAGTTGAATTAAATTATCATATTAATGAAAAAGAATTTTTAGCTGCTAAAAATGCAATTAAGAAGTTTAAACTTTTTGTAAAACTGCAAAGGTTTTTACTTCGAACTGATTCAAAATGTTTACCCGAATTTTTAAAAAATAATCTAGATAGATCACGATTGTTAAGATGGCAATTATGGTTTCAAATCTATCAATTTGATATTGAAGTTATTAAAACTAACAAAGATATTATTGCAGATACCCTAACCAGGGATATCAGAATCAATATGATGCAGGGAAACAAGGATGAGTTTATTCCAGTTTCAAAAAGACTTTTGAAAGAAATTTTCAATGAGATAGAAAAAACAAGGCTTCTCATTGAAGCAAAAGGTAAAGAAACCCTAGTTGAGTCCTCTCGGGTTAAAAAGACAAAACCTGATCCTAGGAGTGTTGAAAAACCCAAAGATCTAGAAAAAAAATAAATATCTGATTGAAAAGTGTCCAGACCAGACCAAACCAAAACCAAATCTGGTTAAAGTCTAGAAACTTGACCAAAGGAGCAGGAGTGAACCCTGTTGCTTTTTGTTTTATCTGCCATGATCCAACTTACTTCGTGAAGTTTTGTCCTAAGCGAAAGGCATCCCCTTCAGGGAAGGATAAGACAAAAAGTGCAACGTTCACTAAGGGTAAATTACCCTTGCAAGTAAGTCAGAAAAATGTGTGCCCCAATACAGATTCTGATAGAACAGAAGCAACATCGTTCTATGATCCTGGATTATCCGGCCATGCAGTAGAATTAATTCAGAATCTCTGAATTGCATTACATGAAAATAAGCATAAAGTCACTAGGAAAGCCATTTCTCAACTGACAGACTACATCTGTCACCTCGAACAGCAGGGGGAGATAAAGAAATTACATTTGGTGATTTCTTAAAATAACTTAAAACTCATTAAAGAACAATGGTAGGAACCTCCAGTAGCTCAACAAATGAGCTACTGAGGAGGCAAGAGATTAGTTTTACTAGAGGAAATCAAAGAAAAAATTATTGAAAAAAATAAAAGAATTAAATTTTAAGGTATGGTTGGTAGAATACCAACACTATTTGGTTAAATATATGGGATAGCCGTCAATCAAACTAGAATCTCATATGTTTAACATTACTCCAGTTGAATTAGGATTAAGATCCTAGATTTAAGTTGACAGAAACAATAATGGTCAGCTAAGCCAACTGTCGGGCATTGTCCGATATGCCTTTCAAATGGCAAGGCCATCAGTTTCTTCAAAAATATGGATTAGGATTTCTGCAACTCTGGCCGAACGAGATGAGCAGGCATATCTTGCTTCTTATCAAGTTTGATTTTTAACAGAAATTGAGAATCCTGACTCCTCACTGAAAAATATGAAGGAGAGATCAAGGATCTTCCTTCAACAAGAATGAAGTTAGAACAACTTTATTCAGTGCATATGGAACTTTATTATGCATCCTAGAATCTTCGACTAAACAGGTTTTTATTCGATGGAAGAATCATGGTTGTAAAACCAACAGGAATAACCTGGTATATGGAAGAAAGTAAATATGATGAAAGTGAAGAGCGTTTTCAAAAATGGTATGTTAATAACTGGACATTAGCCAGATGTCACATGTTGGAGGAAACCAGAATACTCTGAAAATCGGCTCTCGAAGGATTATTACTAAATAATGACGTGTTACATCTCTACGATAACTCTGACGGTGCTGACACGGATTGAAGAAACTCCAAGAATCTTCAAGAAGCTACGTGGCTATGTCATGATAAAAGAAGAAACTGTCTTTTTACTTTTGTCTTGTTATAGTGGTCCATATGTATTACCTTTACAAGTGTCCAACTCCTTATGTATTTAGAAAATTTAAAGGTAGTTTGATGTCCGATTTTAAATTTCTCAACCAATGTATCGACAAAGTCCGTCTACCTATAAAAAGGGCTTTAGTCTCGTAATGGAAAGTAGAGTGTATGTAGTAAAGAAAACCTTGTTTTGCTTATGTTCTGCCTCTTTTAGCATTTTCATAGTTTCTATCTTTCCCTTTGCTTTTTGCTATCATTCTGAGAAATCTAAAAGTGAAAAAGAGTTAGTCTATACACGATCTGAACAAGGGACGTGTCCTTAATTCTTCACCAAAAGGTCCATTAGATAAGACATGACAGAGAACGTGAGCAGGAAGAGTCGTTCAGCGATGGACGTCGATAATCTCTGGATTATTGTGTCGATGGTCTCAGATATAAGGCTCAATCTTGTCTTTTATTTACTTCATGAATGATATTGTAGTAACAGAAGAAGTAGTTGATAAGCAAATCTACTACTCTTTGGTAAGTTTAGAAATTACTGTAAATCAGCAGCTCAATACAGAGCTTGAGTTAACATCCTCCTTCCTAGAGATTCCCCAGGCAGCTTTTGATCAGGAACTTCTGACCTTAAAAAGGAAGTATCAACAGAAGAAACCTCAAGAAAAAAGAGGACCATATCGCAAGAAGAACAAACCTAGAAAACTTTATATGCGCAAAAAGAAGAGAAATTCGCTAACCGAGCTTGCACAGTTGCATGACCTCATAAACGAGTGTCATACAAAAGTCTACTAGATAGGAGTTGAAAACGCTAGATCTTACTGCCTTCGTCACTTAAGTATGACACGAGATAACTTAGTTCGTGATTTTGATTAAAATTTAAAAGACATCTTTGTACCTGTTGAATAAAACGTTGGAGAAATTGGGCAAGAAGACCTCGTGGACCCATTCACCATAGGAGTAAAATAGTGCAGGAAAATACTACGTTAAACCTGATATCAGAGCCCTGGTTCCAACGATCCCCCAATTCTGACCAATAGTCATTAAATAAAGGGTGACAGATTATGTAAAAAAGTTTATGTAAACTCAACACCATATGTACATGTCACAATCACAAATAAACAAGGTAGAGAAACACGTATAGAGTTTTTGTAAACTTTGCCAAAAAAAATAGACAAAAGTGGTCCTTGGACAATTTTAAAAAATCCACTTCAACTTCAAAATTCAAACTAGATTTCAAAGATCCAGAAATAAAACACGCGTTTTTACTAACACAGGGCGTAGCAGAGGGGAAGAAAGAGTGTTTTTTTTTTATTAATTTATTATCAAAATTGGTTTATTTTGATTGGCAATTTGGACTTATCAATCCAATAAGTCAATTACGGTCCCAATAAAATTCGATTGGATTCCGTAAGGCAGAATCCACTGAATCCGGATGGTCTCTACGGACTCTGGGTTCGAGAATAGATCACGTTAACGTAGTAAAATTTTTTTTTTTTTTGGTAGAAACGTTAACGTAGTATGAGATTCTATCATCATCTATAGTATACTCAATAGATCTCACATTCTAACGGTGATTCCGCACTCATGAACGTTGATGGGATCATGTGGAGAGTAGTTGTACGTGGAGATGATCCGAACGTGTAGCGTCAAATCCGGGTGTATAGTTCTAGCTGTACATGAGTTCTGCCTTCAAATCTCAAGGGGCCCATCATTTACGTGTTCAAATCCACATTCTCTCGCTTGGGTTTGGGCGGGAGATTGGGCGGTCCAGATGGATGACGGCCACCTGGTATTTGGAGAGATCCGAGCCGACCCCCCAGTCGGCTCAGCTTGTTGACTGGGAGGTCGGCTCGGATGGAGGGTTCGGATCCCTCCAAATGCCAAGCGACGGCCATCATCCGAGCCGCCCAGTCTCCCGCCTGGTCTCCCGCCCAAATCCAGGCGAGGAGACGATTTCTGTTCGTCCAGCTTCTAAAGTAGTCGAGTCACACACTAACAGTGGCCCCCCTCCCCTCTCTCTCTCTTCTCCGCTCTCTTTCCGCTCGCTCGACCGTCTGCAACTCTGCAACAGCAAAAGAGACGAAGATAATAAACAAAACAAAAGTAATGGTGATGTTATCTCTTCCTCTCTCCCTCCCTCATCCTTCCTCTTCTCTTCGCAGGGATTCGTTTCCCTTTCGTCTTCCCCATCTGACTTCATCACGACATCAGAGTGATAAACTCTGCTCTCTCTTCAACACCACTGGCCAATCAAATAACCTCCTTTTTCAACCCCTCAGGTAAGATTGATTTTGGATTTTAGTTTAGTTTTATCGATCAAATCGGTCATTTGAGTTTTGTAATGGTTGCAGATTCTCACCCAAGCGTCAACAAATGAAGAGGAACAGGCGTGGGTCAGGCACCATTTGTTACTCTGCTCCCCTCAGCCCTCGAACCCTTCAATGGGCCTACACCGTTGCGTTGGCGTAAGGCTCTTGTCTCTTTTTCTCCTGTTTGTCATTCTGTTGATCCTGAGATGTTTATTCTTCTTTGCAATATTGATTTATGGATGGCAAGATACCTTCTTCTTCCTTTTTTTTTATTTTTTTTTTCAAATTAGTCTCATCCATGTGCCATTTCAAATTAAGACAAGCACATGCAAAGTGCTTCTGACTTATTTACCACAGGAAAATACTTGGAATAAAATCAAAACAATTTTCCCACCTATATATTGTGTAAAATCAAACTTACAATTCTGGCAATTAGAGATCATATTTTCATGTTTTTAGATTGTTTCTGCAGGTAGATGAATAAAGCTCAGTGTCCTTTTAAAGAGAACTTTATTAGTAAATAAGAGAATGAAATAGGAGTGAACAAAATGCTCCAGTCTGAATAAAGGGTTTGAGCCTTACTGTCCATCCTGGTTGAATGAAATAGGAGTGGACGAAATCTGAGGAAAATGTTTAAGCCTTACTGCCCTTGCTAGTTGACCAAAAGTTTTGCACTTTCTGTCACCATCCGGAATTTCTAGTGGAATGTGGACCTCTAAAATTACAGAGGTCCATTGTTTCAAGAATTCATAGTATCTTCTGAATGTAGTAGGATATTTAAATTATCTAATAGGGTACTGGTTTTTTTTCTAGGGTTCTAGCAGTTTCAAGTGGCACTGCAGTTCAAAAGTCATTTCTTGTTCCTTTGTTTGTTCTACAAGCACCTTCAAGCATCGTCGCATGGATCAAGTAGGTGATGCTAGTATCATGTTGATCATTTTGTTTTTCTTTTTTCTTCCACAAGAAACTTATTAGATGATCTTTGTCTATGTTTAATTGACAGGAGCGAATATGGTTGTTGGACTGCATTCTTGGCTCTTCTTGTTCGTCTTTTCTTCTTTTTCCCTGGTGCGTATTTTGTTAAACCAGGTTGACCTGAGCTTTTTCTTTATAAGGAGTTAGCTAATTTCTTCTGAACCTTTCTTTTTTAGTTATGTTGACCTACAGCCTCTTTGAAACAAGTGACTGTTAAATTTTTCACAATTGAAATAACAGCCATAATGTTTCAGACTTCACCGTCATTTACTCATATAACTGTTGAATCACCATTATAATGGTGATTTTCTTCTCTTTTGCAACTTTTATATTGATTAGTAAATATAATTTTGGATTTTTTGTTTCAGCAAGAGTTACTTTGTTCAGAGTTGTTTACCAAGAAAGAGGGGGTTTTAAAAAAAAATAAAAAAATAAAGTCATTGTTGGAAGAATGAATTAGCAAGAAAACTGTATGAATTTCAGTGATTAAGTGAAACCCGCTAGTTTTGTAACAGTTTTCAGCCCAAGTCACTAAAAATCGTATTATTTTGTTACCTTATGGTTTTCCACCACCTTGAAAGTGCTGTCCTGGCCGTCCAAAATGTCCTTGTATAGAGGGTCCTCTAGATTGTTACTGTTGGCAGTTCCCTCATGGCCTGCAATGTACCATGCTGATGCTAGGATCAAATAAAATCCCATACGCAAACTCTCAAAGAAGCAAGAAGTTAGAGACTTCCCCACTAGGAAAAGACAATTCACAATTTGTGGTCCTTCAGGAACAGAATCTTAATAATTTCATTTTTTTTTTTTTTGCCATATCATCAATTTTTCATGAAAGTACACCCTTTTTACTGGAATTTAACAGAGATGCTCATATATGCCAGTCTACTTCTTGCACTAGCATAAACTAAATTATTTTAGAAATATTTCTCATAACATATGGAATAAACTGCATGGACATGTTGGAGTATCTGCGCCTTTCAAGGTCAGTGTGTCAATCTTCACAACTGTGCCTGAAACCAATGCACCTTTCGGACAAAAGTTAGCTTTGAAACAGCATCTAGAGGGTAAAACAAACTCAAAAAAAAAAAAAATTAAAAAAAATAATAATAAAAGAAATTAACATATGCACAATTCATATCTAATGTTCAACATATATATATATATATATATTTTCCCCATAATTTCTTTATCATTTATTGCAATAAATAGGTTGATGGATCCTATTGAATGAGCAAATTCTTGGTTTGTAGATGAACTGGAACTTCCTCTCATGGCATTGCTACTTGCGATTGTGGCTCCTTACCAAGTAATGAACCTAAGGTGAGTTGAAGTATGCAGGAGACTATTTACTGGATCCTTCCTTTCCACTTAATCTTTTTCACACTTCCTCTCTTTTTGATGGGCAGAGGAACACAAGGAGGTGTGATTGCTTCTTTAGTGATTGCGGCATACTTGGCTTACCAACATTTCTCACGGGCAGGTAGCTTGCGAAGTGCATTTGACCAAGGATCAATTATTCCCACCTTAGCTGTCAAATGCATCGCTGCTATCCCATGTTTGCTTTTGATCTGTTCTTAAACAGATGTTATGATGTCAGATGTCGTACTTAGTGTACCTGGTAAGTATATGAGCAAAGTTGTATCAAGAGACAGGAAAAAAAAATAATGCCAGTATGTGTATCTTTGTTAGCTTTTGTAGGCATATAATACCTCAATAATTATGTACAGTTGAAGAAAGGGATGTAGCATGTATTCTTGTAAGATGTGCATGGCAATGTTAGTAAAATATCATTGTTAGGCCTCACAACATCACACCATCATAATTGTGGTTTTGCTTCTGCTTGAAGTTAATTTTTTACTTCTCTTCTACCTGTAAGCTATGCAACAGAACTCTTCAGTTTCTGAAAATATTGCTTTATGTGACACCAATATTGACAATTATATTTTCTATATAAGCCTATATAATTTTCAGAGGTAAAGTAATGGGTGCCCTGTATACATATCTGACACTTGAGTGTATTTGTGGGTGAAATTTTACCAGGATTCCTCTCGACTTGCTGTAACATGAAATGAAGTCTATTTCCTTCACAGGCCTTCTCATAATCATAAAAAATAATATTTTTTTCCAATCTCTCTCTCTCTCTCTCTCTCTCTCTCTCTCTCTCTTCTAGTACGAATTGAGTTATTAATGTTCTGCAAATGTTTAGTGCCCATCTTCCAGTTGGTTCCGCTGATAAAGTCTCTGCCTTGATGTTTCTCAGACCTGAGATTGAGTAATTGAATTATAATGTTTTGCAAAATATAGGGACCATTTTTTAGTTGGTTCCACGGGTAAAGTAGACTGCCCTGTTTTTTTCTCAGACCTGAGAAGGGTACATACTGTTGTTTCTCAAACCTGACAAGGGTCAATCTTCCAGTCGGTTCCATGAGTAAAGTAGACTGCCCTGTTGTTTCTCAGACCCAAGATTGAGTTCGACCTTCACTTTGCACTGTATGCGCTTCTCTCCCCCTCTTGTCCCCTGGATACTGCGGCCCTTGTATTAAAGTGGACAGGATCATTGTACAGACTACCAGCTATTGGGCCAAGATGGAGATGTTGCAACATGAACTGAACTTTTTGCCATCAAGTGATTACTACTTCAGTATTACAATTCGATGAGTTCTGTAGAATAACACTGATCCTTTCATATTGTAGTTTTTACAAACTGAGGTTGAGTATTTTCTTAACATAGAATGTCAAGGTTTGGCTGGTTATGGACTTGGGTACATTAAAACATGAACAGGTCTTTGATTTGTTCATCTATGACATATTGCCTCAGATGAGCATAGGCTGCAACTTCCATCGTGGTTGTATCTGTCTAGAGGCATGCATTTTAAATGATATTTTTGCCGGAGCTTTTTATGCAGCCTCTAGGCCCGTGGTGAGAGGAATTTGCTCTCCATTGTTAGGAATGAAAAGGGTTTAGTATCACGTTGGTCGAATAATGTGTAGATGTTTGACTTATGATCCTGGGTTGAGCCTCACCACTTTGAAATAAGGGCTTTTGGGTTGGACGCTGTCAACTTTCTCTGGATAGGTCTAAATTTTATCCTCTACTATGAACCGTACATAACACCTCATTATCAAACTGTTAGTTAAAATTCTTGCTCGGTTATATCTGATCACGTAAACCTACATTTGTTCACCTGGAAAAGTTGCTCTTAACCATGATTTATTTTCAGACAAAACGATCCTTGTCCTATAGTACAAAAGAAAAATAAGGGCAATGTTTATGCCCTCTCTTATGCATGCGGGGATGAGTTTTCACACTAATCCTCATCGTTGAATGTTGGGCCTACTGCTTTTTGACTGCTGAAGAAAATGAGTAGGAAATATTCTGTCAGGCATGTGCTGCTTGGGCCCTCTGCAGAATAGAAAAGAATCCCCTTTTGACCAATCTTATGTTGTATTTCTGGGTCAACCACAGTGCATTTCACATGGTGCCTCAGAAACGAGGAATGGTTCTCCTTGAAGATATCTCGTGTGGTTTAACTTTCTCCTTGCCTTATCTTACCTGGTTTGAGACCCAGTCACTCTTTAACCATGACTCAACCCAACCCAGTTTCATGCATGACTAAGAGGCCATTGCAAGTCAAAGTAATTTGATGAAGCAATGGGATTAATTGTAAGGATAATGTTGGCCATTTTTGCTCTATCGACTGTTCATTTGATCATGCTAGCTGTTCTGTTGGATAGATGAAGAATTCCTTATATATGCACATCTGAAATTTGCTGGCTTATTTCAAGTGTTTAGTTGACCATATATGCTGTTTTCTGCCTTGTTTTTTTAGCAGTCTTTGATTTTTAGTCAAAGTTAACTTTGAAATGATTTGAAAAGCATCATGATGTTAAATTTGATTGAAAATATCCCATGATTAGATGACAATAGGGACAATCTGAAAGCCGAGACAATCAGAACCGCCAGATCTATACTCAAGTGTTTTTTTTTTTTTTTTTTTTTTTTTTTTTAATTTCATTCCACAAAGAGCGAAAATCTTACCATGCGTAATTTTTTTTTTTCTCTTCTCTTATGGCGCTTTTGAGGTTACTGTAACAATGTACCAGCTATGCTTTAATCGCAAAACATGGTGGACCTGGTGATGTTTAAGTGGGATCAACAGAGTTTTAAATTCATTTAATGGCTGAGTTGCACTCTGCATTCTTACTAGCTTTAGCATTTCTCTTTGTTCTCTGGGGCTGAAAATTCAATAATTGGTAGGGTAATCAGACGTGCCGATAAGCTAGTCCTTTCAAGATATGACTAAAAGTAAAATAAAGTAATAGTGTTGAAGGCAATGTTTTATGGATTGTACTAATCTCATAAATTGAAAACATCACTTGCGATTTCTTTTAACACTTCACCTAACCCTTTAAATTGGCCTAAGCACAACAAAAGCAGTCCAAAAGCAGTTGGACTTTTCTGAAATAATTTATTTTTTTAACACTACAAAGAAGGGAGCTAACTAATTACCGATGGTCTCTAACTGTAGGAGAATCCATCAGTTTACAGTGCTTGTGTACTTCTGAAGTTCATCAGGGAGAAGTCAACAGTATAAGTAGCTTGATTTCTTGGAGAAGGCCTTGGTGTATAAGTCCTTGATCTAATCAACAATGCCTCCCCTTTACTATGTTATGCTCACAGAACAAAGTAATCTGATGGGCAACTGAGAGAATTGCCATGTTTTGGATTAATGAAGTTGCCGTCATATCCATCTTACTGCAAGAACTGAGACAAAGAGGTTTGTCATGGTGAAGAGCTTCAAAAAACTACATGAGACATAGGCTGCTGAATTGGAGGATCCACTAGGTTCTGCTCCATAAACTGTTGATCCTGTTGGGTTTGTAGTGTTCAAAATTGATGCACTTGTGCTGCAAATGCAAACTATAATGAGGAATCTTTATTTTGGAAAAAATGCAGAAAAGCTGGAAGCAAAAGATGGTGTGGACAGGTTACCTGGTTGATTGAAACGTACATGATCCATTACCTGCAAATAATTGCACATAGAAAGAAGTTCCAGTATCAGTACTGATGTAAATACCCAACTTATACAAATTCCTGTATATTTCAGTACAAGCACCAAGAGATGTACACAGAACCAAAAGAGAGCACAAGAAACATGATTAAATGAGTAATCCCTGGAGATGTGGGGAAAGGTAAACAGAGGATTAGACAAGGACCCACATGTTATTGAACCAAAAGAAAAGCTGGATATGTCGAAGACCAGTAAAAAGCACCAGAGGATCAGACCCACATTCCTGTTTAGCTTTTAACATGCTTTCCCATGCTATCTTAATTTGATCATTCAAGTACAGTCTTTTAATCATAGCTTACTTGGATCAATATTTGTTGTAACTGCTGATCCTCCAAAGTTGCAGCTAGTAGGAACTGGGTTCTTCTGGTAGTAGTTATTGAATGCATAAGATGCATGATCGCGAATTGAGTCTGGGTTGTAACAAGGTCCACTCGGTTGAATTGCGGAACAATCTGCACCTCCATACCCACAGGCATAGTCAAGAGCCACCTGCAAAGCAGTCTCTGAAGCACTTTGGCTTGAAACACACCAGCTCCCTCCTGCTGATGCAGGGATTCCTGTCATCGGAGTAGTACTCGGGCTTGTAATTGTCGGTGCCGCTGGTGATGTGAGTGGATTTGTCATAGGAGTTGTTATTGGGGTTGGAGTAGGAACTGTAGTCGGAGTTGGATTGGCTGCTGGAACGGTTGTTATTGGTGTGATGACATCCCTTTCTGTTGACTCTGAAGTGGACGATGGTAGTTCTTCATGGTCTAATTCTTTGGCCTGCCTAGTTGCTCCAATCAAAGGTGTCTCTGTAATAATTGAACCTAAATTTGAAATTTCAAATGAAACCCAAACAGTGAATCATCTTCTGTGAACCAAAGAGGAGGAATCAATTAATTCAAATTGAATTCAAGCCATAAAATTTTCAGTTACTCCTTCAAACAGATAGTCTAAAAGGTCTTAAAGCATCAACAAACCCAGAAGCCAAGAGAAATATTGAACTAAATAGATGGAAAACAGAACCATACCCAACTCAAGCTCAGTGGCTTTTCTATAGTTTTTTTCAGTAACTAAATAAATAAATAAAAAATTGGAATACAACAAAACAAAAACTGATTCAAATTTGAAATCAATAAGGACTATCATGGTACAAAATCTGAAGATAAAATTCTGAATACAGAAAAACCATATGGATAACTCAATAAAATGCATAACTTAAAAAAACAGAAAGGAAGAAATACCTTGTCAAAATTAGTGAGAGAGAGAGAGAGAGAGGATTTACATTTGAGGCAACAAGGGCCATGGTAAAAAAAATGAAAACAGGAACCCAAAAACCCACTTGGAAAAAAACATTCAAAATTGAAGGCAGAAGGCATGAAGTTGCCCATTTGAAACTGCAACTCACCTGTACAAAGAGAAATACCAAAGAGGAAGGATATGAAACACTGATGAAGCTTTGTACCCATCCTTTCATGCATTTTCTTCTTTCTTCTTCTCCTAGTTCTTGTCAAACCTCTTCAGTTTTTCTTCACAATTTGGAACAAAGTGCAGCTCATACTGAAATAAGAGAAATACCAATGGTGCAAAAAAGGAAACAGGATAATCCCCTGTGGCCTTTTATCAATTAGATACATATATTTTGAAGAATCAGAGCTTCCTTGGATAGAAGAAAAATGGAGAAGAAGAGAGAGGAGAGGAGAGAATAAAAGAAAACTTGAGAAAGGAGGCATGTGTGTTGGAAGGTGCACGCAAGAGCAGGTGCAAAAAGAGAAAAAAGGTGAATGGAAGGAGAAAAGAGAGCCAGTAGAAACTTGTTTGGAATTTAAGTCTGATATGTGGGCTGATGAAGTAAATGATAATAACGGTAATGATGATGGAACCACTTCTGTTTTCTCTTTTCTCTTTTCTCTTTCTCTCTCTCTTTTACTGTTTTATGGGACTAAATCAAAATTTAAAAAGCCAAAGGTGGGAAAGAAGAAAAAAGCAAACATTCAGATGGTGGGGTGTGCTTCCTTGTCTCCCTCTCTTTATTCTTCCATCTCTTATCACCATTTCAAATCAAGATTTTCTCTTCATTTCTGTTAGCTTTTGTCAGTGTAAAGTGTGCTTCTGATCCTCAACCGCCCCAGCAGAAGAAGTCCCATTAAAACTTCTAAATCAAGAGATTTAACAGAATATTTTTATGCATTTGTGGATCTGTGTCAAGGATTCAAGCATCAAAGCATTCTGTGGCCAGTCCTATGTTAAGGGGAATTTTTATTGACACCGATCTCCCCAGAACCCCTCTCGTGTCAAATACCAAATTATTCTTCTTATATATTGAGGTTTTTATGATGATCCAATGACATCCTATGAAAGAGAATCATTGACACCAGCCAGTCTCATGTAGATTAGCATCTTTTCTCCATTTGTTTGACTCATAAAATTGTAGATTTCAAGTCTCAATTCCTTCTCTGTCTTCTTGTTGAAAGAGGATGGGGACCCACAACTTTGAATTAAATGATTGACTCATCATAACCGTCCATCATAGGATTATTTGCAGACTGGAAATCTGACAATAAAGGATGCATGATGTGTGAAGCTAGTACTCACTCCCACTTTCCTCACTGCATTTTTCACAGACGATTGAGTTTGAGGATTTTATGTACTCACTCTCGGAACATGAGTTCAGGATAGCCCTAGGGAAGAAAGATTTGGTCTTTTAGATTGGTCCATGCAACAGGAGGGTTTCCTTTCATTTTCTATCATGGTTTAAGTCATGCTATAGGAATGGGTATTGGTGACTTGGGAAACCGATATGGATTAGATACGTATCAGAGGGATCAGATCTGACCCGAAACATTGAGATGTCATACCTTTTTCCCATGTATCGTCCCAAAATGCTGAGTCATTTTATCCCGTATCAATCAGGTATCCATATCGTATGCTTACTCTTTAATTGTATCCTCTTTCATTCAGTTTAACACTACTGAAGCTAGCAGATATGGCTCTCGTTCTTAAAAAAATCAATTTGATCCAGACCAGGATCACCCCATGGCAAAAAAACAAGAATCCCTCAAGCACTTTTGTGTCAGATTGATCTTTGCAAAAAAAAAACATCTCAATCTGATAAGAGTACTTTTGGATCCCTAGAGTCCAGATGAAGAAGAGTCTCCTTGGCTGTTGCCCATTAAATCATCCAAATCTAAAAGTGAGAACATGTCTGTTACTTTGTATAGCTTATGCAGCATTTTTTTTATAAGGAAGATGGACATTAGTTTATTTAAATATGTTGTATAGATAGTCCCACTGACTCTATATTCATAGGTTAGCCATCATTTCTCCTATTCAAAAATAAAAGTGTAAAGCACCCAATACTTCTAATATACGTGCAGTTTATATTATCATGTAATGATGACATGACTGGATGTGGGTCCAATAATTTGCCACGTGTCTCATGTTCAATGGATAAAGATTCATCTCTCAATGGAGAAAGAAAAAAATATATCATTAGTAGGGAAAAGTTCTTTTGAACGATAGAGTAGCAGCTTCTTCTCTGTATTTCACTTATTTTTCCGGTAGAAGAGGGTTTGGACTTTTGAATTTTGATAAGTGAATTTCAAGTGGGCCCCACTAAGGCAGCAGGCATCAGATTCAATGACCCTATGCTACACAATCTTTCTAAGATTGTTAACTGCAGCATGCCGGAGACTAGTGGTGGAGATGGAATTTTTACTGATTCATGCACCCCATGAAGATCAGATTGTATCTAAGATCAGTACAGAGCTAAGGGATTTTTCCTACACCTTCACTTTTAACTATTGCCATATAGATAATCGATGGGTAGATTTAATTTTTGAATTAATCACGTGTCAATTTCTTAGGAGCTCATTCAATCAAATACCTCTTGTATTGGTATACTTGGTTCACATGTCCATATATGTTCTATTGTGGGCTTTGTTTGTTTGTTTCATTCATTTTGTTTCACAATTACTTGTAATTGGTCTTGAAATAATGAATTAATGTGGGACAAAATGGGCCAAAGTTTAAGAACAGGAGTCAATTCGCTTGACTTAGAAAGAAATAGAGGAGTCAATGTTTCAAGTGGTCCTCATCAACGCACTAGTAGACTAAGAGTCATTAGATGCTATTAATCTATGGCCAATCAATATATTTATTCTAACTTAATGTACTAAACCATTCATCTTTCTCAAGAAATACACAAAATTTCATAATTTGAGCCACGTGTCCTCTGAATTTAATTTTATATGCTGTTTTTTTTGGGGGGATTAGGTGTTAATGGACCGATTTGGTCTGGTGTCGGTTTGAACCAATTTGGTTTTGGTCGTATTTCTCTTCATATGAGAGCTATACTCTCACTTTGAAGGGTTTTAGTAATTTGATAATTATTCAAAATCTTATAAAATTCATCTTTGGGCGGGCTTCTTGAAAAATATATTAAGAAAAAAGTTTATTTGGTTTGCCCATAAATGGAACTCTATGATTTAGAGCATCTCATCTTCAAAAAAGCACAAACCCTCCACTGTATATTAAAATTCTCATAATTCCCCTCCAACCCATGAAGAGTCATGATGACTCCGCTTTTCATGCTCCACACATTCAGATAGAGAACTGTTTCCATATATTAATGTCTTGAATGCATACCGTTAAATCAAGTGCTTTTTTCAATTAAATTACCCCAAAAATAAAGGTTAATTGCTTCTACCAACTAAGATCCCATGTAGTTGCTGCAATTGATGCTCCATATTGTTGGATGTCAAACATTGTAATATAAAATTAAAAAAAAAATGAAAACTTTTCTAATCGTTATCACTAATAATTGTTTGATTAACTTGAAATATGTATTAATATACTAAGTTTTACTCCTCTTGAACTAAATTACTTTTGTGCACCGAAGGAAAGAAGTTGATGTTTTGCTCAACCAAACACGGCCACTGGTACCACGATCCTATTGAAATCGAACCATATTTACAATGCAGAAAAACACAATGAAATAGAAAGAAAAACAATGACATAACACAAGGATATATGTGGTTAACCAAAAAGCCTACGACCACGAGGAGATGAGTGCAGATTTTCACTAATGGAGAAAGGGTTATACGTTCTCTTCCTCTCCCCTCAACTCTATGTTTATCAAGAATCCCCATAAGCTTAATAATGAGAAGACAAAATCGTTCAGCCATTACTGAATAAAGCTAACAACTTTTGATTTAAAGTCATCCATTCCACATCAAAAGTTTTCTCTAGCTTTGACGTGTCACCCTCTATGAGTCCACGTAGGTCTTCGTTGTATAGCAAATCGTTTATCTTTGTTTTTCCAGATCATCAAGTTGTTCCCGTTCAAGCTAATCTTTCATGCAAACGTGTTTCTTTCCATCATTATTGTCTACACTTTTTTGCGAACCTCGCTTTGATACCACTTGTTGGGAAAATGATCGAAAAACCCTTTTCCCACATGTATATAAATAATGTAGAATTACAACAACGATAATGTCACACCCCGAATTTACGATATGTAAAATTTCGACAGGCAACTAGACTACCGATCATTTGAATTGTAGTCCAACTAGGATACATGCTTAGAGGATACCAAAACCAACCACCATTCCTTCCATAACCCATACACAGAGTAACTCAACATAGCGGAAACATACTAAGTAAATTGAGCTCTAATTGTATTTAAATAAATATACTTGAAATTTGTTTGAGTGTTATTCATGGTCTTAACAATCAAAGAAAACATAACTTCTTAACCCTAATACAGTGGACATTATTTGCTAGACAGATTCAAACCAGATAAACAATTATTAACTAATAAAAATTTCTAAATCGAAATGGTCTTCTATTTAAACGCATTATCCTTCACGTCCACCTTCCATAGCTTAGCTCATAGTCTCCATGACTTGCTCCTTCAGAGTGTTCTAGATTTGGCTGGAATGCCTTCATGATTCAACTTCGTAGTATTTGCAGTCGCAACTAAAAAGAGTGGCGATCGTAAGAATGAGCTCTCCAACTTAAGCTCGTAAGAAACAGACAAGCAAGCAATCATATGAATAGATTATGCACACAGCAAGAATTCGGTTTAATGTATGCCAAATATGCTATGGTAAGGCTTAGCCAACTACACTTTCCCGAAGCTGACTATAACCTCCATGCACGAAAGTGAATGAGCACTTACCAGCCTACTCCAATAGCCCTGGTAAAGCCACCCGACATCCCAATCAGAATGGTGATCGGGCAATAAGTCCAGCCAGTAACCCCTCCAACGAATACTTCCGACCTTTCTCCCTCATCACTCCATCCTACCAATACCTGACCCCCTACTAGACAGGGTTACACACATGGGTTCTGTCACTAACCAGTCCTATGTGACATCATATGTACTCTCTTAATACCCTATAAATATTTTTAGACCATCCATTCCCCCCCTCCCTCAAGATGCTGTCCTTCACTAGGATATAGGACAATACATGGCAATTAATCTGCCTAGTAGGTCGGATCTGATGGTCCTCAACCCTTTCACCACTGCCTACTAAGCATCCACACATCACAATCACAGCCAATTATAATATAGATGTAGTGCATGCAAAAGAGACAGTTATTGGATGGCATGTTATTCATAATGTAAGTACAAGCATGCATCATCAATTATCAGCATATTTCAAACACACCAAAATTAGGTCAGGGTTTTGTTCCTCACCTGATATCCCATAGTCATGAGTTTCCACTCTAGAATAATTGGTGTTTACAAGGTGTTCTGGTGGAGTTATTAGTTAGGAATTCTATATTATTTATTCTCAATTTATGGGAGTTTGGGGCTTGTCAGTCGTTGCATCTATCGCAACTACCATGACGTATGTAGCATCTGACAAAGGTCTGAGCATTCTGCCAATGGTCGGTCGCTGGGTCGGTCGGTATAGTATCAACGACAGCCTCATCATCCGACCACTCAAAAGGACCTTCTGGAACTAGTCGGTTTGTATACCGGCTCTTACAGACCACCATCCATAGTAGTGTCCGGCTCTTGGCAAAAAGGTTAGTCTGAGCAGCTTGGCCTGGTCGGTCGCTCAGATTTTGCATCTGGTGTACCGTCCGACCCTGCTTTCAGGCTTCTTTTCCTAAGATTCCAAACCTTACCTTGGACAGGGTTTTGGGTTGGTCTCACGACCTTGTGTTATCTATCTTCCTTAGCGAGAGGTCTCCCTCCCTTCATACTGGGTCCATAAATTTTAAATATAAATATAGAAAACGACTTTGTCTGGTTTCTCATGAATTCCTCCTCCTATACATAGTCTATTCGAGATCTTAGTCAGTGTAATTCCATGCTCACCATACTATTTAATCTTTTCTAAATACCTAAGCTTTGTCAATGAGGTTCTACGATGTAAGGTACGAAGCGTTACCTGCAACGAAGGTCGAACAGTGAGAACGAGGGCCTAATGACTTCCACAGCACTTGCAGGCTTTCTCCTTTCTTCTCACCACTCTTTCTCCTTCTCAACAATACTCTTTCTCAAAAAATGTATCAGATATTTTATAATGAGCTAGTATCCTATCCTCATAAGAGGGAGGTCTAGTCGGGTTCATCCTCCAAGTTTCCTTCTTGGAGTGTAACTCTTCCAAGAGTGGAAAACGATGGAAGATAGCCAAGTGGCAAGGAAGTTGAGAGAATATGGGACTTTCTTCTCCGTAAGAGATTCTAAGGTCGTTATACGTGAGATAGGACTCTAATAGTTTGTCTTAGGCTGGAGGAATATTCCTAACTGCCTTCTGGAATCAAACCAACTCATCCCATTTCCATGCACAAGCTTTATACCTAAGCCGGTCGGAGCTGGTGATCTTACTGGCTCGAGTTTTTCGATTGACCATAGCATCCGCCTCCAATGTAAAGGGCTTAATTTGTAACTTTTATTTTATTCTTTTGGTCCGGTCCACAAATGGTGCAACTCAGTTCTTATTAATGACTTGTGAACCCATTTGGTCAACAGTGGAAAACCCTCTTAGCACAACAAAAATCCGGTTAGGTCGAGATTTCTGGGTGTGGGTTTTACAGATAGTACACTTTCGGGCTGCAACTTTTACTCTAAAGCCTACCCCATACACCCACTAACCCGCACTAACCTACCTGAGCAAAAGACCTTTCAATCCTTTAAGAGACCCTTTAGATTCCTTTGTTGGATTTTGAGACCATAGATATTTTAAGACAAGCTTACTATGTTAGGATCAGTTTTTAACTTATTAAAAAAAATGAAAATTGCGACCACAATATTGAGTTTTGAGAATGGTTTTATGTCACTTCGATTTGTAATAAAAAAATTATATTGACTTTAAAAGAGTTCTTTTTATGAGTTATATCCATTTGATTGTTTTAAAGCTTTGATACTTTTGAACTCTAAAATTTGTCAATGTTTCTAGGTTTTCCCACTTAGGTACTTTCAGGCAATAGTCTTTCATTGAGAAAGATCCGTTTTTCACTAAAATACTCAGATTATAGTCATTCCTATTTTGGATTTCAATCTGCTTGCCTTTACTAGATTTCTTTTCAGGAGTCTATATCAACAATAATAAATCTTTAAGAACAAACAAGAATAGACAGGGATCTCTCTAAAGAACTCAAAGGAAACTACTCTTTACTCATACTATAGATAAAAAATGCATGTAAATATAAATACCTCTGATATCACAGCAAACTTCTGGTTACTCATACTTCACCATTTACAAATGTCGTACTCAAACTTCTGACTCTCTTCTCCAACACAGGCTGTCGGATTAAGAGACTTTAGAAAAATAAATAAAAGCTACAGAGTTTACAAAAATATAGTAAGGCAGTAAGAGAGAGCTAAAGGTGGCAGAACTTGAAAAATCTCTTTGCACTTGTTATGTCTCGCAAATAACCAGTGCCTTAAAACAAAAACCTTTGTCTCTATTTATAGCCATTTCAGACGGACTCCAAACTATTTTAAATCCGCGAATGGCCATGTAGAAGATTCTCCACCAACATGAAAGATAAAACTTTTCAACAGGGCATCGGAATATGCTGCAAATGGATCACGTGAACAACAACAGTTAGTGAAAAAGTAAAGTGGTATCTTTTGGAAGATGCTCGAGCTAAACGATGGGTCCACCACTCTCATGCTGTGGTGCAAAGCATCACCTTTTACAGGAATATGTCCCAAGTGACTGGACTAGTAATAGGTCCCTTTATGGGTCCACCTGAAAATACCTGGCGTGTTGTCCTTTCACTCCAGTATTAATGGAGATTTATTATGGTCGAGCTGTTACTGTTATGGTTCGAGCATATTCTCTATGTTATGTGCCTCCACATCATCTGGTTCATGATCGGATGCATCAAGATCGTACGTTTCTTTGAAAGATCTCTCAATATTCAATCTCTTTTCGTTTGTTTCTTGCAAAATTCTTTCTAAAGCTTCTTGTACTTCTAATGGTTCATCTGTTTCAAAAGCTTCTAACCATTTGATGCTAAGAGATAGTTCGTATAATCACCTCATTATCTTCGAAGAAAGTTTTGTATCTATAAGGCGGTATTCTTTCAAGCTTTTTCTTTATATCAAGCAATTTTTATACTCCTCTGTTTCTCTATCTCTATTGTTATTTTTGGGTGCTATTCTTCTCCTTCTGTTTCTTTAAATGGAGCAGAAAACATTTTTATTGAGAAGCTCTTTCGGACAATGTTAACAGATGTTTACATGTTAAACTAGCAGATTCCTTAAAATGTCGTCGTATGAGTTGTTATGAATTTAGCCCCCCCTTCCTTTCACGCTAGCCTCTACCTGGATTAAGGTCCTCCATTTTTTATGTTACCTTCATCTTGATGGCTTCTCTAATTACTGCTTAAACTCTGCTTTTAGTACTTTCATTATCTATTCATGACCAATCTTGTCAATTCGAATGTTAGGTTGTTATTAAAATCTTCTTTTGATCCTTTAACTAAGTTCATGGCAAATGCAATATGATGTTGTCTTGTCTTAGCTAATTTTATATGCATGCCTAAAGTTTAATTCACCATTGATGACAAGGTCTACATTCTTGTAAAAGGTGGTAAACTGATGCATGAGCTGTTCCGCTAAAACAGCCTATTATTTTGATACTAACTCAGATTGTTCTTGCATAGTTAAACCAAAGGCAATTCTAAATGTCTCTAGAGTTTCAAAGGTGGCCTCTTGGTTGTGCTCTAGAATGGATGCATGAGATGTTGATGTTGTTGATTGATCAGGATATGAATCACTAAAATCAATCAAATTCATCTGTTTGGTAAGAATTGGAAATATAGATTATTTGTATCGGTATGGCAATGTTCTTTTGAGTTTTTTCCCTTTACTTCCAACAGTTTTTCTACCAAGCTTCTCTTTTGTTCCAATTCTATTGCCATTGTTGGGTGATTATCTTCTCCTTCAGTTACTTCAAATGAAGCCGGCAACATTTTTTATGAGAAACTCATCCGGACAAGATTTATTGAAGTTTTGAATGTTAGACTAACTGATTCCTTGAAGTGTTCAGTTAGGGGTAGTGCTGGTGCTCCTGTTATTTTGATCCCAACTGCTTGTCACAGCCCATTCTGAGGAATCGGACGTGATATCCGAGTCACAACCCGAATTTTCTAGCATCTACTAGCAAACCTCACAGTCTACACACACAATATCCACCATAATCAACTGTAGATAATAATAATACTTGCAGCAGAATATCAGAGTTGCAACGGAATCATAATAAGGAACCAAATGCCAACTAATAATACTTAATATCATAAATTTGTTATCCATTACATTTGTTCCACAATATCCATAGTACTACATACATCCCATATTACATAACCAGGGTAAATCTGAATAGGTTCCTGTGGATAGACCAAACCATTATCTATCCACAGATAGTAAAATCAACAAAATCAAGAGCTAACTTAGGTCTCATAGATACAATCCCTACAGGTGCAACCCTTGACCTGGTCACGGAGAGGAACCCCAACAAGTGAAGCAGTCTTAGCATCAGCAGGATCCATATCTACGTCAACAATAGCGGTACCTGCAAACAAAGCTAAAAAAATTCGATATCGAGGGGTGAGCTCACATCCCAGCTTAGCGAGGAATCAGGTATCCAATGCAATCTTACGCAACAAATTATGAATGCAGTACAGAAGCAAATAAATAAGCAATTGTGAATGTCATATAAGTGTGTATGCAAATCATGGTCGATCTGTACCCTAGCGAGGATCTTGCCTTGTACCCCATCGCCTAAGCTATGCCCCGTATCCCACACCACCTGGATTATTTATACTCGTACCCCACCGCCTGAGTACTCCATACCCCACCACCTGGATTATATTCACCTTGTTAAAGTACAAATCATGCGACCAAGTTGTTGCATGATGCATGAGCATGTTATTAACAGGTTACACCCCAGCAGAGATCTCCATTCCACTCCCATGGACTGACCATGTCCCCACTAAGATGTAACCGGATATATGGTCATGTATTGTGCCCCCACACGTTATATGATCATATACCCCACACACAAACACATCCGTACCCAATCAAACACATCCATATCCAATCAATCAATCACCCAACATGGCATGTGCACACAATAAACAAAACTATACTCCAACAGGAATCCCCGTTCCACTCCCATTAACTGATCGTGTCCCCACTAGAGTATAGAGTACCAACATGGCACATGTATTGTACTCTCATACTCTACACGCCCATCATACATGGTCTTATCCAAACTACACCCAACAGACAACCCCAACTCCCCACTCCCATGGTTCGTTGTGCCTTCACTAAGGTACAGTCACTCCCAACGTGATTCATGAGGTCACTCATTACATGAACCACCATACATGGGTGGCATCCCAACGGAGAACCCCGAATTTCCACTCCCATGGTTCACCGTGTCTCCACTAGAACATCGGCGCACCAACATGGTACGCATGTTCGTACTCCCATACGTCACACACACCATTATACATGGCTATGCACACAACAACAACATCAACAACCACTTCTTGTAGAGAACCCCGGATCCCTACTCCTTGTAGAGAACCGTGTATCTAACAAGGTAACAACAACCAATCAACATACATAGTTATAGTTATATGCAAATGCATGAATAGTTATATACATTTCATTGGATGACATGTTATAAAAGAAAAACATCCATAACAAACAACAAACACATGCTTAAACTCTATGTGACCCAACCCCTCACTTGTAGACACCAGAGGTGCTGCTAAACCTTAAAGCCGACAGAAGGCTTCGTCCACTACCCGTAATGTTTTACCTAATTGATTAGGTTGGTGAATATCTTTTAAACCAGCATATACAGGTCCTAGAGCCCATACACGGGTCCCAAGATAAGTCGAGAACCAAAATGATAGTCTTCCTAATCTTTTCTAGGTTAATAAGGCAATACTGACTGAACCGGCAGATGGAACCGGTTGTGCGTTCCACCAGTACATAGTGCCGGTTAGTACTTAGCCAATTCTTACATCTAATGAACCAAAAGACTGATCGGATGATTGGTCATCCGGTTAGTCATCCGCTTCACATATTGTTTATAGTATTAGGATTCTAATGAGTTATTCGGATGATGAGCCAGTTGGTCAGTCATCCGGCAACGGATCCGCTTAGGATTAAGCCTACGCGGAGGCACGGCCAGTGGTACCTCATACATACAAGTGTGACGTACCCTACAGATCGTGCTTCTAGTTCGTGATTCCGGTTAGGGTGGCACCTGTTATTACTTGTCTGATATATTTAATTATTTAATTATTTATCCTGGCGGTAGATTGGTCGTGAGCCAACCGGTATTAGGGTCACTACCAGTCTACCAATTCATGCTATCGGTTCCATCCCAGAAACCAGACACGAACCACAGAGGGTTTTCCTCTTTTGGGAAAAGTTTTCCCACCATGGTTCCTTCTATTCTAAAGGATGAGAAACTACTAGGAACTCTTATTGAGTACAATGGGGGTCATTTAGACTCCATTTTACATCCCCATTCATGAAGAGGGTGAAACCTAAACTGTTAGGTAAAGCTTGATCTTCATTCATGAAGGCCAACAATGGTGGAGTTCCATCATGATCTCTAGTTTACTTCCCTACAGAAATGGAGGAAGGAGAAGGGATGAGAACCTACCTCAAGGAAGATTGGTTCTTGAGCTTGAATCCCAAGCTTGAGCTCCAAGCTTTACTTCTCAACCCACGCACTCTCACTCTCCCATGGTTCGGCAAGAGGAGAGAAAGGAGAGTGTGCCCTCCTTTTATAGGAGTTGTGGAGAAAGAGAGTGTCCTACTCTTTCTCAACCAGGAGAAGTCAAGCGGTTTCATGGGCCCAATCTAATGGTGATGCTTCCTAGGCTTCAAGTATCTACTCCCACCTAATCTAACATCACTAGATGACCTAAGGGGCTGACCCACATCTCATTTAGGGTCACAATACAAAGTGCCAAGGATTGGCACAGTCAAACCCGGTACGGAAAGATCCGAATTGTAAGGATTTCAGAATGGTCTTACATTGCTTGTCCTAGAAATTGTTTGAATCCTTCTTTCATTACTTTCTTTATCTATTCGTGACTACTCTTGTCAAATCTAATGTTGGGCTGTATTATTATCCTCTTTAAAAATCCGAACTCAAAAAGATCATTAAAATCTTTTTCAGATCCCTTCACTAAGTTCATGCCAAATGCAATATGATGTTGTCCTAACCTATCGCTAATCCTATATGCATACCTAAAAGTTAATTCTCCACTAATGACAAAGTCTATGTTTTTATAAAAAGTTGTATACTGGTTCATGACCTGCTTTACTAAAACCACATGTTCTTTTGATACTAACTCAAATTTTTTTTTTTTTTTTTGACGGGGGGGTAAGTAGATGCTTTATTAAAAAAAAAAATTTTAAAAAACCCAAGAAGGAGAACACAAACACAACCAAGGGGAGAACACCAGCGGCTAGCAAATTGAAGAAGAAAACAAAACCAAAGGCCAAGGTCAAGGGAAGGTAATTCTAAATGTCTCGAGTTTTAAGGGTGGCCTCTTGGTTGTACTCTAGAGTAGATGCATGGGATGATGTTGATGCTGATTGATCAAGATACGAATCACTAAAATCAACCAGATTTATTTGTTTAGCCATACCAAGGAGTGCAGACTTTTTGTCCTAGACTTTCTTTTATGGAATGCGTTCCAATTGAAATATGCTTCTATGCTAAAAACCAAGTCAGCTAAAAATTTATGACCTACTTGGCTGTTGGGATGCAATCCTAGCCCAAAGGAAATTACATGGGCTAGTAATAATAGTTCGAAAATGTTGCAGTTGGTATCCGATCAACCTTTATAATCCCTTTGTGAAGGTACTCTACTATTGATGACATCTTCTTCCTTCCCAGAGTTGAAGAGATTAAATGGAAAAGTTATTGGGGCCATGATAATCCTGCAAAAAATAATACAATAATTAGGATCCCTATTGATCCATAGTTGTGGTCAGTTGTAGTCTTACTTTTGTTTTATTCACTATCTACAATTTTTTCATTTTCTTCTTCTTCTGTCATTTCTCTTGTAAGGGTGTCTACTAGAGAATTTTCTCCCCTAGAACATGTTATATATATATATATATATATATATATTGTTTGCCAATATTAAAGTTTATTTTTAACCTTTCTTAATTTTCTATTTTTAAAACCAATAAAATATTTACAATCTATTCTTATTAGGAATTTGTTTTGAATAAAAAAAACATCAAATTTATCTAATGCTTTCAAAATTGCTCATAGTTCTTTTTCAGATGTACACCATTTTTGTTGTGTGGGATTAAATGTTCCTAATGAATATCAACAAACAACCTCATTTATTTGTCCTTTAGGTCTGGCTCAAAGGCATTTGATTGTATAATCATAAAATCTTTTATTTTGAGAATCTTAATGTTGGTAAATTTTTACATATTTCTTTTATTTGAACTATTCTTTCTTCATCTTCTTTATTCCATTTCCATTTATATCCTTTTTTTTTATTTTAAATCCAATGTTACCCTTAATTCTGTTAATCTTGGAATAAAATCTGCTACGTAGTTCAAACATCTTAAAAATCATTGTAATTGTTTTACATCAGTAATTTTATTATAAAATTTGTCTATCTTTTTTAAAACATGTGCTTGTAATTCTACTTCTCCTAAATCTATTACTAACCCTAAGAATTCTATTTTTTTTTCTTGATATAATTTTGCTTTTTTAGCATTAATTATTAGGTGGCCTTGAGTTTTATACTTTCAGCTCTCTTTCTAAGATGTTCTCTATGTTCTTCTATTGTTTTGCTCTAAATTAAAACATCATCTATAAAAGCTATAATATAGTTACTATGGCTACTAAATATATTATCCATTCTTCTTTAAAATATTTAAGGTGCATTCTTAAGCCCAAAAGGTATAACTAACCATTCATATTGAAATTTATTATTAATATTGAAAGCTGTATATTCGATACTATTTTCTGCAATCTGTATTTGCCAATATCCTAATTTGCAATCAAATTTACTAAACCACTTGCTTTCTACTTCTTGTTTTATTAATTTATCTTTATTAGGTATTTTATATCCATCAAATTTGGTATTATCGTTTAATTTTTTATAATTAATTATCATCCTAGCTTTTCCTTCAAAGATTTCTGCATGATTTCTTACAACGAATGTTGGACTATTATGAGGACTTGTACTATCTCTGATTATCATGCTTCTTTTAATTCTCTACATTAGGTTCCATTTCTCTAAAATTTTCTTGAATAACTAATATCTCTTTGAGTCTAATAATTTTACTTGAATCTATCATAACTAATAATATTTAAGCTTTATCTTTTTCCCATAATTGTTGTGGGACATCACTAAAATTTCTTTTAGACTTTCTCTACTTTTCATTTTCATATCATTTTTTAAGTATTTCTTTTATTTTAAAATTATTATAATGTTTAGTGATTTTGTCTTCAAAGTCATCATTTATTTCTATAGACTCTAAAGATTCTAAATAGAAGATTTTACATTGTCCTATAAAGTCTATTTCAATATATTTTTCAAATTTGTCATTGTCGACTTCTTTTATACATTTTAAGGATCTTACTATGACCATGGACCACCACATTTGCTGAAGAATTCTGATGTAAAAGAAGAAAGGACCAAAAGTTGGGGGTATAAAATACTGTAAGCTGGTCTTTGAAGAAGAGTAAGTAGATGAGGATCTTGACCTAAAGTTATACGATCTAAATATTGACAACAGGGATTGTATTTTCGCCAAAAAGACATTTCTTAAAAGGAGATTCCAACTACCATTATCTTGTTGCCAAACTTTAGTTATCAAAAATGGTGGTTAGCAATAGAAATAAGAACATTATCATACTGTATAAATTTCCATTAGCTAATGGGTCATATTTTGATCATTCTACTTGTTGCCACATATATGAGGGGAGAAGGTTATATTTTCCATTACAAAAAGAAATATCACTATCAATATAGGCATGGACTCTAAAAGGCTTATAGCTATTGTTAGCACTAGTAATGACATTTTTATAAACTAAGTGAAGATCATGATGATCAAGTTGTCGGGATTTATAAAAATCATCTAAATTTTGTCCAATAAGAAATTTATGGAGTCATTATATATAAAATTCAAAACATTTCTTCCATTATCGTTTTTGTTCGATTATTGTTATATTCATAAAATAGGCTGATTTATGTGTTTTACAAAATCCGTCGATTTCCCATGGATAAGGCTCTACTTCTTTTGCATATAGTTAGTTGCACAATCACTGTAGCTATATTCATCGTCCAATTCTGTAAAGAATTTGTACTACGTAAACATTGTCTTCACTAGTGTTATCAGAATCTGAGTGACAAGAATATGCTTTCATCGTCTGCAAAACTATACTCTACTTGTTCTAATGCCTTTTCCCAGCTAACTCTATAAGCCTTTTATTTAACCCCCCCAAAAAAAAAAAAAAAAAAAAAAAAAAAAATATATAAAAATAAAAAAAAAAAAAAAAAAAAAAAAAAAAAAAAAAAAAAAAAAAAAAATATATATATATATATATATAAAAATATAAAATTTCTATAAGCCTTTCTACCTTATTTTGTTCACAATCGGTTTCTTTTTCCTTTATTTGTGCAGTTTATAGCTATATGTCCTTTGTGTTTACAGATGTAACATGTTAGTTTACTATGATCTCTTGGTTTTGTATTTGGTTTATTGAACGTCTTTTTTTTTAAAGTATTTATTCTTTTTCCATTTATTTATACTCTTATCTTTATTCTAATATTTATAAGTTTTGTTTTTTTTCTAGATCATCTTAACTTCTTTTCTCTATTAAATTTAATTTTTCTTTTTTTTTTTTTCTTGTATAACATCCTAAGGCTTGCACTAATTCCATATTTCTCCTACATACTTGTCTGAGACCATCATCATAGTCTTGAATTGCTCTTTCTAAATTTCAAATTTGTTTGGTTCGGCTACGTAATTTTGTTATATATCTTCTTACAAATATCTTTATTTTTCCCAAATTATCTTCATATCCTGATTTTACCATTTCTTCTTTATATGCTTCTGTTATTGTTTCATTGTAAGGATCTAGTAATTTATTAAAGAATGATTCTAAACTCAGAGGTTGTTCTAGCCTATATAAGTTCATATAATAGTTTTCGTAGATTGCCATATATATATTCTTCCAAATATTTTCTTTTACATATTTTTAGTTGTTCTAGTTTAAACCTCCATTTAAGAGCTTCTTCTTCTTCTTCTATATCTATTCCTACAAATCATTTTCTAATATAATTTGTAAATTCTTTTAATCAACATGATCTGTTGTTGTTTGATTATAATATGTATTTTTCCAAGCTATATGGGTTGGTAGCTTCTTTAATCCTTTAAACCAATTTGCTATATTTCCTCTAACTAACCTTTAAGTATTCATACATTTATTGTCTAGTTCTATCATTGAATAATCTAGACATTATTTCCATACATTTTTCCCATTGATCTACTAGAAGTTTTTGATCTTTCAAAGGCGACCCAGTGCACGAGGCTTCTGCTACTACAGGGTCTGGGGAGGGGCAAAGTGAAGCGGAGAGGCTTTTTGATCTTTTATATTCTCTAAATCTAACCACTTTCTATTTTGATCTATTGCTTCGAAAGGTTTTGTTCTGTAGGTTTCTATATATTGATTTCTATTTTTATAATCTTTTTCTCCCATAGCTGATCTCCCAGTATTGATTTCTTGGATTTTGAGTATTATATACTACAGGTTTTCTAGTTATTTGAGAGAGTGTGTTTGGAGATGTTGCCTGGTTTTCTGGAAAATTTTGTTGTTCAGTTGTTTCAAGCCTACCATCTTCGTCTTTATTAATTCTAGTTCTCTCCAATTAGGTCAGAGATGAAGTCTTAGAGTTCTTTCTATATACATCTAGTTTTTTTTCCAAATTATTTTTTGTTTCTATTTTATTAGTTTCTAAATTATCTTCTAGATAATAACTATTATTATTTGTTAGTACGGCCTTTTTCTTTTCTTTATTAAAACTGAAACTTGTTCTCCCATCTGCATAATCGTAACTAGTTCCTACCTCATAGTGATATTCTATATTTAATTTTGGTTCTATTGTCCATTCTACATCGTCAAGGGCTTTACTTTTCATGGGTCTCATTACTATAAGTCCCACTACTTGCTTTAATTTCTGGGGCATTATTTTTAACTTTTTCATTTATGTCCTTATTCATGCGTAGTTTATAATACATTCTGGTTCTATACATAGATTCTTTATATTATCTACCATATCAAAACCCCTAGTTTATACTCTTATTTTTATGAGTCTTAATTCTTCAATCACTAAACTATAATTAGGCATAGATATAAAATATACAACATTATTATTTCCATGCTTCGACTTTAGCTAAACATCCTTGTTTATTATTCATCCATCTTGCATCATTGTATAGCACTTAAGTGAGCAAACCTATATTTTCTATTATCTTTTATAGTTTGAGCAAGTCTTTCATCATTAATTAATTGGTGTCTAAAAAGTCTATTGCTAACAGTTGTTTCTAATTCTTTTGCTATATGTATTCTATGTTTTTACAAATTAAATTTAAAAAATCCATCATATATCTATCTATATATTAATCTTGATACTTTTACTGATCTTATTTCTTTATCTAAACTATCAAATTCTAATTCAGTACAATAAACTAAATCAAGATGATCGTCTTTTCTACTAATAGTCCTTTATGCGGCTCTTATCATTTTTTTGTGGTTCTTTATCAATGCGAAATGGTTTTCTACTATTAATTCCTTGCTGAATTACTTTAATCATAGGGATCCATTTCTTATATCATCTCAATTTTTATATTATCAGATTTATATTTTTCTAGAATTTTTAATCGATGTATTTAACCCTTTATACATTCTATTAATTTATGTTCCTAGAGATCCTAGCCTACATAATTTAAGTCAATTATTTATATTTTCGAGTTTCTTTTTGTTATATGTTATTATGGCTCGTAGCTGATCTATTCTGTTATTCAAGAAATAGTAATTTTCCATGTACTAGTTGTGTAGTGACTTCCCTATTCCAATCAATATATATTAAGAGAAACCCTAAAAGGGTACAAAAGTAAGATGCCAAAAAAAAAAAAAAAAAAGACAAAGAAAGCTCTAGAAGCCATCTCGAAAATGGCGCTTGCCATCTCGAGATTAGTGGCTAGCGCTAGTCTTGAGACAGGCTCCCTCTCTCTACATACTTTAACAACAGGATGATCAGATTCATGGAAAACTTATTTGACCCATTAGACATTAAGCAGTATAACTACCTTCTAAAATTCTTATAATAATAATAATAAAAAAAATACCTTTTAAAATCATTAATTCTCTATACCAAAGGTAAAGAGATGGAAACCATAATTCATCCCCTGGCTTCTAGATTGTACCTGGAGTGCAAAGGATTAAAACCATTTCATATGCAACTCTACTCAACAAAGCCCTATTTCTGATTTCCTATTACAGTGGTCTGCCATACAATTCTGTTGTGATATTCCACTATATTGAAGACCATATCTTGTGTTAGATTATATGTCCTCAAGCCTATTCTCACTACTTCAACCAATTCCATATGTGCTTTTAGAGCCTTCAACTTGTAACATTTCACTTCCCACTGGTATTTATATTAAATCTGATTCTAATTGTTGTCTCATCACTTATTCATCTCAATTACTATTATTCTCCCCATTTGTTGTTTCTTGATTGACCAGGTTTGTGTTCTAGGGGGATTGGAGGAGGGAGAATGATGGAAAATATTGATAGAAACACTTAATCCCCATGCATCCATGCATGGCTACCTGCATCTGCTTTCTCAAGTGCCACCTAAGCTGCCAAATAGCAACGTGGCCCTGCAAACCTTGGCAAACTGCCAGTCCCACTCCCAGAGAAATTATTTATTCTTCCTATCATACGGTCCACCAAGTCCCAATGATTTTCCTCTTATATTTTCAGTTTTCCAAAACTTTTCAAGACTTCTACCCACTATATTGTTGTGACCGTCTTTTTGGACCCAAATTTGGCATATGAGTAGAACAAGCCGGGGCCTACAAATTAATAATTCTGACCCCAGCTGAGCTTCCAAGTGACTATAACGCCAGTTTTTGCTACTTCTCTAGGAACTTCCAAGTGACCTCAATTGGTCACCTCCAACATGAGAGCATGATCAAATATTTATAGATTGGCCCGTTAATCTAGGCTAAGTTTTCTCTAGGAGATCTTCAATAAAATCCGATCTCAATGCAATTCACTAGATTCTCTCTCCATGTTTGCATCTCTGTGTGTTTTGTATGTGTATGCTTTTTGGGGGAGATAAATTCATAGGATCACCAACATAGACAGTCATACAAATAACAAATAAGGAGTGCAGAATTAGAATGGAGCATATAAGAATGAGGCTCAGCACAGGTATGTGTAACCTTTCAATAAAAATGGCAAGCATTGTGAGATTTCTTTTTCCCTCATTGACAAAAAAGCTGCTCAGTGTATGATACTAAAAAAGAATGGAGCTTATTTCATACCAACCCCCCGCCCCCCAATCCCCCAAAAAAAAAAAAAAAATTTACCCCAAAGAGTGGAGGTTACATTTGAGAATCTTTACACACCTAGCATCCTCATTTATAACAGGGAGAGCATGGATGACAAAATTTGCTTATCAACAATGGTTTGCACATTATATCCTACCAAAAATAAAATAATCCTGCCACTCTTTTAGTCTCCCTGTAGTTAAAACAGAAAATGATCTCATCAAAAGGCTCCACATTATGAAACCATAATAAAATTCAATCCAAGTATAGAAAAAGTGGTTGAAGAAACAGATCTAAAAAAAAATGAATGTGGCTAACCTGTATCATCTTCTTTGCAAATGGCACTGCAAAAGATGCTTTGTTATCTCATCCCAAGCTGCAATAGAGATTATGTAGATTTTATGATGCCTATTTCGGTTTCATCATAGAATAAATAAAATTATAGTACCTGGGATGCTTCGAAAATCAGGCTCTATCCCATTTCCATTGATGTCCGTGAGATTTGGCGTGACATATTTCCCAACAGTGACAACCACACCAGATCCATCGTGGAGTTCAAAAACAGACTGAATCTGACCCTGTTAATATGCTTTACCAAATGAGATAAGCTAACCATACAAGAAGGTCCAAGCTAACCATACAACAAGGTCTATCATCCTCATCAGACCCTACCTCCTATGTTCATGCAATCGATCAACTTGACAGCCAGCCCAATCAATTGGCGGACCCATTTCTTTTTTGGAACATAGCCCACAAATTGGATAGATTTCAATACTTTCAGCCCCACATATCAGAAAATTTTTAATAAACTTCATAATTTTAACAGCCAAATCTCTAAATTGAAAAGTAAAAAGATCCTGCAGACAAGTAAACAACCCCTTTTCAAGATTCCAGGTTGAAGGATATGCAGCAATGAGCCAATGGGAATGTGGGATTGGCATAAGATGACTTGGGGTTTCAATGGGTGTGATGGACCTTAGGTCCACAATACAGCACTACTAAAATTCCAAAAGCACTTAAAAAGCAGCATCCTATAGGCAATTATTAGCAACTGAGTTAGTCATACCTTGCCAAAAGTCCTTTCACCCACAAGAACAGCCCTGCAATTATCATGGAGAGCAGTTGCCACCTGACAAAATGGTTTCAGTTTTTAAAATTCTAATTTTGTATGAAAAACATGAAGTAATTCCCACATGAATGGAGAAGCAAGCTACTCACAATTTCACTAGCACTAGCAGTATTGTGGTTGACCAGCACCTGCTTTAGAGCAATGACTAATTGATTAGGCTTAGAAAGATGTCCTAGATATCATATATCTGGTGAAGCAACATAGTGTCCAAGCCTTGACAAAGCCTGAAGGAAAGGCATAGCTAATACATGCAAGGGGGTAGTCTAAACCTCTGAGATAAGCTTGTTAGGCATGAGTTGCAAACAAGGCATGAATGAGCAACACAGTTTCTACACCTCAATTCCAACTAAGCATGTCATTTTGCTTCCGCAAAAAGAAGAGAGAGGAAACAATCATTTATGTAACTAGGAAGTCCAACAAGGGTTTATATCGGTTAACCTCATAGACCCAAAGAAACAAGAAATAAAATAGAAAAAACCATAGTAAAAGTAATTTCCACCTCATTTAACTAACCCTGCCCCATGAAAAAAAAAAGTCAGACCAAGATTATTACTAAAGGGAGATTTTCAATGATGCTGCATTAAACAATTTTTGTTGAAGCATCTATTAAAAAAAAAGTCATACAATGACTGGAGTCGTAACCATAGGGGCAGTTTCTGCAACAATACTTTTTTGGTACTGCAGATCCCTTCCAACTGTATAAACTACCTGCATACATTTAAGAAGAACAAAATATCAAGATTGAATATCCATAAAATGGACCATCATCAACTCTATACAATCCTAACAATTGCAATTTGAGATAGTTAATTGGCAGTTCTCGAATTGGTGAAGTGTCATATAACCAGAACAGGTTGTGGTAGTTAATAATTTCCAACTTTAATGCTGTTTTAATCTCTATGAATCACATTGATGAAGACAATTTGACAAATGAATCATCAGTTTCAAAGGTAATTATGCAAAACTGCTCGGGTAGCATCAGACTCATCAATCCAAAACTGTTCATATATCATGAACAGGCGCAGCCACCATGCCAGCAGTCTAATTTCAGACCCTTTTGAATGATCACAATCATGAGAAGAAATCAAGTCATAAATCGGGATCACCAAACTGAACAAATGTTGTGTATGTAGCAAGCTAAGAAACACTATTCCAAATGATTACAACAATGAGAAGAAATCCAGTCGTAAATCAGGATCACCAAACTGATACAAATGTTGTACATATAGCAAGCTAAGGGCCGTGGCCTAAAATATCTTCTACATGATGTGTTGAACTTGAACATGCATGTGGTGCGTCTCACATCTCTTCAACAGATAAAAATCGTCTCCTGCTGTCCGGTCGCTCTAGCTGTGATCACACTGCTGGAGTGCACCTGGCACGCTAACCAATGTATTGTATTGGTATGAGCACCGAATGAACTCCAGCTGTGCGATCATGGCTGGAGCCTCTCCAACGACAGGAGAGGATTTCTATCCCTCTTCCACTGCCCACTGAGCCACTAAATCAAACAGTTGGAATCACTCCTAAAGATGCAGTTTTAGGAAGCTAGAATACAAAAGTTAGAACAAGTTCCTTAGGTATAGACATTTTTCTAGTCTTCTTGAGCCAAATAGGCTTTTGGAACTCTGATAGAGTAAGGCTGTCAGCCTCTCTCAGGCCTCCAGTAACATTCAGCTACTCACAGTAATTGGTCAAAAGAGGTTGAACATCATTATTAATAAAGCTTAATTTTCCATAAAGGGAGCCTGGCAGCTACAATTTATCCCTCAATAAGGATGTCCCGACCAAGAGTGAATCTGTTTCATGCTTCATTCAGAGTTATGAAGACAAACCAACTAATCTTTATTCCAACTAAATGAGGTTAGCTACATGGATCCTGTTTTCCATTCAACTCTATTCAAAGTGAATATCCAAGACGGACATCATTTTTTTTTTCATCTTGACTTCGGGTCGTCTACATTGATGACATTTTAGTATTCTCCAAAACTATGGATGAACATAAAAAGCATCCTACTCTATTCAAAGTGAATATCCAAGACGGGCATCATTTTTTTTTTTTTTTCATCTTGACTTCGGGTCGTCTACAATGATGACATTTTAGTATTCTCCAAAACTATGGATGAACATAAAAAGCATCCAGAGATAATGACTCGCTTATTTCAAAAACATGGAATAATTTTATCTCCAAAGAAAATCAAAGTAGAAAAAACTACTATCGAATTTTTAGGATTAATCCTTACTCCTGATGATATCCAATAATAAGATCATATTCTTGTAAAACTAAAATAATTCCCCAACATTCTTATAGATAAAAAAAAACAATTAAAAAAATTTTTAGAAATTCTTAATTACGGTAGGCATTTTATTAAAAATCTCTCTAAAAAAGAAACCCTTACAAAGATTGCTCAAAAAAGATCAACCATTTGAGTGGACTACCATCGACACTGCCTTTATCAGATCCATCAAAGATTTACCACAGTGCAGGTCCCAATTTACTTAGCATCAGAAAAATTTACCACTACGAAAGATTCAAAATTTACTTAGCATCAACTAAATTTTTAATCCGGACGGATAACCAAGCCATTAAAGATTTTCTTATATCCAAAAAAGGGGAAGAAAACCCTTGAAGAATAAACCGGTTTAATTTTGCGAGCCAATTTTCTTTTGAAATTGAACTTATCAAAGGAACTCACAATGTTTTAGCGGATTTTCTTAGTAGGGAACCAGCAGCTATCTCGACTAACAAAAGTCGATAAAGCAATTCACTATGTCTGGTAGTCGGTAGACCTCCAGATAAATTTGAAAAGAGTCATGATAAACAACCACTGGATCTACTAGCCAAACCCAAAAAAGGGAAGCTACCTTTCTTTCCCAATCCCCGAAGAGGTAGGATCAAAATCACTGATCCAAACTCGCAAAGTCAAGAATTTGGTTGTAACCAACAACAAAATTTCAGGTTCATATGCCCGTAATTGTAAACAATATTCAGCACAAACATGACACCCTTGCTTCAACATCAACAAGAACTGATGCAAAGAGGGATTCCACACAACAAAAATCACAAAACCCTCTTTTGCAATAGGATCTTCACAGTCCAATCAAAACAGAAAATAAAAGAATTGAATAAAAATCACTTATCTCAAAATCTGGCCATCAAATCTTCATGAAATTTGGATTATAGACTCCTTAGTATAGATAAGAACACACTCAAAAGATGATGGATATCCAAGAGAAACTGAAGAAGTTATGGAAGTCACAGCCTTGCTGTTTCAGGTTACTGCCAGGTCTGCAGTGGAGTTTATTTGGTTTTATGGACGGCAGCAGCAACTCAGCAAGATTTATTGATCTTTGCAGTGGGTCAGGGTTGTGTAAGGAGGTAGTATGCTTGGAACAAAACAGAGCTAAGAAGATGGATAGAAAATAGAGAACAATGAGGTTGAGTCTCACAACCTTATGAGACTCAACCAGAAATTAGATAACTCTTAATTTTCTGGAAAACTCTACTACAACTAGCATGCATTCTCTTTATTTATAGCTTTGAAACATTACAAATAAAATAGGAAAGTACTAAACTTGGAAAAGCTAAACCTCCTTTATAACTTAGGAAGTTTCTAAAACATAGAAATAGGAAAGTTTCTAAAAACTGGAATTAAGAAACTAGATTTTAGACAAGTCTTAATCTCCAAGCAACTAAGACTTCTAAACTAACTAGCCTAATTTTTAAGAAACTAAACAATGAAAATAAGTAAACTAAAAATTAGGAAACTAACCAAAAGATTCTAACTACTGCTGTTGGTACTGTTCACGTGAACAGTACTGCGTGAACAGTGTTCACATAAACAGTGTGGGTTGGGCCCATGTTGATAGATCCTTGGGCTGGTCCACTATTGGCTGGTCCTTGGACTGCATCAAGAAATTGGTGCTAAAATCTAACCCATTTTCATCACCTTTAGTCATCTTAAGGACAACCTTTGGGAGGATATGCACAAAATCCTTGGGCAACTCCTTCTCCAGAAATCTCATATTCCCAGGTGCTAAAAACTTTGAACCTTGAACCTCTACCTCAAGTTTATGTCCCAAATTTCTTTAATTCAAGAATTCCAAAAGAATTTTATGCCTAGAAAGGACATGTCATAGAACAAAAAAAAAACTGTTTTGCAAACAGTTAAGCGCTCTTTCTTCCATGCTAGCCTAGCATTTTTTTCAAACAAAAACAATTTCAAAACCTGATTATCGGTATCATTAACCAAATGGACTGGAATGATGATTTTGAACTTGACAAAATTAATAAGTTTTTACAAATCACAAAATATTTGGAACCACCTATTCCTGCGACAGTGTTTTTAATAAAATAAAAGAATTTATCTTTATGAATAGAGTAGGCAAATACTCCCCAATGACATCTTCTATCGGATTAAAAAGATCTATGATGAAGAAAGTATACAGCTTTCAATAATATTTTAACCCAATATTTTGAAAGAATGTTCGAAAATAAATATAAACATATACGTTTATGTTTTTACTTAGAAATATACCTTTGAGATGAAAAAGAATTTTCTTGGGAATTAGTCTCTAAAGTCTTTTTCAAAAGCATCAGTTCCAATTAAATGGATTTACCAAGTTTTATCAAAGCTATGATTGACCATGTTGTAGAAACCTGAAAATTTGACCACTAGTTGGAGCTTAACATTATTGGCATTGCTATCTTCTTCTAATCCTCTCATCATTTGCTCATACATGCTTCTTACCCTCTTTTAATTTAAGTCTTTCAGTTTCTCTTTTACTTTACTTTCTTTTCTTTTATCGGTTTACTAAAAACCTCTTTGAGAGTTTCAAGTTTGTAAACCATTTTCTCTGTGGGGTAGTTGGCATTTTGCTTCCTTTAGAGCCGGGAAGGAGTGTGGTTGAGCTAGCTGTAAACCGTTTATGGAACCTACGAGCTCTGGACAGGTGACAAAAATTTGGAAGTCATAATTAGCAATTTAAAAAACTAGGATTTGGTCAGGGTTTTTAGGATGACAGCTATCAAACTAACACACCAATTCACTGGCAGAATTGCTTGACTCACAGTTGTGATAGACTGATAGTTTCAATATGAATTCATGAAATTGATTTGTTATGTGTGGGAGGTCAACCTACTATGTCACAACAGTCACTTGCTACATGAGATTTTTCATTGAGACAAGCAAATTTAATTTATTGTGTTCATTAATTCTAACATGATCAAAACAAATCAGTGTGAGGACAATATGATTTTTTTGGGTCCTCACTTTCGATGCTTGAGAGAAGGAACTTTCTCTGACAAACTGAAGATCCAAGGCCCTTGCCTTGTGACATTGTCCATCCACACCAATGGACAATGAAAATCTAGAGTCCCCACCTAGATGAGGTCTAGGACCTATAAGTTGTCTCTCACTTGGAGAGATGCTAAAAACTCGTGATTCAATGGATCGGCTTCTGATCTCACCAAAGAAGGGTAAGCATCAAGTTACAAGTTGGGAAGGTATTAGGCACCTAACTCGCCCGTTCATTGGACTGGTCTCCCTCTGTCCTATCCTTTCCTACATTCTTAAATCTTATGCATGATGGAGGCTTACAATTAGTTCCTTGAAGACATAAATAGGTTGATGAGCCCCAGTTTGTGAATTAGTTTTCTGACAATCAAGAAGCATTCTGATCAAATCAATTCATAGTTCATTGATAGAAATCAGGTCTTAGACACCATACTAAATTTCTTGTCCCTTGTAAAAAGATCAATTAATATCTTAGGCTCCCTTTGGTTCAATTTCTCTTTCAATTTCGCATTGATATCATGAAAATAATTTTGAGAATTGTTTTGGCCAAGAAATTGAAGTTTGTTTGGTTGCATCAAGTGAAAACAATTTCACAATTGAGAAATACATTTGGTAGTCCACTTTTACCAAACTTTTGAGAATAGTTTCGTACTCTTTATTGTATATATTTAGGGAAAAGAAAGTACATGTTACCAACATGTACATGTACTTCTGTCTCTATCTCTCTCTTCCTTGAAATATGGACCCCCTTTCTCTCTCTCTCTTCTCTCTCTCCTTCAAGCATTGTTCAAGGTTTAGGTTTCGGTTTCGACCGAAACAACTCGGTTTCGAGCCTGGGCGAGACGAAACCCAGGCTCGAAATTGGCCAGTACAAGGTTTCGGTTCGAAACCACTGGGTTCAACCAGGTTTCGGTCGAAACCATGGTTTCGACCCATAACTTAAACCCCCATCCCCTTTTTAGAGTCGAAACCTACTCGAAATCAGTAGGTTTCAACTCCTTTCCCTAATTTTCTCCCCTCTTTGCTCTCCAACCTCAATTTCTCTCCATTTTTCTTCCTAAAACTTGATTTCTTCAAGGGATCTCAATATTTGTCAAGATTATTCAAGGTTCTTCATCTCTCAACTCCTTTCTCTCTCTTCAAGGTAAGTCATTCTCTCTATTTTGTGTATTTTTGAATGAAATGGTATGCAAACATCATGGATGGCTTCCAATTTTTTATATGTTTGATTCTAACACCCGATCTATGAATCCATGGAAATAGTTTTTTTTTTTTTTTTGACAAATAATTTATTTATTAAATTTTCTGTTTTAAAAAATAAGATTTTCTTACAACTATTTTTTGAAAAAATTACGTCTTACACATGTTGTATGGCATTGAATTAAATATATGTTAAACAAAATAGGGTGATCTACATTTTGTATGGAGTAGAATTATTTTTCTGTTTTTATTTAATTATTTTAATTTTCGGATATTGATAAAATAATTAATTAAATTGAAAATAAATATAAATAAATGATAAAATATTTCTGTTTTCACTTTGAAAATCTTGATAAATAAAATTATTTTTAAAAGTATTGCTATTTTATGGTGGGTTGCTGTTTTATGTAATAAAAGTAATGTGAACTAATTCTTTATGTTGATTTAAGGGCATTTTAATTACTGAAAAATTAATAAAATATTTTTAACTTATGGAAAAAATATAAATGCGTTAGAAATTATAATATGTTCCTGTTTTATGTAATAATGCAATGTAAAAATGATAAACCTATGCTGTTTTTTTACTTTAAGATGTATTATTTAGTTATAAGATATTATTTATATAATAAAGTGTTGTTAGAAATGAAAATATAGTTTGTTTCAATTGTAGTAATTGTTTTTTTGTTTCAACAGTATAAGTGTTTGAAATGACTGATGCACCAACTGCAAGTGGTGACATTGCACGGAGGCATGGGATACCACTGACTGCCAATAAGAAACAGTCACAATGTAATTATTGTAGCAAGCAGATAAAAGGAGGTGGTGCCACTAGATTGAAGTGGCATCTTGCTGGTGGTAACAAGGATGTTATGGGTTACCCAAACGTACCAAGTGAAGTGAAGAAGGCTATGGCAAGCTTAATGAAGAGTGATATTGATAGAAGAAATAAGAAGAAGGCAGATAAACAGGAGTATGAGGAGGCTTGTCTGGAGGGCAATCTAGGGGTTAATGAAGATGACATTAGCCTTGATAGTGATGAGGTAGACCAATAAATAACAGAGGCAGAGGTGAGACAGCTGAAGAGAGCGAAGATTGCAAGTATAAAGCAAAGAGAGATAGATCGACAAAGACAGTTTGAGAGGACTAGAGGAGCTGGGTCATCTAGCAGCAGCAGAGGATGAGGGGAGGAGGCCGAGGCTGAGAAGTAGGGGTGCCCCTGAGATACCTTTTAGGAGGACTCAGAGTGTTAGGACTCCAGCTACTGCACAGGCACCACCACCTTTTTGTGACCCAGATCTTGAGGTCCTGAGGGCAGATCCTGATCTATTTGTAAGACAGGATAGTAAACAAAAAAAGTTGCCCCATTTTTGGACTGATGTCAAGACGAGAGTAGGAGACAAAATCTCCAAGTGGATGATGTACCATGGCATTGCAGCAAATGCTACCACAGGACCTCACTATTAGAATATGTTGGATGAAATAAGTAGGGCAGGTCCAGGAGTTAAAGGGCCTACAGCTTGGGAGTTGTACAACACCTACCTACCCAGACAAAAAAAAGAAATGAAACAATATGTGGATTCTTTGAAGACACAATGGGAAAGATATGGGATGACTGTGATGTGTGATGGGTGGACCGGACCCACCAAAAAATCTTTCATCAACTTTTTAGTGAATTGTGATGGTAGAACAGCGTTTCTGAAGTCTATTGATGCATCCAATCATATCAAGGATTCCAAGTACATATATGGTCTCTTAAAGAAAGTGGTGAAAGAAGTGGGGATAAATCATGTGGTACAAGTGGTCACTGATAATGGTAGTAACTTCAAAAAAGCAGGAGAAAGGTTGATGAATAATAAAAAATACCTACTTTTTTGGACACCATGTGCAGCCCACTGTATTGATTTGATGCTGAAGGACATGGGGGAAATAAAACTGGTGAAAGAGACTATAGAAAATGCAAGGCAAGTAACCACTTTCATTTATAACCATGGATATGCCTTAAAGATGATGAGAACCAAGTGTGGTGGAGACTTGGTGAGGCCAGGGTTAACACGTTTTGCAACAAACTACATTGCCCTCAAGAGTTTTGACATGAAGAAGTCTGGTTTGAGATCAATGTTTGCTTCAGAGGAGTGGTTTGAGTGGCCTCAGTCTAGTTCTCGAGCTGGTAGAACAGCACAAGCAACCATATCCAGCGATAAATTATGGGATGATGTCAAAAAAGTTGTGGCGATATTAGATCCCATTGTAAAAGTGCTGAGAATGGTTGATGGACAAAGGAAGGCCACCTTACCATACTTGTGGGCTGCCATAGATATGATGAAGATGCAAGTAGAGGAAGCTTACAGACGCGGGAACTCAAAATATATTGCCATCATCAAAGATCGTTAGGAGCGACAGCTCAAGCACCCACTACACAAGGTTGGTGAGTCTTTACTTGATGTACTTCAGTTTCTCAACTAATTAAAATTACATCAGCTTGCATTGACGTAATTATAATATTTGTCAATTTTTAGCATATTATCTGAATCCTAAGTATCAATACAAAGACAACTTGGGAATGCGTCAAGAATTGATAGATGCAGTACAAGAAGTGGTTGCCAAGCTTGAGCCAAACGCAAGAACACAGTCTATTGTTTTGCAAGAAGTAAGACTTTTACTTACTTTGTTGTCAACATAATTTATAAGAATTTTATTTTTACTAAGACTATTACCCATCAAAATTGGTTCAGCTCAAAAGCTTTAGAGATGCCACTGAGAGTTTTGGTAAGGCGGCGGCTGAATCTAGTCGACAATCAACACCCCCTGGTACGTATACTTACTTTATGGATGCCAATATGCCATTGTAGGTTTTTTCATCATTTAATATTTGTTTCCTATGCTATTTTGCAGCTGAATGGAGGGTCCTATACGGATCGGAGTCACCCAACCTTCGTGCAATAGCAGTGAAGGTGCTATCACAAACATGCTCCGCCACGGGATGTGAACGAAACTGGAGCACATTTTTGCTTATACATACTAAGCGACGAAACCAATTGGGTGCAAAAAGGCTTGAGGACTTGGTGTATGTGCACTATAATTTGAGACTGAAAGAAGAGCACATACGGTTAAGCAGGGACAAAGATGCTAAAACCCTCATTGAGCTGAGTGAGATCTTTGAGTTGGAGGGAGAGGAAGTTGATCCTTTGAACGAGTGGGTTACAAATCGTGGTGAGCCTCAATTAGATAAGGCTGGTGGTCGACCAAGTCGTCTTATTGCTGGAGCCTTGGAGGCTGATGTGGGAGAGTTTATGGCTATTGAGGGTAGAGTCCACGCACAGGCAAGACATCCATTTCAGACTAGTGATAGTGATGAGACTGAGAGTGATTGGCCGGTTTCTTCTGGAAACACAGTCACCTTCTGCCAACCAGGGTGGTACTGGTACTAGTGGACCTAGTGGTACTGGGGATAATGATGATGATGGTGGTGGTGATGATAGATATGCTGCCTTACGTAATGAGCCCGATCAGTATGACCAACCACTGCAGCTAAATCCATTGCTTGAGATTCACAGGGGAGACTCAGTATGATCATGGTACACAGGATACTGACCACGAAACCCGACCTAGTGGTAGTAGTAGAGAGAACACTAGAGGATCACGCCAGCGGTTCATGCCACAGGAGGAGATGAATGAAACAGATCCCATGGATATATCGACCATGTCTGGTAGCACGAAAGGGATGCATTTAGGGGAGAGTTCTCAGACTGGAGGGACTGGGCATTGGTGTGCACCAGAATTCATGATCACACGGACCTCCAGCCCAGCAATTCCTGAAGAGAGTGGCGGCGAGAGTATCGGTTTGACGGCACATGGTGGATTTGGATGGTCTACTACTGGGGCTAGTGGGGTTGGAGGTGGTGGGTATGGGGGTTATTCTAGTTCCTACCCCAGCAATCAATTTAGAGATGACTCAGCCTCAGGTGTTGGTAGTGGCACTGTTGGATCATCGTTCGTCGACTCCATATTTCAGTATGTTCCTCCTCCGACGTTCATGCCTACTCTTGCTCCACCCACACACACACTCGATCAGTCTTACCCTCGACAAGGGTATTTATATTATGTTGATGACTCTATCTATTGGTAGGCTGTTGGAGACTATCAAAACAATTGGAGTGATAACATGTCTTGGGATACATACGTGCTGCAATCTGAGGAGCGTTATCGCCACCATCAGTGGTATGTTACACGTGGTTTAAATGTACCACGAAGCTCCACATGGAACTAACTGGTGAGATTTCTTTCTAAGTTCAATCATCAATGTATTAATTTTTAATGAATATTGTTAATTAGTGGCTTAGTAGTTAGTAGCTTAGTACATTACTACATTGTGACATTTGTGTAATATTTCAGCATACACTACCAAACATTGGTCCACACCACATGTAGCTATTTTCTATGTCTCTTTTGCAAATTAACATTAGAAATAGGTGTAAAATGGTTTAAATAGGGTACACAAAAAAAAATCAGACCAAAAAAAACATTTTTAAGCTTCGAAACCATGGAATCAATAAAGCTGGTAGAAAATACCAGGTTTCGGCCTGGTTTCGGTGGTTTCGCCGAGTTGTGCCGGTTTCGAGCCTGACCGAAACAGGTCTCGAAACCGGCACCTTGATCCTTGCCTTCAAGTAACTAGCTACCAGTTCTTCACGTACTCCCATTTTCCCACTAGCATATAAGATTTCCATATATCCCGCTAGCTTGTAGATCCTCCTCCATTTATTTATTTATGAAAAAATCTTGAGTTCAACCCCAAGGGGGGTAGCTTAGTTGGCAAGGATCTTATGCCTCAGGAAGTGGAAGTGAGTTGGACTCTTCTTACCGCCTTAGGTCCACTCATACGAGGATGTCAACTACTCTTTATTTCCTGTTTTGGGTGCAAGTAAAATGATTCTCATTCAATCCCAGAATGACCGAGTCCATGTAGAGGTGGGTCAGTCTGGGCCTGCAAGATTAGTCAGACCGAAGGTTTGGATACCCGTCGTTAGCAAAAAAAGAAATCTTGAGTTCTACCATTCTTTCGCTTGAGGAAGTTGATCCTCCTACTCTATTCATTCACATTGTTTTGCATTATTCTTCCTCTAACAATGTTTGCTCCTGACGCTGAGCTTCCCCTTTGGGTCATGTGTTACATTACTGTCTTTATGTCATTCCTTAATATTCTTCCGGTCCAAAAATCTTTCCCATCGTCCCTTATCTCTTATTTACTCTCATGGACCAACCGTGCAAAATGGTTAGCATTAAACATCAAACATGAATAGAGAGAGAGAGAGAGAGTAAAAAAAACAAACAAGAATAAGAAAACAAACAGGTTAGCATATTGGGTGCAGTAAACAACAAACAAGATAATTAGCAGACTAGAGGAGATTGACGTTTATGGTTTACTGGTTAAGCATCAACCCTGCAGCAGCAGTCATGGATTCGCGATTCTTTAGAACATTGGACATAGTTTTCTTTGTCCATTACCATTCTCCTCCATGGAAGGAAGGATCAGGGGAGATGGGTGGCATGCATGGAACACCTGCCTCTTTTTCTGTAGCAGACACGATGTAACAGAACAGTTCCGGAGAGGAAAACAGAAGATAATGATGGGAAAAAGAAGAGACTTCAAATGGAAATTAAAGAAAAAAAATCAGAAAATAGGTCTCAGATTAGTAGATTCTAATCATAGACAGAAGAATCCATTCATCAAACAACGTAGGCAATGTTTCTCAATATCATCATCAATGCCCCCTCTCTTGTTTAAGGTTTGAGAGCGCAAGAAAGAGGACAAACAGGCCGTGGTAACTACAGTGCCCAAATCCCTCCCAATTTTACCTCTAAAGATCACACTGTTAGCAGATTTTCCCAAAACTACCTATTGAATAATGGAATGACTTGTTAAACAATAAACAGAGGTCCTTTTATTTTTAATGTGAGAATGAATACAAAGAAAGAAAGAGGTAGTACAGATAGTACAATACAGGTAGTACAAATGTACAATACAAGTAGTACAATGAATCTAGACAGTAGTATAATGAATCTAAACAATAAAAAGAATTAAAGATAAATTAATATTCTCAACACTCCCCCTCAAGTTAGTGCATATATATCATGCCTACTCAACTTGGACAATATCATATGGAAGGATTTCTCTGGCAGGCCTTTGGTGAAGATGTCTGCTAGTTGGTCCTCTGATCTGACAAACAGAATCTCGATCTGTCCACTGTCCAGTTTCTCTTTGATGAAGTGACGGTCTACCTCAACATGTTTTGTCCTATCATGCTGAACCGGATCATTAGCAATGCTAATGGCTGTTTGATTAACACAGAATAATTTCATGGACTGGCTACACATAACCTTCAAATCTTTGAGTAGTCGTTGAAACCATAGTAGTTCGCATATTCCATACACCATTGCTCTGTATTCTCCTTCTACACTAGATCGGGCAACTACACTTTGCTTCTTACTATGCCAGGTTACCAGATTGCCGCCCAAGAATGTGCAATAACTAGAGATAGACTTACGATCAGGATTTCCAGCCCAATCTGCATCAGTATAAGCCTCCACCTGGATTTGTTTATTTGGTGAATCTGAAATGGAATATGCCTCCATTTTCAGAGGGTCATTAGGAGATAACAGGATTCCTCTTCCAGGGGCACACTATAGGTAATGCAATATCCGATAGACAGCCTCCATATGTGTAGAGTATGGGTCGTGCATAAACTGGCTCACCAAACTAACTACGAATGCAATATCTGACCATATGTGGGCAAGATATATGAGCCTGCCAACAAGTCTCTGATATCTTCCTTTGTCTTCTGGTGTGCCTTCTTTTGCCCTTACCTTAGTATTGGGATCGAGAGTAGTATCACAAGGTCGAGCCCCAAGTAACCCTGTTTCTGAGAGAAGAACAAGAACATACTTTCTTTGAGACAGATAGATGCCTTTTGCAGATCTGGCAACTTCAATCCCAAGAAGGTACCTAAGTTTGCCAAGGTCTTTGATCTCAAACTCCTTCCCTAGAAATGCCTTTAGTTTCGTGATTTCATCATTGTTATTGCCAGCAATAATGATATCATCTACATATACAAGTAAGGCAATAAGAGTATTAGGGGAATGTTTTATAAATAAAGTATGGTCAGCATTGCTTTGAACATAGCCAAATGCTACCATAGCTTTATTAAATCTTTCAAACCATACTCTAAGGGATTGTTTTAGACCATAAAGAGATCGCTTCAACTTGCAGACTTTTCCTTGGCTTCTATCATCTGTGAAACCTGGTGGGCAGTCCATATAGACATCTTCAGTAAGTTCTCCATAAAGGAATGCATTTTTTACATCTAACTGTTGCAAGTCCTAGTTGTGATGTACAGCACAGGACAGTAAAACCCTGATGGTACTCATTTTGGCCACTGGAGCGAAGGTTTCTTGGTAGTCAATCCTATATGTTTGAGTAAATCCCCGCGCAACCAATCTAGCCTTGTACCGATCGATAATCCCATCTGGTTTCTGTTTCACTGTAAAGATCCACTTGCATCCTACTGGCCTTGATACTACAGGAAGTGGAACAAGATCTCATGTACCATTTTTCTTTAGAGCCCTCATTTCTTCCACCATTGTAGCTTTCCACCTTCATCCCAATTGCATCTTGCCATTTCTGAGGAACAGACACAGAAGAGAGAGAAAACACAAAAGCACAGAAAAAAGGGGAAAGGGAGTCATAGGAAACATAATTGGAAATAGAATGTAAAGAGCATGTCCTAGTACCTTTCCGAAGTGCAATTGAAAAATCAAGATCAAAAGAAGGAGTAAGTTCCTTACCAGAAGAAGACTCAGTAGACTCAGTTTCTAGATCCAAGGCTTGCGAAGGGACATATGCAGGAGTGGTAGTCGCCTTTCCTTGCTTGTCTTTGGCACGGCTATAAACTTGCAGAGGTGGCTTGGTGGTTGGATGCTCGGATGGTGCAACTGTACTGAGCACTTGTTTTTGGACTATTTCTGGTACATCAAGTATATCCGGTATAAATACATTAGGTATATCAGGTGCATCTTCAACTGTCTGTGTCTCCCCCTGAAGAAGAGCCTAAGAATAAGAGAGATGCTCATGAAAAATGACATCTCTAATAACAATGACCTGACGAGAGGGAGGATGATAACACTTGTATCCTTTCTGGGTTGCAGAATACCCTAAAAATATGCACTTTAATCCACGTGGATCAAGCTTGCCAGGGGAACGATGGTTACGAGCATAACAAATACAACCAAAGACTTTAGGAGGAAGAACAAAATCAGAATTTCCAACTAAGAGGAGCCTTGTTGTCCAAAACTCGAGAAGGTAGTTGATCAGGGATGCCGCAGTGAGGACAGCATCACTTCAGTATTGAGCAGGAACATTTCTCTCAAACATTAGTGCTCTAGCTGTTTCGAGTAGGTGGCGGTTCATTCTTTCAACGACTCCATTCCGAGCAGAAGTGTCCACACAACTTGTCTGATGAATTATCTCGTTATCAGCCAAGTATTGCTAAAAAAATCCTTCAAGATATTCCTTACCATTGTCACTACGAAACATCTTTAACTGAGTTTGAAACTGCATCTTGATCATACTGTGGAAATGGCGGAAGCATGCAAAGACCTCATTTTTTTTACGCATCAGATAGACCCATGTAGTACGAGTGTGACAATCAGTGAAGGTTACAAACCACCTATGACTAGAAATAGAGGTAGTTCGTGTTAGACCCCAAACATCAAAATGGACTAAATCGAAGATACAAGGACTTCTCAAAACAGAAGGTAAATAAGAAATACGAGCATGTTTAGCCAAAACACAAGCCTCACATAATAACTCGTCTTTATTACATTGTTTAAATAATTTTGGAAAAAAATGAGATAAAACAGCAAAAGAGGCATGCCCAAGACGACGGTGCCACTGCTGAAGGGTACTGACTGCGGAATGGGAGGAAGGTGTTGAATGACCATTGTCAAGCAAGTACAGGCTACCATGCACACTACCATGTCCAATCGTCTTCCCATTATCCAAATCCTGAATCACACAATAGGTAGGAAAAAAAATTACTTTACAATTTAAAGACTTTGTAAGACTACTAATAGAGAGTAAATTTGTGGACAAATTAGGAACATGTAGAACGGAATACAAATCAAGGGAGGAAGAACAGTGGATAGATCCAATTCCATATATAGGAGAAAGAGATCCATCAGCAACCTTCACAGTATTATGTTCAGAAGAAGGAAAGTATAAATAAAAGGACTCAAATGAACCAGTCATGTAGTTAGTGGCTTCAGTATCTATAACCTAAGGGCTAGAGACAGACAAAGCACAATGATCATCATGAGAAATACCTGACTGAACAAAAAAAAAACCTAGATTGATAGATGCAGATGTGGATAATTGATTTGTAGCTACAGGAGGTGGTCGAAGGAGATGTCGGAGAGTCTGAAGTTCTTGTACAGGGAGTTGTGGCAGACCAATAGGAGGACCTGCTTCAGTTTGATGTGTCTGAGGTGCGTGGGAAGACTTTTCCTTGTGCATACCTTTTTCCTAGCGTTTTACTTCAAAATCTGCCGGCTTGCCATGAAGCTTCCAGCATGTGTCTTTAATGTACAAGAGCTTGCTACAATACTCACATTTGATAGCATCACGGGAAACAGGAGAACTCTTGTATGTCTGAGTATTTGCCTAGAGAGTAGACCTATCCGGAACAGAAGGGGACAACATTGTTATTCATCGTTGGTCCTCTAACTGAACCATGAAATAGGCTTGTCCGAGGGTGGGGAAAGGGTCTCTGCTGAGAATCTATGAGCGGATGGGATCAAGCTCCACATTCAGTCCTGCCAGAAAAGTATAAACCCTGTATTTCTCTTCTTTTTTGTGAAATAGGGTAGCATCTTCACATTTAGCATGAATAGAATCATAAAAATCAATTGTTTGTCAATAGCTCCTCAACTTGGTATAATATTGGGATACAATCAATTCTTTTTTGATAGTTTCATGAACATTTTTTTTAATGGCATAAATTAAAGCAGCATTCCCAACTTGGGAATAGGTGTCCTTAGCAGACTTCAAAATTTGTGCAACAGTATCCAATAACAAATAGCCTTCGGCTATAATGGGTTGCATGGAATTGAGGAAATATTGTATTACCAATGAATTTTCAGCTTGCCATTTCTCCAAAACATTGTCCTTGGTCAGAGGTCATTCCTTGGTGCCGGTGAGATATCCTTATAATCCCCGAGCTGTAATTGAGAGTTGGGTGGCGTGATACCACATTAATTAAGTACCACCATCAAGTTTAGTGGTATTAGTGGGAATAGTGAGATTATCCATTTTAAAACTCTCTATCCCGGAAGAGGTTAATTCAAATGTCATCATTGAGTTGTGAAGTCAAGAATAAACACCCAAAAACAATATGAACAGCCTCCCTGTTTGGTTATAGCACAATATATAGAGATCAAAGTAGAAATATCACTTGCCAGATATCCTAACTTATCCCATGTGTAACATAATATATGGAAATCAATTCTGGTTTGCACCCCCTTTTTTTTGTTTATTGGGGTAAACTTAGAAACTCATAGATATCCACCCAGACTGAACCATATTATTAATATCCAGACCAATAAAAAAAATTGATTTCCAATAAAGAGAATAAAAAAAATGATCCGTAATGAGGGATAAAAGGAAGGGCAGTACCTATATCATTGTATGATTCCCTCTCTGGTTGCTGCCCCTAGTGGGGAGAGAAAAAAAAACAAAAGAAAAAAAAAAAAAAAGTCGGTGGTCAGCAGTGGTGGGCTAGCGGCGGCGGTGGTGAGGCAGCGGAGGGATCTGGCAGTAGAGCTAACTTGGCTCTGATACCATGTTGAATAATGGAATGACTTGTCTAACAATAGACAGAGGTCCTCTAATTTATAATGTGAGAATGAATACAAAGAAAGAAAGAAAGAGGTAGTACAGGTAGTACAATACAGGTAATACAATGAGAGTAGTACAGGTAGTACAAATGTACAATACAGGTAATACAATGAATCTAGACAGTAGTACAATGAATCTAGACAATGAAAAAGAAATAAAGATAAATTAATATTCTCAACACTACCCAAAATCCTTGATAATTAAAAAAAAAAAAAAAAAGGGTTAGCAGGTTTTTCAAATTCGAGATCGAGAGAGAAAGAGAGAGAGAGAGAGAGAGAGAGAAGAAGAAGAACGCTAAAAAAATGAGTCAAATGTTTGAAGAAAGAGGGGAGGAGTTACAGATGGAAAAAAAAAAAAAAAAAAAAATATACAATCTTACAAACCTGATTCACTCAACATAAAGCAAGAATGCAACCTTCAAATATAGTTTGAAAAAAAGCTACAATATTCAAATGGAGAAGAATCAAGAGCAGAGAAGATGCAACAGAGAAAAAGTGGAACAGAAACGAAGCCCTAAAAACTTACCATTGAGTCAAAATGAGAGGAGAATTTCGGTTTGTTATAGGCATGTGACCTTAACTTTGTGTTTTATAATTGAAATTACATTGCTGCCTCGAATTTTGAGCGGTTGTAAACATGTCTTCCTTAAAGCCAGCGCGAAAGAAGTGAAATCCTTTCCAAGGTGAAATTGTGAAAGAGGTCCTCAGTTATTTCCGGATTTCATGTGAAATTGAATAGTAGAAATCCAACCAAATGATCATTGAAAATCACCCAGTGAAATTGAAATAGAAATCAAACCGAAGGGAGCCTTCGTAGAGACCCCTACCCACAGGCACCATGGATAGAGAGGGTTTCCAGTGAAGAGCCCAGCAATTATTGTATATTTTCTTCATGAGGATGATAATGTGTAATCCTGATGTCGACCGATATGCAGGGCTCAAATACAGCCGTAAGAAGAAGCTGCATCGCAACTAGCTGGTGGTACATGAATGGAAAGAACATGATATGGAAGGATAGGAAGGATGTATCTTCTTGTCAAAGCTGCTGTCCCAATTTAATAGATTATAATAGGATTTTATTTCCATTGTAGTTCAGTTTGCATTAATATTTACTTCCTAGTTGATTCCTTTCCTAGTTGGTTAGTTTCCATTGTTAGTTATACTTTCCAATATTAAGCTCTTGTTTAGAGTCCTATTTAAATGATGTAAAGGCATAAGCCAAGAACAGTTTTGAGAATTAACATGAAAAAAGCATAGTTCGAAATCTCGAGTCTCGAAGGTGTCTCGACCCTCTGAGAATCCGAGATCTCAGAAATCTCGGTCGAGATCTCAGCGAGACACTGTACAAAAGCTGTGAAGGCTTAAAATGTGTATTTCGACCCTAAAATGACCATTTTAAAGTTTGATACTCTGGGGGAACTCTATTTTAGCATATATAAACATATTTAAACCATAAAACTGTATAAATAATCACACATGGTGGTTGTTTGGGTTTACACCCATGTTTGGCAGTGTCGGTTTGAAATTCAAATGTAAACCTAGGGTAATATTGGTTATTCTACATAATGTAACACTAATAGAAGATCACAGAAGACCAAATGAGCCAGTAAAATGATATATTAGGAGAAGAATAAACATAATAACACTTAATTAGTTAATTGTCATAATAAAAAAAACTCAAAGTAGTCAAGTAGACTATACAATCATAATTCATACATTATGTCGAGACCAGTCAAGAACTAGTCGAAAAATGGTCGAGAACTGGTCGAAAATGTCGAGAAATGGTCGAAAATGTCGAGAAATGTCGAGAAATGGTCGAAAATGTCGAGACCAGCTCAAGAACTAATCAAGATGGTCGAGACACTGCATCGAGGCGAGATCTCATCTCGAGCCCCTCGAGATCTTCGAGATCTCGCCGAGATTTAAAACACTGGAAAAAAGCAACGCTGCTGGGACTTGACAAGAATACTTGCCCACACTGAACGGGTGAGATGCCCAAGCCTGAGATAGGTAATCCCCGTTAACAACCTCCCCTTCCATCATTCTCTCTTAAACCTCTCTTCCTCCATCAATGCACTTACCTCACTCTTAAACCTCTCTTCCTCCATCAACGCACTTACCTCATTCAAGCAATAATATAATCTCATCTCACCTTCACTGTGCATGCAATAATACCATTACCAAGACCAAGAGCTAAACTTTGTTGGGATCTTCTGCAAGCCATCGTCGGTCAATACTACCATCGTTGGTTTGGCATTAAATCCTCTCTTTTTCTTGGAGTTAGGCATCCCTTTATCATTCCCCATTTCAGTCTCTTTGTTCCACTGGTCAAAGAAAATGAATGACAACCCCATGAGATCAGCTTTATTTGGAGCTAGTGAACAAATAGATTGAGGTCAGTCAAACCATAATTTCCACCACATAATAATACATGGGGATTGTTAACCATTGTAAATTATAAGAGAGAAGTAAAATGCAAGAGAAAGAGAAGAAGAAGAGAAAAAGAAACAAAGGGGAAAGAGGAGAGATTGATTGTATTCTCTCTCCCTCCCATGGCATTGCTTAATATAAATCAATAACAATGTAAATTACATGAACACCCCTCACTTAACTAAAGAAATAAAGGAAAGCTAGTCCTTAAATATAAAGGAACCTAAAGTTAAAAAAAAAAAAAAAAAAAAAAAAAAACACCTATCTAGTAAACATCACCATACCTAAAATCACACTAAATAGCACTAACATAGTTATCAAAGCAACAAGGCGACCCAAGGCATTTGAGGCTATCCTAGGCGCCTAGGCATTGCCTAGTGACCAAGGCGTTCCTGGTGTATTTTTTTTTATTTCTAAAATATCAATGTTATATTAATGTTTATATATATGCAGTATGCTACATAAAGAATCAACATTCAAAGCATAACCTAATTAATAAGAGAAAACCAACAAATAACATATTTATAAAAAACAAAAAAACACAAATCAATAAGCTAAGAAGTTAGAACATAACAGCATACAAGTAAGAAAAAAGAGTGCAAGAGCAAGACTATAATGTACTTTCAGACTGGTTTTTAGTATAAGGGTAAAAAACTCTTTTCACCTTTTCCGTTAGGGAACACAACAGCGTGTGGCCGATAATGGAAGAGGGTTGAATTGCAGGTAAGTGAAAACCTTAAGGGAGGTACGTGAAATTTTTCATTTAATTAATGATTTATTTAAACATCTGCAACAAGACAACCGCCTAGGCCTTTAGGGCATCCAAGTCACCTAAGCCGACGCCTAGGCAACCTAGGCGGTCTCCTTTTGAACCTGCACAAGGCGACTCATCGCCTAGCCCATATATTACTACCCGGACGCCTATGTGACGCCTTGACAACTATTGACACATAAAACCATGTACCCCATGGTACATAGGTCCAATCTTCAACACTCCCCCTCAAATTGGAACATACAAAAAAAGATATGAACCACAACACTGGCCTTCAATATATGGCTGTTGGAGACGCCAGGAAGCACAAAGAGAACTTCTTGGTAGCAATACCATATCACGAACTAAAACCACCAACGAACAAGATATGTGATAGAGAATTACAACCATCACACGCGCTTCTCATGGATAGCAAGTACCCCCAACCATCATAGTAAATATGGTAGCTGTAAACCAGATTAACTATATCACGTGCAGGGTTGCACCTCGTGCAATTGATAAAAGTCTCTCTTCTTTGAGAAAACTTGAATAAAAAAGTACCTCTCCCACAAGCAGACACAAACAAATGTTGCATCGTGTGCAACTGATAATAGTTTATCTTCCATAAGCAGAATTGAACAAAGGTTACATCTTGTGCAACTAACAATAGTCTATCCTCAATGAGCAGACTGAAACAAAAAGGCAGTAGGCCCCAACACGAACGTAGAGCAAAAAGTTAGTAGGCCCCAACACGAACGTAGAGCAAAAAGTTAGTAGGCTCCAACATGAACGTAGAGCTAAAAGGAAGTAGGCTCCAACATGAACATAGAGCAAAAGAAATAATAGGCTCCAAGATGAGCAAATATGCTCCTTCTCCCCCTCATGTGGAGAATACCATGCGGACGAATAATTAGGGGTCATTAAACAATGAACGAAAGATAAGATCCCATATAGTCAGAATAACCAAAACCACAATGATCCACCAAACTCAAAAAAAAATTCCAGCCAATAGCCAACCAAACAACAATGATAGTATGCAAAAGAACACTAGGAACAAAATATCCAACTTTGAAGTCGATCTGACGGTTGGATTCAAAGTTATGAGGTATACTGTTTGGGACATCTTGGAAAAGCAAACAAACCCTTAGAAGAAGGGAACAAATGGTCGTCAATGGCAAAATGGTAATTATTCAGAACAGTGAAGAACCTTTGTGGGTGATAAACACAACTAAAGACCTAAGTGGAAGCAAATATGTAAGGGTTAATTCTGGAAATAATAATAAAGAATGGAAGAAGCAGAACTGTATTTAGATGGAAAGGGACATATTTGTAATTTTGATAACAGGATCTTCTTCTCCAGCCCACAATAGCAAAACAGACCAGCGGAGACCAGCTCACGATGCAAACAAGGCAACTCCCTCAATATGAATCCAATCTAGCTGAAATTTTTGAGATTACATTCCTAACTCATTCCTAACTCATATCCCTCTTAAATGCACCCAAAAGCGAACTCAATGAGCAAGGATTAAAGTAGAGAAAAATTCTGCTAACTAGGGCTGGCGATAAAGAGAAAACCAGACCTGAAGTTTTGATGAAAACTCTCAAAGCAGATAGAATTGTTGTAGACTCAAATTCAATAGTTTGAATCGCCTAAGGGTTTGTGAATACCCCACTAAATATCAGAGTGAAAGGTTACTGTCACGACCCATTTCTGGATACAAGTGTAATACTAGGGTCGCTCGAATGGTGACACGAACCACCCAAGATTACACGTCTGCTGCGATCTACTAACCACCACACAATAGTCTACATATGCAATATCCAAATAAATTAAGTCAAAGCAGATATAATAGCAGCAGAAGCATAAATCTCATAAGTAATCATGATGCCATCTAACTTGTATTGAAATAAATAATACACTGTTTGTTATCCAATTAACCATCATCTTTCTTTCCCAAACATATTGATAGTGTAAAAATTATACAAGTATACCAAAAAGAATAGATCTGAATCATAAACTAATACAAATAGGCTAACAGCCTATCTACAGATCTAATACTCATGAGGGAGAGAGGGTGCAGCGCATCAGGTCCCGTAAATGCAGTTGCTACAAATGCAACCCTCGCTATGCTCCTCTAAGGGCATGTTTGATAAAACTACAGATTCTGGATTCAATGGATTATGGCTCCCAAGGAGCCATTTTGGAGTAGAAGTGTGTTTGAAAGCCCAGTTGGGTTCGAGCTCCCACAGAGTGAACCGGATTCAAAATGGCTTCAGAATCCAAAATTTTCGAGTAACTAACACGTTGGAGCAAGTTTTTGAGAGAAGAAAAAGAGTCTGATTCTCGGTTGACTCTCACTTGACCACCACCACCACCACCCACTACCACCACTACCAACCACCATACGGATGTAAATGGATAGCCGAAAATTCGAATTCGGTTCAAATCCGCACTTGTTTAGGGGAATCCGAATCCAAACAATCGGATTCGGATGCGAATTTGGATAAGTGGAATCGGATTCGGAGGTAGAGGCGGATATCCCTCCAACCAAGCGGATATAATCCGCTCCGATTCGTTAGGATAGTACATGATTTTGAACAGTGTTGATATAGATTATAAAAATATTAAATCCCGTTACCGTGTTTAGTGTAGAACTTAGATTAAAAAAAAATTGGATAAATTACACCAAAGGTACCTGAAGTTTTGAGAAATTATACCAGAGGTACCTCACGTTTCAAAAATCATACCAGAGGTACCTCACGTTTTGAGAAATTATACCAGAGATACCTGACGTTTCAAAAATATTACATTTGGGGTACCTTCTATTTTTGTATTTCTAAATTTACCCCTGTTTAGCATAATTTTCTTGGTCCCCTTTGGTTCACGCTCTCACCATCCCGTTGTCGCAACGACTCACCACTCAGATTCCCATGTACTCCTCACTGTCTCAATTGCCCACCCCCTTTCCTGCCCCTGTCCTCTCCCGTAACCCTTCCTCACCCGCAGTTGCTCATGACCAAGTCACAGATCTCGACTATGGTACACACCTCTGGTGGAAACTCCGGACCCCAACTAGCTGCTTTTCCGACTGGTGTACTGATGATCAGGCACCAAATAAGGGTAGTTCAACAAGAAACAATCAGTCCCCGAAAGTTTGAAGTAGCTCTAATGGTTACCTTGGAGGATGCCAACATTAGATAAGGTTAATGTTGGAAATATGAGAAGAGATACCTCTGGTATGATTTTTGAAACGTGAGGTACCTCTGGTATGATGGCCATACTTATGGAGAGAGACACCAATTACCGTATTTTTAGGGTTTTGATGGCCATATTTATGGAGAGAGAGATCAATAACACTATTTTTAGGGTTTTGATGGCCCATTATTTAAGCCATATTTATGGAAAGAGAAATCAGTTACCATGTTTTTAGGGTTTTGATGACTCAATATTTAAACCATATTTCTCATGGAGAGAGAAATCAGCCAACGGCTGAGCTCCTTTTTTTTCTCTTGTTTCTTCTTTCATCTTCTCCTTTTTTTCGGCTTTATTCTACTTCATCACTTCTTCCTTCTTTGTTTAAAAAAAAAAAAAAAAAAAGATTGTCATTCAGGTGTCACCGGGAGAAGAATAAAACAAAAAAAAACGAATCAAAGTTGCAGAAAAAGAGAGAGGAGGGATGATTTTCAACAAAGGGCAGTCATCTTCACCATTACGACTTCTCCAACTACCAACAACTCTTTCTCCTCCTTGGCTTCCTCATAATGCCACCATAGCCGCTGGTGGCAGCTGAATCGTCATAACAGTTGAGCCCCTTATACAGATTCAGAGACAGTTTTCGGATCGGATTTTAGCCAGATACCCAATTAAAATTCGAATTCGGATTTCATTTTTAGAAATCGGTCGGATGCTGAGGGGGATTCGGATATGGTATCTATAAGTCGGATTCGAATTCAGATAGTAGTCTATCCGTACCGAATCCGATCCGTTTACATTTATAACCCACCACCCACCACCACCGCCGCCACGCCGCCGCCGCCACCACCCACCACCGCCGCCGCACCGCCACCACCACCACCACCCACCACCACCACCCCCGCCACCACCACCACCACCCACCACCACCACCACCCGCCGCAGCCGCCGCCGCAGCTGCCCCCTGCCGTTGCCGCCACCACCCACCGACCACAACCACCACCACCCACCAACCACAACCACCACCACTTTTACTCCCAAATAATTTTGGAGTAGCCTGAAGTAGAATCCAAATTCTGAATCAGAATCCAGAATCCAAAGCAGAAGTTTTATCAAACGGGCCCTAAGAGGTCCTTGCCGGTAGAGACATCTTCTACCAATGGGGATTCAATGAAGCCGGCCACAAAAAGAGTACCTGCATCAAAGTCTGAAAACAGTATTGATACAGGGGGGTGAGCTCCCATCCTAGCTCAAAGAGGAAGACAAGTATCAAATGCGCATGCTCATGTATGTGAATGCAGTTCATTGATTAGGCCGGGTGTAATGTTTTCTGACAGCACCCATACTCGCGAATGATCCTAGGATCCAACACACATGAATCATAATGCCCAGCACCGGTTAAGGATAGTGCAGTTTCTCACACCCTAAGAGTGTCCACCATGGATCCCGGGATCCAAACATACACATGAATTTGTGGCTTGTCACCCCCGCCATAGGCCCCATCCTAGCATCTGAGACACTAGGTCACATCAGACTCATCCCATCGCACACTACCGTCGGCGTCTGGGGCATGGGCCTACATCAGCACTTACCCTCTTGCTAGCAAGGGTTTCAAAAAACATGGAGTGAATGTATACCATCCTATGCCTAAACATGTGCACAATATAAAGGGGACCGCAATCCAGCAAAGATCCCCGATTCCAATCCCGTCGGGCCATCGTGTCCCAGCTAGAGTGCTAGCTATCATAGTTGTCAAGGCGCCAAGGCGAACCAAGGCGATGGAGGCCTAACTGGGCGCCTAGGCGACCAAGGCGCCCGATTTTCCAAGGCGACCCAAGGCAGCCTGGGCTAGGCGACGCCTTGACAACTATGCTAGCTATGCAAAGCAGGATCCATATGGCCACACGCCACCAGTACTTAGGTGTATGCATGCCACACAGACTAAACATATCAAACATTCATCAGTACTTTGGTGCATGCATGCCACACAGACTAAACATACCAAACATTCATCATACAGTGGTACACAAATGCATGAATAGATATCACAAGTATTCATGGCATGTTATAATCAAGCACAAACAGACATACATAATGTCATATTAGACTACGGACCCAACCCCTCACTTGTAGGCACAGCTGTGCTAAAATACTGGAAGTCAGCAAAAAACTTAGCCCCGAGATCCCACGTCGGCAAAAGACATGCATAAGTTTTTATACAATGATTAGTTAGCTTTTAAACTAGCGTGGACATGTCCACAACATCGTTATGTGGGTCCCAAGACAAGCTTGGAACCCTATGGCCAGTTCCCGAAGGAACAGGTATACCAATTGGATATCTACAACCAAGGCGGTGGATGGAAGCCCCCAGCGGTAGTGTCCGCCGGCTAGTGTCCGCCAACTAGGCCAATGCCCATATAGGCTCTCTATAAGTAAACCGGCCAGTAGAGTCGGCAGATGCACCCACCAGCTCTGTGTAGCCTCCAGCCTATTGGCAGAAAGCTCCAAGCCAGCACAAGGGCTAGCCGGTGGACAATAGCTCAACGGACTGTGTCGCCGACTCGTGTCTACCGGCTAAGTCCAGCTCATAAATGTACAAGTGTGGGTGTACTAGTGGATAGTAGCCCGACGGCTACATCCGCCAACAAGACCCCTTTACTCAAGCAATCCGGAGCCGGGTGCAAATGCCAGCAACTCAATTCTTCCGGTTTCGGAGAAAATGGAGTGAGAGGTGGGGAATGGTCTCACCCACCTCACACAACTCCATTTAATATGGTAGGGATCATTTTCCCCACCCTTGTGTGGTATTTTAGGGTCCAGCAACACCTCCATTGGAGGTGTGCACATCCTAGACTGATTCTAGGTTTTATTGGCTTACCATTAATAGTGACCAACAACCACCATTAATGGTGGTCTAAATGTGAGACAAAGAGAGGGGGAGAATTTACTAACTGAAGGTTAGTAGGAAAGAAAGCAAGAAGATGGCTCTTCTCTCACAATGCTCCACCAAGAACACCTCTCCAAGCTGCAGCTCTCTTTCTCCAATATGGCCAAAACGGGTTTTGGTCCTTTATTTATAACAAATAGGAGAGAGGGTGCTGACACTCACAGCTAAGCCGGCGGCAAGAAGTCGGCTAGTCTATCCGCTGGCTCCATTCCGCCGGCAAGGCTGAAAGGGTAGCCTTGTGTGATGTTTTCAAACCACAATGCATTGGTGCATATATTGGACCCACCTAAGGCCTTCTACAATGATTATAGGTCCGGTTAGTATTCCTTACCTAGGATCCGGATATCTCCATCGGGTCCACATCGGGTCCACATCGGGTCCATCCCAGTAAGTAGGGGATTTCGGGTGCAAGTCTTACAGTTACAGTATGAGAGAGAGCAACTCAATTCTATTGGGGACTCATCTCAACCTCCGGCTCCTCAATCAGCGATAAAACCAGACTTGTTTGAATGGAAGATCCCATTCATAAGACCACAGCTTGACCTTAGATTTTAGGTAGAGGATCAATTTCAAAAATCCTCTTGAATGCAACCAAATGCAAACCTTAAAGAGCATATAATAAATAATTATCACACCTGCAAATTGAGTCTGGGACATAACCAGAGCTGAAACACAATGTGGATCTCTCAACTCCAGTAGGCTTTCAACTGCAAAACTTCCAGGCTGAATCTCCATGAGTTCAACTTCACCGTTGCACAATTCCAGAGTACATTCTGGTCCAGCAATGGAGGTCCCATCATCAACCCTTGATGATAGGATAGAATATATAGCAGAAGAACTTTGAACCACATTAATGGACTGAGAACAGATCTAAAATCAGAACCTGATATTCCAAAAAGAACCTAGAACTCTTACAGATGCAACAGTTGCAACAATGGTGGCTGCACACCAAAATTAAGAGTCTTGAACAATTCTCAAAACAACAACCCAGGTGATTATTCTGATACCATGTAAATTATGAGAGAAGTAAAGTACAAGAGAAAGAGAAGAAGAAGAGAGAAACCAATATAAAGGGGAAAGGGGAGAGATCGATTGTATTATCTCTCCCTCCCACGACATTGCTTCATATTAATCAATAACAATGTAAATTACATAAACACTCCTCACTTAACTAAACACCCCTTAACTTAAAAAAAAAAAAAAAAAGGAAAGCTAGTCGGCTACAATATGTAGCCGACCGACCTTAAATTTAAAGGAAATTAAACTAAATAAAAGACCTATCTACTAAACATCACCATACCTAATATCACCACACCAAATAGTCCAATCTTCAACAACCATCACAAGGATATTGCCACGTGGAAGCATATTAAGAAATCTGTCTAGGAGATGTGGATATAATCTTCAACACAGAGCAACGAAATATCATTCAAGGACAACTGAAGTTTTTAAATAGGTGACATAATGTTTTTGAAGCAGGTACAATAAATATGTTCAAGTCCATACAATAATCAACAAACTTAAAAAGAATATATAGCTGGTTGATGAGAATTAAGATATACCGTCTCCCCTTCATTTAGAAAAAGCTTAGCAACTTCAATGCCGACCTGAGATAATCAACATAGAGATTTATGTAAATCACAAGGAAAACAAGAGAAATTGAGGATGGAAAATTTCTTAAACAACAAACTAGAGGAGAGCAATCAGCAACTTTTGAATTGAAAAAATTTCCCAATTAATATTTATCCTTGCCTTTAATAAAACCACTTCTTTTTTGAGGATTCAGATACAAGTTATTAGAAGTTTATTCAAACATTTGTAGAACAAAAGTAACATCTACCTTGTAAGATTTTATTTTGTTGTAATATGGGTGCACAAGTGTATAAGGGTATAATTGTCTTTTACTTGTTTTTCACTCACTATAAATAAAGTGGGGCTGTCACATTGACAATCACGCATTTCACACAAATGAGCTATGTCTGTCTCCATGGGAGTAATTACCTGATGTGGTCTCGGTCATATTACCAGTCTATTGATTCTTGCAGATATGTGAGCTATATTATTGGTGAAACAATGAAGCCTATGACTGCCGGTGACCCTCAAAAGAAGTGGAGTTCTGCTAAGTCGTTGGTGATGTCCTTTCTTATCTATGCAACCCCGGATTGCTAAGGGTTATCTTCCCTTGGAGACTACTTCCAGATCTGGAAAGCAACCAAGGAAACCTATTTCCAGGTTGGAAATGATGAATCAGGTCTATTAACTCAGAAAGAAGCTTCATTAGATCAAACAACATGACCTCACTTTGTCCCAGTATTACTCCGAGTTGCACAGTCTGTGGCATGAAGGAGAGCGGAAAATTAGTTAGTAGTGTTGGCGAGTAAAGGGCTTCCTTCGTTTGACAAGTTCTCGACCTTCCAAGCTACCTACACTGCCAATGCAACCAGCTTCCAAAAAAGGGGAAGATAAGTACGGGTGTATGATTTTCTAGCAGGCCTAAACATTGCATATGACCAGATTCACGTCCAGGTGCTTAGTCGTGATCCCTTTCCTACCTTGAAGCAATCCTATTCCTTGGTGCAACTGGAGGACAGCCGCCGTACTGACATGTTATCGCCCAGTCTACCATCCTCTGCTTCCCAGGACCATTCAGACCTCTTTTCTGGGTCTAGTTCTCAACCTAGGGGTAGTGGCTCTGCTCGTTCTAGTTATCGCTTCTTTTCTGACCGAGAACTTATCAAGTATGACTATTGTGGTAAGGAACGACATATCAAAGATATCTGCTGGAAACTCCATGGTGTCCAGCTGTTGGTTCCACGCATGCTCGCAGTTAAGGCCGTGGCTCCTCTGCTCACCATTCTGAGGCATCTGAGGCTGCTCCTGCCAGTATCAGTTCTTCTTTATCCCAGGACGAGCTTGCCATGCTTCCGTGCCTCACGACCCGTCTAGAGCCTTCATCATCTGCTTCCACCGCTGCTACTTCCTTGGTTCACTCTAAACTCCAATCTTGCCACCTTAGGAATTTCCTATGGAGGTCATTGTGCATCGGTTGTCTCTCGCCCTTAGATCATTGACACCGGTGCCACTGACCACATGATTGGTAACTCCAGCCAAGGAATTAAGTATCGTGTATCGGTACCGTATCGGTCAGCTGAAATTAAGAGATGTATCATATTGTATCGTAAATACGGCGGATAAGCACGGATACGTATAAATACAGGCAAAATATGCATAGGATTGCTTAAGAAACATATAAAACACAAATTTAAAACATAAAAACACTATAATTAACCAATTTTATGGTCTAATTACAAGACATTAAGTGATTGGAGCCAATACATTACTACATTACTTCCAATCATAGGTATATATATAAATTATAAAAAATTTATTTACACTAATGACACTAATTTACCTCCAATTAACTAATTTTTATTATTTTTTCTTTATAAAATTTATACCATTTCTTATCTTTTACATGGTGTACAATATATGCTAATATAGAATATGATACATGGGATCATGTCCCATGGACTATATATAAAGCCAATAAATAAAGGGGCTTTTTCCTCTGTTATACGATACAGAGATTGCTGGAGAGTGGAGACGATCGCAAGGACGATCGCAGGGGACAAAATTGCTAGAGCCGATGGCTGGAGCCAATTTCTGAGGACGAAGATCGCATCGCAGGTTAGTACTTTTTTTTTCCTTTCCTCTTCTTCTTCTTGTTCTCCTTCTTCCCCTCTTCTGGCAGTGGCAGCGGTGGCCACTACTGCTATCTGCTTCTCCTCCTCTGGTGGCAGTGGTGATCGCTATCATTGGTTATTATGGATATTGCTAGTATAGACTGTGGGATCTGTAAAGTAGATTGTTGCGGTTGTTAGTCGCTGAGTGGGTTCGGGTAGTCTTGAGGGTCGACCCGTATATCATGCCCGATTCCCGGAATGGGCTGTGACAGAGCCTCTAACTACCACCTCCTTGGAATCAGCAACCTTGCACAATGAAGGGAAACAATGACTAATATGATAAAGACATTGCTCCATAGACTTGACACAACTTCTGCTTCCCACTTCAGATGGGCAAGGTGATGAAACCTATCTACTTCCATGAAGATCTCCTTCCACAAACTAATACCAAACAAATTCATTGAATAATCAATCTGGCAGAGGAGGCATGTTGAAAGAGCTCCAGCCAGATCGCCACACAAGCCACCGCTCTACACCGAAACAGAAAGGAACTGCTTATTCTACTTCTACAATTGACTACTTTAAGAATCATAACGCTACGCAGAGCTTTCAACATTCGCTATGCTACGCGCTATGTGGTGACTTATGACCACCCTGCATTCCATACACACGGAAAAGTCCATTTTCTCTTAAAACGAAAGAAACACTCTTTCTAAAAAAATCCACTACCCAGCTGCTTGCCCTACTGTGAACTCTGCAGTCCCACCCATGAAACTGCAGCCATGTTTCTTTGTTTTAACTGTATGCCAAAGTTGACCCTTTCTCACCGATATGTAAAAGCCATATTCCAAGGAGAGCCTTGTTCATCATTCTTAAGGAACAAAAAAGAAGCCTTTCTTCGCAGGTACATTTCCAATCCACCAAATAATATTTTTAGCAATACCTCTGTCATTCACTTTGGGTTGACAATAAACATGGCTTTAAACAGTTTTATGTTTAAACAGGATGTGTGTAGCTGACCCCATGTAGTTGGCAAAGGGCTTCTTGTTTTTTTGGTAAAAAGGCTTTGTTGAGTTTAGCTATATCTTTATCATCCTTATAAATTCTCTCTAAGTACTCTATCTGGTGTGCCTAAGAGGCTGCTTCATTGTGTGAACTTCTTTAAACATATGTAAACAGATGATCTATCTCTGGGGGTATATATCAAAGGAATTCATCAAAAGAGCTGCAAAGCTTTTTGTACAAAGAACAATTTTAACCAGTTTATGTATCTTCAGAGGTATGCGTTAAATAAAGGGTTACATCAAAAGAGCTGCAAAGCAAATTTTGTACACGTTGTATATTTCATATCTGGGGACTTCTCCTTTTTGTGTCGTTAATGAAATCTACAAAGAATAATAACTGGGTTAGTCTTACCTATGCAAAATTTAAAAATAAAAAAGTCTTAGTCACTAACCCTTTAGATCAGATTTAACTGACAAATTTTTATCAAACAAAATCAAAACACACCTGACACCACAAAGTAGGTAACTATGATTGGACCAATGCAAATCAATTCCTTCAATAGAAGGAACGTCTTTTATCTCCCAAAATTTGGTTCACACAAGATGGAGAAATTTTGCAAAATATGAGAAGAATAAGATGCCAAGCAGACCTGCACTAGTCCACCAAGATTATCTCTAAGATCCAGAATAAAATTAGATGCACCAAGGTCTTGAAGACGCTTCATTGCTGCAACAACCATTATTTCCTTAGGTTTATCTTAAGAGCAACTGAACTTTACATAGAGAGAACAAGTTAAAGAAACAACACTGTCCATGAACACCAAAAATATAAACAAGGCCCACAAAAGCATAAAGATCCAAGTTCATCAGAAAACGATCTCAAAAGAATGGAGCATCACATAAAGTATGTAAAACAAGCTTGTTTTAAAACTAACATCATGCAAGGCATAATCTCTCATCTTCTTCTTATTATTCTTCATCTTCATCACTACAACTTTCTATTTTAGGGTTGACTTACAGCAATACAAACCTAACCCAAGACCAGCATTCTTAATCAGTTAATCCCATGTTTTCTCTATCAAATCCTGCTCTATTCAACCCTACAACAGCTCCCTTTTAAACCTTGGAACATCCAGATGAATGGATTTTTACTCCATACTCTATGTTTTGGGTTATGACATACCGGGACCTATTTCAATCATTTTAACCCACTGTTAAACCGTTAAATCCCTAATTCTCCTCAACCCTACCCTATTCCTTTATATATACCATCAATCCAACAAAATCCCTAATTTCACCCGGAAACCCTAGTTTTCCTTCTCTTAGCATTCTTATTCGACCCTAACAGTGAAGTTTACAAATTTACAAAGCTAGGGATGCTTAGTACCTGATTTCACTCTTTGTGGAAACCTTACTCCTACATCATTAGTCATGAACAGCATTAGTGTGGACCAACCATTCCTGCAGCAGTCAAAAATATCCAAACAAGGAGTTACCAGATTTCCCCATTGTTCTCAACTGGTATGAGGTCCACCACAATCACCGATGAGGGGTTTCACGATTTAACCAATCATTCCCAGCACTTCTTGAAACCCAAAAATTCTGCTAAAAGTTGAAAGTCAGCCACAAAAACTGTGTGATACATTGGTTAAACTATTGAACAGCCCACGGTTTCACATAACTGCCAAATGTTGGATATCATATAAAGAGTCACTATATCCTACATTTATTGAAATGACAAAAAGCTAAATTTCAAAAAGATTCACTCTCTCAAGTATAGCACTAAAATTAGAGCGCATTCCTTGAGTATGGCATACTCATTCAACATCATTGTTGTCAAGGCGTCGCCTAGGCGTCTGAGCGCAAAATAAGAGGCTGGGCAGTCACTCGCCTAGTGTTAGGTCGAAAGGCGACCGCCCAGGATGTCTGGGCGTCGCCTAAGCGACGCCTTGGACGCCCAGACATCCTGGGCGGGCGCCTTATGCAATTTATTATCGTTTTTTATTAAATTAAAATAATTATTATATTATTTTAACTATTATTTCATTTTTTTAATAAGATTCTAAAACTAAGTTTTACATTGGATTGGTGTACAATAATATATTGTACACCAATACATGGGATCAGAGGCTATATAAAGTTGATAACGTAGAAGAGAAGGGAAGAGAGCAGAAGCCAGAGTACTCTGACTCTCTGACGATTGAAGCGTGAAAGAGAAGGAAGGCGAACCGGTGAACTCTGTTCTTCTTCCTATTCCGGCGAAATATTCCGGCAATTTGGTTTCCTACTCTACTTCCGGCAGTCGGCATCAGGTATGGTTGCATTATAATTTTTATTTTATATGAAATAGTTGTTTCTTCTTCTTCTGCAACTTTTTTTTTTCTGAATATCGTCTTTTTCTTCTTCTGCAACTCTGCAACTTTTTTTTTTTCAAGTATCTGTCTCTTCTTCTTCGTCTTCTTCTTCTTCTCTGCTCTCTTATTCCTTTCCGTCTTCGAGCTCTCTTCGTCTTCTTCGTCTTCTTCTTCTTCTCTGCTTTCTTTTTCTTTTTCGTCTTCTTCGTCTTCTCTGCTCTCTTCTTTTTCTTCGTCTTCTTCGTCCTCTTATTCTTCTGTTTTGTTCTTCGTCTTCTTCCTCTCTGCGCAACTTTTTTTTTTTTAATATCGTCTTTTACTGTTTTTATACTGTTTTTTCTCTCTTCTTCTTCTTCCTCTCTGCTCTGCTCTGTTCTTCTTCTTCCTCCTCCTCCTCTTCTTCTTCTTCTTCTTTTCTTCTTCTTCTTCTTCTTCTTCTTCTTCTTCCTCTCTGCGCAACTTTTTTTTTTTTAAATATCGTGTCTTTTACTCTTTTATGCTCTGTTTTTTCTTTCTATTGTTCTTCTTCCTCCTTGCTCTCCTCCTCTTCTTCTTCTTCCTCCTCCTCTTCTTCTTCTTCTTCTTCCTCTTCTCTCTGCAACGACTTTTTTTTTTTATCTGTTATTCTGTGTTCTGCCCTTCTCTTCTTCTTCTCCCTCTCTGTTGAGTGTGCTCTGCAAAGTCTTTTTTTTTTTGGCAACGTCTTTTTTTTTTTTTTGTTCGTCTGCTCCATTCTCCATTCTTCTTCCTCTTCCCTTCCTTCCCCGCTTCCGCAACGTCTTTCTTTCTTTTTTTTTTTTTTTTTTTGCTACAGTCTTTTTTTTTTACATCGTCTTTTTTTTTTCTCTGCTGGTGCTCCATTCTTCTTCTTCTTCCTCTCTACTTTCTTTTTTCTTCTTCTTCTACCTCTCAGCTTTCTTTTCTTCCGGTGCTCCATTCTTCTTCTTCTACCTCTCCTTTTTTTTTCCTTCCGGTGCTCCATTCTTCTTCTACCTCTCCTTTTTTTTTTTCTCTGCTGGTGCTCCATTCTTCTTCTTCTACCTCTCTGCTTTTTTTTTTCCTCTGCTGGTGCTCCATTCTTCTTCTTCTACCTCTTTGCTTTCTTTTTTTTTCTCTGCTGGTTCTTCTTCTTCTACCTCTACTCTGTAGTCTGCAACTTTTTTTTTTTTGTTTTGCAATGTCTTTTTTTATTCTCTGCTGGTTTGCTCCATACCTCTCTGCAACTGTCTTTTTTTTTTTTTTTGACTGCTCTGCATCAAAGGGAATGCAATTGGTATCATAAGTGGATTTTGAACTATTTCAGTAAAAAAGCAAAGTATTGATGAATCAAATGCTAATCAGTGTGCTGGATTGTGAATTGGTGATACAAATGACTAGGCATATGTTATATATTAGTACTAATTTTGATTTTTGAACAGTACCAACTACTTATCTATGGGTTTTTTTTTTTTTTTTTTTTTTTTTTTGCAAATGTTGATCACAATAGAATGCTTCTTTTCCTAATGCATATTGTAACTGGAACAATACTTTAAGCACAATGTTTTTTTTTAATTCTCTGCAATGATTTTTTTTCCTATTTTTATTTTCCTCATGAACCAGGCTTCAATAGTTTTACTGTTATAGACTTATAGTATGACGGGAGCTGGTGGTAGTGTTCCATCAAGCACTGGCGAAAACACAACAAATTCATCCGTTGATCTAAGCAAAGATCCGGCCAGGAAGGCCAAATCAAAGGATCCTGGATGGAAATATGGTTATTGGCCAGATTTAGCCAATAAGAATGTAGTTAGATGCAGTCTCTGTGGTAGAGATTGTAATCAAGGGATTAAAAGGCTGAAACAACATTTGGCTGGTGGTTTTGGAGATATAGCCAAGTGTACGAAGGTTTCTATTGAAATATCTAGGGAGATGCATGATTTTATGATGAAGAATAAGAAGAGGACAACTTTAGATTTGGATGAACCCTTGGATGATTTAAAAACATCCATGGATGTAGAAGAAGGGCAAGTGCAAACCCCAATTGAGCAAGAATCTGTTACTAGAGTTATCCCAAGCTCTGGAACAAATGCTAAGAGAAAGCATGTTTTGGTCCAACAACAAGTAAGGGGACCCTTAGATGTTCTTATGAGGCGAGCTCCTGAAGAATTGGTTGATGAGAGGCGGGATCCCGAGAAACTTACACAAACAACCATGCAAAACAGGTTTAGATCAGCTGAACAAAAAAATATTGTTGATGAACATGTTGCTACATGATTTTATAATTGTGGGATTCCATTTAATGTTGTCAGAAGCAGAGACTTTGAGGTTATGCTTGAATCTGTAGCACAGTATGGGTCAGGTTACAAGCCTCCATCATATCATCAGTTGAGAGTGCCTCTCTTGAAGTCTGCAAAGGAGAAAGTTGCATAAATGAAAAAAAATTATGAAATGCAATGGAAGAAGTATGGATGTACTCTCATGTCTGATGGGTGGACAGACAGAAGAAGAAGACATCTCATAAACTTCCTTGTTAATTGTCCACATGGGACTTATTTCATGGATTCAGTAGATGCATCCCAACATAAAGAAGATGCAAATTTGTTATTTCAATTGTTGGATGAAAAAATTGATGAGATTGGAGAGGAGAATGTTGTCCAAGTGATAACAGACAATGCCTCTAATTATAAAGCAGCTGGGAAATTATTAATGGACAAGAGGCGTCACTTGTACTGGACGCCTTGTGCAGCACATTGTATAGACCTTATGTTGGAAGACATAGGGAATTTAAAGATATTCAAGGCGGCAATAGCAAAGGGCAGAAGAGTGACAGGTTTTATTTATAGACATACTCGCCTTCTTGAGGCTACGAGGGCAAGAACTAGAGGGAGTGAACTAGTTAGAGCTGGAGTTACTAGATTTGCTACATCATTTTTGACTCTTCAGAGCATGTTGAAAAACAAAGATGCTTTGAAACAGATATTTGTTTCAGATGATTGGATGAAGAGTAATCTGTCAAAGACAGAAATAGGGATGAAAGTAGTTGAAACAATTCTTTCCACTCAATTTTGGAGTAATGTGCAAGATTGTTTGAGAGCATCGCAGCCCCTTGTTATTGTATTGAGACTTGTGGATGGGGATGAAAATCCTGCAATGCCTGAAGTGTATCTTGCAATGGAAGAAGCAAAAAAAAGGATACAATTCAACTTTGATGATAAAGGGAGACTTTGGAAAAAAGTGGTTGATATCATTGACAAACGCTGGGAGTGCCAGTGGGCCGCCCTTTGTATATTGCTGCTTTGTTTCTTAATCCTAGGAAATTCTTTGAGTACACAAAGGATGATGTTGGAAAATAAGGAAAAATACAAAATGCATTCAATGAAGTACTTACAAGAATAGTACCTGATCCAAATTTGCAAGACAATATTTCAAAGGAGGCATCTTTTTATAAAGATTGTGAAGGCGCATTTGGAAAGGAAATGGCAATCAGACAAAGAAATCAAGTGAGCCCCTGTAAGTAATTTAATAATTTGTGGTAAAAGAGTTGTTTAATTGTTTAATTTCTATTTAATGTTGTTTAATTTGTATTTTATCATTTATAGTGAAATGGTGGGGAACACATGGAGGCGATACTGAAGATCTTATGAAGATTGCATTCCGTATTTTAGGCTTATGTTGTTCTGCTTCTGGTTGCGAACGCAACTGGAGTACATTTGAATCCATAAGCACCAAAAACTAAGTACAAAATTTATTTTTTAAATATTATATTTTTTTTCTTTATTTTTAATGAAGAATGAAATTCTTTATTGCTTATAATTTCAGATTCATACCAAGAAAAGGAATAGACTAGAACATCAATGTTTGAATGATCTAGTCTATGTCCAATATAATCGACGTCTTCAAGAAAGGTTTAAGGCAAGGCATGAGAAGTCAGGACCTCATGATCCCTTAGTGCTAGATGATTTGAACTGGAGTTCCGAGTGGATGACCCGGTCAAGAAGAGGATATAGTCCATGATGGTCTGACATGGGATGATGTAGATAGAGCATTGGATGCATCAGCATCTGCTGGGGGGCACATTAGAGTGACAAGAGCGCAAGCATCTACAAGCAATGTCTATGCACGTCGTGTAAGGGGAAGGGGTTCAGATGAAAATGACTCTGATGGAGAAGATATTGAAGAAGAGGATGCTATTAATGATGATGAAGATGTGGAGGATGATTTTGGTCTGAGGTCTGAGGGTGATAGAGAAGGGGAGCAGCAAGAACAAGAAGTTGACACTTCTCTTTTTGCTGATATTTGATGTTTGATACAATGATACTTAAAGAATTTGAATTTAGTTATGGACTTTTTTTATTTGAATTGTTTATTGCAATGCTTAGGAGGCTATAGGACCTAGGTTGATTTTAGACATGGAGATTTTGAATATTTCATTATTTCCCATCTTGTTGACTTGGTGCATATATTTTTAATGCAAGCTTTTTAATATTTATAATTTATGATTTTTTTACTCCCCCAAGTAGGTATAGGATTCAAACCTACATCCTATCAGGTGTCATTCGGCCGCTCTACCATTGAACTACTGAGGAATAGAGGTACATTCAATCTATACGCTTATTTTAGCATCATGGAGGTAAATAGATAACAACAATATAATATTCATTGAATATTGAGTAATTTACATCTTTAGTTCTTTATGTGCATTATGGACTTGCACTCTTGTTTCTTATTTTATATAGTATTATGTTTTTAGTTTATTGCTTTATGCTTTTTTAGTTCTTACATTTTATAGTTTAATCATTCTTTGTTTATTTTTCTCATATTAGGTTATATCTTAAATAGTTAAATGTATGTCTTAAATAGTTAAATGTTAGTTCTTTATGTAGCATATTCTATTGTTGCATTTAATATATAAAGTAATAAAAGTATAAACATAAATATAGAATTGATATCTTAGGCAAAAAAAAAAAAACAACATCAGGAACGCCTTGGTCGCCTAGGCAACGCCTAGGCGGGAGCCTAGGCGCCTAGGCGCCCAGGTCGACCTCCATCGCCTAGGATCGCCTTGTTGCCTTGAAAACTATGTTCAACACGCCAACCTCCTCTACTTAAATAGAGGAAAACTTATCCTGTCTTATCCCTGAAAGAGCTGTTTCTCAGAGGGTCTTGGTCTAAGAGCAACTAATCACAACTCTGGAGAAGATTGGATTTTAAATGAGAATGGTTCCAAATGTTAAAAAGGAAAGAACTAAGACAACTAAGCAACACATTTTCATGAATACATCATTTCTGAATACCACAAAATGTAGAAAACCTTGTAGAATGCCAAACATAAGGCTTCCCATAAGATTGTCAGAAGATGAAGTCATTAACAAAAAGATAGGGGGTTTCTCAACTAAAGCATTGAGAATGTACCAATGACCAAATCTTTTCTTGCCAATGCATTGAACTCTTTAAGACGTATATATCCCACTGACCCGATTCCGTTCTCCATTTGTTCCAATTGATAAAAAACTGGGCTTCGAGCGACAAGTTGCCTTTGGACTTCAATTGATTGAATAGGTCCACAGCTCCCGTGCTTAACCTACAACCATCAATATTTACTTAGAAAATTAAAGGAAAATTATCTAGAAATATAAACTTGCTAACATTGGTCAATGTGACTGATTCAGATATCACTACCTCAATCGTCACAAACGTTTCATTAGGACCTTGCAGCATAGAAGACACTTCAAAAGATGATTTCTCTCCAACATCCACTCCATTAACAGATAAGATTTCATCTCCCTATGAAATGAACATAGAATTAAAGAAAATAAGTATCAGCATTGGTTTGTCCCAATGGAATAACACCAGCCACAAAGAAGTAAACCAAATAACTCCAAAATAATCTAAGAGAAAATGAAGGAACTGAGCACATCTATCTACCTAAATAGGTGGGGAAATAAAAAGACAAAATGAATTTTTATCATCATCATCCAGGAAAAATGCCTCAGATGATGGAAAATGGATATTTTTGCTGAGTTCTGTGATCTTTTCCAGACATGTTGGATGAGCCAACAGAGTTTTCTCCAAATAGATTGGGTGAATCCCTTTGCTGCATGCCTCCCCTTTTTGCCCCAAGGAGTCACATCCACATGATATGGCCAAGATAGGTTGTTTATCTGATAAGCAACTTTGCATTGAACTCTTTGAAGTGAAAAGGAATCTAGCATGGACTCTCATAAATGTAAAACAATCTCCATGTTGAAAGAAGTTGAGGTTCTAACTTCTAACAAAACAAAGGCTCATTGCAATTATCTATTTTTTTTTCTTTTTTAAAGGTTTAATCTCCTCAAATTAGATAAAATTATTGCTCATCCAAAAAAGATTGGGTTGATATTGGTTCTCTTATTCTTACTTTCACAAAATAAATTCACATCATCCATAAGTTTCAAGCTTTTACATAGAAAGTTTCTGAGTCTACAAAGAAAATATCGCTTCACTTACGAATGCTCTTGTCAACGGGTGCATAGAGTATCCCATTGCTTTATCCCATGTAATGCTAGTTACAGGATGTGTTGAATAATTTTCTTTTATATTAATTATGACAAACAGTTCTTACCAAAAAAAAAATTATGAAAAACAGCTACGTCCAGGAATTCTTTCTTAAGGTTCACCAAAGCCTGCACTCCACATCCATATCAGATCGCAGGACTCACAACCATACTTACGCAACATGGAGCTAATAATTTCAATTACTTGAATCAGGAAATAAGTGACAAGAACCAACAAAATGTTATTGATGAGGACATCCCAGCAGTTTTCAGCTAGGAGCAGCAGATCAACAGCTTTCTTTTATTTTTATTTTTTTCTGTTTTCTGTTATTTCAGTTACTAGTTATTACAGTAATGTCTGTTATTTTAGTTTTTCAGTTTCTGTTATTTTTATTTTCAGTTTCAATTATGTATTTTTTATTATTATTATCGACAGTAATATAAACACTTATTCCCCCCCCCCTTTCACTGTTCACGTGAACAGTTTCCCTTTTTTTTTTTTAATTTCTGTAACAGCCTAGGCAGTTTCAAAACTTCCCCAACCCCCTCCACTGTTTCTCCTTTGGCCTTTTAAGTGCCACTTTTTTCTATTTCTGAAATTATGCACATGTACGAAAGATGAATGAATGGACTTCTCTTCGGACTGACCTGTCTTGCCAGCAAGAGAGTGGGGGTTTCCAAATTCCAATTTGCCAGGAAAGCAGGAACACAAAGATTGTATTTGGTCCTTTGCATAGTTGTCAAGGCATCTGCCTAGGCGTCGCCTAGGGGTCTGCCTAGGCGCCGGGGGAGTCAAATAGGGCTAGCAGTTGGTCACCTTGTTTTATTTGTTTATTTATTTTTTTAATTAATGGCATTTGTAGCATTTTTATTGAATGTATAAAGCACGTATATACACCATAATGCATGGAATCATGCATATGTATTAAAAACTGTTGGAGTCGAGAATCTATCTAGCGCTAACCAGTGTGTTGTTAGAGGTGTTTTAGGGATTTGGAATGTTATGTTTATTTTTCAGTTTATGTTATGTTTTAGTTTCTATTTTATCTTCTTAGATTGAAGGTTATTTTAGTAATCTCTCATATAGTTGCATCATTATAAATAAAGGTAGGAGGAGAGGATCAATTATTATTCTCATTCTTTTCTCAACATGGCATCAGAGCCAACCTAGGGCTGCCGCCATCTCCTCTTCCCTTCTTCTTCTCTTCCTTTTTCTTTTTGGTTATTTTCCAAAAATGTCTCCTCTCCAAAACCCTGCCGCAAGCTTCTACCAACCCTGCCCAGCCTTAGCCTGCCGTAAGTCTTCCCACCATAGCCATAACTCTGCCGCAAGCTTTTCTGCCCTGCTGTAAGCCCCTGCCCCAGAAAAACCTGTAACCTACTTTACCGCCATAGAGAAAACCCTGCACCTACTGAAATCCCCATCGTAATCCCCTCCCATCTCCTAACCTACTGTAATCCTCCCTGCCGCAAGCCCTGCAACCTACAACTTACCTTCTCCATTACCCTAAGCCCTGTACCTGGCCTTCTCCATTACCGTAAGCCCTGTACCTGGCCTTCTCCATTACCGTAAGCCCTGTAACTGGTCTTCTTCATTACCATAAGTCCCTAACCTGCACCCTACTTCTATCCCATAGCCCTCACCTGCAACCTACCTCATCAGAATTATCAGAACTTTCAGAATTATCTGGTTTTCTATTTCCAGATTTTTCAGACTTTTAAGAATTATCAGTCTTTCATTCTAGATTTTTTTTCTAGTGAAGGGATGAACTAAATTCAGTTCACACAATATTTTTGATGCCTTGCCGTGTATCCATTATTGAAGGGATATACTTTGAAAAGATCAACCTGATAGCCAACCTCAATTCTTCCATGCTAATTTAAAGATCGAAAATTGCTTCCTCTGTGTCTCCTGTTCCCATAAGAGTGATACACGCGTCACAATTACAGATATTTTACAATGTTGAGCACTTATTCTGATGTCTGATTACTCTGACATTGCTTCCCCTAATATTGAGAATCCCAAGATTGAATTTATCTCCATTCCCCTTAACCCAATTTAGTTGGATGGGACCAACTATTTGATGTGGTCTAAAACAGCACAGATGGCAATCTCTGTAAGAGGCCTACTGGGTTATACTAAGGGTAAAAAGAAGGCACCTACCCCACAGATGGACTTTATGATAAGTACGCATCTGAAAATTCTATTGTGATGGCTTATTTAATTGGATCAATGGACCCCAAAATTGGTCGAGGGTACGTTTTGCTACCTAATGCTACTGAGATTTGGAAAGCAGCCAAGGAGATTTATTCCCAAGTTGGAAACTACTCCCTAATTTATGATCTTCACATAAAGATTGGTGCTACTAAGCAACGGGATATAACTGTCTCCCAATATTACTTTAAGCTGTGCAGTCTGTGGCAGGAATTGGACTATTATGATACTTTTACAGCTGCATGTTCCACTAATGCTGCTGCAATGAACAGTGCCAAAGACAAGCTTCATGTGTATAACTTTCTGGCTGGACTTAATATTGAATTTGATTAGATTCGTGCCCAAATCCTCAGTATAGAGCCATTACCATCATTAGAGCAGGCTTATGCTCTAGTCCAGTCTGAGGATATGTGCCGGACATCCATGAAGCCTCCTCTTTCAGCAAAGAGTTCAGCTCTCCAGACTACTCAGCCCAATGGTTCACCTCTTTCCAAACCCACCCTTGTTCAGTGTGAATATTGTGGGAAAGAGCGCCATACTAAAGAAACTTGCTGGAAATTGCATGGCAAACCAACTAACTTTGAGGCCAAGAGGCGTGACAAGAACCTACAAAGAACCAAAAATTTTCAAACACCACAGGCCAATCAGACAGAGACTTGTCCACCTACTGGGATGTTACCTACACTATCAACTGAAGAACTTCAGGCACTCAAGAATCTGTTAAGGCCATCCGCTACAGTTCAAGCCGCTCCTCCAATGCCAACTGTCACTCCAGGTTCAAACTTTGTATAGTCAGGTATCTCTCTGCCTACCTCTTTTGTCTCTAGCCCATGGGTTATGGACACTGGAGCAACTGACCACATGACTAGGTCAGCCAATTCATTCTTCCTGTATTCTCCCTCTTCTGGACAAGATACAGTTCGAGTTGCAGATGGTTTACTTTCTCCTATAATTCCATCCGCTGCTCCTCTACTTTTACTTTGCAATCAGTTCTGCATGTACCTAGTTTTTCTACAAATTTACTTTCTATTAGTAATTTCACTAAATCTCTTAACTGCAAAGTAACATTTTTCCCTTCTTCATGTGAAATTCAAGATCTGGAGAGCGGGAAGATGATTGGACATGGTAGATTGCATGGTGGTCTCTACTTCCTTGCAGATGGTCCTTCTATGCCTCCACCACCTACTACACATCATCTCTATTCCGCTGTGAGCACACTTCAGCAGTGGCATCGCCGTCTTGGTCACCCTTCCCCAGTTATTTTGTCCCAGTTGTTTCCGTCACTTTCTAAGCATTGTAATAAAAACGAGTTATTATGTACAACATGTATTCTTGCTAAGCAGGCTCATACGACTTATTTACCTACATTTAATAGAAGCAGTAATATGTTTGATTTGGTTCATTCTGATGTCTGGGGTCCGGCTAGGACAACCTCTATATCTGGCCATAAATGGTTTGTCACTTTCATTGATTGTCACACTAGGACTACTTGGGTGTACCTTATGCATCAGAAGAGTGGAGTTTTTGAGTGTTCCAGCCAATTTCATAAAATGATTCAGACTCAGTTCAAGACACCAATCAAGGTTCTTAGGAGTGATAATGGGAGATAATACCTTGATGGACACTTTCAAAGATACCTGTCTGATCATGGGATCATACATCAAACAAGTTGTGTTGACACCCCAGCTCAAAATGGGATTGTAGAAAGGGAGAACCGTCATCTCCTTGAGACAGCTCAGGCCCTTATGTTTAAGGGAAATGTGCCAGCAAAATTTTGGAGTAATGTTGTTCTGACAGCAACCTCTCTCATAAATCGGTTGCCATCTCGGATTCTGAACAATAAGGCCCCTCTGGATCTGTTACTTGGTGATCACTCCTTCGGTCTCCCACCAAAGGTATTTGGATGCGTGTGTTATGCTCGGAATCATCATTCTCACTATAAATTTGATCCACGAGGGGTTTGTTGCATCTTCCTCGGTTACCCAACCACACAAAAAGGTTATAAATGTTATCATTCTCCATCCCATCGGACGTTCATTAGGAAGGATGTAATCTTCCATGAAGACATGATGTATTTTTAGACACATGTTCAGGGGAAGAAAGATACAATTGATCTTGAAGATGTACCTTTGATTATACCAATGGAGATGGAGACAGAAAGAGTTCAAGTAAGAAGCATACCCGCTCCTAGCCCTGATTCAGAGATGCCGCCACTTGCTCCTACTCCTGAGCCTACGCCTACCCCTGGGCCAGCATCTTCACCAATGTCATTCAGTCCCATGTCTGCTGCCAAGCCTCTGCAAGTTTTAGCCATGCCAGAAGCAAGCAAGGAAAAACTACTACCATCAATGCAACTTAACATGTCCCTTCATCAGCCCAGGATCCAAAGACTGATCAAACTCTTGGTAAGGAAACTTCTCTCTCTGATTCTGACTCTGATCTCCCTATTACCCTTCATAAAGGTATTAGGGCTTGCACTCTTCATCCAATTTCTAATTTTGTTTCGGTATGACTTGTTATCTCCTCCTTTTCATGCATTTGTGTCTTCTCTTTCCTCTGTGTCTATCCCTCAGAAATGGGAGGATGCAATTTTGGATGAGTGGTGGAAAGCTGCAATGATGGAAAAAATGAGAGCCTTAAAGAAGAACAATACTTGGGACTTTGTTTCTCTCCCATCGGGTAAGAAACCAGTTGGGTGCAAATGGATTTTCACAGTCAAGCAGAACAATGATGGCACAGTGGATCGGTATAAAGCAAGGCTATTAGCTCGTTGATTCACACAAACATATGGTATTGATTATCAAGAAATCTTTGCACCAGTGGCTAAAATGACAACAGTAAGGGTTCTCTTAGCATGTGCTATCCACCACAATTGGGATCTACAACAGCTTGATGTAAAGAATGTTTTTCTCCATGGTGAAGTTAAAGAGGAAGTATATATGGACTGTCCACCTAGGTTTACAGATGCAAATACCCATGGGAAGGTATGTAAATTGAAGCGCTCACTTTATGGACTCAAGCAGTCCCCTAGAGCATGGTTTGGTAGACTACATAAGGCCATGATAGCCTATGGCTATGCATAGAGTAATGTTGATCATACATTGTTTATTAAGCATTTGTCTGGAAGTTTTACTGCTCCTTTGGTATATGTGGATGATATCATTGTCACTGGAAATAATGACGAGGAGATTAAAAAACTTAAGGTATTTCTTGGAAAGGAGTTTGAAATTAAAGATCTAGGAAAGCTTAGATACTTTCTTGGGATTGAAGTTGTTCGTTTAGCAAAAGACATATTTCTTTCTCAAAGGAAGTACATCATTGATCTTTTATCAGAGACAGGTTTGCTAGGCTGCAAGCCGTGTGCTACTCCACTAGATGCAACTACCAAACTGAAGGAGAAAGAAGAAACACCAACAGATAAAGGGAGATATCAAAGGTTGGTTGGAAGGTTAATCTACTTATCCCATAGAAGGCCAGACATAGCATTTGCAGTTAGTTTGGTGAGCCAGTTTATGCATGATCGCTATTCTACGCATTTGGAGGTTGTCTATAAGATTCTTCATTACCTAAAGGCAGCTCTAAGAAAGGGGATCTTACTCTCACTACATGATGATTTCAAAGTGGAAGCTTATATGGATGCTGACTGGGTAGGCAGTCCAGATAGGAAATCTATTTCTGGTTACTGTACCTTTGTTGGAAGAATGTTAGTCACTTGGCGTAGTAAGAAGCAGAACGTCGTGGCACGTTCTAGTGCAAAAGCTGAATTCAGAGCAATGGCTCAAGGCATATGTGAACTTCTATGGTTGAAAGGCCTACTCAATGACTTGAAAGTTGATTATTCTCAACCTATGATTCTCTCTTGTGATAATAAAGTTGCTATTAGCATTGCTAACGATCCAATTCAGCATGATCGAACCAAGCATGTTGAAATAAATCGTCTATTTATTAAAGAAAAGCTCGAAAGTGATCAGATTCGGATTTCTCATGTCAGATTAGAAGATCAGCTGGCCGATATCTTTACAAAAGGCTTACCTATCTAGTCGTTTCAAATAATTTTGTCCAAGTTGGGAATGCATGATATCTATGCAACAACTTGAGGGGGAGTGTTGGAGTCGAAAATCTATCTAGCGCTAACCAGTTTGTCGTTAGGGTGATTTGGAATGTTGTGTTTATTTTTCAGTTTATGTTATGTCTTAGTTTCTATTTTATCTTCTTAAATTAAAGGTTATTTTTGTAATCTCTCATATAGTTGCTTCATTATAAATAAAGGTAGGAGGAGAGGATCAATTATTCTTCTCATTCTTTTTCTCAACAAAAACAATAAAAATTGATGTGCTAACTCCCTCCTTTTTGTATAAAACCTCTTATTAAAATGTACCCTTATAAAGCCTTGGGACGCCTTGGGTATGCCTTGGGTACGCTTTAGGTACGCTTTAGGTACGCCTAAGTGCCCAGGCACATCTTGATGGCAAAGAGGGTTCAAAGCAAGTCAAATTAACAAGCCCTCTTTGCTACAGGATCTTAATTCAGTCCAATACAAAATCTGCAGAAAAAAGTAATGAAGAAAACCACTTATCTTGAAATCTAACCCTTGAAATCACTTGAAACTTGATGGGAAATACTCTTTGGAATGATTATGAGGACATATCCAAAGTTGGAGATGATCCGATCACAGATGAGAGAGATGTGATTTTTTGAAAACTACCTAACATCTGAAAACGGGACTGGTTTAGTTAGAGCTGGTCGATATGATTTTAATCTTTAATCCCACGAGTTTTCGTTGATCAAATCAGCACTTAATGGTATCGCAATTCAGTATGCAATAATAAGAACTTGAAAGAATTAACAGAAGGACAAGAAAACCATAAAACAGAATATTTCAGTTGAGTCTCACAACCTATGAGACTCAACCAGAAAATCAGGAGCTAAACTTTCTTCTTTTTTCTGGTCTAAATCTGCTGGCTCTCTTCTTCTTTATCTTATTTATAGACTTAAGAAAGATTACAAAATAAGGAAGGATTTAGTCCTCTTAAAAAAAAATATCCTAAGATAAATTAAAAGGGAAACTTGCCTTTATAGATTTAGGAAAGTTTCCAATCTAAAAAATATCCTAAGATAAATTAAAAGGGAAACTTGCCTTTATAGATTTAGGAAAGTTTCCAAAAAAACAACTTACAAAATATCAATCCATAACTTAACTTTAGGAAACAAAATCTAAGAATAAATTAGGAAAGAAATACAAAAGAAGGAAAATTTCTGCTGTTGGTACTGTTCACGTGAACAGTACCGTGAACACTGTTCACGTGAACAGTGTGGGTTGGTCTTTGGGTTGGTCCAATGGACCAATACCGACTGGTTCTTTGGGCTGACCCATTATCGACTTGAGCTTGGGCCTTGGGCCTTCTTGGACTGCATCACATCTCCAGCTCCTTGGTTCACCTTGGCACTTTAACAACTATGGTCCTTTGTTCCCCATAGCAACAAGTTATAGCAACAAGTTATAGCAACAAGTTCTTCTCTTCTTTTTTCCCCCTCTGTGTTATCTCTGAATTTCCTACCCCTTTTCTTCATTCTTCATCCTCCTAATTTCTTATTTCTGAAACTTTGAATCATCCCTACAGTCCACGAAATTAGGGATTTTATTTTCTGAACATTCTGGATATGTATTGTGTTTATCACTGTAATTCCCTCCTTTTAGTACTTTGTTTAAATGTCCAGTTCTTATATTTCAGTAGTAATTAGACAGCCAACAGTCTGTTATCATTTTTTTTATGCTTCTTAATTCTGTGTTTCTGGCCAACATTATACTGTTATTATTTTCTTTCTCGTTTCTGTCTGTCCATCCTACTGCTGAACAGCATCTCGAATTGAGCTCATTTGTTACCATGACATTGGTTCTATGTTTCAGATTCACTGTGGTTAGTATTCAAATTCCTTTATATTGAATTGTTCCTGAATCACATGAAATTGGTTTCTTATGGATAAATAACATAGCTGTTATCTTTTTTGGAATGCTGAAATTTTCATGCATAATACAAATTGTCAAAATGATGCTTTTTATTTCCTGAAATTCTTTTTCACCTTAGTTGAGCATTGTTGAGTTTGTAAAACACTGCTAGGTATATATTGCTCATTGGTTAATAGAATTCAGCTCTAAACACTCTAACTGTAAGACATGTATGCTGTTGCCACCTATCCTAACTAGATAATTTAGGTAACCTAATACCTAGCCTAGTTGTAAGTGTAGGAGACCTAAATCGTAGGCTGTCTACATCAGCTATTTTATGTATCACAAGGAGGGCCAAAATGCTAACATTTTTTTTCTTTAGAAGAAAAGGCAGAACACAATACCAATTAACTTAAAAGCAAGTATGATTAAATACACGCGTGTGTGAGTGCACGCATGTGGATGCACAAGCACATGTGTGTCTTTTACAGGAAGATAGCAAGAGTTATCAAGGATAAATACAGAGAAGCACTAAATTTAAAGAAGTACCAAGAGTAATTGTTGCTGTATCACTACCTGTCTTACTCCAGCAGCATGGGCAGGACCATTCAATATAATCCCTAAGACCTTCAATCTGATACGTCCTTCATCATCTGGAACCTCCCTAAGGTTTATTCCAATCCCAGACACATCATACCTACCCATCTTGGAGAACTTTCATCAACGATGAACGCATTTCAGGAAATGAAATAAGAAATCTGCAAATTCTTATAACTGAATGCTAAACATTGATGTAAGTGGCTACCATTGACAGAAACGAAAGGCTCCTTTAAGGGTCAAGCATACACATGGAATATATTAACATTTAGCATTATCAATAGAAAGTCTAATTGAACAAGAATGGAGGACAATGGAAAGGCTAACATGACATCAACATGGAAACAAGAGCCATGAAAATGCTTATGAATCAAATGCAGCAACTGCATTAAATAAATGGAAGGGACGAACAGCACTGCCAAACTTAGATAACTGAACTGACTTGAGGAAAATGGAATTTAACACAAAAAAACATTACAATAACAAGCTTGAACAACTCATTAACAAGTGATGAGAATATTATCAAGAAAGGTATGTCGCCCCTATACGGCAGAAGATTTTTCAAAATAGTCTCTCAAAAGTTAGAAATAGTACAAAACTTAGCCAATTTCATATCAGATTTATTGATACTCCCTGGTGAAATGTTATAATACACGAGACAAGATTATGCATATGGAAATTGTACTTATCTATTACATGATAAATTCACCATTTCTGAGTCGTGGACATAGTTTTGAATAGACTAATCACTAATGTCTGCAAACAACATGCTTGAACTTGACAAATTCTGAATAACACATATCAAGAAAAGGAATGAGGTTTCCCATCCCTTCTTGGTTGATGTTGGAGTTGTTATTGTTGTTGTTAATTGTTATATACAACTCCTAGGTTCTCACTTTACATTCAATTAAATCTGTTATTTATCTAAAAGACAAAGAAAATAAATGAATAAGAATTCGATGAAAATTTACCTCTGAAGGAGAAAGAAACCGTGTATAAGGATCACCCAAGCTAGCCAGCATCCGTCGGATGATATCATGAGCTTTAGACCTTGTCTGGATAGAGCCATTAATAAGATCTTCCCTCTTTTGCTGGAAATGGAAAAGCAAATATTCAGAATTGGTCCATATTCAAGCAATCAACAAAGACCAAGATATTAGACTAAGATAAACTGAAAAGGGCCAACTAACGAATTAGAAAGGGGAAAAAAAATTAAACAGCCAGAAAAAGAATTGAAAATTTTTTTACCATCAGCATCATTAATAAACAGGTCAGGGTAAACTCAGGAGTTGCAGATTCCAAACAGAAGAATACTCTCTTTGTCCTTTTGTAAACTAATAATGTATGTGTGAAGTTTAGTAAGGGGAAAAAGATAAATCGTAGGTTTTAATATTTGATTAACTAAAGAGGAGGGAAAGAGAGATTAAGGGGAAGAAGTTAAAGAAAAAAGAATACACAGGAATAATGATTTCTTATACATGTCTTTATCCCATACCTCAATCATATTGCTCAAGTTAAACAGTGAAGGGCAATATTATGCACAATAATCAATGATTTAGCATGTAAAATAAATAGGAAAGTGGGGGAAAAAATGTTTCAACATCAGGCCAAGTAATTCTCAGTCTCATAATATCACCAGAAGCTCAAATAGTCGAACTCAACTAAACCTTATCCTAACTAAATGAGATAGGCTAAAGGAATCCTGTTTCACTATATTATACCCAGAATCTATAACATAAGCATTTTTGTCATGTCCAACATCCCTACAGTTTATTGCAACATGTTACACCAATGCTTTGGTTAAGACACCAGATAATCAGTCTCCTTCCTTACTACCAATTTTTTTAAGATATAGGCATATAGCCACAAAAAACTTTCGAAATACATTAGGTGAAGATATTCGAATATGACGATTATTATGAAAAATAAATAAATAAATTGACAATAATTTGCATTCAGGAACCTGATTAGTCCCCCCCCCCCAAAAAAAAAAAAAGGTTACTCCTCAATTTGAAACGCCAAACGGTTGTTTAATGTAAAATTCACACAACAGTCTTGATCGGAACAATAGGGATGGAAATCAAAAATCAATAAAGAATACTTTTCCATTTCAAAACCAATAGTCTCTCCAAATCTATGCCTTTCATAGTAACATGTTTCCCGCTCGACTGCTAATTGAGTAAAAGTTGAAATAGTGATCCCAGAAAATCAGTATAAACATGGGCAATTCCAACTCATGTTAAACAACGCTGTAAAGGGTTCAAATCTGTAAAATTGCAGTGTATACAAAATTTCTGTATTGATCCAACAGAAAACCGCACCACACACAATGATATTATGGGCAAAGTGGGTAAAGTACCAGCCACCTTTCGGGGGACCAACGATGCTTCCCAACGTCGAGGAAGCTATCATTGACGATCTCCCAAGCCTCCTCCACAATTGCTTCATTACTAACCAACTCTGGAGCTGTTTCCGCCATTTGATCTTGCACTTCTTCCCGACAATAATCGGAAGAAGGTGGTGATGGGATTCGAAGTGACGAAGACTCTGTAGCCGAAGAAAAGGGAGCACCAACGAGGAACCCAAATGAGAGAGCACCTGTAAGTGCATGGAGTAGTACTCTTTGGGGCCATTTCAAGATAAGGTGTTTCGAAAAGCTGGGTTCAGAGTTGAAGCTGAGAAATTTTGGAGAAAGATGATTCGGAATGTCAAATATTCCTCTGGGAATCGAGCAGTTGCAGCAGTACACTACCCCCATCTATATTTCTTGGTGCTAATTTGTTTCCAGAGTGCAGAGGGAACAAATACTAAAATGAAATGGTAGGAATGAGTAAGCTACTCTTGGACCTTAGCAAGTTCGGGTACCTACGTACGCAAAAAAGCGGGTACGAAGACTATAAAAATGAGAAATTGACACGTACCACCTCTGTACTTTAACCCGATTCTAGTTATCTTAATAAATTGTTGAATCGGACGAGTTACCCCCTAGTTCAATCATTCCTAAACTAAGAAGGTAAATATACAATTTTATCCTCTCTAACATGATATCACAGCAGTTCGGTTCACCTCTGTTATTCCTTTCGTTCATTTCTCGTCGGAGATCTGTAGTTCTTGCCATGGTTCAGAATTTCGGCCGAAATTTCGGATTTCGGCTGATACGTATCGGTTTTTATCAAAACCGAAACTAACCTTATTGGCGGTATGACATAACCTAAATTCCGTCCGAATTTGTAGTTTCGGACCGAATTAGGGCTTTTAATAGATGTTTCGACGAAATCAGTCGAAATGTTGCAGGTGCTGAAAGCCTGGAATCTCTCTCACTCTCTCGATCTCAGAATTTTTATTATACTTTCCCGAAATCAGTGGTTTTTCATCTCCTTCTCTAACATCTGTCTCCCGAAAAGAATTCTCTCAGCTTTGTAGTCTGCTCCCTTTCTGTCTCTCATATCACTCTCAACTTCGAGTGTCTCCAAGACCTTTTCTATTTATTCTTGGAGTCAATAGTAGTTTCATACAATAAAGCAAGTACTCCTTCCGTTGTTGAGATCATTTGGTGGGAATCAAAGAAGCGGGGAGGAGAGAAATCAGAAATGGATGACAAAACGGTGAAGTCCAGGTTTAAGGTGTCCGTGTCTTCCGTGGGAGTAGTACGGCAAGAAGAACTGCTATCGAGATGCTGCCCTTGATTTAGGGGAAGAGCTTGTGAGTTTTGATTTCTCTATCCTTTTTACATAATACCCAATTCATCTATTTCTTCCATTTTTTTTCGTTGTTCTTGATTCTGACCCTTTTTATGTTGGGATTCTGCAAGTTTCGAGGAGGCTGAATCTTGTCTATGGCGGTGGGAGTGTTGGATTAATGGGTTTGGTCTCTCAAACAGTTCACCGTGGGGGCGGCCATGTTTTAGGGTAGCAGCACAATCATTCTCAGAAGATTAATTAAATTTATTTTTTTCCGTCACTCCCTTGCTTTTTAATTGGTTTCTTTTGCTTCGGGATCATCCCCAAGACTCTCATGTGCAAAGAGGTGTCGCAACTTCATCCGGGTTCTCTCTCTCTCTCTTTATTGCTTTATTTTCCCCAAGTTCTCTAATCAAAATCTTGGGTTTTTTGAGCAAATAACAGGAGAACAGTGGGGGGAGGTGAAACCTGTAGCCGACATGCATCAAAGAAAAGCTGAGATGGCCCGCCATTCTGATTGTTTTATTGCCTTACCAGGTTCATCTTTGTTCAATTTCTGCAGTTGTTCTTTAAGCCTCCGATCTTGGAGTTGTTGTAGGGTAAGTTGGGTAACGTAGTTCGACAGAAGGGATGGGAAGTTGGGAACTTCCTTTCTCCGCCATTATCAGGCTTTGAATCAGTCCAGATTTCAGAAGGAGACAATTGGGAAGCCTGGAAGTCCAAAAGAGATGATTCGGCCATTTTAATAACCTCAGACGGCGATCATATACGAACGGTTATCATTCCGAGTTAGCCAGAGGAACCAACACAGGAAGGAGCACAGTGAAATTTTTACCTTGTCGAAGAGCTATTTTATTATCCGGGAACATGGAGCTCTAAATATCTACCCACCATCGAAACGAGACATCAGCTGAATCTGGGATGCGACAAGCTTGGGAGCAGCCCAACCAAGTAGCCCTTGCGGATGGCACTCAACTAGAATGTGAGAAGTAGTCTCTTTAGCTGCACCACACTGATGACAAGAAGTATCAATAGGCACATTCCTATGGTTTAAATCGTCCGCCGATGCAATCCCCTCTTTACAAGTCCTCAGATTTAATCTTAGGGAGAGAGTTATTTCGGTAGCGATGAATCTTCTGTATTCTTCTTTGGATTCGGTGAGCCTCTTGACGAGATTGGCAACGACGTTTTATGTATTCTTCTCCGAAGTTGACGATAGTGAATCACCAATTTTTCCTTCGACAATCAACTCCGAGTAGCCAACATTTAATATTTTGAGTTCTATTTGGACTCTGTTTTGAGGGTTTTTTTTGGATTCCTCCATCGCACAAAGTTTCTATGCTTTTTATGTATTTATTTTTTAGTAGGGAGCATCAGATAGGATTCATACATGTAGTTTGAGTTCTATTTGGACTCTGTTATGACTTTTGAGGTTTCTGTTTTTGTTATAACAGTTTAGTTTTACTTCTGTAACTTTTCTTTTAAATACCATAGTAAGGGTAGACTGAAGTTGAACATTGAATGAAGATAACTTTTGGAGGTTCTCTTTCATCTCTTCTTCTCTTCCTGTAAGTCTTTCCACTTCCTTTTAGTTCCTTATTCCCTCTACTGCCTACTATGATTTGTTTGTTTTACTTTAGATCTAAAATACAGAGGCAGCAATTTTTTGTCTGTGAGGGCATGATCTCTTTGTTTGTTCCATCTCAGCTTTTAATTCTTCTTGCTGATCTGCCTGTTTTGTGAGGGTATCTACTCTATTTCTTCTGTTTTCAACTATATAATGCAGTTCAACAATTGGTCATCCCTTTAAACCTTCGAAATTTCAGTGTTGCCAACCGGAATAGACCCAAACCCATGCATGCACACACAGATAAGCAGAGTCCATATCAAGAACAAATTAGACTAGAGAAATTTTGAAAAGAAAAAATAGAGTATGTGAATATAGATATATAAGGCAGACACAAACGAAAAAAAAAGTAATTCATACCTGAACAACTCTATGCCACTGTTGTTCCTTCTCAAGAGCAAATAATGTCTGCTTCAAGGATGCTATGAGAAAATTCTGCTCCCATGCAACCTAGGCATCAAGTGCACCATAGACAGCTTCTTTAGAATCCTTGAGGTCAGAAAACTGCAATATATTGCATTTTAATAAAGAAAGTACACTAAGAAAACATAAAAATAAAAAAAAAGATAACCCAGGAAAAGACCAACTCTGAAGACAGAAATTGAAGTCTAGTTGATCAACATGTAAAGGTCCCATCTGCAGCATGTAATTCCTCTGTCAGAATTCTCTCTTTTCTAGTTTTGGTGATGATTATCACATTGGCAATGACTCTGCTAACCTAAAGACGATTTCCTCCCCCTCTTTTCTAATACTTGATGCAACTTTTGCTGCAGTAGTCCCCAACAGATCCTTCTCTAATTTCAGGAACCATTTTGTCTAGTACTCCAATGATATCCTTTCTAGCCTGACTACGTAATAGGGCCACAAGCAAATAACCATAGTCAGTACTCAAAACAGAAGAAGATAAAAATATAATCTAAATCACATAGACTTGAAATAAATAAATAAACTCTTTCATATTCACCTCTGATCACTAGCTCCATGCATTCTTTGAATTGTAACTTGTCTCAATAATTATAATTACAAAATTAGGAATCTCCGTAGCCGTTTAAATGATTTATTTTTGGTAAGCAGTTAAATCAATTGATGCATTGTAATTTCATCCATTATTGGTGAAAATTTATCAAATCCTTTCTTCATATGTTTCCTACTTTATAATTTTCAGGAACAGTCAAGAATTATGAACTAAATACACAAACTCACTCCTACCAAAAAGCAAAGATCACAGAGAAGGAGAGAGAGCTAACATGCGAAGCGTGCCAGTATCATTAGTATTAAGGTTTGATTGCTTCCACGTAAAATATAAACTAAATAAAATTTCAAGCATATAACTTTGCTTGTAGCACACACCCACACAAAAATAGAAACTTTAAATGTAACTTGCAGCTGGCATCCTTGGCGCACACTCCAACAGATAGCTTCCAATATCCTCTCCATGCAAGTTGTCCTTAACCACATATTTATGCACATTGTTTGGTTTTCCAATATCACTATTAACCACATATTTCTGCAAGATACAATACGCTTTCCTAATCAAGTCTTTAATAGTTTATTTAAAATAAGCTTCCTTTGGTGGATGACTCAATTCGTTGTAACCAGTTTTGTTTTTCATTTATAGTTTGGGTGCTAAATTGCTAATTTAGAATTTCATTATGTTTACTTGTGTTAGGCTATTAGCAACATAATGTCTGGGTCACAAGGATCTGGAGACTTTGCATGGAGGCATGGTACTCCCCTTGATGCTAACAAGAGGACCTCCCAATGCAACTACTGTAAGAAAAAAATTGGAGGAGGTGGGGCCACTCGTTTGAAGTGGCATCTAGCTGGTGGGGATGGTAATGTAACTGAATGTCCCAGTGTCCCTGTAGAGATTAAAAAGGCCATGGCTGAGGTGCTGAAGGGTGGGATACAAAGGAAGACACATAAGAGGGCAGCAAGACAGGAATTTGAAGATGCATGCTTAGAGAGGAGTTTACCTGTACTCGGCGAGGAGGACTATGATCCAGAGGAACCTAACTTAGATGACCCTGACTACCAGGATCTAGAGGAAGAGAATGTGAGACGAGCCATGAGTGCCAATAAACAGACATTAGAGATAGAGGAGGATAGGAGGAGGCAGATGTTCAGGGGAGCTAGTTCTAGTGGACATGCTGCAGAGCTCCAGGGTCGGACACAGAGGAGGAGGAGAGAGACAGTAGATGTAAATCCCCAGACACAGATCCCACCACCATTTAGGAGATCTCAGAGAGGCTCAGGCTTCGGGTCATCATCACAGCCCCTACTACCACGCCATGGCCTAGCAGTAGACATCCTCTCTAGTGATCCTGCACTATTTCCCAGGCAAGAAAAAAGACAAAAAAATCTCAAGCATTATTGGACAAACTCAAAGGAGGCAGTTGGGTATGCTATGGCTAAGTGGTTTTTTTATAATAATATTCCTGCACATGCTACTACTGGTCCATATTACCAGAACACGATAGATGTGGTAAGCCAGGCTGGCCTAGGAGTGAAGGGGCCCATAGCTCATGAGCTCTACAACACATATTTACCACAACACAAGAAGGAATGCGAAGAGTATGTAAAGCATTTGAAGCCATTTTGGGAGAATTATGGAGTTACAATCATGTGTGATGGTTGGACAGGACCCACTAGACAATCTCTCATCAACTTTATGGTGTCGTGTGATGGAAAAATAATTTTCATAAAGTCTGTGGATGCTTCAAAGCATAGAAAAGATTCAACATATATTTATAATCTGTTGAAGGAGGTGGTTACAGAAGTGGGGATAGACAATGTTGTCCAAATTGTCACAGATAATGGCAGCAACTTCAAGAAAGCTGGGGAAAGATTGATGAACAATTACAGGTATAAATTATTTTGGACTCCATGTGCTGCTCATTGCATAAACCTTATGTTGAAAGATATGGGGAGTATTAGTATTGTCAATGATGTTGTAGAAAAGGCAAGACAGGTGAGTACTTTTGTTTACAACCATGGTCATGCTCTCCAATTATTGAGGACAAAATGTGGGGGGCATTTAGTAAGACCAGGTCTGACTAGGTTTGCCACTAATTACATTGCTCAAAAAAGCTTTGAGACAAAAAAGTCTGGTCTACGATCCATGTTTGCTTCAGAAGAATGGTTTAATTGGCCTGGGTCTTCTACTCCTCGTGGTCGGTTAGCGCAGTCAACAATTTCAGATGACTTATTCTGGGATGATCTGAAGAAGGTTGTAATGATATTAGAGCCAGTTGTCAAAGTCCTAAGAATGGTTGATTCACAAAAAAAACCCACACTACCGCATTTATGGGTAGCAATGGAACTGATGAAAGCCCAAGTTGTAGATGCCTACAGAAGGGGTATTGTAGGGTTTATCAAAATCATTGAGAAGCGCTGGGAGAAGCAACTCTCACATCCACTACATAAGGCTGGTAAGGAAATAGTTCTTTATTTATTTTACATAAATTTAACTTCTTGTAAGTTGTAGAGGATTTGTTGAATTTTGAAAATATTAATTTTTATTCTCTTTAGCATATTATCTCAATCCCAAGTATCAATACAAAGACAATCTTGGGATGAGACAGGATTTGATAGAAGCAGTTCAAGATGTGGTGGCAAAGCTTAACCCTGATCCACGTATCCAATCCGATGCAAATCAAGAGGTGAGTGTTTAATCTATCTTATGGTAATATCTAATATTTATTATGGAAAGTTACAAGTTGCAAAATAATGCTAATACCTAATGCAATGGATTTAGATCAAATCTTTCAGAGATGCAAGTGGATGTTTTGGGAGGGAGGCTGCAATTACTGCACGTTCAACAACTGCCCCTGGTGAGTCCTATGGTTCTAATTTTTTTTTTTTTTTATGAATTATATATTAGTATTTTAGGATATAATTCTAATGCAACCATTTTATGTTATCATGTAGCTGAATGGTGGGTCTTATATGGAAGAGACTCCCCAAATCTGTGCAAGATAGCAATTAAAGTGCTATCAAAGACGTGTTCTGCCTCTGATTGCGAGCGCAATTGGAGCACATTCTCCCTCATACATACAAAGAGGCGGAACCGTTTGGGTGTTAAAAGGCTAGAGAGCCTCGTTTACATCCACTACAATATGAGATTAAGGGAAGAAAACATTCGCTTCGGCTTGGAAAAAGATATCACCCCGATCGAATTGAGTGAGATCTTCGAGGTGGACGAAGAGGTGGAGGATCCCTTGTATGAGTGGGTGAGGGATCGAGGTGAGCCTGTTCTAGATGAGCCTGAAGGTCGGCCTAACAGTCAAATTGCTTTCCAACTTCGAGTGGATGTTGATGACTTTATAGCATCGGAGGGTAACATTCACTCACAAACACGCAGACCATTTGAAGATGATATTAGTGATGATACCACTCGTTCACCTACTCCCACACAGACACAGACACATACACATACACAAACCAGTGATGATGATGACAGTGATATTGGTGGGAGTAGTGATGGTGGTGATGGTGGTGCAGGTGGTGATGGTGGTACAGGTGGTAGTAGAAGTGCAACATTAAGGGAGATAGAACATGACATGGAGACGCAGCCCGAGCCATAGTCAGATCCCATTAGATTCACAGGAGAGAGTCTGTATCCTGGTTCCACACAAGATGAGGAACATGGTGCACGCATTGGTAGAGGATAGCTGGTCCCACATTATGATGTGGGACACGTATGTGATGCAACCGTTATCGACAACAACAATGGTATCAGGGTCAGGGATTAGATTTGTCTAGACACTCGTCTTGGATTTGATTCATTTTAGTAGACTTATTTATTTTATGTAATCTTAATATTAAAGTTAGTGTTTTGGAATGCTTTTGAACATTAAATTTTGTTTCTTCTTTAGTTTTTAATTTACTATCCTTTTCAATGTTTGCGTACGTTATCATGTTATAGTGTCGACATAGAATTACCATTTTTAATGTTGTTTTTGTGCAAATGATTCAGTAGATATGTTATAGAAGTAAAAATTGCATTACATAATAAAATTGAACTCAAAAAACATGTTTTATAGCCATCGAAACCACATCCGAAACTATAATTTTTTTTTACCATGTTTCCCCAAAATTTTGGCCGAAACCACCGAAATTTCAGTTTTGGGCCTGACCGAAACCAGGCACGAAACCGAAATTACGATCCTTGGTTCTTGCTCAATTTTTCCTTCGTCGGTGATTATAGTCGACGGTTCGTTCCTGTGTTTCACATTTCTTTGTTCAATTATCAGATCTGGTTTCTTGGTCAGATTTATTTCTTCTTCAGATCTGTTATAGTTTACTAGTTCCTCTTTAGATCTGTTCCGTTTGAATCTTCTGCTCTTTTTGCCAAGAGGATCTCTCGTTGCCAAGAGGATCTCTTGTTGTTTTGTTGTATCGATTTTTGGTTCTTAGTTCGTGATCTGAGTTTCTTGAGGTTTCTTACGATCTACAGTTTTTTGACGATTTTGAGTTCCTTTCTAGTAGTTCATTGAGCAGAGCAGGCGATCATTCCGGTAACTGCAGGTCAGTTTCTCATTGAGCAGAGCAAGCGATCATTTTTGCTTGCCGATTTTAGTTTCGACAAATCTGTTCCAGACGTTCATTCCTGGTAAGGTTTGTTGCTCAAAGTTCTTTATTATTCCTTCGTCAGATCTTGAGATTTTTTTTTTTTTTGCAGATGTGTTTCCTGCTGCATTTCCTCGACAATTCTCATTCAGTTTCTTGAGTTTCTTTGTGTGTCTTTATCGTTCATTCTTGAAAATTCCATCATAGGCTTCAGTTTTCAACAACTTTTGAATTTTTTGATACCCTTTTCAACTCATACTAAAGGGTATTTTGGCCATATTCAAGAGAATAAATAGGTTAAACCGTAAGGCTGGACTGGTTCGTGAATGTGATGTAAGTTAAAGGGTGGCAATCGTCCGGTCAACAACTTATTAAGGTAACTGGAATCGGGTTAAAGTACAGGGGTGGTACGTATCAATTTTCTAAAAATCTTTATCAAAGATGCGGCTTAAAAAAAATTAGGAAAAAAGACGGCTACCTTGCCACTAACTTACCTTAATGACAGTTGATCACCAATATTTTTTGAAAAAACAATTATCTCCCCTAAAAATATTATTAAAATACAAATAGACCCACACCGTTAAGAATATTTCATTAAATACTAACAGTGGGAGGTCAATTTTATTTTAATGACCAAATTAGCCTCTTCTCTTTCCTTCTCCTTTTCTATAATTTTTTTTCTTTTTTTTTTTCTCCGCTCTTACCCTATCTCTGTCGAATCTCATTCTTAAGGTTTTCATTGATCTTGGGATGGGTTTGTGTACCTGCCCTTCCCTTGTTGATTTGTCAATGAATGCTTCTTATTGTTTCTTTTATTTCGATCATTTCACCTTTTGGGTATGCAACATGTCTTGTAGAGCATCTCTAACCCAGAAATTTCGAAGTGAAAGATTCTGCAGAAGAAGCTGAGTTGGTGAAAGATGTTCCATTGCAGTTGCAGGTTTAGGTGAAGGATTTTTCGGGGAATTTAAGTCATTTTTCTGATGACCTCTATGCAAGCATGGAAGCTCCAGCTCTACCCATTCGTAATTCCAGTTTTGCCCGGTAGAACCCCACATCCTCAGTAGCAGTGGCAGTAGCTTCTTCTGACCTTTTACTCCCTCCAGACCTTCAGTAGCTCCCATGCCGTTCTGCCAGTGATTTTGCCGCGCTCTGCCTCTCTTTTTCTCTTCACATTCTGCATCTCCCTCTCCCGCCCCCTATCTTTTGCTTCTTTGAAATGGAACATCTCCTACCACCACCACACCTTCCGCCTCTCTACTGAGTCCCTGGCCAAGTGCCCAGTTTCACTACAACTGTAACATCCACCACCGTAAACAACCCCCTTCCCTCCGACCATCATCGTAAATGCCATGTTGATGCCATTAATAGTCCTTCTGCTTATCCTGCCCTGTGGAAGAACTTGGAGGAGATTCTTGGATCAGTTTGACCTTAAAAACTTTAAGGAGATTAGGAGTGAGTGAACGGAGATTAATATGGACATTCTCCAACATTTGTGCTTGTGGAAGTAATCACAGATATATGGAGTAATTGCAAAGGATCTGAGGAATTTCAAAGAATTTCAAAGATGGGGTTTTTCGTTGGTGGGATTGATGTGGATCAAGGAGAATTGGGGACCCTTTTGCCTCCTCTCCGTCACTCTCTTCTTCTTAACCGATTTTTTTTTTTTTTTGGTAAATTCTTAGCAAGTTTTGGGTTTCTTCGATCAGTAAAAACCGCCTTGGATACCAACACTTTGGTTTACAAGGGTTGTGCCAGTCAATCATTCTCAGATCCCAGTTACTCACAAACTCTCTTTTAGCTTTTCGCTTCTCTTACTGCTCAAGCCTCTCAGGTGGCCTTCTTCAAAACCAGCACAGGTGGAACAGGGGAGATCTCACTAAGAATTTACCCAAAAAAAAAAAAGGGGGCTAAGACGGAGAGGAGGCAAAAGGGATTTGTAATAAAACCCATCTGTAGGATGCTTCTCTCAAATCATCGTTGATTCTTGTTGATTACCTTTTGGGATGAGAAGAAACATTAATAAGTTTTTAAACTAATAAAACGCTCAAGGGTAGAGTTGTCTACAAAAAATATAATTTTAATACCGTTAAAAATTGGGGCCGTTTGTCTTTTCTAAAAACTTGGGTGTTCAATTGTCATTCAGGTAAGTTACAGGGGAGGTAACTGTCTTTTTCCCAAAAAATTAAAAAATTGTGCGACAATAATACATTTATGTGTTTAATACGGTTCATCTTGTTCTCTTTGGATTCATTTTTATTTTTGTTATTTATTTATTTATCAAAAATTATTTTTGAAAATCATTTTTAATAAAAATAAATAAAATGCCATTTGCTATTCACAATTAAAAGTAGATTATATAAAGAAAAACAAGGAATCTAGTATCGTATATCGATACTGTATCAGTCAGTTGAAATTAAGAGAGGTATCGTATCGTATCATGGATACGCACGGATAAGCATGGATACGGGGCTAGATACGCACAAAAATGATTAAGGAACATACAAAACCCAATTGTAAAGCATAAAAACATTATAATTAGCAACATTGAGAAAGAAAATATTTTTTACATCATAGACACACATGATTATGGGATAGGATACCCACAAAAATGATTAAGGATCATACATAACACATTTTTAAAGCATAAAAATATAATAAATCTATAATTAACAACATTAAGAAGGAAAGTGTTTTTTACATGTATATTACTCAGCTAATTCCATGTCGAGTGACCACCTGGATCGAACTCTGATTCATAATGGGGAGTAAGAGGTGCAACCAATATTATTTGGAATGTATCTCTTATCCATGTACAGTAGGTAAACCAATCCATATGTTGATTATAGAAGGTAGTAAACTGGTAGTAGAAACGTGCATACTCTTCTGAACTCGACATTCTCGTTTCTGAGACCCATTATTCTCAGTTTGACTTCTATTTGAGGTACTACTAGCGTCGATGTTCACCATTCTTGATCCATTGTCTGTAGCAGAACTCATGCTCATTGACTCCATTTCATATGTAATCATATTAGTATCATCATCATGGAGTTATCACCTATCCTTCCCCTTCCCCTTCCCCTTTCGGCTGTAACTCCTTTATTGTAAGCGACCACCATGATCATCATCTTGAGTTGTATGAGTATATCATGCCTCCTCTGTAAAGTGCACCGGATCATATAATTGCATACCACCACCACTACCACCAGCATCACTTCCACCACTGACCCCACCACCACCATTACCACCACCATAGTCATCATCATCATCATCATCACCACTCTCCTCAAAAATATTGCCTCCATATTTAGCTCCAGACCTCGTCCTTCTGGCATCACCATCAGAGGGGGACGAAGTACTCTCACTTTGGACTTCATCTTGTGTTTGTGATGGTGGTTGTGTTCCGTCCTCTTCATTTAGTTGACGAAAGATGTCATCTATTAAAGGATTAGGTCTAATAGATTGTCTATCCTCATCAATCTCATCCATCACAAATGCTTTATCGGTGTCCTCTACCCATGCTTTAACTGGGTCATCTTCATCAAGCGCATGGGTCATGTCAAGTGGGTCGATGTAGGCTTCTGTCTCATTTGGCAGCTCCAATTCCATAAATTTTTTCATCAATCTCATGCTGTAGTGCACGTAGACCAGCTTCTACAGTTTTTGATGGCTGAAGCGGTTGCATAGTTTAGTATGTATAAGCCCAAAAGTGCTCCAGTTCCTTTCACAACCACTTGAGGAGGCCGTTTGGGACAAAATCAAGATTACAATCCTTCTCAAGTGTGGAGCACTTGTGTCATACTTAAGCCACCAATCAGCTGCACACAGAACAATATTTTCAATCAGCCACTAATTAGTTAAGTAAGACACCAATCAGTTAAGACAAAAATAATATGTCTGTTGTCTAACTTACCAAGAGCCATCTTGAATGCAGTAGCCTTAGCAACCCGATCACCAAGCATTCATGGAAAATTTTATTCTACAGTAGTTAAATAACTTTAGCAATCATAAAAGGTTTGTGCAACTAACATTTATGGAAAACAAAAGTGATTTTTGTTACATGTTATGTGGCCAACAAGGCATTACATGTATCTGGCTCCATTCTATTGATAACTTTTCCAACAGCTTCTATATATTTCAAGTCATACGCTAATCCAGAGTTTGAATATTGTTGATCCGGGTTTAAGTAATATGTTACACATCCCGATGTAAGATACATTAGAAATTTATAATTCAAATCCTAACCGATAAATATAAAAAGCAATAGTCTAAGACTAATGGAAACCAAAGTACACCTGCCATATGAATGTTGTAAGACCCGTGTCAATCTAACCCGGTCTTACCACCTTGAACCAGGTTTACCCATTATGGTCGAGTCAAATGGACCAAGGGCGTGAAGGAGATCGAGATCCCAGGTATCAAATCGACCCAAAAACACTAATTTTGAGGGGAGGGTCGCATACCCAGCTAAGCAGGGTCGGACCTCCCAAAGCAGAAAGTCAGACCCTCAATTTTGAAGGGAGGGTCGGACAGCTTAAGACCCTAGGGTCGACGGGATCATCGACCCTCCCATCGACCCTCGGTTACCGCAGAAAAGAGAAATTAGGAAATTTCCATATTTTTGAATGGGATTCTTTCCAAATCTCAGAGGGACTTATTTAGGATATTCCTAGTCTATTTAAAGGACGTCGCTAAGCCACTTTCACTCTTTTCACAACCCTAATTGAATTGAGAGAAAGAGAGGAGAAGGAAAAGAGGAAGAAGAGAGGCAAGCAAGAGAACTTAGCAAAAAGGAGAAGAATTTCAGAGAAGGAGTAATCTTTTCAGGTATGGATACTAATTCCATGAATTTCTACAGACCTTAGGTTAGTAATTGTTGAGAGGGTGATCTCGAAGAAATCCAAACCACCAATCTATGGTTAGGTTTCCATGGAAAATCATAGAAGAATGCATGAAAGCTATCTAGGTGGGTTATACATGGTTTCAGACCATGGAATGAATGTAGAATGGAATGTAGGAACAAGCCATAGGATCCCAAACACGAAGAATGGATTAAAAGAGGGAATTGGACCAAAGTGCACCAAGGGTCGCACCCAGGGTCGATAGACCATCCGACCCTAGGTATTCCTGACCATCGACCCTCAGCATTCAGGAAGTTCAGAAAGAGGGAAGGGTCGATAGACCCATCGACCCTAGCATCGACCCTACCTCCGACCCTCAGTTAACAACATTGTTTTTAATTCTGAATAAATTCTAATTAAATTCTATCGACTTTGTTAGGTCTTCTAGCAATATAATAACATTGTAAAGGTGATTCTAAAGCTTGGAAAAGTATCTATTAGCATGTTAAGGTGAGGAACCTTAACTCCAAACTAAATTGGTTAATAATAAACTGTTTTCTATTTTCTTGAGTCCAATGCTATGCTTGATTCTATGCGAATATGTTTGTAATGTGCATACAGCATGCCATCCAATATTTCTATTACTTGTTCATGCATATTTACTTTATTGTTTATAACATGATGATGATGATGATAGGAATAGGCATGTGCTTGTATGTGTGTGGTTGATGTGCTTGATGCGAGCGAGTATCAGGGGAGGTGTGATGAGAACGTCAATAAACGTTAACCTTTGGCGGGTCTCAGCACTTTAGCTCTATCTCTAACTCAAGTCTTGTGCATCAGCATCGTCGTATCGCCATTATTTTAGCAGAACTATTATGTCGTAGAGTATTAGGGGAGGTGGTCTCGGTCCTTGTAGTCTCTGACTCTACCGGGGGGCCTTAGCTCTATCTCTATGGGCATTCTGAGGGTTGCTGGGGTAAGGCCTTGGATATACTTTTTGGCATTAGGATTGGTTAGTTGCGAGCCCAGTTTACAGCCCTTGCCAATAGGGGCTTACGTGTTGGTATGGCAATATATAACAATAACCGTTAACCTTTGTTATATACTGTTCATGATTGGGTGCATGTGAGTTGACGATAAACGTGATCTTCGGGTAACGTCACACACTCGTGTATAAAGGCGGAGTCAATAAACGCGACCTTTGGCTACCTAAACCTTTCTATTGCATACTGTAAACTTTAAAACCGGACCAAAGATATAATTGACTTTTTGCATGCATATGTATTGTTGCATTGTTTTGGCTACTCACTGAGCCGTGTTGTGTGCTCACCCCTCGACGTCGAATATTTTTAGTTGATGATGCAGGTTATATGGTTGAAGATTTTGTAAATGCTTCTGCGTATGGGACGGTAGCGGCAATAGAAGCTGAAGCTGAAGTGGATACACACGACTCCTCTTGCGAGTGCAACTCGTGTGTATATGATTAGACATTTTATAGGTTTCTTTATTGGATTTATTCAGACATGTATTTGATATTTAATATTTATGTCTCAGTTGAATACAGAATAATTTGCTATTAAATTATTAATATCATTTAGTTTCTCAGTTCATCTTATTATAAGATTTTCGTTATTGTGTATTACTCTGATTATGATTATGGATGTGTGCAAGTTGGATAACGCGGGGATAGCCTATTTGAGATCCTGGTTGAACCGTTGATTATTTAGCGGTTCATCACACCATTCTGGTTAGACCAAAATTGGGGTGTGACAAATGTCATGTAACAACGTTCCTTCCCATCGGTTCTCTATAATCTTCAAATATTTTTTCTTGGATGATGGGTTCCATTCATTTAACTTATACCTTATCGTCCTTATTGTATCGACCAACAGTCTCATTGTTCGCTCCGTATCACCATTAACCAACTTAAGTAGAACAAATAGGGGCTTCATAATCTGAGTTACTTCATCAACCTTCTTCCAAAATTTTGTTGACATAAGGATTTTTGTCACCTCAGTCCCTATATTGGTTACATGATATGTACTCGACAACCATTCTCCACTGATTGCCATCTGGAGTAAACCTGCCTTTCCCTGCCCAAGGCTATCAAAGGCAACGTAGTTGGTTGCAAATCTTGTTGTTTCAGGCCTTATCAAGTCCCCTTGTGTGTGCTTCCTCATTAAAGCCAACACCCAACTGTGATTGTAAATAAAATTTGTCACCGTTCTTGCTTGACCAACCACCTTAGCCACCTTGGGCAACTCTCCAATATCTTTAAACATAAAATCAACACAGTGTGTAGCACAAGGTGTTCAAAATAAGTATTGCCTCTTCAGCATCAGGGTTAGTCCAACTTTTTGTAATTAACAACATTATCTGTAACAATCTAAACTACATTTTCCTCCCCAAGTTCCTCAACAACTTCATCCATTAATTTGAAGATATAATGTGCATCTTTCACGTGAGCAGATGCATCCACTGACTTGAGGAAGATGGAACGCTCATCACAGTAGACAAAAAAAGTTGATGATGGATAACCTTGTGGGCCCACTCCAACCATCACACACGATGGTTACTCCATATTGGGACCATTTTTGTTTGAAGGTTTCTATATATTCATTCACTTCACCCACTATGGCATCCAAGTAAGGGTTACCAATCTGATAAGCTGTGGGGGCCGTCACACCAGGTCGCTTTATCTCCCTCACCATTGCCTTGAAATAGGGATCTTTAGCCTTATGTGATGGGATAAATGCACTGTGGAACCATCCAACGATAGACTTTCCCATTCTCTCACTCATGGACTTAGAATACATTGACTCCTCTATCCTCTGTTGCCCTGCATCTCTTGGTTTGAAGGGCATTGAAGGAACCATGTCATGAATTTTTGGGCTTTTTCTCCTCTTGCCTCTCACTTGATCAAACATACCTCTTACACTGCTGGATTTACTCAATGAAGGTGGTTGCTTGCCCCTGCTTCTCTGTGTCCCACTACCACCAGCAACACTACCACCAACACCCTGAGACATATACCTTGTTAGCTGGTCCTCATTCCAATGTTTCTCTCCTTCCTCATGCCTTGATCTCCTAAGCACTTGCTGAATCTCATCTTCAGCATCCATATCGGACCCCTCATAATCCTCTAAATTTAAGTGACCCTCATCCTCCATAAGGTTTTCTATTATTCTCTCTACACCATCCTTCTTCTATTTTCCTTTTGCTTTTCCTTCAGCTAAGTGTTTTGTCGTTGCCCTGCTCACCTCCACTGGACATTTTGAGCACTTTTTGACATTGGCAAAACCCCTTGCCATGTGTTGCTTTTGCCGTATCACCCCACCACCATGATGTTCAGTGCCAAAGAAATTGTACTTTGTTTTCAATATATTATCGTTGATTTTAGTGCAATACAACCAACCCACGTCTTTGTTTGCCATATTCCTACACATCACACGTGTGATACGACATACGAGGTTAATATAAAATGTCAAACCTAGCAAACTATTTTCATTTAAAAAATAATTGGATTGTTTTCAATGATATGATGGATGATTTAAATTTTACAAGCAATGATGTGACATCTAAGATGAGTGAATTAAAGTGAGAATTCAAATGAAACAACAACTAACACTAGAATCCAAGGGCAACAAACACATGTAGCAAAATGAAAATGTAATCTATCAATTATATACCTTAGATTTTTTTTAGTACATAAGCAGAACCATGCTACCCAAATTAGGGCATTATTCAAAGTAGTCTAAAAATAAATATCATAACAAATTCCAGAATTGTCCAACTAATCAACATTCTCCATGTAAAAGAAACCAAACATAGCCTATATTTTGACAGGCATTCCTAGGACAATAATGATGACGATGCTCAAGAGCTCAAGTTGAAGGGCAGGCTCTTCCGAAAGCCCACATTTTGTTTCAATGTGGCCAAAAAAAAACTACCAAGAAGGAAAATTATATTTTACACAAATTTATGTAGAGATGCCCATTTGTGAAGTTTTCTCTATTTTTCTTCAGTTAAATTAGTACCCAAACACATAGGGCTTAGATTAATAAATGTCATATTCACCAAAATAGAATGCAACTTGTGCAAAGACCAAGAGGATGAAAGGGACAAATGACATAGGCATTAGGTTTTAATGGAAGCAGGTGCTTGATTTGGCTTCAGGGCAAGGCATCTAGGCATTTGCATTCTTCAGTAATCTTAATGTTTGTTTGGACCTTCTTCCTTAGATAGACCAAGTGAAAACTATGTTTTTTCCCTACCCATGCTTTGTCCTGGTTAAGGTTGTAAGACCCATATCGTACTAACTAGTCTTAGCACCTTGTATCAGGTCTTCCTATCATGGACGGGCCAAGCGGACCAAGTGCGTGAAGAAACCCCAAGACTAGGTATGAAATAGAACCCAAAATCATCTAATTAGGAGTGTGTGTTCGCATACCTAAACAGGTGTGGTCGACCACACCTCAGAATAATGCGACCACAGAAGTCTAGGACGTGTGGTCGCAGTTTTTGGTTGTGTGGTCGACGGGTTCTGCGACCCCACGTGCGAGCACACGAAGTTAAACAGACTCCATGATTAAGAAACCTTCCTAATCCAAAGGGGGCTCTTTCCTAATCTAAGTAGGACTCTATATGGAGGTTTTCCTCTAAATAAGTCAATGTGATCTTATGAGTCTCAAGATAACCAGAGGGATTTAAGGTTTTAATGAAAAAATTCCCCCAAGGAATCAACTCGGAATTCGGATTAAAGATGGAACCTAGGATAGATCATGGAGGAGATAGTGTAAGACCCGGTTTCCACACATCCGCCCGGGGGGAAGCATATTTTGAGACCAAACAAGGTTTTTTGAACTTGGTAAACTTGAACCCTACTTAAATACATTAATTGTTTAGTTCAAAATATAAAAAGAAATTAAAAAAGGGGGAGAGGGGAAAAAAAAGAAAAAAAGGGGGGGAAAAAAAAAAAAAAATAATTTAAAAAAAAAGAATTTTTTTTATTTAATAAAATTTTTTTTTTTTTTATTTTTAAATAAAATTTTTTTTTTTTTTTTTTTTTTTTTTTTTTTTTTTATTATAAAATAAGAAGGAGGAGGAAAGTAGGTAAAGGAAAATAAATTTTTATTTTTTTTTTTTTGGTTGGAGTGAGGGGGGGGAGAGGGGGGGGGGTTGAGTTTTTTTTTTTTTTTTCAAAAATTTTTTTTTTTTTTTTTCTCCATTTTTTTCCCTTATTTTTGTTTATTTTTTTTTTTTTTTATTTTTTTTTTTTTTTATCCCATCTTGCATTTTTTTTGGGGGGGGGGGGGGGGATTGTTAAAACGAGGAACGAGGGGGTTATAGGGGGGATAATCTTAAAAAAAAAAAAAAAGAACCCCACCCCCAAAATACATAATAGCGGAAGTCTTATAGTAAATGAACTGAGAACTCTAAATGTAATAATCATAATTAAAATATCAAGTTATTGTTGTATCAACGGAGACATAAATAAATAAAATATCAATTACATCCTTTTATAAATTTAAATAAAATTCTAGTAGAATACGCATGAGTTGCACTCGCATGACGGGTCATGCGTATCCTCCAAGTCTTCAGCTTCCATTGCAGCAATACATGCATACACCAGAGCATTCATATAATCTTCAACTGTAGTACCTGCATCATCAACTAAAAATATTCGACGTCGAGAGGGTGAGCACACATCATGGCTCAATGAGCAAACAAAACAATGCAACAAACATATGCATGCATTCAATTCATATCTTTGGTCTGGTAAATAAGTTTGCAATGTGCTATAGAAAGGATAGGTGGCCAAAGGTCACATTTATTGATGCAGCACCTCTATACACGAGTGTGTGAAGCCGCCCAAAGGTAACGTTTATTGTCGACCCACATGCACCCACCATGGACAATGTACACGCAAAGGTCATGTTTATTGCTGTACCCGTTGCCCATACCAATACGTAAGCCCCTCGTTGGTGAGGGCTCGAAACTGGGCTCGAACTAACCAATTCTAATGCCAATCAGTGTATCCAAGGCCTCACCCTAGCATCCCTCAATACGTCCATAAAGATAGGGCTAAAGCCCCCCGACAGAGTCAGAGACTACACGGTCTAAGATTACTTCCCCTCATACCCTACGACGTAATAGTTCTGCTAAGGTAATGGAGATACGACGATGTCAGTGGACAAGACTTGAGTTAGAGATAGAGCTAGAGTCCGAGGCCCCGCCATGACACCTCCCCGATATCGCTTGCATCAAGCACACCAACCACACACATACATCTACATGCCTATTCCTATCATCATCATCATCATCACATGTCATAACAATATTAAATATGATGGTAATAATAGAATATTGGATGAGGGTGGGCCAAATGGACCAAGTGCATGAAGGAAATAGCGACGAGCTACTCAAAGGTCAAATTAAAGCGGCCTTGACACTCAAAAATAGTAAAATAGGGGGTAGGGTCGCATACCCAAACAAGGCGGGATCGACCCCACCTCATTAGGAAGTCAGACCCCTGATTTTTAGAGCTAGGGTCGGACAATTTAGACCCTAGGGTCGATGGGATCTCCGACCCCCTCATCGACCCCAGGATCACCGATAGAAATCGTAAATAGGAAACTTTCTAAATTTAATGGGATTCTTTCCTAATCTTAATGGGACTTATTTTGAGAGATTTTCCTCTATAAATAGGACGTCCCTTAGCCTCTTTCACTCCTTTTGAAACCTTAATTGAAAGTGAGAGAAAAAGAAGAGAAGGAGAGTTGGAGAAGAAGACTAAGGAGAAGAAATTCAGAGAAATCTCTTAATCTCAGCAAGCTTAAGGTATGATTACATACTCCATAAATTATGTAAGACCTTAGAATAGTATATAAAGAGGGTATGATCTAGGAGAAATCCAAATCATCCATCCATGGGAAGATTTCAATGAAATCCATGGAGGGAATCATGGTAGACAAAGTAAGGAAGTAACCTGGAGTTTAAGCCATAGAACAAGCATAAAATGGACTGTGGCAGTAAGCCATAAGAACCAAACTTGAAAGATTAGACTGTAGAATGAAAAGGTTGACTCAAACCACGTGCGGTCGCACGTAGGGTCGATTAGGAATCGACCCTACCAGACCACGGGATCGACCCCTAGCTTTCGGGAAGTCCAGGGAGGCTGCGGTCGCACCTAGGGTTGATGGAACATCCGACCCTAGCATCGACCCTACACCCTGGGGTCGTAGAAAACTGCTACCCTACCTGCGACCCTAGCTTAACATCAAGCTTAAAACTGTCAGAATGAATTCTAACTAAAATCTATCGACTTGTTAGGTTTTTCTATTGATATAAAGGTGATATTTAGAGCTTGAAAGAGGATTTACACTCAAGCAAAGGTGAGGGAACAAGACCTAAACTAATTGGCTAATAATAAACTATTTTTATTTCTTGAGTCCAATGCCATGACTGATTCTATGCGTGTATGCTTGTAATGTGCATTCAACATGTCATCCAATATTCCTGCTATTAATGTTCATGCATATTTAATTCTATTTTATTTATAACATGATGATGATGATGATGCTAGGAATAGGCATGTGAATGTATGTGTGTGGTTGGTGTGCTTGATGCAAGTGGAGCATCAGGGGGAGGACGTGACATTGTGGTTCAGCCTGGTCACTAGACTCTAGCTCTATCTCTACTCAAGTCTTGTCCACTGACATCGTCGTATCACCATTACCTTAGCAGAACTATTACGTCGTAGGGTATCAGGGGAGGGGGTCTCGAACCGTGTAGTCTTCGACTCTGCCGGGGGGCCTTAGCTATATCTCTATGGACGTATTGAGGGATACTAGGGTGAGGCCTTGGGTACACTGTTTGACATTAGGATTGGTTAGTTGCGAGCCCAGTTTGCAAGCCCTCACCAGCAGGGGCTTACGCATTGGTATGGGTAGAGTATCAGGGGAAGTGTGATGCGGTGTGGTCCTAAGCACTTTAGCTCTATCTCTATTCCATGGTGGGTGCATGTGGGACGACAATAAACGTTAATCTTTGGGAGGCTTCACACACTCGTGTATAGAGGTGAGGCGGCCACCGAACCTTTTTAGCACATTGCAAACTTATATACCAGACCACAGATATGAATTGAATGCATGCATATGTTTGTTGCATTGTTTTGTTTGCTCACTGAGTTGTGATGTGTGCTCACCCTTTCGACGTCGAATACTTTTAGTTGATGATGTAGGTACCACCGTGGAAGATTATATGAATGCTTCTGTGTACGGACACGTGGCTGCAATGGAGGCTGAAGATATGGTGGAGACGCATGACTCCTCATGCGAGTGCAACTCATGCGTTTTCGATTAGATTTTTATTTGAATTATTAAGGAAATGTAATTTGATATTTTATTTACTTATGTCTCTGTTGATACAACATAATTTGATATTTTATTTATGATTATCACAGTTAGATCCTCAGTTCATTTAATATTAAGACTTCCGCTATTGTGTATTTATTCTGATTATGGTTGTAGATGTGTATGGTTTAATTTAAAAGGACACTGCCTATTAGAGATCCTGGTTGAACCGTTGGTTTATTAGCGGTTCATCACACCATTTTGAAAGGTACGGAATTGAGATGTGACAGATAGTGATTCAAAGTGAGATCTCAATCATAAAACCAGGGACAAATGCTAAGAGATTCATGGAGGAAATCTATTAGGATGATGGATTATGTAAAAATATAAATTTTAAGCCATAGAACAATTATAGGAAGGATCATGATGATAAGCCAAGGAATCAGAACATGAAGGAATTGAGTTGAGAGTGGAAAAGTCAACCATCACTCGTGTGGTCGCAGTTTGATCTACCACACGAGGCACATATGATCGACCACAAGCCCTCAGGAAAGTTCCAGGGAGGGTGTGGTCGCATGTGTGGTCGCCTGATATGTGACCACACGAGACACATATGATCGACCACACACCCTCGAGAAAGTTCCAGGGAGGGTGTGGTCGCATGTGTGGTTGCATGATATGCGACCACACATATCAACCACACGCCCTCGGGAAAGTTCCAGGGAGGGTGTGGTCGCATGTATGGTCGCATGATATGCGACCATACATAGCGACCATACACCCTGTGGTCGCAGAAACTGAAACCACAGGTGCAGCCACACCTGCGACCACTCAGCTTCTGGAATTTTGAATTGATGAAAATAAACTCTAATTTAAAATCTATAAATTTGTTAGGTTTCTAAGTGGTCTAAAAGTGATTTACAAAGCTTGGACGAGGAACAATCATCGACCAAAGGTAAGGGAACAAGACCTAAACTAATTGTCTAATAACAAGATGTTTTACTTATTGAGTCCAAATGCCATGAATGATTATATGCTTGTATGTTTGTAATGTACATTTCACATGTCATCTAATATTCCTGCTATTACTACTCATGCATATTTAATTCTGTTTATTTATAACATGATGATGATAATGATGTTAGGAATAGGCATGTGAATGTATGCGTGTGGTTAGTGTGTTTGATGTGAGTAGAGCATCAGGGGGAGGACGTGACACTGTGGTTCATCCTGGTCACCAGACTCTAACTCCATCTCTACTCAAGTCTTGCCCACTAACATCGTCGTATCGTCATTACCTTAGCAGAACTATTACGTCGTAGGGCATCAGGGGAGGTGGTCTCGAATCGTGTAGTCTCTGACTCTATCAGGGAGCCTTAGCTCTATATCTATGGACGTATTGAGGGATGTTGGGGTGAGGCCTTGTATACACTGGTTGGCATTAAGATTGGTTAGTTGCGAGCCCAGTTTGCAAGCCCTCGCCAATAGGGGCTTACGTGTTGGTATGGGCAGGGCATCAGGGGAAATGTTATGCGGTGTTTGATCCGGATACTTTAGCTCTATCTCTATTCCATGATGGGTGCATGTGGGACGGCAATGGTGTTTGATCCATTGGATGGATTTACACACTCGTGTATAGAGGTGCGGCGGCCACCAATCCTTTCTATAGCACATTGCAAACTTATAAACCAGACCAAAGATATGAATTGAATGTATGCATATGTTTGTTGCATTGTTTTGTTTGCTCACTGAGCCATGATGTGTGCTCACCCTTTCGACATCGAATATTTTTAGTTGATGAAGCAGGTCCTACCATAGAAGATTATATAAATGCACCAATGTACAGACATATTGCTGCGATGGATGTGGAAGCTATGGTGGAGTCGCATGATTCGTTGTGCGAATGCAACTCTTGTGTTTTCGATTAGATTTAGTTGTTGGATTATCAGAACATGTAATTCATTATTTTATTTTATTTTATGTCTTGAGTCATTTGGATATAATTTGATAATTAATTACGTTATCACTGTTAGATACTCAGTTCATTAATATTAAAGACTTCCGCTATTGTTTATTTACTCTGATTATGGTTGTGGTTGTATCTGATTTAATCAAATGGATACGGCCTATGCGTGATCTTGGTTGAACCATTGGTTTATTGGCGGTTCATCACACTATTCTGGTTGGTTCAGAATTGGGTGTGACAAAGGTGGAGAGCATGTGTTGACTTGCTTGGGCCCACATTCTATTTGGGATGGTGTTCCACTTATTTTTCATTTCAATATATCCCAACACCATAGTCTTCCACATATTTGGTATTTTTTTTTCTCTTTAACCATCAGTAGTTAATATGTTACTTGCATTAACAAATGTCATGTTCGGGCCAGCTAACCCATATAAGAATGAAATGACTCTTAAACTCTATTTTTTATTTTTGCGTAAAAGAAACTGATTCTATCATTCTCTCTCATATCATTATTGATGGCACTTTCCAGCTAGCTGGGTCTTGGTGATGAATTTTTTAATTTTCATGATAGATGACTCAAAGATCACAAAAATAAAAAACTATAAAAACAAATGTTGATAAAAATTGTTTTCAAATTTTTCTTACACACATGTTGATCATGTTGATATAATGTCAAATTTTTAAAAACTTTTCTTTTTCTGCAACATCTCAATATGAAATCAAATGATTTAATAAAAAAAGAAAAATTGAGAGCACAGAGAGCAGAGAGCAGAGAGAGTGAGAGCAAAGAGAGACGGTAGATAGAGAGAGAGAGCAAAGAGTAGAGAGAGAGCAGTGAGCTGAGAGGTATTATATATCTATTCTTTTAACCAAAAAATAAAAAATGCTGAGAAGTGAGAACAGAGGAGAGAACAGAGAGCAGAGAGCAGAGAGAGAGAGAGAGAGAGAGTAAGACCTGCACTCCACTAACCCGCTTTAACCGTGTCGTGTCAGGTCTTCTTATCATAGCAGGATCAAGTAGACCAACCGCGTGAAGATGGACCACAAGACCAGGTATGAAATCGACCCAAAACACTTAAAATCAAGTGTATGGTTGACTACCTGGGTAGGTATGGTAAACCATACGATGGCAAATAAAGACCACGGATTCTGCAACCATACCATCCGACCTTACGACCCCAAACCAAACTCCGAGTTTGGAAACTTTCCAAATAAAAGGAGGATCTCTTTCCTATTATTGGAGAACCTTATATGAAGAGTTTCTCTCTATATAAATGACGTTCCTCAACCCTTTTTCACTCTTTTGGAACACTATCAAACCCCAGAGGAAGAGAAGGAAGAGAAGGAGAAGGCTGAGAGAAGAGTTCTACAAACTCTCTACAACAAGTAAGGTATAAACCTTGTCTCTGTAGCCTTAAAACATCAAGAGTAGGAATTTCTAGTGTAATTGTAATACTAAACCTAATGTAAGGATTCAGTTATGGGATTCTCTGAGCAAACCTTAAGAAGAGATCATGGAGAATGGGTTAGAGCAATTAACATGATAAAACTAAGAGTTTTGGCCTTAGAATGATCACTAGGGAGCACCCCGTTGATAAGCTTAGAGGAGGAATTCGTATTGAAAGCAAGAGACCACATTACACTCGTATGGTCGTAGATATGGTTGACCATAGTAGGACCAGAGTATTAACCATAGGCATTCAGGAAGAATCCAGGAACCGTATGGTCGCAAGTGTATGGTCGCATATAGTGCAACCGTAGGGTATCGACCGTACGTGGTAAGGTCAACACAACATGAGACCATAGACCCAATCAGTCACCTAGCAGTGATCTGTTTCTATTTTCGACTACTGTAACATGTTACACATAAAGTCTAACTTAAATTCATGTAACTTCTAGGTTACTAAATTGATTCAAAGAGAGTTATAAAGCTTGGAAGGAGATCGAGCTTTGCTAACAGGTGAGGGAACAAGACCTAAATTAATTGAATAATAATAAATTGTTATTTTATTGAGTCCAATGCCATGATTGATTCTATGCTAGTATGCTTGTAATGTGCATCTTACATGTCATCCAATATTACTGTTATTATTGTTCATGCATATTTACTTATGTCTATTTGTTACCATGTTGGTTGATGATGATAAGGACGGGCATGTGATTGTGTATGTGTGGTTAGTGTGTTGGATGCGAGTGGGGCATCAGGTGGAGGACGTGGCATTGTGGTCTCTGACCTGGTCCCCAGACTCTAGCTTTATCTCTACTCAAGTCTTGCCATTAACATCGTCGTATTGCCATTACCTTAGCAGAACTATTATGTCGTAGGGCATCAGGGGAGGTGGTCTCGGACCGTGTGCTCTTTGACTTTAGCGGGGGGCCTTAGCTCTATCTTTATGGGCATATTAAGGGATGCTGGGGTGAGGCCTTGGATAGACTGGATGACATTTAGGATTGGTTAATTGCGAGCTCAGTTTGCAAGCCCTCGCCAATAGGGGCTTACGTATTGGTATGGGTAAGGCATCAGGGGAAGTGTTGGCGGTGTGTAACCCTGACACTTTAGCTCTATCCCTATTCCATGGTAGGGTGGATGTGGACAACAATGGTGTTTGATCCACTGAGTGGGCTTATACACCCGTGTATAGAGGTGCGGTGGCCGCCAAACCTTTCTATAACACATTGCAAACTTTAAAATCAGACCAAAGATATGAATTGAATGCATGCATATATTTGTTGCATTGTTTTGTTTTGCTCAATGAGCCGTGATGTGTGCACACCCTTTCGACGTCGAATATTTTTAGTTGATGATGCAGGTACTACTGTCGAAGATTATGTGAATGCACCGTCATATGGACACATGGCGTTTATGGACGTAGAAGTTGTTGAAGATGCGCATGATCCTTTATGCGAGTGCAATCAATGCGTCTTTGATTAGTTTAGTTATATTTTGGTTAACGGACATTTTTTTTTATGTTTTGAGTTACTTAGAGATAACTGGATTCAATATTTATTTATCATTGTTAGATACTCAGTTTATTAATTATAAAGACTTTCGCTTATTTATTTATTATCTCTGATTAATACTGAGGAATGTGTGTATGGTTTGATATGGTGGGTACTACTTAAATGAGATCCTGATTGAACCGTTGGTTTACTGATGGTTCATCACACTATTCTGGTTAGTCCAGAATTGAGGTGTGACAGAAAGAGATAGAGAGCAGCGAGCAGAGACCAAAGAGAGAGAGTAGAGAGGTATTATATTTATATATCTAATTTTTTAACCAAAAAAATAAAAAATAAACTCAAAGATTACCAATGAGTAGCAAAGATGGTAGATCAGTGGTCTACACATCTTATACAAGTAGTAGAAGACCAAAGGATTCATTTTTGGGGGGAAAATTCAAATTTGTACTGTTCTTCAAAAAATTCTCAAATCGAACCACAAATTAGTGTTTAAATCCATGTATGTAGCATGCATTCACCAAATATGACCATACTTCATTGATTCATGGGAAGAAACAATACAAAAATTGATTTATTTTAAAAAAAAATAAAGTTGAAACTCATACCTTCACTGTTTTCCTCCCTTTGAGCTTGAAGAGATGATTTCAGGCTCTAATCTTCACAAAAACCAAGTTTCTTGCTACCTTTCCAGTCGTTTTAGGGCTTAGAATCAAAGCCCTAAGTTTTTTTTGGAAGAAAATGAAGTTGCAGAGAAGGAATGAAGCTCAAATGGTTATTGGCTTCTTAGAAAAACGTCGTTTTTGCAGATATTCGATACTGCTCGATACTAAGAGCGCGTATCGACCAATAACGACCAGTAGTTCGATACTGGTCAATACAGGTTGGTTTTTTTTTAAAACCATATTTAAAGTGTATCGATACACTCGATATTGTATCGAGTGTATCGAGGCGTATCGAGCCCATACACCTCGATACGCTCGATATTGTAATTTTTTTAAGAATTGAGAGATGAATCGAGGGGTATCGTATCGACTAGTGTCGATACCAATATGATGGGCCGATACGGGGCGTATCATGTCGATACTTAATTCCTCGATGAAAAATAGATTTGGTATTCTATTAAAAATAAAAATCTATTTTTATTTCTTCAAGTTGCAAAATTTTCAAGCTATGATATCTTGTGAAATTCTTACTAGATCGAAATGAAATTTGGACACCCTTACCCTTTTTTTCCTAGACTTGAAATCCACTGGATCTGATCGGCAGTTAAATGGTTGGAAAAGTACAATTGAGGTGGTCGAAATCTGGTCTAGGGGATCCCAAACTCAAAGTCTTCTTCTTCGTCTCTTTAAAGAGTTGTGTAATACAGATAGGGAAATAATGGATATACTTTTCATTAGAATGAAAAGGTTACATGACACATGTACTTATATTGTCTAACACGTATACTAAATCTAAGCTAATGACAAAATGGAAAACTAACACTTTAAAATTTTATATATACACAATTATTCAATATGCCCCCTCAAGAGTAGATGGAGGTGGAAGCCGAAAGCTTGTCGATGAGAAATGAAAGTGGACCTTGGCCCAATGCCTTAGTCAACAAATCAGCCCGTTGATATTTGGAGCGAATATGAAACGGTTGAATCATTTCCGTTGTATCTTCTCTCTATTAAAGTGACAGTCCACTTCAATGTGTTTAGTACATTCGTGAAACACCGGGTTAGCTGAAATGTGTATGGCAACTTGATTATCGCAGTAGACCAGTATAGGAAACGAATGAGAGAAACCCAAATCATGAAATAACAACTTTAGCCAAGTGAGCTCACATGAGAGCATAGCAAGGGCACAGTACTTTGCTTCAGGGGAAGAGCGTTTCATTGTGGGTTGTTTCTTGGTTTTCCAAGATATTGGGCTAGAACGAGAAAAAAAAATGATAATACTCTGTTGTGGACCACCTAGTAAGCAGCTGGCCCAATCATGATCACAATAGCCCATACTGACTGGGGAAACCTTATGAGTCATATGATCCCAAGTAAAAGTGCTCTTTTAAGATAGCGGATAACCTAAGTAGTAGCTTGAAGATGCGGTTGACGTGAAGCATGCATAAATTGACTCAATATATGCACCGAAAAACAGAGGTCGGGCTTGGTCACAAATAGATATGTTAACGGACCAGCAAACGTTGGTACACAGTTGGATCAACTAATAATGAGCCTGTCTCATTGTCAAGTTTAAGATTCTGCTCCATTGGAAAAGAGCTCGGTTTACTTGCAAGAAGTTCAGAATCTTTCAAAATATCAAGTGCATATTTCTATTGAGTAAGAAGAAGCCTAGCAGAGGTTGTAACAACTTTAAATCCTATAAAGTACGTAAGGCGGCCCAAATCTATAACATGAAATGATTTTTGTAAATGGGCTTTTTGTTTGAGCTATATGGGCATCAGTAGTACTGATGATAATTATGTCATCAACATACACTAGAATTGCAGTAAATATAGGCCCATTATGATAAGTAAACAGTGATGCATCAGCTAAAGATTGAGAGAAACCCATTTGTAATGCAGTAGCAACGAATTTCTGATTCCATTGTCTAGGGGCTTGTTTATGCCCATATAAGGATTTTTTAAGTCGACACACCCTATCAAAGGCTAAAGGAGCACCATTAACAGTGTACCCTGGTGGGGGAGTCATTAACACTTCCTCTTCAAGAACACCGTGAAGGAAGGCATTTTCAATATCTAGTTGGTAAAGTGCTCACCATTATATGTAGCAAGGGTAATGAGACAACGAACGGTTATTAGCTTTACAACCGAGGAAAATGTTTCGTGAAAATCTAGGCCTTCTAGTTGAGTGAAGCCCTTGGCCACTAAACAGGCCTTGTATCTTTCAATTTGCCCATTTGTATGCCTTTTAATTTTAAAAATCCACTTACAGCCTATAGCCCGTTTACCAAAAATAAGAGGCCCAATAGTTCGTGTCTTATTTTCAAGCGCCCAATAGTTCGTGTCTTATTTTCAAGCAAGGCACTCTTTTCCTCAGACGTGGCTTTTTGCCATTCTGGAAATTTTCTTGCATGATTGTAGGTGCGTGGTTCAATATCCAAACAAAAGTTTGATAACAAAGTCTTATAAGAAGTGTTGGAATGAAAACACAAGTGAGATTGAATAGGATATACAGCACATGAGGAATTTGAAGATGATGCTAAGGTGGATTGATGAGTGATCGAATTACACACAAAATCCCGTAGATGAGTATTGGACCTACTAACCCAAGTGGTTCGACAAAGAACAGGCTCAATAATAGATTTAACAACAGCTTCAATAACAAGTTCTATAACAGGTTCAGTAATAGACTCAGGTCCACCTATAGTAAGATTATGCTGAGGTGTAGTTACAGTATTACCCGGTGGGTGCAGTTGTATCAGAGACCACTAGTTCAGGAACAGATGATGAGAAAAGATCACAATTAGGGGAAATAACAGGTTCGGGAGGTGGAAGTGGTTGACGTGGATGAGAAGTACAATCAGGAATAGAGATAATGGTTACTAGCTTTACAACCGAGGCAAATGTTTCATGAAAATCCAGGCCTTCTAGTTGAGTGAAGCCCTTGGCCACTAAACAGGCCTTGTATCTTTCAATTTGCCCATTTGTATGCCTTTTAATTTTAAAAATCCACTTACAGCCTATAGCCCGTTTACCAAAAATAAGAGGCCCAATAGTTCGTGTCTTATTTTCAAGCGCCCAATAGTTCGTGTCTTATTTTCAAGCAAGGCACTCTTTTCCTCAGACGTGGCTTTTTGCCATTCTGGAAATTTTCTTGCATGATTGTAGGTGCGTGGTTCAATATCCAAACAAAAGTTTGATAACAAAGTCTTATAAGAAGTGTTGGAATGAAAACACAAGTGAGATTGAATATGATATACAGTACATGAGGAATTTGAAGATGATGTTAAGGTGGATTGATGAGTGATCGAATTACACACAAAATCCCGTAGATGAGTATTGGACCCACTAACCCAAGTGGTTCGACAAAGAACAGGCTCAATAATAGATTTAACAACAGCTTCAATAACAGGTTCTATATCAGGTTCAGCAATAGACTCAGGTCCACCTATAGTAAGATTATGCTGAGGTGTAGTTACAGTATTACCCAGTGGGTGCAGTTGTATCAGAGACCACTAGTTCAGGAACAGATGATGAGAAAAGATCACAATTAGGGGAAATAACAGGTTCGGGAGGTGGAAGTGGTTGACGTGGATGAGAAGTACAATCAGGAATAGAGATAACTGGTTAAAGGAAAACAATAGGAAAAGCAGAATCAAAAGTAGGAGCTGAGACATTTGATGAGGGAGAAAAAGGAAAAGAATTGAACATCCCTACTTGTAAAAATCAAATGAGTAGATAAGTTATACACCATTTATCCTTTTGATTTATAGGATACCCCACAAAAATATAAGGTGTTGATCTAGGAGACAGTTTATGCCTATGGGGTGAATGATTTCAAGCATAGCAAAGAGAACCAAATGTTCTAAAGTGATCATAACTGGGAGGTTTATTGAATAACAATTCATAAGAAGATTTGCTAGATAACAAAGGAGTATGCAATCGATTTATTATGTAACAAGCTATGAGTACACACTCACCCCAAAAGGTCAAAGGAAGATGAGCTTGAAACCGTAAGGATCTAGCAACTTGAAGCAAATGACGGTGCTTAAATTCTATAACTCCATTCTGCTGAAGGGTGTAGACATAGGTCAACGGATGCACAATACTGAGGGAGTGAAATAAATTTTGCATAGAGGTTGCAAGAAATTTTGACCCATTATCAGTCTTAAAGAATTTTATTTGCACAGAAAAATGAGTAGCAATGAGATGGAAAAAATTGGACAAAATATGAAAAGTTTCAGATTTATACTGCAAGAGGAATACCCATGTCGTACTTGTGTAATCATCTACAGTACCCAAAAAATAAGAACAACTAGCATGAGAAAGAGTCGAGTATGGACCATAGGGATCACAATGAAGGAGTTCAAAAGGTAAAGAAGTTTTGGAAGTACTAGATGGAAAGAGGAATCAGGTGTGCTTTGCCAATGGGCATACATCACAAAAGCCATTATAAGAATGTAAGGTAGGAAGGTGTACATAATGGGGGAGAGATGACCCAACCTGAAGTGCCACACTTTGGGGGAAACCGACAATGGTACAGTAGGGGCAGGTTCATAGTAGTATAGTCCGTCATGTAGCAGCCCTACTTCAGTCACCATCTTCGTGGATAAGTCTTGAAAAACACAGAAGCTTGGAAAGAAAGTTATAGATTAGTTTAAAGAACTAGTAATTTGACTTACTGATAGGAGATTAAAAAAAAATTTGGGTATGTGAAATACATTTTGTAGAACAATAGAAGAAGATAAAGTTCGATCACCAACATTGGTTATGGGATAGGTACTCCCACTAGGAAGAAGAACAGGTGGATGACTATTAAATGAAATAGAACAAGATAAGGAAGATGAGAATGGGGAGAAATGATGACGGCCACATGAATCAATAACCCAGGACTGTAAAGATGGAATATTAAGAGTAAAACATAGGTTGGAAAGTGAATTGTTCATACCTGCAAAATTTGCAGATGGTGGAGATTGGTTTAAATAAAACATGAGTTGCTGATATTGTGTGGTTGTTAGGGGAGGCAGTGGTGAACTAGCAGACGATGGTAAAATGGGGTTAAGTGAAGACATGCTTGTCTATGTTACAGGGACCATGGAATCATTAAGCAATGGTGTATCTATAGAAATTTTTGACGCCATAAGTAGTTGTGGTAACTGTGGTGCCCGAGCATATATGGGAGGTTGATGGCCAGACCCTAGTAGAAACCCATGGATGTCATAACTAGTCTTTGGTATGACCTTACTTGTTGCAATGAGAATAGAGAGGTCCTCAAGAAGAATTTCTTGAATCAACAAAGATCTTGAATCTGACGTAACAGTACCAGTGTTTCTTTAATTTCCTGTATTACTATGATGAACAGCACATACCATATTCTTTGGATTAGACTGTTGAATAAAAAGACCCCTATGGCGTTCTTCCTAGAGAACAAGTGAATAAGCCTTGGCAGATGAAGGCAGAGGGTCCATTGTGAGAATTTGTGTACGAACAGTTCCAAACACATCATTTAGACCCATCAGAACTTTGTAGACTCTTTCAATTTGAACTTGCTCCAAGAGCTGAACAACCACAACTACAGTTGGGTAGATGAACATGGGATCTCAATTCATCATAGAGTATCTTTAACGTAGAATCGTAGCCTGAAACCAATAATGAGTCCTGCCTAAGAAGAGAAATCTTTCTTTTGAGATCATATACCTGAGGACCATTATCTTGAGAAAAACGACGTTCAAGATCAAGCCAAAGATCATGAGAGGTGTTGGCATACAGAATGTTATCATGAAGCTACTTCATGAGACTATTGTATATCCATGAGATGACCATAAGGTCACACTGGTCCTAGACTGCAGCTTATGAGGAATTTAGAGTAGGATCAGGTCGGGGAAAGGTACCATCAACAAATCCGAATTTGTTCTTAGCCCCTAATGCAACTCGCATTGCTCTCTTCCACGAGGAATAGTTGTTGCCGATGAGGAGCTGCGTGACCAAGATGTGTCATGGATTATCTGAGGGATACAATAACAAAGAAGAAAATGATAGACTCATACTCGAACTCAAACTCAAACTCATGGTAGAAGACATTCGTGAATAATGAAGTGTGAAATGGTGACACAGAGGAAATTGAATCGAAAGACTTAGGAAGACTTGCAAACGAAATTGAACTAACAAATTTAAGAAGAATTGTAGAGGAAATTCAATGAAAATTTTTGTAGAAATTTGAAACCCTAAAGACAAGAGCACGAGCAGATTCGAGAACTCAAAAGATTAGGGTGAGTGAAACCCCAAAGAAACAATAATTGCGGACAATACAGATCGTGAAGAATAGAGACAATAAGAATTGCAAGAACTTGCAAGTAGATTGTGAAATAGATGAGACCAGATGAACAAGTTAGACGAAAACATTTAGAGGCAGTACTGATCAGGAAGAAAATCCAAGAGCTCAAGCAAAGATTTGCAGGAAAAAAATCGATGAATGCGCTCTGATACCATGTCAAATGGTAACATATAGAGAGAAAGAATGGGTTTGAAAGAACTTTTCATTAGAATGACAAGGTTACATGACACATGTATTTATACTGTCTAACACGTACACTAAATCTACGCTAAGAACAAAATGGTAAACTATATATATATATATATATATATATATATATATATATATATATATATATAAAACAAAGGTTTTCCTTGGTGTCGTTGGGTCTACGCTAGGGATAGGTTCAGGGGAGAGGGGGGATGTGGTTTTGTTTAGGAGAGATGGACAAAGGGTTTGCTTTTGGATCAAGGTAGGAAAACCAATGGGGGAAGGTAAAGAAGGACACAACTTGTTAGAGATAGGTTTACATCGAATAACGGGGTTTTTGGGATTAGGTTTTTTTAGTGGCTGAAGAGACAAGCAAAGGGGAGGAATGGTTGACCTGACGATTATGAGAGGGTAAGTGGGCCTTACCCGAATAGGAGATAGGGAGTGGTCTATCGTAACTTGATCCAGGGGTTGTAACAAGGATTCCTCAAGCACTGTAGCGTCTTGGCCAACTTCTACCAAGTTTTGAAGCACTGTAAAGGTATTGGCAATGGAAGCACGGTGCTTAGATCGTGCTCAACTCCTCCTGCAGATTCAAACTGCTGCCTAGCATGATGACAAGAGATAGTTTCCCTCATCATGCTTCCTTGGTTCTATTGTTTCCCACCAACCCTCTGTTCATTACCACTAATGGAATTGCAGGCAAACAAGGGCAGTGGCAACATCAAGACCCAAAGTGATGGCTTTCATGACAGCTTCATTGATGATATCCTCAGAGGATAGTGCTGACCAAAGTTGGGGAGAGGCAGAGTTCCACTACCTATTTTTGGATGCGGTTAGGATACCTAGGTTGCCCCATAGAAGACCCGAACAACCTAGGATCCACACATTTGTTGTGATCTACCAACCACACCAAACATTATACATATGCAATATCCACAATAATCAAGTAAAGAATCATAGATAAATAGCAGTGGAAGCATAATTCATAAGTAACTAGATGCCATCTAAGTTGTATCAATATCATAAATAAAATTTTGTTATGCTATAAACCAACATTTGTTTACAAAACGTACCCAATAGTGTATCCATATACAAGTAACCAAAAAAGAGTAAATCTAAAACAAAAACTAACATAGATAGATTTCCAATGATCTATCAACAGATCTACAGGTAAGAGAGAGGGAGTTGTTGTCACACCCCAATTCTGGTCTAACCAGAATGGTGTGATGAACTGCCAATAAATCAACGGTTCACCCAGGATCTCACATAGGTCGTACCGACCATATCAAACCACACACACATTCCACATTAATAATCAGAGGTAATAAACAAATAAGCAAAAGTCTTACAGATATTGAACTGAGAGTCTAACAGTGATAGATAAGTATTTAATCCAATTATCTCCAAACCACAAGACATAAAAATAAATAATCAATTACATATCCGCTGTTCAAATTATAACTAAACTTAAGCAAAACACATTGGTTGTACTCGCATGATGAATCATGCGCATCTTCTTCAGCTTCTACATCCATCGCAGCAACATGTCCATACATCGGCACATTCATATATTCTTCAACGGCAGGACCTGCATCATCAACAAAAAATATCCAACGCCGAAAGGGTGTGCACACATCACGGCTTAGTGAGCAAACAAAACAATGCAACAAACATATGCATGCAATCAATTCATATCTTTGGTCTGGTTTATAAGTTTGCAATGTGCTATAGAAAGGTTTGGTGGCCGCCGCAACTCTATACATGAGTGTGTGAATCCGTCGAATGGATCAAATACCATTGTCATCCCACATGCACCCACCATGGAATAGAGATAGAGCTAAAGTGTTCGGATCAAACACCACCAACACTTCCCCTCATGCCCTACTCATACCAATACGTAAGCCCCTACTGGCGAGGGCTTGCAAACTGGGCTCACAACTAACCAATCCTAATGCCAAACAGTGTATCCAAGGCCTCACCTCAGCATCCCTCAATACATCCATAGAGATAGAGCTAAGGCCCCCCAGCAGAGTCAGAGACCACACAGTCCGAGACCACCTCCTCTGATGCCCTACGACATAATAGTTTTGCTAAGGTAATGGTGATACGACGATGTTAGTAGACAAGACTTGAGTAGAGATAGAGCTAGAGTCTGGTGACGAGGTCGAAGACCACCATGCCACGTCCTCCCCTTGATGCTCCACTCGCATCCAACACACCAACCACACACATACATTCACATGTCTATTCCTAGCATCATCATCATCATCATGTTATAAATAAACGGAATTAAATATGCATGAACAGTAATAGCAGGAATATTGGATGACATGTGAGATGCACATTACAAGCATACAAACATAGAATCAATCATGGCATTGGACTCAATAAAAATAAATAGTTTGTTATTATCCGATTAGTTTAGGTCTTGTTCCCTCACCTGTTAGCAATTCTCGATGTCCTTCCAAGCCTTGAAATTCTCTTTGAATTGATTTAACAACCTAGAAGTTATATGAATTTAAGTTCGGGTTCATATGTGACATGTTATAGTAGTCAAAAATCAAAACAGAGTAATGATAGGTGTCTGATTTGTAAGACCCGTACCGAACTAACCGGTCTTACCACCTTGTATCAGGTCTACCTATCATGGTCGAGCCAAGTGGACCAAGTATGTAAAGGAAATCACAAAACCAGGTATGAATTTGACCCAAAAACAGTAAATATGAGGGTAGGGTCTCATGCATAAACAGGTAGGGTCGAACCCCACCTCAACAGAATCCAACCCATGGTTTTTAGGTCCTAGGGTCGGATGACTTGAGACCCTAGGGTCGACGGATTCTGAGACCCTAGCATCGACCCTAGGGTGACAGACCGAAATCGTGAATTAGGAAACTTTCCTAACTTCAGGAATTCCTTTCCTAATCTCGATGGGACGTATTTTGGGAGGTTTTCTTCTATAAATTGGACATCCCTTGGCCTCTTTCACTCCTTTTGAAACCCTAAATGAGAGTGAGAGAAAGAAAAGAGAAGGAGGAGAAGAAGAAGAGAAGGAGAATTTGAGAAGACAACTAAAGAGAAGGAATTCAAAGAAATCTCTGAATCTCAGCAACCCTAAGGTATGAATACATTCTCCATGAACTATGTAAGACCCTAAAATAGCTTATGAAGAAGTTAGGGTTGGGAGAAACCCAAATCATCTACCCATGGATGAGTTTCAAAAGAATCCATGAAAATAATCATCATAGGCAATGGAAAGTGTGTAAGAATCATAGTTATGAGCCATAGAACATTCTTAGAATGGACCTACGAGACTATAGGATGACCCCATGCTCTCGGGAAGTCCAGGGAGGCTGTGGTCGCACATAGGGTCGATGGGTAACCGACCCTATGACCAACCCTACACCCTGGGGTCTCAGATACCTGCGACCCATCCTGCGACCCTAGCAGTACAGCAAGCTTAAAACTGTTGGAATTAATTCCAATTAAATTCTATCGATTTGTTAGGTTCTCCTAGTGATATAAAAGTGATTCTTAAAGCTTGAAAGATGATCTACACTCAATCAAAGGTGAGGGAACAAGACCTAAACTAATTAGATAATAAAAAGCTATTTTTGCTTATTTGAGTCCTATACCATGATTGATTCTATGCGTGTATGTGTGTATTGTGCATTTAACATGTCATCCAATATTCCTACTGTTACTGTTCATGCATATTTAATTTCGTTTATTTATAACATGATGATGATGGTGATGTTAGGAATAAGCATGTGAACGTTTGTGTGTGGTTAGTGTATTTGATGCGAGTGGGATATCAGGGGGAGGAAGTGATATCGTGGTGTGTCCTGGTCACCAGACTCTAGCTCTATCTCTACTCAAATCTTGTCCACTAACATCGTCGTATCGCCATTACCTTAGCAGAGCTATTACGTCATAGGGCATCAGGGGAGGTGGTCTCGGACCGTGTTGTATCAAACTCTATCGGGGGGCCTTAGCTCTATCTCTATGGACGTATTGAGGGATGCTGGGGTGAGGCCTTGGATACACTGTTTGACATTAGGATTGGTTAGTTGCGAGCCCAGTTTGCAAGCCCTCACCAATAGGGGCTTACGAGTTGGTATGGTGCAACCGATACTGCAATGCCATTTTCATTGGGTATATTGTACCATAGTGGGTGCATGTGGGACGATAATATCGTTTTCATTGAGCGGCTCCACACACTCGTGTATAGAGGTGAGGCGGCCTCCGAACCTTTCTATAACACATTGCAAACTTATAAACCTGACCAAAGATATGAATTGAATGCATGCATATGTTTGTTGCATTGTTTTATTTTCTCACTGAGCCGTGATGTGTGCTCACCCTTTCGACGTCGAATATTTTTAGTTGATGATGCAGGTACCACGGTTGAAGATTTTATGAATGCTCCGGTGTATGGACATGCGGCGGCAATGGACGCTGAAGTTTTGATGGAATCGCATGATTCGTCATGCGAGTACAACTCTTGCGTTTTTTATTAGTTCTTATTTAAGTTATACAGACGATGTAATTGATTAAATATTTTATTTATGTCTTAGTATTTGGAAGATAATTGAATAATTTATTTATGTTATCATCTTTAGACTCTCAGTTCATTTAATACTAAAGACTTCCGCTATTGAGTATTTACTCTGATTATTGTGTATGTGTATGGTTTAAACAAACGGACACAGCCTATTCGAGATCTTGGTTGAACCGTTGGTTTATTAACGGTTCATCACACCATTCTGAACAGTGCGGAATTGGGGTGTGACAACTTGGTATCAGAGCTCTCAGGCCCTGTCTATTAAACCAGTATATTTCTACAAAGTTCGTGAACTGAGTTAGGATAAAATTTAAAAGCTTTAATAAGAACACACTGTAAGCACCTGTGTTGTTTGAGACAAAATTTAAGAAAGAGAATAATGCACATATAAAAGGAGAAACAAGTTTTATATACATCAAGTCAAAAACACGTTTATATACATATCTGAATCAGAGTACAGTCCACAACCAGGACAGTTACTCTGTAGTACAGTGAAAAACAAAAAGGAAATATACATCATGGAGCTGGAGGTGATGGAGGAGGTATAGCGTCTACATCCATATACATGCGATCCTCATCCTTAGCATCACCCCTGGGAACTCCTGCTCCAGCTGCTGCTGCTGCCGCCTAAGCGTCTGCTACCTCTACCCGAGTGCGAGGACGCACCAGAGCGTTCCTCTCATCATCACTGACCTGAACATCCCGCATACCCATCCTACAGATGGCCTTCCAGTCCAGAACCGATGCAAAAAACTTCTCCTGAATCCTCTCATCTACTAAATCAACACCTAGGCAGGTGAGCTGTGTAGTGATCAGATGTCCGAACGGCAGGTTGCCTATCTAACCAGGCAGCGTAGCACAGATCATCGTCATCAGGATAATGTAGGGTAGGCAGACAGGCTGCCTAGTGCAAATGCAGTAAAGGACAAACTGGGTCAACTAGGAGATCCTCTCACAGTGTCCACTCTGGGGTATTAGGTTGTGATGGATGATCTTGTAGTACACCCGAGACTTTGGACGTAGGTTGATCGCTTTCATCTCCCAGCGATCATCTCTGGTAAGCTGACAGTGTTTCTTAGGATCGCATACCTTGGGGTCTCTCGTAAAACTCTCCATATAGAGTCCTCTTTCAATTAGGAAAGCAATCCCTTAGTTTAGGAAAGTTTCCAAAACTGAGAGTTTGATCTGAGTTCTCACGGTCGATCGTACGGTCGCATAAACTGTCGACCGTAGGGTCGAAATCATCGACCGTGGGGTTCTGGATTTGATATTTTTGGTTCCCTTATGGTCAACCATACCTACCGAGGCATGCGACCTTAGGTCTGTTTTTAGTGTTTTTAACTCGATTCTCATACCTGGTTTGTGATCTATCTTCACACGCTCGGTCCACTTGGTCCAGGAATGATGAGAAGACCTGGCACGACACAGTTAGACCAAGTTAGTAGAGTGCGGGTCTTACAGTTGTACTGCGTCAAGTCCTATAGACACAATTGCCGCAGACACAATCCTTGCAAATAAAGGCATCACCCACCGGAGGGAAATTTATAAAGGTACCAACATCATAATCTGAAAAGAGTTTCAATATCGAGGGGTGAGCTCCCATCCCAACTCAGTGAGGACTCAAGTATTAATGCAAATACATGCTGGAGATCAATATCAAATGCACATGTTTAATCAATATCAAATGCACATGCTTATGTACACCACTATAGTCGTACCCTAGTAGAGATATGTCCATGCCCCACCGATTGGACTAGTTCGTACTCCACTGCCTAAACATGTTCATGCTGCACTGCTTGGAATAATTCCCCCGCTAGGGTACTAGATGTACGGGCCATGGCCAATGAGTCATGTTTACAAGCATGCAAAATCTAAAAGGGGTCGTACCTCAGTAGAGATCATTGGGCTGTTGTGTCCCTACTAGGATGCTAGCTATGGAAAGTAGTATCCATGTAGATGTGCACCACCAGTCCTTTCGGTACCCGCACGCCACATAGACTAATCAGACACATTCATCATTCATCATCATACATCATACATAGTTATTATTTGTATGCAAACTATTTACAGTTAAGTATGACATGTTATTATTTAAACACAACAGTAATACAAAAGTGACCTAGTAAATTATGGACCCAACCCCTCACTTGATGGCATAAGTTGTGCTGTTGAACTTGAAGTTGATAATAGACTTTGCCCGGAGTTCCACATTGTTTTACCTAAACATGTGCATAAGTTTTTATACATTTTTTAGATAGCTTTTAAACCAATATGGATGGATCCATAACGCTGTTAAACGGGTCTTAAGACAGGCCAAGAACTCTACGGACCGTCCCCAAAGGAATAAGTATCCTGGTTGGCCATCTGTTGTCAAGGTGGTAGATGGGAGCCTGGTGGTCGCATCTGTCAGTTTCATCCCGATTCTATTTTACATAGTCTAAAAATGTAAGACCCGCACGCTACGAACTCGGTCTAACCTTACATTCTTGTATCGTGACAAGTCTTCCCATCATAACCGGCTTAAGCGAACCAACCGTATGAAAAAACCACAAGACCAGGTAAGCAACTAGTCAAATTAGTTTGTGTGGTTGACTATGTGGTTGATGGATTTTATGATCGGTGAATCAACCGATGAGTGTTTGGTCGACTGTGTGGTCGACAGATTTTGAGATTAGTGAGTCGACCAGTCAATCTCACAACCAACTCTGTATTTAAGAAACTTTCATAATTTAGAAGGGTCTCTCTTTTAATTGAGAGAGGACTCTATATGGAAACTTTTTCTCTATATATAGGACATTTCTCACTCTTTTGAATCAATCTCAAACCCTAAAACTGAGAGAGAGAGAGAGAGAGAGAGAGAGAGAGAGAGAGAGAGAGAGAGAGAGAGAGAGAGAGAGAGAAAGAAGAAGAAGAAGAAGAAAGCTTTATTGAAGGAGAAGACGAAGGAGCTCTGCAGAGAGGGTTTGTGCCGTTGGGTCTCCAACCTACTACATCAAGGATCCACGGTAAGTACCTTGTCTTTGTAAAAAGCTAGGTTACAGTAGGAGTGGGAATTGGGAATATATATTGCAAGGAAATTAGATCTAAACCATCCTTTCGATCTTAACATGTTGATTATAAATTCGTAATGAGGATTATAATGATTAAGATTATAATGAATGAATCAAATAAGAGATAATGGCCATAGAATGACCCTAAGAGGAATCCCATTGTTGTGCCAAAGAATCGACTCAGGAGGAAGTCAAATCAAAACCTGGAACATGACCATAAATTTATGCGGTCTCTTCACTGGTCAACCATAGAACGACCAGTGAGTCGACCACAGACTCAAGGGAAGTGTCTTAGGGTTTGTGTGGAAGCTTCACCGGTCGACCATAGAACGACCAGTGAGTCGACCTCACAATGATTGGATGACATATATCAAAGACCACTGAGTCAACCAGTCAATGACTGGAAGCATGTTTTTGAGGCCAGACAAGGGTTTTGACTATTGTAACTTGATTAAATAAAACATTAATCTAAATTCATAAATTGTTTAGGTTTCCAACTAGTTTAAGGTAATTTTCGAAGCTTAGAAGAGAAACAAACATCATTCATAGGTGAGGGAACAAGACCTAAACTAATTGGATGCTTTGTATGATTGTTATGATGATGCTATGCTTTGTATGATTGTTTGTGCATCTCACATGTCATCCAATATTTATTATTATATATATATATATATATATATATATATATATATATATATATATATATATATATATATATGTATATATATATAATCAATGTGTTGGATTGGATAGAGTATCAGGGGGAGTGTTGTAAGACCCGTATTGAACTAACCTGGTCTTACCACCTTGAACCAGGTCTACCCATCATGGTCGAGCCAAATGGATCAAGTGTGTGAGGGAGATCGCGATCCCAAGTATTAAACTGACCCAAAAACACTATTTATAGGGAGAGGGTCGCATACCCAGCAAGGTAGGGTCGGACCCCCCAGTATAAAAGTCAGACCCTGAGTTTTATACCGAGGGTCGGACATTTTAAGAACCAGGGGTCGACGGGATCTCCGACCCCCTCATCGACCCCCGGTCCGGCCGACGAAATCGTGATTTGGAAACTTTCCAAATTTCAATGGGATTCCTTCCTAACCTCAATGGGACTTATTTTGGGAGTTTCTACTCTATAAATAGGACGTCCCTAAGCCTCTTTCACTCCTTTTAAAACCCTAATTGGATTGAGAGAAAGAGAAGAGAAGGAGAAGAGAAGGAAAGTGGAGAAGAAGATCAACGAGAAGGCTTCAGAGAAACAAGCCTAATTCTCAGGTATGGATACTATCTCCACGTAATTCTACAGACCTTACGTGGGGGAAATCATGAAAGCCATATAGGTGAGTGAACTACGGTTCTAGACCATAGAACATGTGTGGAATCTAACTGTGATAATCATAAATAAAATATCAAATTATGTTGTATCAACCGAGACATAAGTAAATAAAATATCAATTACATTTTCTTAATAATTCAAATAAAAATCTAATCGAAAACGCATGAATTGCACTCGCATGAGGAGTCATGCGCCTCCACTATGTCTTCAGCCTCCATCGCAGCAACGTGCCCGTGCACAGAAGCATTCATATACTCTTCCACAGTGGTACCTGCATCTTCAACTAAAAATATTCGACGTCGAAAGGATGAGCACACATCACGGCTCAGTGAGCAAACAAAACAGTGCAACAAACATATGCATGTATTCAATTCATATCTGTGGTCTCACACCCCAATTCCGCTCTATTCAGAATGGTGTGATGAACTGATAACAAACCAATGGTTCAACCAGGATCTCGAGTAAGCAATCCCCATTTTATCTAAACCCCATACATCCATATTCATAATCAGAGTAAATACACAATAGCAGAAGTCTTATAATAAAATGAACTGAGAATCTACTAAGATATTAATATTTAAATAGCAAATTATTCGGTATCAACTGAGACATAAATAAATATCAAATACATGTCCTTAATAAATCCAAATTAAGAAAACTAAAAAAATATCTAATCAAATACACATGAGTTGCACTCGCAAGAGGAGTCATGTGTATCTACTTCCTCTTCCACTTCCATCGCCGCTATATTTCCGTACACTAGAGCATTTACATAATCTTCAACAGTCGTACCTGGATCATCAACTAAGAATATTCGACGTCGAAAGGGTGAGCACACATCACGGCTCAGTGAGCAAACAAAACAATGCAACAATATATATGCATGCAGTCAAATCATATCTTTTGTCTGATTTATAGTTTGCAATGTGCTATAGAAAGGATAGGTGGCCGCCGCACCTCTATGCACGAGTGTGTGGAAACGCCCAATGAAAATGGCACCGTCGCCCCACATGCACCCAGAATGGCACAATATACACCCCATGAAAAACGGTCATGGTTGTTTCGGTTGATACCATACCAACAAATAAACCCCTGCTGGCTAGGGTTGCAAACTAGGTTCGCAACTAACCAATCCTAATGCCAAACAGTGTATCCAAGGCCTCACCCCAGCATCCCTCAGAGCACCCATAGAGATAGAGCTAAGGCCCCCCAGTTGAGTATAGGATTCAAAGACTGAGACCCTCCTTGATGCCCTACGTCGCAATAGTTCTGCTAAGGTAATGGCGAAACGACGACATCAGTGGACATGAATTGAGTAGACCATGGCACAATATACACCCATGAAGAATGGTCATGGTTGTACCGGTTGATACCATCCCTGCCCACACCATAAACACTGGCTAAACACAAACATTCACATGCCTATTCCTATCATCATCATCATCATCATGTTATAAACAATAAAGTAAATATGCATGAACAAATAATAGAAATATTGGATGACATGTTGAATGCACATACAAGCATACACGCATAGAATCAATATGGCATTGGACTCAAGAAAATAAAATAGTTTACTATTAACCAATTAGTTTAGGTCTTGTTCCCTCACCTTGGCTTGTTATTAGATCCTTTTCCAAGCTTTAGAATCACCTTTATATTGTTATTATATTGCTAAAAGACCTAACAAAGTCGATGGAACTTAATTATATTTAATTTCGAATTTAAAAATCATACTGTTAACTGGGGGACGGAGATAGGGTCGGAGTCATGATCGTCCCCTGGTGCGACCCCCCTTTTCTGGACTTCCCGAACAATGGGGGTCAATGCTCAGGGTCTGGTAGGGTCGATTGGCCATCGACCCCCTGTGCGACCCCCTGTGAGTTTTGGTCAATTTTCTTCCTTTCAGTCCATTCTTCGTGTTTGGGGTCCTATGGCTTGCTCCTAAAGTCCATTCTACACACATTCTATGGTCTAAAACCATGAATTATTCACCTATATAGCTTTCATGAATTCCCCCATGGTTTTCCATGAAAACCGAACCATGGTTTGAGGGTTCGGGATTCTCCGAGATCATACTCTCTTCATTATCTAACCTAAGGTCTGTAGAAACTCATGGAATTAATATCCATACCTGAGAAGAATACTCCTTCACTGCAACTCTTCTCCTTTTTTGCTTTCTTCTTTTATTTGTTTCTCTTCTTCTTCTCTTCCTTCTCTTTTCTTTCTCTCAATTCAATTTAGGGTTGTAAAAGGAGTGAAAGAGGCTTAGGGACGTCCTATTTACAGAGTAGAAACTCCTAAAATAAGTCCCATTGAAATTTCGAAAGAGTCCAGCCGAAATTAGGAAACATTCCTAATTTCTATTTCTGGCGGAAACTGGGGGTCGATGATCCCGTCGACCCCTAAATCCTAAAGTGTCTGACCCCCTCTGTAAAACAGGGGGTCTGACTTTCTATCTTGGGGGTCCGACCCTCCCTTGCTGGGTATGCGACCCTCCCCTTAATTTAAGTGTTTTTGGGGTCGATTTGATACCTGGGATCACGATCTCCTTCACGCCCTTGGTCCATTTGGCTCGACCATCATGGGTAAACCTGATTCAAGGTGATAAGACCGGGTTAGTTTGATACGGGTCTTACAACTGCCCCCTACTTATAAAAATTTTGTCTTCGAAAATGTACGTACCTTCTGAATCAAATAAGTGAGGGTATTGCTTCCGCATAGCATTCTCTTATTTCCATGTATTTTCTTCCATGTCTCTACTTCTCCAAGTGACCTTAACATAGTAGATATCTCGGTTGCGTAGTCGTTGAACCTTTCGGCTGGTGATTTCAGTTGGTGTTACTTCAAATGTCAAATCATCCGTCAATTCTGGTAAGTCTACTGTCAGGTTGTGCGTTGGATCCTTGACATATTTCTTCAATAGGGAGATATGAAATACGTCATGCACAATTGACATAGATGGTGGTAGTGCTAACTGGTAAGCCACTTTTCCACGCTTAGCTAGAATCCCATATGGCCCGACATATCTTGGACTTAATTTCCCTTTCTGTCCGAACCGTTTCAATCCTCGCATAGGCGATACATTCAAGAATACTTTAACACCCACGACGAACTCAAGATCTCTGCGTTGAGTATCCGCATATTACTTCTGATGGTTCTGAGCTGTTCTTACCCTTTCCTTAATAATGTCGACCACGCGACAAGTCTCTTCGACAAATTCTGGCCCAACAATACTGCGTTCTCCAACTTCTTTCCAAAACAAAGTAGTTCGACACTTTCTACCATACAGTGCTTCATAGGGTGACATCTGTATAGTAGCCTGGTAGCTATTGTTATAAGCGAACTCGATCAGTGGTAACTTTTCATCCCATGATCCTTTGAAGTCAATTACACATGCTCATAGCATATCTTCTAGAATCTGAATTGTACGCTCTGACTGTCCATCTGTATGTGGATGGAATGCAGTACTAAACTTCAATGTTGTACCCATAGCCTTTTGCAATCCTTCCCAAAACTTGGAAGTGAATCGTGGATCTCTATCAGACACAATACTCTCTGGTACACCGTGTAATCGAACAATATTATCCACATACAGCTTTGCTAACCTTTTCAGTGTATACTGAGGTCGTATCGGTATAAAGCGAGTTGTCTTAGTCAGACGGCCTACAATCACCCAAACTGCGTCAACTACTCAAGGAGTCAGTGGTAATCCCATGACGAAGTCCATAGTGATGCAGTCCCATTTTCATGCTGGTTCCGATAATGGCTGTAACAGTCCTGCGGGTCTTTGTCGTTCAACCTTTACTTTTTGACAATTTAGGCATTGAGACACGAACTTAGCTACATCTACTTTCATCCCTCTCCACCAATATAGTTTATTTAGATCATGATACATTTTTGTACTTCCAGGATGTATCGAATAGATGGTGGTATGGGCTTCTTTCATTAGTCGGTGTCTAATGTCCACACTTTCTGTTTCGGGTACACATATCCTTCCTTTGTACTTCAGTACCTTCTCTTCGTCCAAGGTGAACTCAGGGTTAGTTCTACCTTTTTCGATGTCTTCTTGCACCGTTCTCAGATAAGGGTCTGATTTGATAGCTGTCTTCACTTTATCCATTATGTCCGGTATAATCTTTAATGCAGCGAACATATTTGAAAACCGATGAATAAACCCTTGGTCGGCTGATCCACCCGTTGTATCTATCACATACTGCTCGTTGCCGTGATTGAATACCATTCTGGTAGTACACATTGCTGCAGTTGTGCTAACCTCTCCTTGAGATTTTATCATTGCATTTCTGCTCAACGCATCCGCTACTACATTAGCTTTCCCCGGATGATACTGGATATCACAATCATAGTCTTTCAATAGTTCCAGCCATCTTTTTTGTCTCATATTCAACTCCTTCTGATTAAATAAATAAGTAAGACTTTTATGGTCCGACTTAATCTGGAACTTCTCTCCGTATAGGTAATGTCTCCATATCTTGACAACATGTACAACTGCTGCTAACTCCAAATCATGAGTGGGATAGTTTTTCTCATGCGTCTTCAGCTGTCTTGAGGCATAAGCAATTAATTGTTCTCCTTGCATAAGCACACATCCTAATCCCAGTCCTGACGCATCAGTGTATAGGGTAAATGGCTGTCCTGGAACAGGAATAGTCAAAATCGGAGCGGATATCAATCTGGTGTTCAGTGTCTGAAAACCCTTCTCACATTTATCTGTCCACACAAACTTTTCACCTTTCTTAGTCAAACTGGTGAGAGGTACGGCAATCCTGGAATAGTCTTCCATAAATCTCCGATAATAACCAGCGAGACCCAGAAAACTTCTAATTTCTGCAACGCTCTTTGGTGCTTCCCACTTTACAATAGCCTCGATCTTTCTGGGGTCCACTTTGATTCCTTCAGCGGATACTACATGGCCTAGGAAGGCGACTTCACTTAGCCAAAACTCACACTTGGTAAATTTGGCATAAAGCTTCTCTTTCCTTAAACGTTGTAGGGCGGCGTTTATGTTCTTAATATGGGTTTCTTTGTCCTTGGAATATACCAATATATCATCAATAAATACAATAATCGTATCCAACATATCGTGGAAAACTCGGTTCATAAGTTCCATGAAAGTTGCAGGTGCGTTTGTTAATCTAAAAGACATGACAAAGAATTCATAATGTCCATATCTGGTCCTGAAAGTTGTCTTAGGAATATCACCCTCTTTAATCTTCAACTGATGATAGCCTGATCGAAGATCGATCTTAGAAAATACTTTTGCTCCTTGCAACTGATCGAACAAGTCATCGATCCGAGGTAGTGGATATCGATTCTTGATTGTCAGTTTGTTCAACTCCCGATAGTCGATACATAATCGAACACTACCGTCCTTCTTCTTTACAAACAATACTGGCGTTCCCCATGGTGATATACTGGGTCAAATATAACCCTTGTCCTGCGGTTCCTGTAGTTGTACTTTCATTCTATAAGGGGCTTTTGATATTGGTGCAGCTCCAGGTATAAGATCTATCACAAACTCTGTGGCCCGGTCGGGTGGTAATCCTGGTAGTTCCTCAGGAAACACGTCGGGGTAGTCCTGCATGACATCAATATCTTCTATCTGTGATGCTTCCTTGGTGAGGTCGACCACTAATACTAGATACCTGACTGCCCCCTTCCCAAGTCACTTCTTAGCCTTTAGTGCTGAGAGTATGAGCTTGCGTTTACGGGGAAGTTTGGTTCCCGCAAAACTGAATTCTGCTCCTTCTTTGTCTTTAAATGTTAGCTTCTTTTCGGCGCATAATAGGTTCGCAGAATGCCGAGCTAACCAGTCCATTCCCAAGATGACGTCAAAGTCTGCCATCCCAAGTTGGATCAAGGTTTCATCTAAGGTTTTCTCGCCAATGAGAACTGGACATGGCCCATAACCTTTCTCTAACTCCACCTCTAACCCCATTGGTGACCGTACAAGTAGTTTGTAGTCCAATGTTTTGATGGGTAGGTTCAGCTTCTTTCCAAATGATACAGATATAAAGGAATGAGTAGCTCCTGAATCAAAGAGTACTCTAGCGGGTAGGCCATTTATAGATACAATACCTGTGATTTATTTTACTTAGTCTACATGCTCATACAATGTAATACAACTTTAAAGGTTTCGGTCATACCTGTGACCACATTGGGTGATGCGGCAGCATCCTCGGATGTAACAGCATATACTCGTCCTTGATGTAAGTGCTTCTTGGGCTTAGGACACTCCCTTGCCATTTGTCCCATTTGGCTGCAGTTATAACATCTCAGACCTTCAGAATTTGGCTTTGGTTGCTGTTGAGTTACTGGGGTAGTCTTGGATGCAGCAGTAAAGCCTTGAGCACGGAAGAGTTTAAATGTCTTGTTATTACCTCCGTTATAAGCATTTCTGGCTGGCCTTTTTATGTCTCTGTTCTGTGTAAAATAACTTTCCTTCTAGCTCGATTCTATAACTCGAGAAATTTGGACAGCTTCATTGTATATCTTCTTTTCCAAACCCAGAACGTGCTCTCTGATGCTTCCTCTAAGTCCCGTGACAAACCTACGGGTCTTAGTGTCTTCTTCTTGCATACTAAGTGGTGTAAAGAAAAACAACTCCTCATAACGCTGTTGATATGCATCCACGGACATCTGACCCTGATATAAACTCAGGAACTCCTTCTCCATAGAATCTCTGAAGCTTCGGGGAAAATACTTCTCAAATAAGGCTTCTTTATAAATAGCTCAAGTCAATAGGGCGTGCTTGGTCAATAGATAGGCCCTAGTAGATTTTTACCAATGATGTGCATCGCCTTTTAGCATGAAGGTGGCACATAATACCTTTTCTTCTTCTGTGATAGTCATCATAAGAAAGTTTCTCTCCATCTCGTCGATCCAGTGTGCTGGCCATAAAGGATCAGACGGTTTACCATTAAACTCCTTCAGCTTCATCTTCAAGAATCTCTCAACCAGTCGAGAGTGATCCATCTGATTTTGGGGGTATGCTCCAAACATAGGTTGTGGATACTGATAATTGACCTGAACTGCTTCCAGACCTAGTACTGGAATCTGTGCAACTGGTGGTTGAGGTGTTTGAGGTGCTGGGTGGTTACCCACCGGTGTTGCACTGGCTTGTCCAGTCTGCATGGGTGTAGCATGTGCGGCCTGGAACATAATACCCATTGCTGCTTGCATTTGAGCCTGAGCGTGTTGCATTTGTTGCAGCTGTTGTGCTAAGTTCATCACCACAGTTGCTAACTCCGGTGGTGGAGGTGGCAAGTTTGTAGGATTCGCCTGAATCGGATTTTCTGGTGGTGCAACCTGCAGATTCCCTTGTGCATATATATATTTTCTTGACTAGTTTCCTCCATAGGTGGTGGTGGAACTGTATTTCGGCTTTGCCTGATTACTCTACGCCCAGACATATTTTCTTCTGAGATTGGTGGTGCCTGAAAATCATCAAAATACGTGAGACAATCATTTATACTTCATGTAGGCATGCTATTCGATGTAAATTTCAAAATTTTCAGCTCATTATACGAAAAATACTGTCTTTTCTATGTAGGATCGATGGTGGGGGTCGATGGTATGTTCGACCCTCAATATTCGACCCTGGGAATAACCTTTTCTTCCCGAGAGCTGGGGTCGATATGGGGGTCGATGGGTGTCCGACCCTCAGGTCCGACCCCTGGTTTTCTGTTAGATTCCCGAGAGCTGGGGGTCGATATGGGGGTCGGTATGGGGGTCGATGATCCTAGTCGAATTGTCCGACCCCCAAACCAAAAATCAGGCTTTTAAGATCCGATTCTGGGTTCATTTCCCATCATTCTTCCCCGTTTCGACTTGTCTCCCACCTCTGAGTTTGCTACAGTGCCACTCCGTTGTATTGATCATTTTCGGTTCCGTGTTTCACGTCCACATCACTCCTACAGGTATGTTTTCTCATTTTTACCTGTTTTTAGGTTTTCATTTCTAGGTTTTTGCCCATTTAACTTGTATTTTTCAAATTAAACTTTTTCCAACCGTAAAAATTTGATTTTTATTGGGGGCTTTTGTTATTGGTGTCTCGAGGAACAAAAGCCCTCAAATTTTTTTGAGTTTCATCGGTTGGTTATCGAGAACTTGAATTTTTGCTCTTATTGCCCTAATTTGTCAAACCTTTCGATTTCTCGCAATTTCTTCAAATTGGATCCCATTAGTTAGAATTTCCTACTGTGTGAGTGTTGTAGGATATGTTAGGACCTACGTAAGTCCTCCTGCCCACAGTGTGGGTGATAAGTGAGGCTTTTGGCAAACTTACGTTGTTATAATGTCAAAATTTTGGCTTTTCTATCCTACTAACGTACTATCTATTTTTCTTTTTTATTTGCAGATATCATGGCTCGTACCAAAGTACCTAGAGTTCGCGATCCTCTTCATTTCCGTTCTAACGAAGCCGAGGCACAGTATGCCCACTTCGCTCGTAAGAAAGTAGAGGGTGGTTGTAAGGTGAACTTGACTGAGTTAGCCCTGTTCAATGTGGAGAGGGCATTTGGTGATATGGGATGGGTCCCAGTCATCACTTACGACGCATGCACCTGTCCGGATTCGGTACACCAGTTCTATTGTAACCTCCAGGTGGTGGGGGATTACAATGATGTTGAGAGGGGTCATGAGTTGCGCATCACAAGCTATGTCAAAGGGGTGAACATCTCGTTTGACTATCGGCAGCTAGCCGACCTATTGGGCATACCCTATGATGGCCCCATGGTTTACTGTGCTCCTGGAGAGCACCAGTTCTCCTCCACAAAGATGAGGGTTGAGATCGATAATCAACTTCTACGGCCTGATCGCTGGCAGATGAGGGCATGCTATATGCGTCCGGCTCCACGGGTATATTGCAAAATTGTTCAGCATAACTTGATCCCGCAGAGTGGCCATTACGAGAGGGTTTCCCAGCTGACCCAGTATCTTCTATACAACATTTGCACTAGACAGCCTGTCTGCCTTTCGTACATCATCATGCGTACCATGATCACTGCTACATTGCCCAGTCACACTGGTAACCTTCCTTATGGACGTATGGTCACTGTTCTGCTTACCCGCCTGGGGGTTGATTTATTGGATGAGAAGATTCAGGAGAAGTCCTTGTCATCGCCTCTAGATTGGGAGGCTATTTGCAAGATGGGCATGCAGGATGCCCAGGTCAGTGATGAGGAGAGGAACGTGATGGTGCGCCCTCACACTCGCGTAGAGATAGCTGATGCTGAGGCAGCTGCCGCCACGGCTGGAGTTCGTGTGGAGCCTGCTGATGATGATGACTGCATGTACATGGATGTAGACTCGATACCACCACCTTCACCTACGCATGCGGCTGGAGCTGGTACTTCATATGTGGCGGGTCCTTCTCATGAGGCTGGTCCTTCTCATGCGGCTGGTCCTTCTCATGCGGCTGGTCCTTCACACCCACCTTTTGATATGATGGATATGTTGCATGAGATCATAGTGGATCAGCGCAGATCTGATCTGAGGATGGAGGAGTTATTAGACGCTCAGCGTGTGAAAGTGGATGAGCTATTAGCCGCCCAGCGCATATTGGACACGCGGATGGGAGAGCTCATAGAGGTTCAGCGTGCGACTGATCAGAGGGTAGCCGATCTTACAGCTAGTCTGCAGATGACCCAGACTCAGATAGCCTGGTTGACTAGAGTCTATGCTGAGGACTATGACAGAGATCGTGAGGCGCCGCCTCCTCCTTCACCTCCAGCTTCATGATTGTATCTTTTCTCTTTCATTGTACTATAGAGTAACTATCCGGGTTGTGGACTGTACTCTGTTTTAGCTATGTATATACGTTTGTTTCACTCTCGTTGTATTTAAAATTGTTTCTTCCTTTAATAGATGCATTATTCTCTTTCAAGTTTGGTCTCAAACATCACTTGTGCTTATAATGTGTTAGTATTACTGTTTTTTACTTTTATCCTATCTCAGTTCACAATTTGTCATGAATGTATGCTAGTACAGCGGACAAGGCCCGAGATGCTCTGATACCAAGTTGTCACACCCCAATTCTGCTCTATTCAGAATGGTGTGATGAACCGCTAACAAACCAACGGTTCAATCAAGATCTGGAGTAGGCTATCCCCGTTTTATCTAAACCCCATACATCCATATTCATAATCAGAGTAAATACACAATAGCGAAAGTCTTATAATAAAATGAACTGAGAATCTACTGTGATATTAATATTTAAATAGCAAATTATTCTGTATCAACTGAGACATAAATAAATATCAAATACATGTCCTTAATAAATCCAAATTAAGAAAACTAAAAAAATATCTAATCAAATACACATGAGTTGCACTCACAAGAGGAGTCATGTGTATCCACTTCCTCTTCTACTTTCATCGCCGCTACATTCCCGTACCCTGGAGCATTTACATAATCTTCAACAGTCATACCTGCATCATCAATTAAGAATATTCGACGTCGAAAAGGTGAGCACACATCACGGCTCAGTGAGCAAACAAAACAATGCAACAATACATATGCATGCAGTCAAATCATATCTTTGGTCTGATTTATAGTTTGCAATGTGCTATAGAAAGGATAGGTGGCCGCCGCACCTCTATGCACGAGTGTGTAGAAACGCCCAATGAAAACGGCATCGTCGCCCCACATGCACCCAGAATGGCACAATATACACCCCATGAAAAACTGTCATGGCTGTACCGGTTGATACATACCAACAAATAAACCCCTGCTGGCTAGGGTTGCAAACTGGGCTCGCAATTAACCAATCCTAATTCCAAACAGTGTATCCAAGGCCTCACCCCATCATCCCTTAGAGCACCCGTAGAGATAGAGCTAAGGCCCCCCGGTAGAGTATAGGACTCAAAGACCGAGACCCTCCTTGATGCCCTACGTCGCAATAGTTCTTCTAAGGTAATGGTGATATGACGACATCAGTGGACATGACTTGAGTAGACCATGGCACAATATACACCCCATGAAGAATGGTCATGGCTGTACCGGTTGATACCATCCCTACCCGCACCATATACACTGGCCAAACACAAACATTCACATGCCTATTCTTATCATCATCATCATCATCATCATCATCATCATCATCATGTTATAAACAGTAAAGTAAATATGCATGAACAAATAATAGAAATATTGGATGACATGTTGAATGCACATACAAGCATACACGCATAGAATCAATATGGCATTGGACTCAAGAAAATAAAACAGTTTATTATTAACCAATTAGTTTAGGTCTTGTTCTCTCACCTTAGCTTGTTATTAGAACCTCTACCAAGCTTTAGAATCACCTTTATATTGTTATTATATTGCTAAAAGACCTAACAAAATCGATAGAACTTAATTAGAATTAATTTTGAATTTAAAAACCATACTGTTAACTGGGGGTCGGAGATAGGGTCGGAGTCATGATCGACCCCTAGTGCGACCCCCCTATTCTGGACTTCCCGAACACTGGGGGTCAATGCTCAGGGTCTGGTAGGGTCGATTGGCCATCGACCCCCTGTGCGACCCCCTGTGAGTTTTGGTTAATTTTCTTCCTTTCAGTCCATTCTTCGTGTTTGGGGTCCTATGGCTTGCTCCTAAAGTCCATTCTACACGCATTCTATGGTCTAAAACCATGAATCATTCACCTATATAGCTTTCATGAATTCCCCCATGATTTTCCATGAAAACCTAACTATGGTTTGAGGGTTTGGGATTCTCCGAGATCATACTCTCTTCATTATTTAACATAAGGTCTGTAGAAACTCATGGAATTAGTATCCATACCTAAGAAGAATACTCCTTCTCTGCAACTCTTCTCCTTTTTGCTTTCTTCTTTTACTTGTTTCTCTTCTTCTTCTCTTCCTTCTCTTTCTTTCTCTCAATTCAATTTAGGGTTGTAAAAGGAGTGAAAGAGGCTTAGGGACGTCCTATTTATAGAGTAGAAACTCCTAAAATAAGTCCCATTGAGATTTGGAAAGAGTCCAACTGAAATTAGGAAACATTCCTAATTTCTGTTTTCAGCGGCGGGGCGATGGGGGGTCGATGATCCCGTTGACCCCTAAATCCTAAAGTGTCCGACCCCCTCTGTAAAACAGGGGTCTGACTTTCTATCTTGGGGGTCCGACCCTCCCTTGCTGGGTATGCGACCTTCCCCTTAATTTAAGTGTTTTTGGGTCGATTTGATACCTGGGATCACGATCTCCTTCACGCCCTTGGTCCATTTGGCTCAACCATGATGGGTAAACCTAATTCAAGGTGGTAAGATCGGGTTAGTTTGATATGGGTCTTACATGTGGTCTGGTATATATGTTTGCAATGTGCTATAGAAAGGTTTGGTGGCTGGCTCACCTCTATACATAGGGTGTGTAAGCCCACCCAACGGATCAAACACCATTGTCGTCTACATCCACCCCAACATTAAATAGAGATAGAGCTAAAGTGTTCGGATCAAACACCGCATAACACTTCCCCTGATGCCCTACCCATACCAACACGTAAGCCCCTGCTGGTGAGGGCTTGCAAACTGGGCTCGCGACTAACCAATCCTAATGTCAAACAGTGTATCCAAGGCCTCACCCCAGCATCCCTCAATACGTCCATAGAGATAGAGCTAAGGCCCCCCGATAGAGTCGAAGACTACACGGTCCGAGACCACATCCCCTAACGCCCCATGACGTAATAGTTCTGCTAAGGTAATGGCGATACGACGATGTCAGTGGACAAGACTTGAGTAGAGATAGAGCTAAAGTGCCCGGATCAAACATCGCATAACACCTCCCCTGATGCCCCACTCGCATCAAGTACACTAACCACATAAAAACATTCACATGTCTATTCCTAGCATCATCATCATCATCATCATGTTATAAATAAATCGAATTAAATATGCATGAACATTAATAGCAGGAATATTGGATGACATGTTGAATGCACATTACAAGCATACACGCATAGGATCAGTCATGGCATTGGACTTAAGAATAAAAACAGTTTATTATTAGTCAATTAGTTTAGGTCTTGTTCCCTCACCTTTGCTTGAGTGTAGATCCTCTTTCAGGCTTTTAGAATCACTTTTATATCAATAGGAAAACCTAACAAGTCGATGATTTTAGTTAGAAGTCATTCTAATAATTTTAGGCTTGCTGTTAAGCGAGGGTCGCAGGGTGGGTCGCAGGTAGGGTAGTAGTTTACTGCGACCCCTAGGGTAGGGTCAATGCCAGGGTCGGATGTTCCATCGACCCTGGGTGCGACCACCCCATCCCTAGACTTCCCGAATGCTGGGGATCGATCCTGTGGTCTGGTAGGGTCGATTCCCAATCGACCCACGTGCGACCCCCCGTGGTTTGAGTCGAGAATTTCATCCTACAGTCCATTCTTTCATGTTTGGGTCCTATGGCTTACTTTCACAACCATTATATGCTTGTTCTATGGCTTAAAACTCTAGGTTTCTTCCTTACTTTGCCTTCCATGATTTCTTCCATGGATTTCATTGAAATCCTCCCATGGATGAATGATTTGGGTTTCTCCTAAGTCATACCCTCTTCATGAACTATTCTAAGGTCTTAAATCATTAATGGAAACATACCCATACCTTAGGTTTGCTGAGATTCAGAGGTTTCTCTGAATTCTTCTCCTTATTCTTCTTCTCCAACTTTCCTTCTCTTCTCCTTCTCTTCTCTTTCTCTCACTTTCAATTAGGGTTTCAAAAGGAGTGAAAGAGGCTTAGGGACGTCCTATTTATATAGGAGAACCTCTCAAAATAAGTCCCATTGAGATTAGGAAAGAATCCCCTTAAAATTTAGAAAGTTTCCTATTTACGATTTCTGTCGGCAAAGAGGGGGTCGATGAGGGGGTCGATGATCCCGTCGACCCTCAGGTCTAAATTGTCCGACCCCCAGTTAAAATATCAGGGGTCTGACTTCCTAATGAGGGGGGTCCGACCCTGCCTATCTGGGTATGCGACCCTGCCCTCTATTTTACTATTTTTGGGTCAGTTTAATACCTGGTTTCACCATTTCCTTCATGCACTTGGTCCATTTGGCTCGACCATGATAGGTAGACCTGGTACAAGGTGGTAAGACCAGTTAGTTCAATACGGGTCTTACACCATACATCCGGTTCTCGCCTTCCGTCGTTCACCCCTTAATGATCCTAGGGTTTCTCCTACACATTCTAGGTCTGAGCACTGAGTTAGAGTTGCTTCCAACTCCATTCAAGTCCTGGTTTCGATGATCTTCAACTTAGAACTTGAATCTAAGGTTTATCGACTAGATTAGGGTTTGACGGCAAAATTAGGGTTTAGATCAATACCTCGCTTTGCATGGTATTGATCCAAACATGACTAACCATCCTAGAACTATTAAAGTAGAGGAAGGTTTAAGCACTTAGCGTTGGTTCGCGGTAACGTGTTCTTCGTCCAACGACAATGACGGCTCTTCCCTCTCCTTCCTAGCTTCTTCTCCTTTTTCAGCCTCTTTCTCCTCTCTAGGGTTTGTGAGGATCAATGAGAGAGGTTTTAGGAGGTTTAAGGGTCCTTATATAGGCTAGGGTTAGGTTTAGGAAGCCTCCTAACATTAGGAAAGTCCTTCGATTTGAAATTTAGAAAGTGGGACCCGTAGAGATCTTTTTCCGGATCCAAGTCTACGCAGGCCATACCGGTCGACCATCGACCGATACCATAGACCAGTACCATCGACCGGTATCCAATTTTTCATACTTGAATTGGTCCGATTTCATACCTGGTTGTCATCCACTCGTCCCGTCTGGCCCAGTGATGATTGGAAAACCTGTTACGACATGAATGAAAGATTTAGATCGGGTTCATGGAGTGCGGGTCTTACATACCCTACCCGCACCAAGCATGCTAAGACAGAAGCGATACGAAAATGTGCTAGTTTGAGGAATGATCCCAGACCCCAAGCCCTTCCCATTCCACACACCAACGAAAACAATTACATGCCTAACAGTCATATCCTAGCATAGCGAGTATGCATGAACAATATAATAATTGAAAGTAAAGATGACATGCGAGTATGCACAAACACATTTTCATAGAATCATAATTATTAACAGTGTTTTACTGTTATTAAGTTATTAGGGTTTAGGTCTGATTCCTTACATGACGCTTGATTTCTAGCTTGCTTCCAGTCACAAAATCCAAACTCACTATCACAAGGTTTTACATGATGTTAGGGTTGAATTAGAATTAGTTTCTTAGGGTTTACGTTGGTCGAAAAACCACTGGTATTGAAAACACCCTCACAGTGCATACTAGTCGAAAGTACCGATCGCAAGTACCGGTCGTGGCACTGTGGGTAAAGGTGTGACCGGTATAGTCGACCGATCCCCCACAGACCAGTCTCCGAGAGGTACCGGTTGCAGTACCGGTCGCATATGGTGCGACCGGTATGCCTCCGGAAGACCAACAACTCGGTGTTCGCCTTCCGTCGGACACCCCCTATTGGTTCTAGGATTTCTCCTATGCATTCTAGGCCTGAGCAATGAGTTAGAGTTGTTTCATGTTCCATTCAAGTCCTAGTTTCGATGATCCTTAGCCTAAAATGTGAATCTAGGGTTCATCGACTGTATTAGGGTTTGACGACAAATTTAAGGGTTTTAGATCAATACCTCTCCTTGCATGGTATTGATCAATTCATGACTAATCATCTATAATGCTTAACTTAGAGGAAGGTTCAAGCACTTACCGTTGGTTCGCGAGTATGGTGTTCTTCATCCAACAGCAAACGGCGGCTCCTCTCCCTCCTTCCTTAGCTCTTTCTCCTTCTTCAATCTCTTTCTCCTCTCTAGGTTTTGTGAGGCTCAATGAAAGAGTTCTAAGGAGGTTTAAGGGTCCTTAAATAGACTAGGATAGAGTTTATGAAGTTTTCTTACGTTATGAAAGTCCTTAGGCTCTAGATTTGAAAATGGGACCCGTAGAGATCAGTTTCCAGATTTAACCAGTCTGCCCCCGCAAACATACCGGTCGACCGGTACCATAGATCGGTATGAAAAAATATCATATATTAGGTCCATTTTCGTATCTGGTTGTCATCTACTCATCTTGTCTGGCTCGGTGATGATTGGAAGACCTGTTATGACATGAATTAAAGGTTTAGATCGGGTTCATGGAGTGCGGGTCTTATACGTGTAGTTTTTGACTCTGTTGGGGGGGCCTTAGCTCTATCTCTATGGACGTATTGAAGGATGCTAGGGTGAAGCTTTGGATTCACTGGATGACATTAGGATTGGTTAATTGCGAGCCCAGTTTGCAAGCCATCATCAATAAGGGGCTTACGTGTTGGTATGGGTAAGACATCAGGGGAAGTGTTGGCGGTATGTGATCCGAACACTTTAGCTTTATCTCTATTCCATGGTGGATGCATGTGGGACAGCAATGGTATTTGATCCATTGGGTGGATTCACATACTCGTGTATAGATGTGCGGGAGCCTCCAAACCTTTCTATAGCACATTGCAAAGTTAAAAATCAGACTAAAGATATGAATTGAATGCATGCATATGTTTATTGCATTGTTTTATTCACTCACTGAGCTCAAGTTAGAGAGTTGACCCTCGCGCGCGTAATTATTTTTAGTTTCTAATGTTGCAGGTGTTACTGTCAAAGATTATATCAATGCGCCAACGTATGGACAAGTCGCGGCTATGGATATGCAAGCTATGGAGGATGAATAAGACTCATCAAGCGAGTGTTTCAACTATGATTACGCTTAGTGGTTAACTTTTGTATTTTGATACTTGTAATATGTATTAAATATGTTTTGGTTACTTGGAGATAACCTGTTAAATATTTATTTATCATGTTAGACCTCAATTCATTATTAATAAGACTTTCGCTAGTTTTACGAGCTTATCGATTAATAAAATGAGCTCTCAGCGCTCTTTAACACCATGGATTTATTTATTTACTTTGATTATTATTGTGGAATGTGTATTTGGTTTGGATTATTGGCATGGTCTTGTGAGATCCTGGTTTGAATGTTGGTTCTTATGACCGTTCATCACACCACTGATTAGTCCAGAATTGGGGTGTGACAACTACCACTCGAATCAAACCTTGCCCCAATTAAGGCTGCCATTAGTCTAATTTTAAGACTTTTATTGGTAACATCAAACTTTGCATGTATCTCTTTCAGTAGTTTGAACCAGTCAGTAAAGGCAGTGAAGCAAGCACATTCCCAGGTATCGACATCTTGAGATAATGATTATTATATGAGTTTATATGCAAAGTTATGTATGCAACTAATATATATTCATTACGTATATATCAAGAAAATAAACTATTAGACCATAACAAAATTGGGAATTATTATTTCCCTTTTAAAAGAGTCAACCGCACTACACACTTATCCTTTGGGACAAGCATGCAGTGGTCCTCTCAGATATACAGGCAAAATCACTAAGGAATGATGGTTTTAGAAATTTCATCACCGTAGGGTGAATGAAAGTCCCTTGGCTGAATATCCTTACTTTTCAAGGGCATGTAATTAGCATAGAAAAATTGGTAATTATTATTTCCTTTTTAAAAGAGTCAACCGCACTACACGCTTATCCTTTGGGACAATCATGCACTGGTCCTCTCAGATATTGAGGCAAAATTGCTAAAGAATGATGGCTTTAGAAATTTCATCAGCTTTGGGTGAATAAAAATCCCTTGGCCGAACATCCTTATTTTTCAAGTGTATGTAACTAACATATCTGGACAATGCTGCCTTTTGGTGTGCATTATCAGGCTTGACTACATTTGCACTTTAGATTTCTTGAATTTTCAGACATCACTATGCAAAAGGTGTGCCATTTTGGTGAATTCCACTCAATTCCACAGTTATATCTGCAAATTTATGTGTGTAATCGCATGGGATATGATTTAAAAGTTGAAAACATGAAATTATATTTCAACAATCCATTACAAACATGCACATCATTTCATACATTCATTTTGGTAGTTGTATTATCATTTTAAATTGCCAAAAAGCTTGCAAAATATTCCCAAAAGTAGCTTTTAATCAAATACTACAGTCTTAAACATACCAGAATGTAGTACTTGACAAGACAAGCCCATTGAAAAAAATCGGGAGTCCATCGAACCTCCCACGCAACTTAACGAGCCGGTTAAAGCCGGTATATGGGATCACGCACCTGTGATCCAAATAGGCCTTAAGAGCCTGTCTTGGTTCTGTTATGACAGTCCCAGTCCAGCTAGGTTCGGTTCAGACTGGTCTAGTCCGGTTCGGGTCAAATCGGGTCTGATTAGAACTGATCCAGGTCGGTCTGACCCCGGTTTGGTAACTAGTTCGGGTCTGATTTGGGCTGATCCGAATCTTGTTGGGTCTAACACGGTTTGGGTTGGTTATCCGAGCCTCGGTCGGGTTTGGTATCTGGATCCGGGTTCGGTCTTTGTCTGGGTCTGGGTTGAACCAATTTTGTTCAGGTCTGGTTTGCCATTTTTTTATTAAATTTAATTCTAGCGAGTGGATCTCACTTGCTTTTCTCGTCAACGCATAGCGGCGCGTCCAATGGCCAGCGGCACGATTTTTGTATCGTCGTCACCGTCTCAATGAGTTCTACAGGATGGTATATTTGGTTTTAATTTTTGATGGTCGGAAAATTATGCAATTGTGTCAAATCTCTCTTTTACTTCAAAATTGAAATGGGAACCAAAACGAATTTATTCTATGCTTTAATGGATTCAAAATTTATTCTCATTCTTAACTCAATGATTTTAATTCTATATAGGAAGGCTCTGATATGACTGTATGATTTTTTTATCCTAATAAAACTATTCCAATCAATCTCATATAGACAATAAGATACATTGAGCATTAACAGATTCAACAACAATAAAAGGAACATACCTTTTGCTGAAGATTGATTTACGACGGTGGTCTTGACTTGATTCCTAGCAAAGATCTTCTACAACCTCCTCTCCCTTGGGTATGGGTCCCTTTGAATTTTTTTTAACGTAGAGAGGGTATAGTGACCCTTATCACTACATTTATATGAATGCATTTATCAAATCTATTCCAATCTCATAATGGAATAAATTGGTCTATGATTGATTGGAGATAATCACGTAATCCCTTATTGGATTCCTACTAGTTAAAATAGTAAACTGGGATAATGTTGCCCATTATAAAATATTTAATAAAGATTTTACAATTCCATCTAACTAAAATGTTCTTGACTAGGAATAGGGCTGGATTCTATTCAAAGGGTCATCACATTATGTGCTTCTAGGAATGGTGATTCCAAGAGACACGTGTGAATATACATACAATGTGTGTATTGAACTGAATCGTATGTGAATCTTGCCTGTCACTATTTGTTGTGAATGAATGAGATTCTCTCATGTAGAATTCAATTTGCTTTTTAACTTGAGAGGTCCTTATTGTTGCGATAACACGTCACATGTTTTAGCACACCAATGGTTGATATCCCTTGGACTCCATATTGTTGTACTGGATTCGTGGTGACGTATCGTGAGCTAAAGGTGCTCCATACATAATTCATTTCCTTTATGAGGAATATCAAGGAGAGCGTTTGTGTATGGTCAGACATAAATTTAATGCAATGTTTTTGTAAAGTGTTTACAAACTTATTTTACATTTTATTATTTATTAGTATTATTGTTTAAAAATTGCTTTCAAAATGTTTTTGGTCCAATTATGTGTTGACATGTTCAATGTATTGGGAATTACATGCCTTATAGTTCATTATGTAATATTATTTAGTATAGGAGTTTATTATCAAATAATAAGATTAATGGAGAGTGTCTACATTCTTGGAAAGTAAATGGTATTGTTAGATATTGCTAGATAATATTGAGTAATATATCCCTTTATGATTCTAACTTTTCCCTTTCTTTTAATGGCAACGTACGAGTAAGGGAAACTAATTCAAGGGAATGACACTTGTCATGTAAGGATTGTGAATCTCAATTGCACATAGAATATATTTTGATGGGTTTTATAAAAGAGATTAGAGCGGCTTAGGATTTTGGAAACCCTAATAGGAGAGAAAAATCAAAACTATTCTTGCTTAAGGTGAATCTGAGTCATTAAAGTGTTGAAAGGATTAATTACTAACGTAGCTCAAGAGTGGAAGAGCTACTATCAGGAGGATGAAGTACATTTGCGATTCTAAAATAGTCAGTTACTCTTCCGGTTGTAATTCTAGTTTTCGTTCGGTGATTTTGGATGCAAAATTACTCGTTCGTATTTTTTTGTTGCGCTTTTAGGTTACCACTTTATCCACATGTAAGCGTATTATATTCATTACGCATGTTTGTGCTATATTGCAAGGATTCAATAAAAATATTAAGGCTTCATAAATATAGGATTTGGCTTTCAATGGAAACGAGCTATTCCCATAGTCAATTTTTTTTTCCTTTTCGGTAATCCCATAGTCATGATTAAAGGCACGAAATAATAAAAACCTATGTGAGGGGTTACCCTTCACAGTTTTGTTTAATGGTAATTTTCTCAAAAAAAAATTTGTACCTTCTAACGTAACTATCATTTAACTAGTAAACATGGTACCCACCCCTAAACCACTTTACACAATACATATGAACTCTTGTCTAATTAGAAGGGATCCCAATAGAGAGAGTACTCATTTGGGGAGAGGATCCCAGTAGAGAGAGTACTCATTTGGGGAGAGGATCCCAACTCAAAATCACATTCCAAAAAACTTTAAACTTGAAAAAACATTTTTTTATGAGACAAATCATTTTTGTTGGGTTTTTTTAATCTAAACCATCCATTGTTGGAAGGGTGCATAGTAATACTTAGAATACCAATACATATGCATGGACATACACATGATTTATGCTAATGAAAAATAATATTTAATGAATTAGAATAGAAAATTCAATATGTGATTAATCTAGATATGTCCTTATCCAAATGATTGGAATGGATCATCTGTCAAACCGTCAGAATAGATGCCTTGTGACATATGAAACCTTTTGTCTTGATGCAAAATAAAGAAGAAACAGGTTTTGAAATGTTGGATGGGTTATTTAATTTTTTTTTTTCCAGTACCAATGATTGTATTAACCTATATTAGGGATCCGAATCGTCTCCTCTCTGTACTTCAGGGCGGGGGAGATGCCCCCGTTGGATGGTCGACACATGGTTTTCGAAAAAATCCGAACCCCACGTCTGAGCTGACACCTAGCTGACAAGCCGAGCTGACAGTGGGTGTTGGCTCGGACATGGGACTAGGATTTTTTCAAAAATCATATATCGACCATCCAATGGAAACGTCTGAAGTACAAAGTACAGGAGGAGACTATTTGAATCCCCATATTAGGGTTTCCAAATCAACTTATATAATATTTCTTTTTGTAAATCAAATCAATTTCAAACCAAACCCAACTTACCTGGGCTATTTTTAGTGTTGGATAGTAACGGATATATTTGATGTAATCCATTTGATAAGATCTTTTCAACCAAAAGCTATGGAGGTGATAATCAGATGGCAACTTCTTCTTCACTCTACCCCTTCTGAAAAAGATATCCAAAAAAGTCCAAAAGATAAATGGATTGGTTGATATAAAATTCTCTTTAAGCCCTTTACTCATATCAATAATAATAAATAAGAGGAAGCAAGAGAGAAAGAGACATATAAAGACTAATTAAGAGGGTTTCTGCAAAGAGAGGAGGGCTTAGATGAGATTTGGTTTTGGAACAGAAACATTTCGCCGAACTGAAGCAGAAGAAGAAGAAGAGGGAAAGGGTTCTGTTTGATCGGAGTATCTCAGACGGTTGTTTGGGTTTTTGGGTTAGATAAGATACTATGAGTAGCGGCGGTGGTAGCAGTAATGGAAAGGGAAATAATGGGGCAACGTCGATCCCGGTGACGTCGAGGAAGATGGTTCAGAGTTTGAAGGAGATTATCAACTGTTCTGAACATGAGATCTATGCCATGCTTAAAGAATGTAATATGGACCCTAACGAAGCCGTTCAGAGGCTACTAAGTCAAGGTTCTTTGTGAAACCGCTTTTATCTGTTGTGATGTCTTCGTCTTTTCTTTTACCATTCTTAAGATTTAGATGTTGTTTCTCTGATGTTGTTCCAAGAAAGGTATTCTTTTTTGTTCTTTATTCTTCGCATCTCCACTCGTTTCTGGAAGATTGGATTTCTGTTTTCTTTTGTGGCTACTTGGCTTGCGAAGGTAAGATTGTTGTTGTTAGTTTTTTACTTGTTGCATGCTCTTCTGGGTAGTTGTCTTTGGTAGGCTATGTACTGGGTTTAGCTCCTTGGTGCAAAACGAACTAGTTTTGTCATCATTCATCACCAGGAATGAAGTGCGTACGGTCTACTTGTAACACCAGAGAAAAAACTGTTTTAATATTTGTTTGCATTATTCGAACCATGTGGGTTAGTTGCTTTTTCCTTTTACTTTATTTTCATCATCCATTATGCAAAGTTAGGCTTACTATCTTCCACGCTATTCGATGGTGACAGTGATGGTGACGACGGGGTAATCTAGATAAAAATATTTCTGTGTGATAATCTTATTGATTATCTGATGAGGCTAATACTGTTCACTGAAGCCCTGGTTGTCTACAGAAATCTTTATGCATGATGGGTCTGTTGGATTCAGGTTGCTGCAGTGTTTGCCCCTTTTTTTCTTCCTATTTTTGGATCCTCTTATTTCTTTTGCTGCTGAAACCTGCTATTTGGAGTATTTGTATATCTTTAACGGTGTGCCTTGTTTGCCATATGCTTTGTTGATACCAATTTTATTGTAACACAAATAGGAGGCAGGGTTAGTATCAAAACAAAAGACGGAAAATACTTTTGAGAGTATAACTGAGTGGAAGTTTTTCAGGAGATTTTCTAGAACATGTCTTTCTTCGTATAGTTCCATAAATGGATGAAAAAGTGACTTGAGTCTAACTACATAACAACAACAATAACAAAGCCTTATCCCAACTAAATGGGGTCGGTTATATGGATTCTTGTCCGTCAATCAGCTCTGTTCGATGTCATACTTGAAGCAAGGCCTAAGCTATACATGTCTTTCTTCACCACCTCCCCTAGACTCATCTTAGGTCTGCTCCTAGCTCTTTTAGACCCTTCAATCTGAATCAAATCATTCCTCCGTATGGGAGCATCTGAAGGCCTTCGTTGAACGTGGCCATACCATCTCAAAAGACTTTCTCGTAGCTTATCATGTATCGGCGTTACTCCCAAATCAGCTCTAATACGATCATTATTTGCCTTATCCTTCGTGGTTTTGCCACACATCCATCTTAACATCCTCATCTCAGTTACACTAAGTTTATTTATATGATGCTTCTTAATTGTCCAACATTCTGCATTATATATCATAGCCGGCCGAATGACTGTTCTATAGAATTTTCCTTTAAGTTTTAAAGGAAAATGTCGGTCACACAACACTCCAGACGCATAATGAAGATGGCTTGTCTAATAATTGTCCTATATTATGTTTTTTCTTATTTAATATGAAAATGGCTAGTTGAGCCATTGTCCTATATTTTGTTTTATTTTTATTACTTTCCACAAGTGTTTTGGATTTCTTTTAGAATGCTAGTGACTATATCATTTTGTTTAATTCATAAGGAGTTAATGCCGTAAAGTTAGTATCCTTCCATTCACTTGTGCATTCATGATACACATCAATTTTTGTACTTCTCTTTAATGAACCTTAATTATCCTTTTCAATTTACTGCTGTTTCCTGTATTTTTCCCATGCTTTTGTTAAAATAAACTTATGTATCCATAGGGCTGTTATTGCTGGAGTATATTCTTCTTCTTCTTATTGTTTTCTTTCCCCATATTACTAATAGCCAGAAACCCACTTTATCAAAAAAAAAAAAGAAAAAAAAGAAAAAAAAAGAAGAAGAAGCCAGAGATCCCTCTCTCTCTCTCTCTCTCTCTCTCTCTCTCTCTCTCTCTGCGCCTATTAAATTCTCTTTCATTCTTCCTCCCTTCTCCACCAATCTCAATTGCTTCAACAACACATTTTGAATCCTAAACAATCTCTCTCTCTGTTGCCTCATCATTTCAAGTTTCAATTATGTATTTGATGAATTAATGCTGATAATTTGTAAACCAAAAAGGATTTTTTGTTAAATATTTTTTTTATTGTATAATGACAATGTATTTGAACTGCTTTGTTTTTGTTAAACTTCTTTCATTGATCTGCGTAGTTTCAATGTTGGTGTTGTAACTTTCAGCTGGTATCTCACACTTATTCATGAAATTTTCCCCCATTGGGGCCTCAATTTATGATGCAGGACAACTGAGACTTTAACAATGCCAATGCTTCTGAGTTCTTTTAACCTGTTTCTAATTTAATGCTTGTCCACTACTCCAGTGTGTAGACAATGTTTCTAAATTAATGCTTGTACGCTGTGTAGATACTTTTCATGAGGTCAAAAGCAAACGAGAAAAGAAAAAAGAGGTGCGTGCATATGAAAAATATGGACCTCCTTAGTTTTAACCTTATGTTTCTGTAGCTGATTATTATCTTCTTTTAACTTATCTGTGCCAATTGCAAGTGTCAAGTTGTTGGAGCAATCTTGCATCAAATTTGTTATTGTTTTATATCTATTATAAAAATTATTGTTTCTCCTGGATATTCAGGAACTTCTGTTGCATTATTATATTTTTAGTGAGATTTTTTTTTGGGTAAATTATTTTTTTGGTGAGATTTCTTTCCCTCCATCTTTGTCACTCTTTCTGTCTTTCTCTGTCACAAGAGAGACAATAGTAATTGTGGTTAAGATTCATCCTACAAATTCTCATTCTTCCTATTTCCTCTTGTTTCGTTAGAACAAGGAGACTATAGAATCCAGGTCTCGAGGTGTTAGCAGTGCTTCAAATCGTGGAAGTAGAAGTGTTCCGGACCGTACTGTTGGACGTGGTGGCTCATCACAGTTCAGCTCTAGTGGTATGCATTTGTTATCAGGCTACCTAGGATGAGTTTCTGGTCCATACTGCAGTAGGGTCTAAGATAGATACAATCTTGGTTGTACACATTCTTACTTCACAAACCCTTGGCTTGCTCCTTGTATCAGAGTCTGGGGTTTTGCATGGTAAACCTGTGTACAAGAAAGAAAATGGGGCTTGTGCTATCTCAAGTTCAATGTCCTCTGCGCCTGGTATGGCAGGAAATAATATCTCTCGATGGCCTATGCCTGTCAGGTTAGTCCTGTTACAACTTTAAAAAATGAATCATTGAATCTCTCATGTGCGTTTGGAAACAATTTAGAGTAAAATGCAGTTGAGTTTGAGCAATGCTTCTCACAATATTGGTTGATTGAGCTTTTCTATGCCTTAATAATTTTTGGATGTATATTCTTAGAATGTTATCTTCTGTATCTTCTCCCTCTTTTCCCCTGCAGCTTGAACTATGAACCAATAAATGTATATACGTGTGTTCACAAGTGCTTCTAGGTTCTGATATTATATACTTATAATCTGTCTTCTCTGGAACCTTGATCCACTGTTTGAGAGCAGTTACTTCTTTGTTCTGGCTTCTAAAGACAGGAGCATAATCTGTTGAAGTGGAGATCATAGTTTTTCTCCCAGAAAAATGTTGGTATGTTCATTTAGCAGACTGATATAAATTATCACATGCAGGATATAAAATATTTCATTTGATAGAAAGAAAGAAAATTATGTGATATTGGAGAGATGTATATTTGCATTCTTGGGCTAACTTTATAGTTATGGTACCATACAAATGTTTAGTGTATACGACAATTACATTATATCTTTTAATTTTTTTAAAGTATGCAGTTGACTTAATAGAGTTTAAGCAAATAAATAGAAGAGCATTATTTAATCAGAATGGGTGATCATTTTATCATTATGCTCCCAGAAGAAGGTGATGCTCCATTGTCATTATGTGATTGAGTACTAGTTGTGCTGACAAACTCTTGCATGATTCAGCTGTGAATGTCAGTTTTCATGTGGGAATCATTTTAAAGTTGGTGATCACATGCTTTTATCAGATTCCAGGTCTTTGGCTCTTAATTACTATTTGAATAGGGCTCATCAGTGTTTAATGATCTATCAACCTGTGTTGCAAAATTTGTACTTGGTATTTTCTCCATATTCTACAAAGACGACAGCCTTCATTTGCCCTTAAGGGCTTGTTACCAGGTTGGCCACTTTGAAAAGTAGTTCTCATATGATTTTGGTAATTGAAGTCAAAATCAATGAAGTCAGGATGTCTTTATTAATTATTCAAATTAATGTGTAGAAAAATAGGTCAATTACTTAATTTGACTGTATACATTCTCTATTGTGATGAAAAAAATATGGAGTGGGAAATGTAAGTGTATTCATTTAGTATAACACAGCATCAATTTACTGCTTTAAAATCAATTTGGCTATTCTGTTGATGAACCGTGACAGCCAAAGCTGGCAAACTGTATGGTGGATGGCAATGTGGCATGGATTGTCAATTTAAGCTGCTGACTGTTGTTCTTTGAGTAAACTGTTAGATGAAACTAATGTATTGGTAAGGCAATCGCTTAAGAGCATAACTACTCCTGTTGTGCATGCTGACTTACAGTTTTCTCTTTCATGGTACACTATTCACATACACACACAGAAGGAAAAGAAGTATAATTCTTTCACATTTGTAACTCTATCTTTGCTTGGCTGTTGGTGCTTGCAGTTGGAATATTGATTTGGGAGACCCATAAATAGAGGTCAACCTCTGTTTTTCATTGTGTTACTCGACACCTTAATATTGTTCTCTGATTTTATTTTGCTTTTAAACATACCAAATCATATCAGAAAAGCTTTGAACTCAAACAATTTATATTATCATGCTTTACCCCAGGTAAGTTGTTGGTGCATGTGAGATGCACCTGGTTGTGTACTCCTGCTGCTTTGTCCTTGTGGACACAGTTGTCATTGTCATGTATCACTAATGCGCAATGCAATCTTATGTTGTTTTTTTGCTAAGTCAAGCCATTTTACGTTGAACTTGCTATTTACCGTAGGTGTAAGTTGCATATTTTTACATGTTCTATTGATACCTGTTGCAGCGATTCTGTTAATGCTGAAAGTAAACCGCACGCTATGAGCACAACTGAGGGCATCCCTTCGTCCTCACAACCTTCTCCAGGATTTCAACCTGCTTGGGTGGGGGTCCCAGGTCAAATCTCAATGGCTGACATCGTTAGGATGGGAAAGCCTAAGGTTTCGAGCGCACCCATTGTGTCTAATGAGGCATCATTCCCACCGCCTAGTGCTGTTCTAACAAATGCATCAGAGAACACACTCAAGCATCCTTTTGCTTCTGGATCTTTTTCAGCAGAGTCACACCATAATTTATATTCATTTCAAGTCTCTGTTTCCAAGGTTCCGGAGACAAACCATGAGCCAGGTATTGCTACAAGCCAGCATATTTTGCATGATGAATGGCCCTTGGTTGAGCAGTCCCTGGCTGCTACTAGGTCCTCTGTCCTTGAACCATCTGCTGCCTCTGAGGTTTATGCTGATTCACATGTTGATAGAGCCAATTGTCAATTAACCTCCCTATCAAACGAGGTCCAGGTATCAGAGGGAGATGGTACTGTTGATAATCTTGGCACAGATTGTGTTGGGTCTGCTTCTGGATCTAACATGCATATACAGGAAGATAATTCCGGAGGCACATCTCATTTTGATAATGCATCGTTCAAGAACATGAGCTCCTTGCATCCTCATAGGCATGCTTTTGAACCTCAGGAAGGTAATTAATGGGATTCTGAATCTTACAATAGGGTTGGTTGCTGTTATTCGTTTCCTTATGCTCTTCTGTAAATTCTTTCATTAAAGATCTTGAGCATGCATTTCAAGCCATAGTTTTATTTCTATCAGTTTTGTAGTAGTTATATTTCACATTATGATAAAATTTTCTGACTTTTGGTGACTGTTTGTGAAGTTTTGATGTGAGTCTGAAGCTGCTGTAGGTTTACTTTGTTGTTTTCCAAATTTTTATTCAAAGTTTTATCTGTATAAATTAAATCGTTTTTGTGAGGCAGATGAATGATGGAGAATCAACCACTAGCAGAGGAGCAGATTTGAACATCAGAAAGTAATGCACTTTGTTGCCTTTCTTGGATGAGGGAAAGTGATGTAACTAATATTGAATTGAAAGACAAATCAGAAAATGAGAGTAATTTATAGCAAATAGGAAAGACGATTACAAGATAACAACGGTTGGATGGACCACTTAACCCAAGGGTCTCTTGGGGGCTCTCTCAACACACGTTTTGGACTCTCACCACAAAGAGGAGCTCAAACTCTTTCAAAGGAGCTTCACAAGCACTCCCAATAACATAGGTTCACTAGCATTCACTACTCCCTCTTCCAAACACATATTACAAATATATAAAGAAGATGATGGAGAGAAAGAAAGGGGATGATGGAGAGAAAGAAAGGGGATGATGGAGAGAAAGAAAGGGGATGATGGAGAAGAGATGTTGGAGCAATATGGGAAAAGAAAAGGAACAGTGAAGGGGAGGTGTAGCGGAAGGCATTAAATGAGAGAGATTTAAATGGAGGGTTGGAGATGAGAAACAGACGATGGGAGGGATACCAAATATGGGAAATGTTGGGAAGGGTTAATGTGCTGGAATGACCACTAAATGCTCATTAGTAGCTAGGTAATAGGCTACATCAGTCTCCTCATGTGGGAGAAAACTCGAGAATAAGAATCATTTTGCCATGTTTTCTTGGTCAAATTGGACACCAAATGCAAAAGATTCCATTTCATTGCTTGTGATTTGATGAAGTCTTGATGCAACATGCGATGAGTTCGGGACCGTTGATGGTGTTCGTAGCTTGGGTGAGTTGATATTGTGAGGGCAGCGTAGAAATTGTCAAATATGGATCGCTGATTATGTTCAAGATGCTGATCTGATGGGGTGTGTAGGCGATCCAAGGCGTTTGGGGCTATCCTGGGCGCCTGGGCTCCTAGGTGTTGCCTAGGCGACCAAGGCGTTTTTTTTTTGTTTCTAAAATATTAATGCTATATTAATGTTTATTTATATGCAGCATTCTACATAAATAATCAACATTTAAGACATAATTAATATGAGAAAGCCAGTAAGGCAATAAATAATGAATAAAATATAGGACTTAAAAAGCATATTTATAATAAACAAAAATCACAAATCAATAAAGTAAAATGTTAGAACGTAGAACATCGTAGCATATAACTATGAAACAAGACTGCAAAGAGGAAGACTGTAATGTTACTTACCTCTATGATGCCAAAATAAGTGCTTGTGCCTCTATTCCTCTAAAAGTAAGCTTGTACCCAAAGGTTCGAGATGCCGGTTTCGGTCAACCTCGAAATCAAGATATCTCGGGTTTCATCCAAAACTCGGTGGAAACCTGGTATTTTTCCTGGGAAATCTCGAAGCTTGGTTTCGAGAGCCCAAAAGTGTTTTTCTCGATCTGAGGTTTTTTTTATAGCCTATTTTAACCATTTTACATATATTTTCACATTAGTTTAAATAAAAACATCCAAAATGATAATATGTGGTGTGAGACCCAAGTTTGTTAGTATACGCTGAGACTTGAGATTGTGTCTAGAGTTAAGTAGGCAACACATATTTATGACTAACATTTGCGTACTTCTAACAAATTTGACTGGAGCGTGACTCCTTTAATATAGTTCGGACTCAAGCAATCTCGAATTTGTTGCAAAGCTAGCATAATCAGCTTTCTAACAAATCCGAAATTGCTTGAATCTGAGTTATAATGAAGGAGTTATATTCTGGTCAAACCTTGTTCGGAGTACGCAAATGTTGTTTAAAGTCGTCTGAATGTAAATTATTTTTTGGGCATCAAAGCAAGAGATTATTTTGGCGCGCTCTTGGTTTTTAGTGTTGCTTTACTATAATAAGATTTATGAAAATTTTAAATTTGGAAAAAGCCTAGCATTTGGAAGTTGAAAATCACCCCCGCACCCAAAAATACGGTATTTGCTTATTTATGAATAATATTTTAAGTAAATGATTCATTTACTTAAATGATATTAGTCATAAATAAGTACTGCCTAATAAATGTTGTTCCTGACTAGCCTAATAAATCTTGTGAAGAAAATTCAGAGATCAAGGAAAAATATGAGGAAAAAAAAGATACATTGAAAATAAGGCGGCCACCCTGACATTCTCCCTAGGCGTCACCTAAGTGACACTAGGCACTTTGGGCAACCGCCTTTCTCATGTTCATAAGGCGCCCAGGCACCCAGGCCTATAAAAACCGTCCGGACGCCTAGACGACGCCTTGACAACTATTACGGTATTGTATACATCATAGTAAATATTCTTACATCACCATTGGTCATCCTTTTCCTCTTCTTGCAACCTGCAATTTCGAAAAGTAGTTCTCGAACATTGGGAATCTCTATGATGCCAGTGTAGGTCTTTTCTGAGAGTTACACAATCATTTGATAAGCTTTGAATGGTTTCTTCTCTTCAATGTACTGATAGCAAAGAGTCAGTTATTTGTGATGGTCATGGGTGTTATTTACCTTGTGCACTAAGGTGAACAACTTTCATGTCCATTGGTTGTCACCCAAGCCAATAAAGCTTATATTAGGGACACGTAGGCAATGATGCTCCCGGTGGTCCAACAAAAAGCAGTTTGGATATGGCTGGCAGCTATTGACATCGGTAGTTGGTCCAAGAAAGGTACTGAGATTGCAGTTCGCTGATGTTGATGACGGTCTTGCTCACATCCACCTTGATAAGGCTCCCCAACACGTCAAATACGGGTTTCATAGTCTCCGAATTACTCAATATGTCCCGTAGGTGCCTCAGCAGGCAATAGCGCTATGGACTTAGCCTATGGGTGAATCAAGGTGGGTCGTCCACTAGCCAAAACTCACCGTAGGTAATGGCAAAGGTGGCCTCCAATGTCCCAACAATCTTTGCGTCTTAGGAGTGGTTCGACATGGGGTTGAATGGTGCCATCGTTGTCGAGTGCCCATGTCCATCCATCCTCAAAGCATTCACATAATATCTCAAAAGAAATCTTAACCAATGCTTTAAAGATATCTACTAGAACCTTTCTTCCAAGCTTTCCATGTGTGAAGAAACTCGTGGGACCTTATCACCAGAGGCAGTCAAATTTGGTTCAGGATTAAGTCTACAACATGGATTTGCAGAATTTGTGACAAGAGGACAGATAACCACCAAATATGGTTCACCAATCATGCCATAAATGTCAATCCAACAAGGCACGTATTGTAAGCACCATCCACCATCACACATAATAGTACTCCTTGTAAATGGAGTGTATTGTATACACTGTGCACCATCACACACCATAACATTCCTTGTAACTTAGCTATTCATTGATGTAGGACGAGGGTTCAAACAAATGAAAATAACAATTCCTCTTTGCTGCAGGATCTTTACGTAGTCCAATCACAAAAACAGAATTAGAAAGTAACGAAGAAATTCACTTATCTTGAAATGTAGCCATTGGAAGGTCTTCAAACTTGGAGGGGAAGCATTCTAGGATGTGCTTGATAACATACCCAAATTTGAAGATGATCCAACCATGGATGAAGAAGTTACGGATTTTCAAAAAAGCTACTATCATCTGAAAATAGGAATGAACAAAATAGGAGTTTCAGTTGAGTTTTTTAATGAAACTCTGGCCAACTCTGCTGCCAGCCTCTTTTTCCTCTTTACTTATAATGCTAGAAGGAAATACTAAAGATGGAAGGACTGGTTCCTAGAAGGAATGTCCAAAAATAAAAAAGAGAAACTTTCTTTTATAACTTTTAGGAAAGTTTCCAAAACAAATAACATCTATGACTGACTCATATGAAAACTAATCTTAGGAAACAAAACAAATTTAGGAAACAAAACTAATGACTAATTTTATAGAAATAAATCTAACTTATTGAATTTAGAAAAAAGAAAAAGATTTCTAAAATCCAGTTGGTACTGTTCACGTGAACAGTACCTTATTGTGAATAGTGTTGTTGGCTTGGCTTTTGTCGTCTTCTTCTTGTCTTGTGTTTAGGCCCTGTTTGGAGGAGCCTTTACTCTTTCTAGAGCATATTTGTATTGCATCAGCTCACCCCCACTTAAAATAAACTCATTCACGAGTTTTGTAATGGTGAAGAATCAATTCCGTGGGGTCGCCACACATCTTTCTTGGATATTGGAAGTCTAGTTGTGCTTGAAAATTTGGAAGAAAATCTGCCGCCTTGGGTCCACTCTCTTCAAAATATTGGGGAGGTATCACAAGATCAATATGTTCCATATTTTTAAAAGATTCAAACGTGCAAGAGGAATCCATGGGGATCACATGTAGTTTTTTGTCTTCTACAGTCGCTTCTTCAATGTCTATGACGTCATGATCACTGTGACTCTCATTATCAGTCAGTGGAGCTAAACAAGGAAGATTAAGATCACATATGTCCACCTCATTGACTTGAGTAAAATCATTCACATTGTAACTGATGTGTGGTCTTCAATTACAACATCTTCGATGCAAATTGCTACAGTAGGAATATCAATGTTGGTTTTTCTTTTGTCATCATGGATTTGTGAAACCTGTTCTTTGTTTTCCTTAACTTCAGCCACAAATGCTCCTAGAACGGTTGATGGTAATGGAGTTTTCGTTGGTTGTGCAACTGTAGGTACCGCCTTCACGTCATTATCGTTAGCGTTAGGCTTCTACTCCTTGCTAACTTGCGAACTGAATTTTATAGATGGTTGTGTCAGGTTTTTTTCAGTTATACATGCCACTTGGTGGTAACTTTGTCGACGGAAGAGCCTTATTTGGATATGTTTAGATACATATTCTCTCGTCGTACTTCATATCTTTCCAAGTCCTAGGCTCTCGTCCTCGAACTTTGAGCTTCTGTTCATGGACTTTCCACTACATAGCTCCCAAAAGTTTGGATCGTGCTAATTTTAATTTTCGTGGTTTGGGAAGATCAAACCAATCGAAAGAATCATCCAATGCACACAACCAATTACAAAAGGCTTGTGGGTCTTGCCTGCCATGAAAATCTTTTAAGTCCAACTTTACTTTATGTGAAATTTTATATCGAGGAAGTCTCCCATCATACTCATCATCTGGTAGATCTTGATAGCCTTCTCTAGGGACTCTTTGGAGAGCCCTAGCAATACGTCTTGGCACTAGGTTGGCCATAGGAGCTTCTCTTCTAGTGGCTTCTATTCTAGCCTGATGGTAGTAATTTTGGCCACTGGAGCGAAGGTTTCTTGGTAGTCAATCCCTTATGTTTGAGTAAACCCCCATGCAACCAATCTAGCTTTGTACCGATCGATAGTCCCATCTGGTTTCTATTTCACTGTAAAGATCCACTTGCATGCTGCTGGCCTTAATCCTACATGAAGTGGAACAAGATCCCATGTACCATTTTTCTTCAGAGCCCTAATTTCTTCCACCATTGCAACTTTCCACCTTTCATCCACAATTGCATCCTGTCATTTCTGAGGAACAGATACAGAAGAGAGCGAAGACATAAAAGCACCGAAAGAAGGGGAAAGGGAGTCATAGGAAACATAATTGGAAATAGGATGTAGGGTGCAGGCCCTAGTACCTTTTTGAAGTGCAATTGGAAGAGCAAGATCAGAAGGAGTAAGTTCCTTACCAAAAGACTCAGTAGACTCAGTTTCTGGATTTAGGGCAAGTGAAGAGACATGTGCAGGAGTGGTAGTGGCTTTTCCTTGCTTATCTTTGGCACGACTATAAACTTGCAGGGGTGGCTTGGTGGTTGCATGCTCAGATGGTGCAGCTGTATCGAACACTTGTTCTTGGACTATTTCTGGTACATCAGGTATATCCGATATAAGTACATTAGGTATATCAGGTGCATTTTCAACTGTTTGTGTCTCCCCCTGAAGAGGATTTTGATAATAGGAGAGATGCTCATGAAAAAGGACATCTCTACTAACAAGGACCTGATGAGAGGGAGGATGATAACACTTGTATCCTTTTTGTGTTGCAGAATACCCTAAAAATATGTACTTTAATCTACGTGGATCAAGCTTGCTAGGGGAACGATGGTTACGAGCATAACAAAGACAACCAAAGACTCTAGGAGGAGGAACAAAATCAGAATTTCCAAGTAAGATGTCCAAGGGAGTCTTGTTGTCCAAAACTCGAGAAGGAAGGCGGCTGATTAGGGATGCCACAGTGAGGACAGCATCACTCTAGTATTGAGTGGGAACATGTCTCTCAAACATTAGTGCTCTAGTTGTTTCGAGTAGGTGGCGGTTCTTTCTTTTAGTGACTCCATTCTGAGCAGGAGTGTCGACACAATTTGTCTGATGAATTATCCCATTATCAGCCAAGTATTACTGAAAAAATCCTTCAAGATATTCCTTACCATTGTCACTACGGAGCATCTTCAATTGAATTTGAAATTGCGTCTTGATCATTTTGTGGAAATGGCGGAAGTAGGCAAAGACTTCATTTTTTTGACACATCAGATAGACCCATGTAGTACGAGTGACAATCAGTAAAGGTTACAAACCACCTATGACCAGAAATTGAGGTAATCTATGTTGGACCCCAAACATCATAATGGACTAAATCAAAGATACAAGGACTTCTCGAAACAAAAGGTAAATAAGAAATACGAGCCTATTTGGCCAAAACATAGGCCTCACATAATAACTCGTCTTTATTACATTGTTTAAATAATTTTAGAAAAAAATGAGATAGAACAGCAGAAGAGGGATGCCCAAGACGGTGGTGCCACTGCTGAAGGGTATTGACTACGGAATGGGAGGAAGGTGCTAAACGACCATTGTCAAGCAAGTACAGGCCACCATGACTACCATGTCCAATTGTCTTCCCGTTCTCCAGATCCTGAATCACACATTAGGTAGGAAAAAATGTTACTATACAATTTAGAGACTTTGTAAGACTACTAATATAGAGTAAATTTGTGGACAATTTAGGAACATGTAGAATGAAATTCAAATCAAGGGAGGAAGAACAGTGGATGGATCCAATTCCAGATATAGGAGAAAGGGATCCATCAACGACGTTTACAGTATTATGTCCAGAAGAAGGAGAGTTTAAATAAAATGACTCAGACGAACCAGTCATGTGGTCAGTGGCTTCAATATCCATAACCTAAGGGCTAGAGACAGACAAAGCACAATGACCATCATGAGAAATACCTGAGTGAACAAAAAAAGAACCTAGATTGGTAGATGCAGATGTGGATGATTGATTTGTAGCCGCAGGAGGTGGTCAAAGGAGATGCCGGAGAGTTTGAAGTTCTTGTGCAGAGAGTTGTGGCAGAGGACTTGCTTCAGTTTGATGTGCCGAGGTGCGTGGGAGGACTTTGCCTTGTGCATAATTTTTTTCCCGGCGTTTTGTTTCAAAATCTGTCGGCTTGCCATGAAGTTTCCAGCATGTGTCTTTGGTGTGCCAGAGCTTGCTACAATACTCACATTTGATAGCATTACGGGAAACAGGAGAATTCTTGTATGTCTGAGTATTTGCCTGGAGAGCAGACCTATCCAGAACAGAAGGGGGCAACATTGTTATTCGTCGTTGGTCCTCTAACTGAACCTTGGAATATGCCTGTTCGAGGGTGGGGAAAGGGTCCCTGCTGAGAATCTGTGAGCGGATGGGCTCAAGTTCCACATTTAGTCTTATATCATTGTATGATTCCCTCTCTGGTTGCTGTCCCTAGTGGGGAGAGAAAAAAAACGAAAAGGAAAAAAAAAAGAGAAAAGAAGGAAAGTTGGTGGTTGGCGGTGGTGGGCTAGTAGCGATGGTGGTGAGGCAGCGGAGGATCTGGCGGTAGAGTTAACTTGGCTCTGATACCATGTTGAATAATGGAATAGCTTGTCTGTAATAGACAAAGGTCCTCTTATTTATAATGTGAGAATGAAAACAAAGAAAGAAAGAGGTAGTACAGGTAGTACAATACAAGTACTACAATGAATCTAGACAAAATATGAAATACGTAATATTCTCAACAATAACATACTCAAATTTGAAGATGATTCAACCATGGATGAAGAAGTAATGAATTTTCGAAAAAGCTACTATCATCTGAAAACGGGAATGAACATAATATGAGTTTCGGTTGAGTGAGACTCAATTAGAATTTTTTAATAAAACTTTGGTCAACTCTGCTGCCAGCATCTTCTTCCTTTTTATTTATAATGCTAAAAGGAAATACAAAAGATGGAAGGACTGGTTCCTAGAAGGAATGTCCAAAAATAAAGAAGAGAAATTTTCCTTAATAACTTTTAGGAAAGTTTTCAAAACAAATAACATCTATGACCGACTCATATGACAACTAATCTTAGGAAACAAAATAAATTTAGGAAACAAAACTAATGACTAATATTATGAAAGTAAATCTAACTTATTGAATTTAGAAAGAAGAAAAAGATTTCTAAAATTTTGTTGGTACTGCTCACGTGAACAGTATCGTGAACAGTGTTGTTGGCTTGGCTTTTGTCTTCTTCTTCTTGTCTTGTGTTTAGGCCCTGTTTGGAGGAGCCTTTATTCTTTCTAGAGCATATTTGTACTGCATCATTTATCTTCTTCCTCTTTGTTGAACACGCTCTACACACAGAAATATCTCCTACAAAAACGGTGGATGAATCAAGTCCTTCCTCCTTCATAGTTTCCTGGGAATCCATTGCCTTTCGTTGATGTGGCGATAAACCTGCCAAAAATTTTGTTTAATGTTCTCTTCATTAGGAAATATGTAGAAGTAGAAAGAGAAATGGGAACGACTATGGACACAAATATCTCGAGGATCTTTGGTCCTTTCTTGGATATGGGGACCAAATCAAGTCGCATGGAATACCTTGCAAACATAAAAGTGCAAGCAAAAACTGAACCAAATCCTTCATGCTTATTGTGGCCTGCTATCTTCCATCTGTCAAAAATGAAAACCGACTTAAATCTTTCCTTCTCTATGAAATACTTTGTAGTCACAGTAATCTCTTGGTGGAGACAATGACGATGCCGGATTTGTCTACTTGTTCATTTGGGAATATGAAGTTAATGGTGTCATATATGTATCCAATGGGGCGTGTATTGTATGTACCATACAATGCCAAACACAGAAGCATATCTTATTAGCAAGAAACAATTCATTGCTGCATTCATCACATATTCTGCAAAAACGGAAGAGGTCCCCTATTGCTAGAACTTCTATGTGGGACATTTAAGGCACGTGCAAAGGAATTGAAGTTTCACCTTGGTTGGATGAAAATCATGGAAGGGTAATCAAAACTTGGTCCAACTGTGAGGACAACTGCTATAGATTCATTTGCTCCTTCAACAAAAATTTAACAGAGACTGTCGTCTTGTGCTTCATCAAACACTTGAGGTTTACCCTAATGTATTGGAATGACGAACCTATCTTCGGTAACCTTTTCGATCATTGAATTTGCTTCTTGATTTTTGGAATGAATTTGGAATTCGTTTGCCGTAAGAACCGAAACTTGCTTTGATACCATTTGATGCAGGCCAATATTGAATTGAAAGACAAATCAGAAAATGAGAATAATTTTATCGCAAATAGGGAAGATGATTACAAGATAACAAGGGTTGGAGGGGACTACTTAACCCTAGGGTCTCTTGAGGACTCTCTCAACCCAATTGTGGCATTCTCACTACAAAGAGGACCTCAAATCAGTGTTCCAAATCTCGGTGAGATCTCGGCGAAATCTCTGAAATCTCGATCTTCTTGAGATTTCAGAATCTCAAAAATCTTGGCCTTTATATGTTCAAAAAATGCAATATCTAGGTGAGAATTTCCGAGATCTCTTGGAAATCTTGAACCTCACTAAGACAGGGTCGAGATTTGAGATTTAAAACCTTGTCTCAAATTCTCTCAAATGGGCCTCACAAGGACTCCCAAGAACATAGGTTCACAAGCATTCACTACTCCCTCTTCCAATCACATATTACAAATATATAAAGAAGATGATGGAGAGAAAGAAAGGAGATGATGGAAAGAAAGAGATGTTGGGAGTAGCTCGGGAAAAGAAAAGGAGCATTGAAGGGGAGGTGTAACGGAGGCATTAAATGAGAGGCCTTGAAATGGAAAAGGTTGGAAATGAGGGATACAAACTTTGGGAAATGTTGGGGAAGTGGTAATGTGATGAAATGACCATTAAGTGCACATTAGTAGCTAGGGTGATAGGCTGCATCAGGAAGAATATATGATGAATGGAGAGGTAGAACTGATTTCCAGGGACCATGCATTCCAGACTTCTGGTAGGACACTGAAGGATGTGTGGGATCAGGGGGATAATGGATCAGCAAAAGAGAGGTGGAAAGTTGAGTCATTATTTGTGGAACTTGAGAATGAGTTCAATGAGACAGTTAGCCATTACAATTCAGACTGGTTTTTGATGGTTCTGGCCACAGTGGTGAAAGCCTTGCCAGGGTCATGCATAGGCACAAGGCGATGGGACGCCTTAGGCGGCTGGTTACCTAAGTGTCGAGGTGCCCATATGAGACTAAGGGGAAGAAAGGGAAAGGAGGGTAGAAAAAGAAGAAGACATACCAAAAATTGGCAAACTTTCTTGGAACTTGCATAAAACATGGGCAGTTAAGGGTCGCCTGGGTTGCCAGGCTTCACCTAAGCCTCTAGGCTGTTGGCACTATGACTACTATGGTTGTGGGAAAATACTCCTAATGCATACTGTGTGATGGGTTATTGGAATTTAGAGTCTTAATTTAATTCCGAGTCCATGATAACGTAATTGGGCAGGACAGAGGGTAAATGGATTTCCCTTGTCATTGTAAATATTTATTTACTTTTCTTAGGATGGATTTTTAGGTTGGTGAAAAGATTACTCCCTGTTGGATTTCAGACATTGGAGGTAATTCCTTCTACTATCAGTAACTGGGAGGTTTCATTGAAGGTCTATTGGAGGATCCTTAGAGCTCTGTTGGTGTTTTTTAGTGGTAGTGGTAAGTGGTAACCATGACTGGACTAACTGTTGAATACGCCAAGAGGCATGGGGTTTGCAATTTCTCAGGTGGTCACCTATCTGTTCAAGGAAGATGAACTCATGGAGTGGGGATGAGCCCTTTGGTGAATCAGTTTGATTTGGGGACAAGGATTAATCATCACTACATTACTTACTTTCAGAGGAATTACGTAAGGATGTGGAAGGTAGAAAAGTAGAAGAACAAATAGTAATGGAAGGAAACCCACAAGTCAGAACTGAAGCACAGGTGAACATTGCCGCACAAAAGCAAAAATCTGAATGCTGGATGTTTAGGTGATACTTAGGGTCCCCTGTCCCATCTATATTTTTTGTTATTTTAAGAGGGGTTCATAACATTATTATTATTATTATTTTTTGTTTGAGAAATCAGGGAGTGTTATGGGTCAAAATGGTAGTCTTTGTGAACCAAAAAGTCAATTAGCTATCAACTAAAAGGTGCACTCTGTCAATGCTGTGTAAATTCATTTGAAGTATCAGCTACATTACAAAAAAAGGAAAGAAAAACAATGTACTAAAACCTTGGCCTCAAGATGAGACTCCTCTTGTAATATATCTTTGAGCTCGTGTTATCCATCCCATGTCTGTAGTAATGGTTCTTGAATTGGTTAAGATCTGCATTGTTGAATTTGGGATCCTCTAGTTCCTTTAGAGAGGCTGCATTTACATGGCTACTAGTGCAGTAGCATGTAATAATTTTTTACATTGTAACATTTGAAGAGTAGAGAATTTTCATTACTCAGCTAATTTATCTTGTAAAAGATGAGAAATAATGCTAGCTGCCAATAATTCATTGTGGTTGGCGAAGAATATTTGAATTAAATCTCCCTTCTTTTTATTCTTTCTACTTTGGTGTGGATTGGGTGGTGACTTGCTGAATGTAAAACTTGAGCATAATCTTTTGTCCACCTTGGTGAGAATCCACAAGGTGCTACTGCCATGAGCTTGGTTCTTGATGTGCATGGACATGAGTGATACAGGAAAATCACATAACGAAGCTTATTTTAGTGGAAATAAAATTTGGGTTGGATTCTATACTCATTAGCCCAAAGGTTCAATGAATTTTCATTGTAATGGACACTTTAATGGACCTAAAATTTGTTAGAAGCTAGGACTACAAGACTACTAAAGTAGGATTAGTTTATTCTTTTTTATGTTAAAAGCTAGCTAAGTTCAGTTTCTAGAATTATTAGGATTTTGAGTTCAGATTTCATTCTAAGTCTATGTTCTGTTTTTAGAGTCCTAGTTTCAGTAGGAGTGTCAAATACTAGTCTATGGTTAACTATTTCTAGTAATAGTTTGAATTTTGAATTTCAAGTCAGTTTAGGGCTGTTAGAGCTAGAGGCTGTTTATGAATTCTATAAATAGATGTAGTGGCCTATGGCCTCAGACACAACTTCATGAAATATAGCTTTCAGTTTTCTGCAGTTATGCTGCTGTAGATTCAATATTTGCTGCAGTGGATTCAGTGGTGTGCTTGATGATTTCCGATTGTGGCTTAGGTGGATTCCTAGCTTGTTTATCCTTGTATCTTTCTATCTATCTTCCTATCAGAGCTACAGCCTACAGGTTAGATGTATTCAACTCTTAACTCTTCGGCTACTCTGTTTCCAGTTCATTCTCAGATTTTGCTGCTGCATGTTCTTGCTACAGTCTGTTGAGTTGTGATACCTTCAGTAACTTCTGGTAATTCCCTTCTGAGATTCTGCTTGGTTTTCTGCATTTCCTGATTGCTTATTTGAAATCTGAATCTCTTTTTATCAATACTAGTAGCAGTAGGATCTTCAGAAAACTACTTCTTTTCTTTACCAGATTCATTCCATACTTTGTGGACCTGTTCCACCTGCAGAACAGGTCCATCGTCTGAAGTTTTAGTTCATTTACTTACCTAACTAAAGCTATAGAAATTTCCAAGTTTTCCAATCTTGCGATCCTGTTATTCTAGTCTTCTGTTAGAGTTATTCTGTTTGAAGATTAGATCACATTCTTTGGCGTCAGTCATGGAAAACAATGAAAACAGGAACAATGAAAATGCTAGTTTACAAAACTCTATTAATCAGCCGCCTGAAGTTGTAAGACAATTGTTTGAAGATGTTGCTGTTCTGAAACAGCATAGGTGAGAGACGTCTAATGCTCCTAGATATGATTATCCAGATGTTCCTTACATTCCTCAAGAAGAAAGCCAGCTTTTGCATTCAGTTGCTAATAATAAGCAACATATTTCTGTAGAAGATGCTATAACAAACAATTGTCGGAGTTGGAAGTTACCTAGATGGGGATGACTCAAAGGAAGTCAAGCTATAACTTAGAATTCAAAGAATACAATAGATAGTTAGACCAGTGCAGGCAGGAGCGAGCCCAGGACTTTGGCTGTGAGATAGGAAACTGGCTAAGTGAGTTTGCTTTGTATTTCTCTTCTACCATCGATGATAGAAATAGGGTGCCCTTGATATGTCGATAGAGAAAGATCTCTTTATTTCTTCACCGCGGGTCTCGTGTCATTTTCTTTAAAAGATATTAGGTCACACCAGGATACTTTCGATTGAGTAATGCTTTCCATTCCATTATTCTGGTTTTTAGTGATGTTTTACTATAATAAGATTTAGAGAAAATTTCACCCACCCCCTTGAACTTTACCTTTAATTTATGCAACCCCAAACTATACTCATAATTTCACCCACACCCAATGCAGTTAAGTATTTGACGAAAAAATAGAAAAGTCTATTTTACCCTCTTGCTGCTGTGGGTCGTTCCACATCTTCGTCTTCCCCAAATCCGACCCAGCCCCCATTGAATAAGCTCCACCACCAGGACCGTTACTACCACTGCTACTCTCTTGAAACTCTCTCTTCATCGGAGGAAAGTTAAAACTAGGGTTTCAACAATAACACACTAGATTAGTTCATCTCTTCCAAAGTTCATTTTCCGAAATCAGAGAGAGAAAATGAGAAGAAAATCAAGAAGAAGAGAGTTTTGAGAAAAGGGGCAGCGACAGAGGGTTTTGATCTGGTTTGTAGCAGCTGCAATTCATCTTCTCCATTTTCCGATCTTCGACGACGGTAACGATTCTTCTGATCTATGATGGAGATGGTGGCGTTAATGTCGGCAGTGATAAGGGATTTGGTAGGTTCTATAGCTCGCCAGATGGTGGGGATATTTCTTGTTATGTTTATGATTTTTTTTTATCAATATTCTTCCAATGATGTCATTGCTGCAAATGTCATCGGCATCGGAGAAGGATTAACAAGAACTAGTTACCCAAGATAGATCTGAAGTAGAGGAGAAAGGGAAAAAAACGTTAACGGCGATGGCTGTTACCCAAACCTAAAGCTACAGTCTTACGGTCAGGGACTCGCTAGAATTGCTGGAGTTCTGAAAGCAGTTTCATGGGAGATCTAGGGGCGATGTCTGGTTTTTTTTTACCATTTTCAGCAATCCTCTCAGTCGGTGTTGATGCCACAGCTGGCGAGGTCGAGGCTGGTGGGGTTGTTTGTGACGGTGGAGCGGGTGATGGAGGCGTGTGTGGACGGTCTGGGAATCGATGAGAGCTTCTGATTGGAGGCATTATCATCATCCAACAATTCCGGCATGCTGGCGGATTATCCGACAATAGTTACAACCTAAAGCTAGTTCACGGTTTTTTCGATTGTTTTTTACCTTTTAAAAAAAAAATGGAAATAAGGAAAGGTTAAAATAGTAGATTAAAACTCCTAAAGGGCAAATTCTGCATTATATAATTTTGTTATCAAAAGAAAGTGTGTCGTAGAATGCTATGACTCAAACTTAAGTCAGATTTAATTTTAAGTTAGATTCCTTTTTTTAGAAAGTTCTGACTAGTTTCTTAGTTCTCTTTTGTCTTTACTTTGCAAAGGGTTATTTCTGTAATATTCTTTCCTTTAGTTGGTTATAAATAAAGAGATGTGGGGAGAGGATCTTTACCGCTTCTAATTCTTTTAGTTCAACATGGTATCAGAGCCTTCCTAGGCTTCTGCCTCTTTTCTTTTTTTCTCCTCTCTTCTCCTCTCTTTTTTCTATTGTTTTGTGGACCAGAAGATCTGCCGCCATCATCATATCTGCACCACAGAACCTGCCGCCACCATAATCCCTGCTGTACAGATTTGTATCTCAGAAACTGCTACAGCACCACAGAACCTGCCGCCCCTTTCCTTCTTTTTTTCTCTTCTCTCCTCTTTTTTCTTCCCTGGATACCTGCCGCTGGTCTTCAACATTACCACCACCCTCTATAAGACCTTCCAGACTTGCCGCAAGCCCCCATGGGTCTCATCGACACACCCCATTACCGCCAGTCTGTTTTTTTTTTTTCTCTCTTTCCATATTATCGTCAGTTTTTGTTTTTTTCCACCATCCTACAACATCTTTTAACCTTCTTCATTACTGTAAGCCACTGATCAGCACCTATTATTATCCCATAGCCCTGCAACCTACCTTATCAGAATTTTTTCAGAATTATCTGGTTCTCTATTTCCAGATTTTTTGATTTTTCTTCTAAAATTTTTGTCTCAAGTGAAGGAATGAACTAAACAAGTTTGAAGATTTTTCTTTGATGCATTGCCGTGTATCAATTATTGAAGGGATATACTTTGCAGAGATCAACCTGATTGCCAACCTCGTCTTCCATGCTAGTTTGAAGATTGAAAATTGCTTCCGAGGTTTCTCTTGTTCCCGTACGAGTGATACTCGGCTTCTCTATCAAGGTATTTTACATTGTTCTTGAGTTGATATCCTTCCCATGGCTGAATTTTCTGAAGTGGTTTCTCCTATAACATGGAGTCCCTAAAAATTGAATTCTCCTCTATTCCCCTTAATCCTGTTAAGTTGGATGGAACCAATTATTTCACGTGGTCCAGAACAGCACAGATGGCCATCTCTGCAAGATGACTATTGGGTTATATTAATGGTAAGGAGAAGGCACCTGAACCTACTGATAACCTTTATGATAAATGGGCATCTGAGAATTCTATTGTAATGACATATTTGATTGGATCTATGGAGCCCAAGATTGGGTGAGGGTATGTTTTGCTACCTGATGCTACTGGGATTTGGAAGGCTGCCAAGGAGACTTATTTTCAGGTTGGAAATTACTCCTTGATTTATGACCTCCATGTGAAGATTGGTGCTACTAAGCAACGGGATATTACTGTTTCCCAATATTACTCTGAGCTCCGTAATTTGTGGCATGAATTAGGCTATTATGATACATTCACAGCTGCATGTTCTACTGATGCTGTAGCAATGAAAAGTGCCAAAGACAAACTACGTGTGTATAATTTTCTGGTTGGACTTAATATTGAATTTGATCAGATTCGTGCTCAGATCCTCAGCAAAGAGCTAAAACCATCACTTGAGCAATCTTATGCCTTAGTCCAGTCTGAGGATATGCGCCGTACATCCATGATGCCTCCTCTTCCAGTAGAGAGATCAGCTCTCCTGACTACTCAGCCCAATGGTTCACCTCTTTCCAAACCCACCCTTGTTCGGTGTGAATATTGTGGGAAAGAGCGCCATACTAAATAAACTTGCTGGAAATTGCATGGCAAACCAGCTGACTTTGAGACCAAGAGGCATGACAAGAATCTACAGGGACCCAAAAATTTTTGAGCACCACAGACAAGTCAGACAGAGACTTGTCCTCCTACTGGGATGGTACACTATCAATTGAAGAACTTCAGGCACTCAAGAATCTATTAAGGCCATCCGCTACAGTTCAAGCTACTCCTCCATTGCAAAATGCCCAGCTAGGTTCATACTTTGTCCAGTCAGGTAACTATCATGTGGGTCTGTCTGCTTCATCTGTCTCTAGCCCATGGGTTATGGACACTGGAGCAACTGACCACATGATTGGGTCAGCCAATTCGTTTTTCCTGTATTCTCCCTCTTTTGGGAAAGATACAGTCCGAGTTGCAGATGGGTCCCTCTCTCCTATATCTGGAAAGGGTTCCATCCGTTGCTCCCCTACTCTTACTTTGCAATTAGTTCTTCATGTACCTAGTTTTTCTACAAATTTACTATCTATTAGTAGTTTCACTAGATCTCTTAACTGCAAAGTAACTTTTTTCCCTACCTCGTGTGAAATTCAGGATCTGGAGAGCGGGAAGACAGTTGGACATGGTAGATTGCATGGTGGTCTCTACTTGCTTGCATATGGTCCTTCTGTGCCTCCTTCTTGATCACCACTTACTACACATCATCTCTATTCTGCTGTGAGCACATTTCGACTGTGGCATTGCCGTCTTGGTCACCCGTCCCTAGCTATTTTATCTCAGTTGTTTCCTTCCCTTTCTAAGCATTGTAATAAAAACGAGTTATTATGCGAAGCATGTATTCTTGCTAAGCAGGCTCGTACAACCTATTTACTTAAACTTAATAGAAGCGGTAATATGTTTGAGGTTCATTTTGATGTTTGGGGTCCGGGGTCCGGGGTCTGGGGTCCGGCTAGGACAACCTTTATATCTGGCGACAAATGGTTTGTAACTTTCATTGATTGTCACACTAGGACTACTTGGGTGTACCTTATGCATCAAAAGAGTAAACTTTTTGAGTGTTTCAGCCAGTTTCATGAAATGATTTAGACTCAGTTTAAAACGCCAATCAAGGTTCTTCGGAGCGACAATGGGAGAGAATACCTTAATGGACATTTTCAGAGATATCTGTCTGAGTATGGGATCCTACATCAAACAAGTTGTGTTGACACTCCGGCTCAAAATGGGGTTGCAGAAAAGAAGAACCGTCATCTACTTGAAACAGCTCGGGCCCTTATGTTTGAGGGAAATGTGCCAGCGAAGTTTTTGAGTGATGCTGTTCTGACAGCAACCTCTCTCATAAATCGGTTGCCATCTAGGATACTGAACAATAAGGCTCCTCTGGATCTGTTACTTGGTGATCACTCCTTTGGTCTCCCACCATAGGTATTTGGATGCGTCTGTTATGTTCAGAACCATCATCCTCATGGCAAATTTGATCCATGAGGGGTTCGTTGCATCTTCCTTGGTTACCCAGCCACTCAAAAAGGGTATAAATGTTATCATCCTCCATCCTGTCTGACTTTCATCAGCAAATATGTTCTCTTTCATGAAGACATGATGTATTTTCAGCCACATCTTTTGGGGGAGATAGACATAGTTGATCCAGAAGATGTGCCTTTGATTACCTCCTCAATGGAGATGGAGACAAAAAGAGTCCAGGTAAGAAGCATACCTGATCCTATTCCTGAGCCACCTGATCCTACTCCTGAGCCTGATTCTACTCCTGAGCCAGAGATGTCTACCAGTCCCATTTCTGCTGCCAAGCCTTTGCAAGTTTATAGCCGTGCCAAAAACAAGCAAGGAAAAACCACTACCATCCAAGCAACTTCACATGTCCCTTCGTCAGCCTGGGATCCAGAGACTGACCAAACTCTTGGTAAGGAAATTTCCCTCTCTGATTCTGACTCTGATCTCCTTATTGCCCTTCGTAGAGGTACTAGGGTTTGCACTTTTCATCCAATCTCTAATTTTGTTTCGTACGACTCGTTATCTCCCTCTTTCCATGCATTTGTGTCATCTCATTCTTCTGTGTCTATTCCTCATAAATGGTAGGATGCAATTTTGGATGAGTGGTGGAAAACTGCAATGATTGAAGAAATGAGAGCCTTGAAGAAAAACAATTCTTGGGACCTTGTTTCTCTCCTACGGGGTAAGAAACCAGTAGGGTGCAAATGGGTTTTCACAGTCAAGCAGAACAATGATGGCATAGTGGATTGGTATAAAGCAAGGCTAGTAGCCCGTGAATTTACACAGACATATGGTATTGATTATCAAGAAACCTTTGCTCCAATGGCTAAAATGACAATAGTAAGGGTTTCATTGGCATGTGCTGTCCCCCACGATTGGGATTTGCAACAGCTTGATGTAAAGAATGCCTTCCTCCATAACGAACTTAAAGAGGAAGTGTATATGGACTGTCCACCTGGGTTTACAGATGCAAATACCCATGGAAATATATGTAAATTGAAGCACTCGCTTTATGGACTCAAGCAGTCCCCTAGAGTATGGTTTGGTAGACTACATAAGACCATGATAGCCTTTGGCTATGCACAAAGTAATGCTGATCATACATTGTTTACTAAGCATTCGTTTGGAAGTTTTACAGTTTTTTTGGTTTATGTGGATGATATCATTGTCACTGGAAATAGTAATGAGGAGATAAAGAAACTCAAGGTATTTCTCGGGAAGGAGTTTGAAATTAAAGATCTGGGAAAGCTTAGATACTTTCTTGGGATTGAAGTAGCTCGTTCTGCAGAAGGCATATGCCTTTCTTAGAGGAAGTACATCCTTGATCTTCTGTCAGAGACAGGTCTGCTAGGCTGCCAGCCTTGTGCTACTCCACTAAATGTAACTACCAAGCTGAAGGAAAAAGAAGGAACACCAACAGATAAAGGGAGATATCAAAGGTTGGTTGGAAGGTTAATCTACTTATCTCACACAAGGCCAGACATAGCATTTGCAATTAGCTTGGTGAGTCAGTTTATGCATGATCCCTATTCTATGCATTTGGAGACTGCTTATAGGATTCTTCATTACCTAAAGACAACTCCAGGAAAGGGGATTCTACTCTCATCACATGGTGATTTCAAAGTGGAAGCTTATACAGATGCCGACTGGGTAGGCAATCTGGACAGAAAATCTATTTCTGGTTACTGTACCTTTGTGGGAGGAATGTTAGTCATTTGGTGCTGTAAGAAGCAAAACTTCGTAGCACGTTCTAGTGCAGAAGCTGAATTTAGAGCGATGACTTAAGGCATATATGAACTTCTATGGTTGAAAGGCCTTCTTAGTGACTTGAGAGTTGATTGTTTTCAACCTATGATTTTCTTTTGTAATAATAAAGCTGTTATTAACATTGCTGACGATCTAGTTCAGCATGACCAAACCAAGCATGTTGAAATAGATCGTCATTTTATCAAAGAAATGCTCGAGAGTAGTCAGATTCAGATTCAGATTCCTCATGTCAGATCCAAAGATCAGCTGGCCGATATCTTCACAAAAGGCTTACCCGTCAAGTCATTTCAAATTATTTTGTCCAAGTTGGGAATGCATGATATCTATGCACCAACTTGAGGGGGAGTGTTATCAAAAGGAGTGTTGCTAACTACGACTCAAGCTTAAGTCATATTTAATTCTAAGTTAGATTCCTTATTTTTAGAAAGTTTTGATAAGTTTCTTAGTTCTCTTTTGTCTTTACTTTGCAAAGGGTTATTTCTATAATATTCTTTCCTTTAGTTGGTTATAAATAAAGAGATGTCGGGAGAGGATCTTTACCGCTTCTAATTTGTTTAGTTCAACGAATTTCTAACCTTGCCTCCTCGTTACTTAACAGATCAATCTGTTAAGTCTAGACCTGTATGATACATATTTCACAAATGAGGGTATGTGGGTGAAATTATGGGCAAAGTTTGGGGTTGCGTAACTTAAAGGTAAAGTTCAGGGGGGGGGGATTTATGAAAATTTTAGATTGTAGAAAAGCCCTTGCATTTGAAAGTTGAAAATGCAATCGAAATTTTGGTTTTTGGTCTTGAATTGGAAGATTGACTTTTTATCCTTTTGAAATTTGAATTTTAGACTATTTTATTGGATTTAAATGGGAGTGTTTGGTTACTTATGTATAATATCTTTAGTAAATGAAATACTGCCTTGTATACTTGAGAGTCCCTCCATCTACTAGTTCGAACTTTTGAGATGGAAACTTAATATGGTATCATAGCTCTAAGTTTCTTCCTTCCCTGTGTCATCTTTGCATGTGTATGCTCATTTTGGCTACATGTGAGGGGGAGTGTTGGGAATAATGCCAAATTGCTCAAGTCTAGAACCTTGGATGCCTTATATACTTGAGTCCCTCGACTTGCTAGTTTGAGCTTTTGAGATGGAAACTTAACAAATATAAAGAATAAAAAACATTTACTTAAATGATACAACAATAACAAGTATGGAATGACTAAGGGTTGTTGAAGACTTGGAATCAAATCTTGGATTGATAGTGACAAGGATGAATCTTTAGCACACAGGTATACATTTGTTTATTGATTTGTTTGTATCCCCATTGTGTTCTAGGAATCTTGGCTTGTTAGGGTTTTTTGTTGAACCTATAAAATCACTTTTCTCACATTTGGTATCAGAACCATTCGTACAGGCCTAGAATTAATGGTCATTGGATGTGAAAACTTCTTTGAATGCTTGAACCTTAAATTGGTTGTTTTTTCTACATAATTTGAAAAAAAATCCATTTTAGATTTGTACTCTATTGAATTTTTCCCCTAGCAAAAGATGTTGAAATATACACTAAATTAAAGAGTTCTGTGAGACGATCACACTGATAGGTGGATCGTTGCCGGCGGTTATATATATATATATATAAAATAAGACCCTGGAGGCAACTTGGTAACCCTAACTGAGTCAGCTCAGTCGAGCCGGTGAGACTTGGTCCGAGTTGCCTCATAAAATTTGATTGGGTGCATATGTGGGTCAGCTCATGTGACCCGCCGACCCGGTCAACCGATCCATGACTGGTGACTTGACCCGATGGGTTAGCCAGTGACCTGGCTTTTTGATTCATGTGGACTGGTTTGCCGATCCGGGCCTGAACTGAACAAATCACAATTTACCCAATCAGCAAGTGGATCCACGCGTCAGCTTCTAGCAGCACGTGAGGGCACGTGGAATGTTGGAATGACCTCCGGTTTTTTCTGATTTACTCGTCTCACCTTACTTTACAATCTGGTACCTATTTTGACCCCTTTTTGATGTTATGGGGAATGTGTTTTAACAAATCAGAATCCTAATGCATCCTTGTTTGTAGTTGTTCTGCATATTCTGCTGTTATTATCTGTACCACAGTGATTGGTGAGCTTCGGTGCATGTTATTCTTGAATGTTCTTATCTATATCATTGTCTTTTATGATGTTCATGTTGAAAATCTCACAATAGAGCTGCAAGTTGGGGTTTGTTGATATCATGGTGGGATTAGGTGGAACCCACTAAAGTGGCACACCTAATTGCATCATGAAGTTTTCAAATTCAAGGCATTATGAATTTATAAATGCAGATGAGATGGCAGGGATCACCCAAAGGTTTCATTATCAAAGTCTTGTATATTAATGCACATGGAATGAAGGATCTTGGCTTAGGGGTTTCACTCACCCAAAGGTGATGGGATTTCCATGAATCACTATTACTTCACAGTCATTGCATTGACATTAAGAGGACTAGTGAATACTTGTCCCAAAGGAATGGCTTGTAGTTGCAGTTGACTCTTGAGAGGGTTATTATGTTTGTATGTATCTAAACATTGCTAGCTCGGTTTATTTGGTGTGCATCAATTATTGTTTACCTTTAATTATGTATGTATGAACTCATGTCATGATTAATACCACACAAGATGTCTGTTCAAGGAAACATACTAGCTTTTATTCCCACTCTCTTTGAATCCAATTATAAAAAATAGCATGAAGAGTTACAAACTAGATTGGGATTTGTTTGACCTAGATGTGACCATTAGGGAAGTCAAACCTGCCGGTCTCATTGAGTAGAAACACCAGGTGAGATAGTAAAGATGGAGAAATGGGAGGCAGCTAATAGGAAGTGCCTTCTGATTATGGGGTGTTCTGTTCCTGAGGCTATGCGCAGCAGTATTTAGATGAAGGATACTACCCAAGGAATATCTATAGGTAATTCAAGGAAAATCTGACGTTTCTGAGAAGGGGCTGGAGAGGTAATTTGATGACTGAACTTACTAGTGCCACTTTGATGGTAGTGGTAGTGTGAGGGAGTATTATTTGGAGCTATCAATCATTGCTGAAAAGCTTAAGGATCTGGTATTGATGATGAATTCTTGGTTCATTAAACACTTACTTCTCTGCCAGAATAGTATAATTAGATTTAGGTGGCTTACATTACTCAAAAGGAGAAGTGGAGCTTGGATGAGCTCATCTCTATTTGTACCCAGGATGGGGGAAGGCCGAAGAAAAAGCAATTTGATAGTGCCAATGCCACATAACATAAGACGCACAGTAATAAAGGCAAGAGACAGCATGGGATTGAACCCCACAGGAAGAAGAGACACTTCTCTAAGAAAGGCAGGCTACAGCCTTATGATGAAGAAAAGGATGCAAAGCCTCAACAAGGTCAAAAGGACCTCAGAAATATGGAATGTTTCTAGTGCCACTAGAAAGGACATCTAAAGAAAGAGTGTAGGGCTTGATAGGCTTGGTTGGAAAAGAAAAGGGAATCTGTGATTTTCGTATTGCTTACTTGTTTTGAATCCTTTTAATTGATGCTCTTGTGGTTTCTTGGTGGATTGATTTGGCTTTCTCTATCTATGTCACTCATTCCTTGCAGAGATTTCTAAACAGAGGGTGCCCAACAAGGATGAAGTGAGTGATTTCGTAGGGAATGGAGTGCAGGTTTCAGTCGAAGCCATAGGAGTAGTTAGGATTCATTTGAATTCAGATGTTTACATTGGTTTAGAAAATCCTCGGTTGATCCTAGGTCCAACCTCACTCTGATGCCATGTTGAGATTTGAGAGAATAATTGGGTTGTCAATGTGATAGGAGCCAAGCCTTATTTATAGATTGATATATGCAACAATAAGGAAAGAAACAATGAGGAAAGAATAGAAAAGGAATGAAAGGTAAAGGCTAAGGTGTAGTCCTTGTCCTAACATTCAAGCTAGACAATTATACCCTAAAGCATATTACAAGAAGTAAGAATATTAAACAATAGTCTGTTCTAACTATTCTAAATAGTATTTTGAATTCCAAGTCATTTTACTGCTGTTAGAGCTAGAGTGTCTGTTTATGAACTCTATATTGGTGTAGTCGCCTATGGCTTCAGACACGATTTTATGAAATATATCTTTCATTGTTTCTTACAACATGCTGCGATGGATTCCATGGTGTGCTTGGTGGATTCCAAGTGGGGCTTAGGTGGATCCCTGGACTGTATATCCTTGTATCTTTCTATCAAGCTTCCTATCGGAGTCAAGGTTCTAAATCCTGGTTTTGCCAAGCAATGGGGTACCCATAGCTTATGCATGGAGTTTCCATATGTTTTCAGTAATTGGATTTGGCTTCAGCCTCTTTTTTTTTTTTGTTTTGTGATGATTCAGAACTTGGTACTTTGCTAGCATCTCCAAACGTTTTCAGTAATGAGATTTGGCTTCGGCCCGTTTTTTGTTCTGTGATGATTCAGAACTTGGCACTGCGCTGTTTCAGTTCCAGCCTCTGCTGTTGTGATTCAGTAAATTGCTTGGTGGTGATTTCAGGGTCATATCTGCTCCTCTTCTGTGCCTTTTCAATCAGAATGTCAAGTAAGTAAACCCTGCAGACAAATCTTCTATTTCAGTTTCTAAATCTTCTTTTGATCGATTGTTGTGCTATCCCTGTGGTTCTGTTCTTCTCAATTTGCTGTTCTCAGTTTCATTCTTAAGTTCTGAAACTCAAAACTTGCATATAAATCCAGTATTGCATCAATTTTAGTTTCCTTTTCTGAGTAGGATCTCTGAAAGTTCCAAGCTTTTGAACTCTGATTTCTATTATTTTCTCAGAACCTTCCATTGGTTTGAATTCTCTTTTGTTTCCTGATTTCAAAATCTTATATTTCTTCAATTTTTTCAGAATTCTAGTCTCAGCATGTTTTCCACAAATCTTAATTTTTTAGCTAGTTTTCTGAATCGGATACTGGTTGCTGTTTGGACCTTTATTATTGATATTGCCTTCACATATGATTGTTCAATACACCTGATTGATTGCTGATTCTGTTACTCTGTTATTGGGAATCCTATCTTCAGTAGGAATCTCCCAGATCTCAGGATCCAACTTTGGGTCAACCTGAGATCCTCATATTCTATTATCCTTTATTAAACATATCTTTGACCAGAGTTTGAGAGGACTATCAGAATTGCTATCTGATTCTATTGAAATTCTCCTGAATCTGGTTTTGGATTCCTTCCACACGATTCTGACTTCCAAGGGATTTCTGGATGGGCAGTTTTGAACCCCATCAATAGGATTCTTCAGAAAACTACTGTTCTTTTATCAGATTTAGTCCATACTTCGTAGACTTCCTACTTCCACCTGCTGAACAGATCCATTGACTGAAATTTCAGTTCATTCTGACTTGTCTAACTAAAGCCATACAAATTTCCTTGATTGGTTCTGTACTTCTGTTTTCCCAGTCCTTTGAGCCTGCTATTCTAGTCTTTTATAAGAATTAATCTGTTTGAAGATTAGATAACATTAGTGAGGCTGGTCTGAACACACTTGTGGAAAATAGCCATCCAGCTGGTTGCAACGGATATGTAATAGAAGGTTTTCAATCTTAGTCCCTGATTCAATCTTATACAAAGGAACAAAAATCTGGAAGTTAATTCTTTGTGTTTGTGATGATAATGCCAAAATATCAAGTTGGCCTGCTGGGAGATCGTGAGGAGGTAGCTACTACTGCAACTTTGGGGCTTTAAAAACTCGCTACGAGTTGTTAAGATTATTGAAATCGAAGGCGAAATTTTGGTCTAGGGTAGAAAGCTTACTCTAATTAAGGGTGCTCTTTTAACATCCCTGTATATTCTCTGTTTTTGTTGGCTAATCTTTTTGAGAAGCTCCAAAGGGATTTGTTGTGGTACATAAATATGATCAGACGATGTATCATCTAGTGGATTGAGAGAGAGTTTGCTGGTCTATGGCAAAGGGAGGACAGGCATCAGACCGGTGAATCCATTGTGTAACAATTTCTCAAAGAAACAACCAGCAAGTATACAACCAGAAATTAAAAAAGAAGAAGAAGATTGAGGAGGAGAGAAAGAGAAAGAGAGGGAGAGAGATTTCGACACAGCAATGTGCTGTAGCCCAAATCGTTAAATAGCTCTCCTCTCTACCTTGTATTTATAGAGAAAGAAAATAAACAGATTTACAAGGAAAATCTTTATTCTAAGAAGAGACAATAAGAGAAGATTACAATAAGATTACAATAATAAAGGAAATAAATCTGTAATTAATTAAAGAAGGAAGAGAAAGGGGAGCCAGCATTAGATATCGCTAGCGCTAGCTAGTGGGTCCCATGGGTCTATGGGCCTATGGGCCAACTTCGTAACTCCCTACCTCAAGCTGGAGTGTACAAATCAGCTAATCCAAGCTTGTAACTGTTCAACCGGTATCCTGGTCCAAATAGAGGTTTAGTGAAAATATCCGTAAGTTGATTTGAAGATGAAACAAATGGAATGACAACAAGCTTCTTTAGAACCGCATCACGGATAAAATGACAATCCACTTCTATATACTTGGTACGTTCATGGAACACTAGATTACTGGCATTATAGATCGTAGCCTGATTATCATACTTTAAGGTCATAAGCTAAGAAATAGAAAATCCCAACTCTTGCAGAAGATTCTTCAGCCACATTAATTCAGCTGTAGTCTATGCCATAGCACGATATTTAAACTCAGCACTGGATTTGGAGATAGAGGTTTGTACTTCGCCAAGTAATGAGATTGCCACCAACTAAAGTTCAATAACCTGTAGTGGAACGTCTATCACCATCTGCCTCGGCCCAATCAGCATCTCAATGTCAAGATGATGAAGTCGGGAATAAATAAGAACTGTGCTTGGAGATTTCTTGAGATAGCGCTAAATACGACAGGCCGCCTCCCAATGGACAACTTTAGGACTTTGCATAAATTGACTACCACTCTAACATCATAAGAAATGTTAGGTCTAGTAACAGTAAGATAAATTAGCTTCCCGACCAACCGTTTATATTGATGAACATTAGAATATTCAGGACTATCACATGTTTTGAATTTTTGATGTGGATCTATAGGAGTTTCAACTGGCTTGGTGCCAAGAAGACCTGTTTCTGCAAGAAGATTGAGGACATACTTGCGTTGGGAAAGACTGATACTAGTACGGTTTCGAACTACCTTAATACCAAGAAAATAGTGAAGAAGTCCTAAGTCCTTCTTCTGAAAGTGGGTATTTAGGTGAGACTTAAGTTCTGTAATACCCAACTTATCATTCCCTGTAATAATTATGTCGTCCACATAGACAACAATGATAGTAACAATAGCCCGATGACGACGTACAAAAACAGAATGATCTGAATAGCTAGTAGTGAAGCCAAGATTAGTAATGACAGTGCTAAATTTATCAAACCATGCACGAGGGGACTGCTTTAGTCCATATATTGCCTTTAGTAACTTGTAGACTTTAGCAGAATTCCCTCCCTAAGCAAACATACCCCGGAGGTTGGTCCATGTATACCTCCTCATGAAAATCCCCATACAAGAATGCATTTTTGACGTCCATTTGATACAAGGGCTAATCAAAATTGACAGCCATGGAAACAAGTACCCGGACCGAATTGAGACAGGCCACAGGAGAGAATATCTCAAAATAGTCTGCCCCATAGGTTTGAGTGTACCCTTTGGCAACTAACCATGCTTTCAGCCGTTTAACAGAGCCATTGGAGTTATGTTTCATATTATAAACCCATCTGCACGTCACAACTGAGTGGCCAGGTGGGAGGTCAACAAGAGTCCAAGTCTGACGGGAGGTCAGAGCATCTATTTCATCATTCATAGCAGCATGCCACCTTGGATGAGACAAGACTTGGGATAGGGTAGTGGGTACAAAGGTAGCAGCCAAAGAGTAAACAAGTCGCGTTTGAGAAGTGGGTAGATGGGCAATAGTAACAAAGTGCTCAATGGGAAAGGTACCCAAGGATTTCTGTGTACAAGTTCTTTTACCTTTTCGGAGAGCAATAGGTAGGTCAGAGTCGACTGTAGAACCAGGGACAACGTCAGCAGCAGCCGGAGCAGTAGTCGTAGTAGGTGGAGCAACCTGAGTGTGATGGGTATAGACCTACAAGGGTTGCGAAGTTTGGGGTGGGATGGAGGTGGGTTCATCATCAGAAGGAATGAGAGGTAAAGGAATATCAGTGGAAGGTAAATTGGTGGGAACAGGAATAGGGTAGTATGGCTTGTATTCAAACAAGGTTGCATCATGACTGACAAAATAGCGCCGAGTAACAGAGTCAAAACACCGGTAACCTTTCTGAGTACGAGAGTAGCCAAGGAAAGTACATTTGATAGACTGGGGAGATAATTTGTCCACTTTAGGATGTAGGATGTGGACAAAACACCTACTTCCAAAAACATGAGGAGAAACTGGAAATAAGGGAGTATTAAGATAGAGAAGTTTAAAAGGAATTTTATTGTGGAGGATAGAAGAAGGCATCTTGTTAATCAGGTAGCAGGCAGTTAAAACAACATCACTCTAATAATACTTAGGAACATTCATATGGAGCATGAGAGACCTGGAAATATCCAGAAGATGTCTATTTTTATGCTTAGCAACTCCATTTTGTCAAGGAGTGTAAGCACAACTGGTATGGTGTATAATGCCATTGGCAAAACAAAAATCAGAGACGACAAACTGAACATATTCAAGGGCATTATCAGTACGTAGAACTTTGATAGGAGTACCAAATTGAGTGGCAATTTCTTTATGAAAACCCTTGAAAATATTAATAAATTCAGACCGTTCTTTTATTAAGTAGAGCCAAGTTATGTGGGAATAATCGTCTACAAAGGTTACAAAATAAGAGAAGCCAAGCCGATTGGGAATTCGACAAGGTCCCCAAACATCAGAATGAACTAAAGAAAATGGGGAAGATTGCCTAGGTGTAGAACTAGTTGTAAAAGAGGAACGATGATGTTTCCCTAGTTCACAAGCCTCACATTGTAAGATAGAGAGCGACTTGCAACTAGGGACAAGAGCCTTTAACTTAAAAAGAGATAGATGGCCAAGCCGATGGTGCCATTGAAGAGGTGTGGAAGTAGATGTGGTAGCAATGGTGAGAACGGGTTCAGGTAGCTCCCAATAATACAGACCAGCATGCTCACGCCTGCCCCCAATCGTCGCCTTGGTCCTGAGATCCTGAAAGGTACAATAAGAAAGAAAAAAGGTTGCAACACAGTTAAGTGATTTTGTAAGTTGACTAATAGACATAAGGTTAAGAGAAAATTTGGGAACATGAAGGACAAAGGACAAGGATAAGGATGGGGTAAGGGTAATATTCCCATGTTGGGAAGCCGTGGTAGATGATCCATCGGCAAGGTAAACGGTGACATGCTTTGGTGTATCATTAAGGGCTGTAAGGGTAGAAGGCTGTCCCGTCATGTGACAGGTAGTGCCAGAGTCTATAATTCAAGGGGTAGAAAGGGTGGTAGATAATAAGGCAGTTGTACCTGTATGGGCCAGGGTGGTAGCTGGTAGCGGTCCAGTAGCCTCTAGATGTTGAATCCGACGGAGCAAGGCCTCATACTGTGCATTGGATGGCGCAGATGTTTGCATAGGAGGAGCCTAAATGGGATATGGGGTATCCTCAGTAGTAACATTGTTGGCAAGGGTAACGGCCCAATCAGGACGACCATTTATATCCCAACAGTTTTCCACCATGTGGTTAGTCTTGTGCCAATGGGTACAATATCTATTAGCTTTTTCAGAAGGTGTCTCTGCCTATTGCCACGTCTAGGAGGACCACGGCCAAGACCACGAGTGGATCCACGGCCACGGCCACGGCCAACAAACAAAGCAGAAGTGTCCTTGACAGGAGAGTCACTTTGTGGGACCAATCGCTGAAGGTGAAAGAAGGTCTCGCTAAGGGTAGGGATAGAGGCTCCTGCAAGAAGTTGACTTTTGACACTCTGATATTCCAGGGAAAGGCCAGCAAAAAATTTAGCAACGTAGAACTCAGACTATTGAGCTTTGATTTTGCTAAAATCATTGGTAAGAGGCTGCACAGCCTGTATTTCTTCAATAAGCCCTTTGAAGCCTCCATAGTAGTCACTGAGGGATTTTTCACTAATAGAGTAAGTGAACATCCGCTCATATAGGTCATAAATGTGAGAGACATTCTTATCTTGCCCATATGTCTTTTGTAGATCAGCCCAAATGGCCTTGGTTGTATTGTGGAACATTACAGTGGGTAGGATGGAGGTATCAATACTGTTCCACAACCATGTTTGAACTTGGGAATTATCTCTTAATCAGGTATTGTACAATTTGATAGATTCACTGTCTTTCACATCACATACAGGGGGCTCATCATTTTACAGTGTGGCTTTGTCTTTAGAAAGAATAAAGGCTTTGATAGCCTGAGCCTATAACAGTTAATTAGAAACTCCTTTCAACTTTATGGAGATGATCTGAGCCTCAGTGGGCTTAGGGTTAGTCATCATGATAGAGAACAAAATCCACAACCAATGTATATAAAAAAAAAGAAGGTCTTATCGGTTCAGCCAACCGATTGGCTAAAGGCTCAGCGTGGGTGAAGGTAGATGGTGGTAATAGGGTAAATGACAAGGTTCAAAGCTCGGTTCCGCTACCGAGAGGCCAAAGGAAAAGAAAAACTCAAAGGGGGTGATGGATGTCAAGGAGAGGATAATAACCTTACCAATGGAGTGATCAAGAACATAAGTTCAGAAAGTAGTAGTATTTAGCAACAATATTCATAGATGTAATCTCGCTCACTAATTAGTAGTAGTAAAACAGAAAATTGTAGTTATATAGAGAGTAAAAATATCAAAGGCCAATCAAACCAAGAGTTCTTTGATCAGTGATGGCTAAGGATCTCATGTAACAATTTCTCAAAGAAATAACCAGCAAGTATACAACCAGAAATTAAAAGAGAAGAAGATTAAGGAGGAGAGAAAGAGAAAGAGAAAGAGAAAGAGAGAGAGATTTCAACACAGCAATTTGTTGTAGCCTAAATCGTTAAATAGCTCTCTTTTCTACCTTGTATTTATAAAGAAAGAAAATAAACAGATTTACAAGGAAAGTTTCTATTCTAAGAAGAGACAATAAGAGAAGATTACAATAAGATTACAATAACAAAATAAAAGGAAATAAATCTGTAATTAATTAAAGAAGGAAGAGAAAGGGGAGCCAGCACTAGATATCGCTGGCGTTAGCTATATCCAGTGGGTCCCAGTGGGTCCCATGGGTCTATGGGCCTATGGGTCAACTTTGTAACACATTGAATATAGCATTGCTGGGGAAGTAGTTATAGACGTCAGAGGGAGGAGGAAGAGGGGTTGTAGGTTGTGATTAGGGAAAAATGTGGGATCAGGAAGTGGGGTTAGGAATATGAGGAAGTGATGGAGGGAAATGTGGAGTGGGGTGTGGAAGGGAATTTGGAAGGTAACAAATCTAAAGAGAGACGGGAAGAGGGTAAGGTTTTGGGATGATATTTGGTGTGGGAAGGGTGTTTTAAATGAGAAATACTCAAAGCTTTATGATAGGAATTATGGAGGAAGTATATAGATTGAGTGGAGGGTCAGAGGCTATGGTCTCCTAAATTTAGAGAAACCTCGGAAGGTAGAAATGATGTGAGGTGTAATGGATGTCTTGGAAAGTGCCAACTTTAAAAGGGGCAAGGATGTTTAATGTGTGGGGTAGTGGAAGATGTGGGCAGGTTGAAATTTTGGTTCTGCTAGACATTTCACTCCTGGTTGAAACTCAAATATTTCACTGAAAAGTAAAATTTCGGTTGAAATTTGGTATATTTTGGCCGGAAGTTTTTATTTACTTTTTCAGTGGTCAAATGGTCATTTTTGATCCAAAACTTAAGAAAAACCCTAATTAAGCATCTCTAAACATTTGTGAACCTTTTAGATTGTGAAAAGAACACACCATAAATGATAGTTTGGCTTTGGACCTTAGGTTGCTAATGTATGTCATGATATATTGTATCCTTTCCATCCCAACAGCCTTTAATGCTGTGAAATTTGGCCAAACGATGCTTCGAATACACCCAAATGTTGAAGTGTGGGCAGTTGACCTTTTTAAGCATTTTGATTCTGCAGCAAAATGATGGATTTTGCCCCCCAAAAATTAGGATTTTCTAGTAGAGTTCTAGAGCTCTTGGGCAAAGGGGGCGAAATCTTGAAATTTCGGTGAAATGAGTTGAAATTTTATTGAAATATTAGTGAATTCATTCGAAATCTGGTAAACTGGCTGAGTTGATATGCATTTTGTTTTGAACCAGCTTGAAACCAAAGCATTTCACCAAAATTTGAAATTTTGGTGAAATGTAGCACTATGGATGTGGACAGTTCTCGATGAAGTCCTTCAAGATGCTTCATCAAAAGTGGAGGGGCGAGGGAGCTCTTTTCCTTAGAAGGTGATTTGGAATTCATATTGTGACCACGGATCTGGTTTTTCGGACGGACAGTGGTGTTAGAGAAGATCCTTACCATGGATAAGTTCATTGCAAGAGGTTTTGAGAAAAAAATTCCACAAACTGTGGGGACCGAGTCAAGAAAATTGATACCATTGTTTCATCTCTTGTATTTTTACCTTGGAGTTATGGGGAAAATGTTTTTCGAATATGGGTGTGAATTGGATATTTCCTAGCTCTTTATTGGCAGTTTTCACGGAATGGGAAGGGTTTCCCTTGGAGGCAAAAATGGTAAAATTATGAAGGATCAGAGGATGATCTTGATGTATTGTTAAGCCAGCCAAGCCGCAAGCCAAGCCAACAGCCTGGCCGGCTGGGTCCCACTTGCGGCATCTAGTCATGGACAACTATTGGCCAGCTGTCCCTCCCACCTATATATATATATATATATATATATATATATTTGCTATTGTTAAGCTACTTACCTGAGAGAAAGTTTTTATTTTTCAGTTTTAGGAAGTTTCTAATTTCAGTTTTTAGAAAGTTTCTATTTTCAATTTTTAGAAAGTATGTATTAGGCAATACAATATGAGATTCTTCTTCTTTTCTAAAGTTCTATTTCCAAAATTGAACTTTCCCTCTTTGTTAGTTGTCAACTAGGAAGTATTGACCCGTCCACTTTCTATTTGTATTCAAAGACCACTATAAATATGAATAGAAGAGAAGATAGCAGTTTTTGGAAAAAGAAGAGAGCTTGATTGCGATTTTGCAATAGGGCTCTAGGCTGTGAGGCTCAGCTGCCAGCCCCATTCCCTCCCCTCTCTCATTATTTCTCTCTCTATCAATTCCCTATTCACCTATCGGTTTTGCTTGATCTTACCTATATGTTCCACTATTGATTTTGCTGTCTTCTCTCCCTCTCTATCATCCAACTACAACATTCTTATTGCTGCAATTAGAAGACCAAAGTCTATCCTTGCTGCTACAACCGAAGGACTCAAGATCTCCTACAACAGTAAACTACCAACCTCAATTCCAGATATCGGTTCCTGAGCAGGAACCAGTTTTACAGCAAGTTTTGAAAATTCATATCTCCCCAACTTCTGACCCGATCGACTTCAAATTCAGATATTGTTAAGAGAACATATCAAGCTTCAAGCCCCTAAGTTTATTTGATCATCCAATGGTCGGATTGACCGGAAAGATAAGTTTCCTATTGCTGGTTTCCTGGTTTTCTATTTAATCTATTGTTGGGACAGGTGTAATCGATCCTATTGTAAGGCTAAGGCCTAAAATTGAATGTAATTCCCTAGCCTTGCATCAGATCTCATTAACAATCTGTTGCAATATTTGGAAGGAGGAAAATGCTCACACATTTGTTGCTGAGGAGGAGATAGTGGAAAGAGAATAGCATTAAAAGCTATGTGGAAGGTCAAGTTGGCGTTCAATTGTGCCCGGAATTTGTAGGAGTGAATACATTTTGTATAAGTGACAATGGTGAGATTTCCGTGTTTGCGTAGTTTTTTATGAGTTTTTTTTGGACTGTTCGTTGTTGGTATGTAAGGGGGGAAGACTGTATCATTGTAGAGGGTCCTTTGCAGGCCAAATGCTTTTTGTACCGCTTCTTACTGTACTAGCTTTGTTCCTTTTCATCAATGAAATTATACCTACCTTATTGTGAAAAAGGGGCTTGCTAGAAGTGTCATGGAGACCCACAAAAAGGTGTATTTTTGGAGTTCTATAATTTTAAGGGATGTCATGCGTGGAAGAAGTTCTTTGGTGTTCATTTATACGGATTGGTAGTAGCTTTTGGCGGGTTGGGGCCCATGTGGTGTTGGGTGGAGCCGTGGAGGTGGGTGGCTGGTGAGTTTTTCTTGCAGGTGCTGTATTTTCAATGGAGTGATTGTCTCCGGTCAAGGCAAAGAGGCCTGTTTTTTTTGGGGGGAGGGGAAGGAGGAGGTTCTCAGTAGTTTCCAGGTGATTCTTTTGGGGCTTTTGGTGATTTTTGTTGCCCTTTTTATATACAAGTTTATTCTTATTCTTTTTATATGTTGCTTCCCCCCTCTCCCCTGGGTTTACTCATTCTGATTTCATGTTATAGCGTGATACTGTTAGATTGATATATTTGCCTCTGTTGCTGGTCAGAAGCATTATATGGAATATTGGATTGTGTATGTGGTGCCTCTAATTCTAGATATCGGATGGTTGTTATGTTCACATCACTAAATATTCATGTATGTGGGTCCAATTTTTTTTTTTTTTTTTTTGGGGATAAGTTGTGGGTCCACATGTTAGTATAGATTATTGATCATATATACCAATTGTTTTTGTCTCTCAGTGCTGGTGACTGCAGTATCTGTGATCTTTATTAATTGTCCTTGAATGTGAAAATTGTTCAATTTTCCCCTCAAATCTCTGACTAGTTATAAGTTTCTTTACAGGAATTAGCAGCAGCTCCAACTTATCTGCTCCTAGTTATTCTTTTTCTTCAGCTGAGGATGTCAGTGTAGCAGTATCATCAGCAGCTGCAGACTTGCAGCAATTGAGTTTACGGAAGGATGAACTAGGGGTGCCGCCTTCAGAGGATAACCCTGCTGTCATAATTCCAAATCATCTGCAAGTCTCTACCGCAGACTGTTCTCACTTGAGCTTTGGTAGTTTTGGTTCTGGTATTAGTGGTACATTTTCTGGCTCATTTGCATCTAAACCCTCAAAAATTAACTTGGAGGAAAACCCTGTGGCTGTAGAAGGGTCACTTGGTCACTCAGAGACCAGGTAATGCCCTCTTTCACTTTATTTGGTGAAATATGTTATCCCTGGATTCTTTATAATGTTTATGTTCACCACAGAAATCCAGAGTACTATGGAGATGAACAGCAGCTCAGCACCACAGATGGGAATGTGGATCCTAGAACTGGTGCCAGTACTGGGAATTTCGAGTCACCTTTATCTTCACAACCAGAGGTGATACAAAAAGATACTGCAGAAGCTATGCATGGGCACCAGTATCCATTTCCATCTTCTGTACATGGTTATGCATTTGAAAACGCCACACAGACAAATACTTCATTTTCTTATGCACAAACAAACTCTCAGATTCCAAATCTTGCTCCTTTTTCGAGTGTTATGGTAATGATTCATTCCTGCTTCACGTTGTTTATTACTTTTTAGGAGCATGTTTTTCTTCTGTCTTAGATATTATTTCTTAGGATGGATCTCTTTGTTGGATATTATCTTGTGCATATATATGTTTGACTATTCTATTTTTTTTTCCAATAAGAAAATAGACTATTGGAAGCTGTGTAATGTAAAAAACATCAACTTTCCTTGGTAATAAACTTATAAACCTTAATTGGGCCATAAATCAACTTGGGAGCAATGAAAAGAGATATGGATGCCTTTGCTGTTGACAACTAACATGACCTTAGATGAGTTGAATGCCAAAACAGGATTTGTGTACCTGACCCCATTTAGTTGCGCTAGGTCTTTTTTCTTCCCCCCCTCTTTTTGGTCAATAGGGAAGTTGCGTTGGTAAGTAAACCTGAATTTCTTCTTGATAGACAGCATATAATTTTATTTGGTTAGATCTGGAGTACTGGACAACATTTTTTGGGTTCTCATCATGTAATGTAATTGTCATCTGTTGTCTGTTGTCCTGCTCAATGTAATCAGTTGTGTTCTACCCAGCTTAATTCTTTTCAAATCTGTCAGTTATACTCCCTTCCCCCAAAGAAAAAAGGCATATAAGGTTTTATTATGCTTGTATGATTGTCCAAAGATGAAGACAAGAACCAGCATATTAGCAATTGTAAAATAAAATAGAATCCAGAGATGAAGGCTTATCTTTCAGCTGGTTTGTCTTTGAATGATATCCACCAGTACCTTGGAAGGCTTTCTGAAAATTTAAAACTCTGTGGGGGTTTAGCCCACCTTGTAAATGTGATCTAAGTCACCCAAAAACAGCAAACATTGTAGGACAACTCGTGGACTTGTCAGCAAATACATATTCATAGTTTCCTTCAAATACTGCATGAGACAATTGGCAATCATCTTCCATAGAATCAATCCACCATGATTAATATCCAAGTCACACCAGCCTGAATCATCTTTAAATGAGAAATGAGCATCAGTCAACACAAAACCCACAAATCAATTCACACCATCGAGGCATACCTTGATCATGGAAGTAGATGATCAGTTAGTTCTGTGCAATACAACCAAATAACATTCAGCTATTAATTTTAGTCCCCCTGAATTCATGGTTACATAATTATGAAAATGTTAGATATATATGCAAATTAGGGTGACCGAAGTGAAAGAAGCTTTAAGGAGGGTGATGTAGGCAAACACTAGGCCCAAATGAGGTCCTAATAGAAGTTTGGAAGAACCTAGAAAGTATTCTAAGTAAGCTGTTCAATAAAATTATGAGTTCAAAGAAAATGCCAGATGAATGGAGGAGAAGCATTGTGGTTCTGATTTATAAAAACAAAGGTAATATTTAGAGTTGCAATAACTACAGAGGCATAAAACTGATGTGTCATATGAAACTATGGGAGAGAGTTATTGAAACTTGCATCTATTACGGAGAACCAGTTTGGTTTTATGCTAGGTAGATCCATGACAGAAGCTTTATACTTGGAGACTTATGGAAAGATGTAGAGAAGGCAAGAATGACCTCCATATGGTCTTTTATTGATTTAGAAAAAACTTATGACAAAGTTCCTAGGAGTTAATCTGGCATGTACTATAAAGAGAAGTGTTTCAAGCAAATATGTGGACATAGTTAAGGATATGTATTATAATGTGGTGGCTAGTGTGAGAACCGTGGGGGGTCAAGGTAGTGAATTTTCAATTACAATGGGGTTAGATCAAGAATCAACTTTAAGCCCTTATCTGTTTGTCCTCATTATGGATGATTTGACTAGAGACATTCAAGATGAAGTTCCTTGGTGCTTGTTTTTTTGCCGATGATATTGTTTTGGTGGATGAGACAAAAGTAGGGATTAACGCCAAGTTGGAGCTATGGAGATCAACATTGGAATCAAAGGGTTTTAAGATAAGTAAAACGAAGACGGAGTATATGGTGTGTAACTTTAGTTACATAAGGACGGATGATGAGGTGGTAAAAATTCTTGAGAGAGAGATACAACAAAATGATCATTTTAGGTATCTAGGTTCAATCATAAATAAAGAAGGTGAAATAGAAGATGATGTTTCACCGATGATTAAATTAGGATGGATGAAGTCGAGAGGTGCATCTAAAGTGTTGTGTGATCGGCGTATTCCTTTAAAACTTTAAAGGAAAATTTTATAGGATAGTCATTCGACCGGTTATGATGTATGGTGCGGAATGTTGGGAGTTAAGATGCATCATATAGATAAACTTAGTGTAGTTGAGATGAGGGTGTCGAGATGGATGTTTAGCAGAACTAGGAAGGATAAGGTAAGGAATGATCGTATTAGAGCTGATTTGGGAGTAGCATCGATACATGATAAACTACGAGAAAACCGTTTGAGATGGTATGGCCATGTTCAACGGAGGTCGTTAGATGCTCACGTACAGAGGAGTGATTTGATTCAGATTGAAGGATCTAGAAGAGCTAGGGACAGACCTAAGATGACTCTATGGAAGGTGGTGAAGAAAGACATGCATAGCTTAGGCTTTGTTTCAAGTATGTCATCGAACAAAGCTGATTGGAGAACAAGAATCCATATAGCCGACCCCATTTAGTTGGTATAAGGCTTTTTTGTTGTTAGAATTTCAAACAGTTTAGAAAATTTTAAGTATAGAAACGTTTCTTTCAAATTCATGATTTTTACAAATTGTGTAAATCGTGCAAACCTTATTATAAGTAGCCAATTAGATTGTTTTGACTGAATTTAATACTCTGAAGCAATTAGTTATGGAGAAACCATATTATAAGTTGGAAAAGAAAATCTATGAAGAAGATAAATTTCGTGCCCTCCGTTTCATTGCTTCTTAGAGGGGATTCATGATTCCATGTCACATCACAAGTGGTCTAATTTTCATTTATTGAGGTATTCTGTGCTGCTTCATTATACTTTGTAATTACCTAATTGTGATGGATGTGGAATGGTTGGATTGGTCAATGTGTCATGGTATTGGATGTGATTGATTGGACCAATCCATATAGTAGATTGGCCAATCCTTGTCCTGTTGCAATAAATGGCTTTTGCTCTACTGGAATATATATATATATATATATATATATATATATATATATATATATATATATATATATATATATATATATATATATATGACAACTCGTCAAATCTGCTATTGGGTTTGTCTGCCATCAATGCAAGCATCCAAAGCTCCTCTCCAAGGTTATAAATAGAGGATCACTTCTCTTCCTTCGGGGAGGCAAATCCAGAAGGAAAACTCCAGAATCAAGTTAGAGACTCACCCAGGAGGCCCAAGTGCTCCTTTAAAGAGTTCTTCTATCTTCTTTCTTCAAAACCTTTCCCCTTCTATATCAAACTAGCCTTAGCAAACCAAACTAGGTTCAACCTTCCTACGAAGCTTGTAACCCATATCAAAGCATTGTATCGAAGTCCTCTCAAAGTGTTTTGTAAGTTCTTCATAGTTCTTCGCAGTTCCCTTCATATTTCCATTTCAAATTCTTGATTGTAATTTGTTTCATGCACTTTACTGTTAGTTTATATATATATATATATATATATATATATATACAAGGAATCAAGTATCGTGTATCGATACCGTATCAGTCAGCTGAAATTAAGAGACGTATCGTATTGTGGATACGCACGGATACACATGGATACGGGGCAAGATACGCACAAAAATGATTAAGGAACATACAAAACACAATTTTAAAGCATAAAAACACTATAATTAGCAACATTGAGAAAGAAAATGTTTCTTACATCATAGACACACATGATTATGAGGCAGGTTACGCATAGAAATGATTAAGGATCATACAAAACACATTTTTAAAGCATAAAAACACAATAAATCTATAATTAACTACATTAAGAAGGAAAGTGTTTCTTACATGTAAATTACTCAGCTAATTCCATGTCGAGTGACGGCTCGGATCGAACTCTAACTCATATTGGGGAGGAAGAGGTGCAACCATTATTATTTGCAATGTATCTCTAATCCATGTATAGTAGGTAAACCAATCCATATGTTGATTATAGAAGGTAGTAAACTTGTAGTAGAAACGTGCATACTCTTCTGAAGTCGACATTCTCGTTTCTGGGACCCACGATGTCTTAGTTTACTTCAATGTGATGTACTACCAGCGTCGATGTTCACCATTCTTGCTCCATTGTCTGCAACAGAACTCATGCTCATTGACTCCATTTCATATGTAATCATATTAGCATCATCATCATGGAGTTGCTTCCTACCCTTCCCCTTTCCCTTCCCCTTTCAGTTGTAACTCCTTTTTTGTAAGCGACCACCATGATCATCGTCTTGAGTTGTATGAGTATATCCTGCCTCCTTTGTAAAGTGTACCGGATCATATGATTGCATACCACCACCACCACCACCACCACCACCACCACCACTACCACTCTTCTTAGAAATAGTACCTCCATATTTAGCACCTGACCTCGTCCTTCTAGCATCACCATCAGAGAGGGACGAAGTACTATCACTTTGGACTTGATCTTGTGTTTGTGATGGTGGTTGTGTTTCGTCCTCTTCATTAGTTGACGAATGATGTCATCTATTAAAGGATCAGGTTTAGTAGATTGTCTATCCTCAGCAATCTCATCCATCACAAATGCTCTATCGGTGTCCTTTACCTATGCTCTAATTGGGTCATCCTCATCAAGCGCATGGGTCATGTCAAGTGGGTCGATGTAGGCTTCTGTCTCATTTGGCCGCTCCAACTCCATAAATTTTTCATCAATCTCATGTTGTAATGCACGTAGACCAGCTTCTGAAGTTTTTGATGGCTGAGGCGGTTATGTGGTTTAGTATGTATAAGCCCAAAAGTGCTCCAGTTCCTTTCACAACCACTTGAGGAGGCCGTTTGGGACAAAATCAGGATTGCAGTCCTTCTCAAATGTGGAGCACTTGTGCCATAGTTAAGTCATCAATCAGCTGCACAAAGAACAATATTTCCAATCAGCTGCTAATTAGTTAAGTAAGACACCAATCAGTTAAGACAAAAATAATATGTCAATTGTTTAACTTACCAGGAGCCATCTTGAATGCAGCATTCTTAGCAACCCGATCACCAAATTCTATCCGGCATTCACGAAAAATTTTAATCTACAGTAGTTAAATAACTTTAGCCAATCATAAAGGGTTTGTGCAATTAACATTTATGGAACACAAAAGTGATTTTTGTTACATGTTCTGTGGCCAACAAGGCATTACTTGTATCTGGCTCCATTCTATTGATAACTTTTCTAACAGCTTCTATATATTTCAACTTATATCCCAATCCAGAGTTTGAATATTGTTGATCTGAGTTTAAGTAATATGCTACATATCCAAATGTAAGATACATTAGAAATTTATAATTCAAATCCTAATCGATAAATATAAAAAGCAATAGTCTAAGACTAATGGAAACCAAAATACCTGCCATATGAATGTCTTGTAACAACGTTCCTTCCCATCGGTTCTCTATAATCTTCAAATATTTTTTCTTGGATGATGGGTTCCATTCATTTAACTTATACCTTATCGTCCCTATTGCATCGATCAATAGTTTCATTGTTCGCTCTTTATCACCATCAACTAACTTAAGTAGAACAAATAGGGGCTTCATAATCTGAGTTACTTCATCAACCTTCTTCCAAAATTTTGTTGACATAAGGAATTCTATCACCTCAGTCCCTATATTGGTTGCATGATATGTACTCGACAACTATTCTCCACTAGTTACCATCTGGAGTAAAGCTGCCTAAAGCTGCCTAAAGCTGTCTAAGGCAACGTAGTTGATTGAAACCTTGTTGCTCCATGCCTTATCAAGTCTCCTTGTGTGTGCTTTCTCATTAAAGCCAATACCCAACTGTGATTGTAAATAAAATTTGTCACCGTTCTTGTTTGACCAACCACCTTAGCCACCTTGGGCAACTCTCCAGTATCTTTAAACATTAAATCAACACAGTGTGCAGCACAAGGTGTCCAAAATAAGTGTTGTCTCTTCAGCATAAGGGTTAATACAATTTTTTTGTAATTAGCAGCATTATCTGTAACAATCTGAACTACATTTTCCTCCCCAACTTCCTCAACAATTTCATCCATCAATTTGAAGATATAATATGCATCTTTCACGTGAGCGGATGCATCCACTGACTTAAGGAAGATGGAACGCCTATCATAGTAGACAAAAAAGTTGATGATGGACAACCTTGTGGGCCCACTCCAACCATCACACATGATGGTTACTCCATACTGGGACCATTTTTGTTTGAAGGTTTCTATATAATCATTCACTTCACCCACTATGGCATCCAAGTAAGGGTCACCAATCTGATAAGCTGTGGGGGCCTTCATACCAGGTCCACAACACTGTATCTCCCTCACCATTGCCTTGAAATAGAGATCTTTGGCCTTGTGTGATGGGATAAATGGACTGTGTAACCATCTAGCGATAAATTTTCCCATTCTCTCACCCATGGGCTTAGAATGCATTGACTCCTCTATCCTTTGTTGCCCTACATCTCTTGGTTTGAAGGGCATTGAAGGAGCTATGTCATGAACTTCTGGGCTTTTTTTCCTCCTGCTTCTCACTCGATCAAACATACCTCTTACACTGCTGGATTTACTCAATGAAGCTGGTTGCTTGCCCCTGCTTCTCTGTGTCCCACTACCACCAGCACCACTACCACCAACACCCTGAGACATAGACCTTATTTGCTGGTCCTCATTCCAACATTTCTCTCCTGCCTCATGCCTTGATCTCTTAAGCATCTGCTAAATCTCATCTTCAACATCCATATCGGATCCTTCATAATCCTTTAAATTTAAGTGACCCTCATCCTCCATAAGATTTTCTGTTATTCTCTCTGCATCATCCTTCCTCTGTTTTCCTTTTGTTTTTCCTTTAGCTAAGTGTTTTGCCATTGCCCTGCTCACCTCCACTGGACATTTTGAGCACTTCTTGACATTGGCAAAACCCCATGCCATGTGTTGCTTTTGCCATGTCACCCCACCACCATGATGTTCAGTGCCACAGAAATTGCACTTTGTCATCAATCTATTGTCGTTGATTTTAGTGCAATACAACCAACCAACGTCTTTGTTCGCCATATTCCTACACATCACACGTGTGATACGATGTACGAGGTTAATATAAAATGTCAAACCTAGCAAACTATTTTCATTTAAAAAATAATTGGATTGTTTTCAATGATATGATGGATGATTTAAATTTTACATGCAATGATGTGACATTTAAGATGAGAATTGAATTAAAGTGAGAATTCTAATGAAACAACAACTAACACTAGAATCCAAGGGCAACAAATAATTAGGCAACTGTGTTTTGAATTGAATCAATTTTAAAGGGTTAATGATTAGAAAACTTAATCATCAATTTATAGATTATGCACATTAAATTAATGGAGGAGTATCTCCTAAGGTTCTGTTCCTAGACCATGTATAGACTAGGCTGTTCACCAAAAAAAAAAAAAAATGCTAGACCAGGTTCTCTTATGGTCCATATTACTGCATATACAAGATACCATATATGGTCGTTTCAGTCCAAATCCAGACCCAGTTAAGCCCGATCTAGTTAAGACATAGTTTTCCATTTTTCTCAATATGAAATCAAATGATTTAATAAAAATAAAATAAAATAAGAGAAATTGAGAGCACAGAGAGCAGAGAGAGAGAAAGAGAGAGAGAGCAGAGAGCAAAGAGAGAGAGCAGAGAGCAGAGAGAGGGCAGAGAAAGAGAGCAGAGAGCTGAGAGTTATTATATTATATAATTTATATATCTATTTTTTTTAACCAAAAAAAAATGCTGAGAAGTGAGAACAGAGGAGAGAACAGAGAGCAGAGAGAGAGCAGAGAGTAGAGAGAGAGAGAGCTGAGAGGTATTATATAATTTATATTTATATATCTAATTTTTTAAACAAAAAAATAAAAAAAAACTCGAAAATTACCGTTGAACAGCAAAGACGGTAAATCAGTGGTCTACACATCTTATATAAGTAGTAGAAGACCAAAGGAATAATTTTTGGAAAAAAAAAGAAATCGAAATTTTAACTGTTCTTAAAAAATTCTTAAATCGAACCTCTAATCAGTGTTTAAATCCATGATTGTAGTATGCATTCATCAAACAGGACCATACTTCACTAATTAATGGGAAAAAACAACACAAAAATCGAATTAATATAAAAAAAATTAAAGTTCAAAGTCATACCTTTAGGGTTTTCTGCCGGTGGAGCTTGAAGAGATGATTTTAGCTTCTAATCTTCACAAATAAAGTGTTTAATGCCTCCTTTTCAGTCGTTTTAGAGCTAAGAATCAAAGCCCTATGCTATTTTGGAGAAATTTCAGAAGAAAATTAGTTTTAGAGAGAAAAATGGGTTTCGGCTGCTGGAAATGACGAACAGAACGTGATTTTTGGCTCTTTCGATACTGCTTGATACATATGGGCTGTATCGACCAGTTTCGAGCTGTATCGGTTCGATACTGGTCAATACATTATTTATTTATTTTTTTAAACTAATTTTAAAAACTGTATCGATACGGATGCTATGTATCGTCCGTATCGAGCAGTATCAAACCGATACGGCTCGATACGGTCGATACACTTCGATACTCTACATTTTCTTAAAAATGGGATATGTATCGCCTTGTATCGTATCGACTTGTGTTGATACCGATGCGTATCGGCCGATACGGTGCGTATTGTGTCGATACTTGATTCCTTGTGTGTGTGTGTATATATATATATATATATTTCTGATTTCCTAATCCATATTGATTCAAATCAGCATTACCAGTGAATTATCATTCTTGGATTGAGCAGAATCACTTTCAGGAACTTTTGGAACTGTTTCCTCATTTGGGTTATCTATTCTTTAAGAAAATCCAAAATATAAGAAGATGCAGAATATGGTGCCTACCATGGGGAAAGTGATGCAGGAGCATCTGTTTGATGCATTGGAGCACTGAACTTCGATGTATGCCATTGCATGATAGCTGGCTATAAGTAGTTATGTCATTATAAAGTCTTGTCATTCTTTGGGTGTCTTAAATGTTCAAGTGAGCTGCTTGAGGAAGCTACATTGTAGCTTATTTAAGCTATTTACTAGATTTTGGACCAAGCTAGTATTAAGACGAACTACTACTGATATTTTCTACTTTTGACAGAATTATTCTCTCCAAATCTGGTATATTGGACCATAAGGGTATCCAACGGGTCTTTAATTATTCTCTAGCTCCCTCTTTCAGCTCTTTGTTATTTTCCTTTGCCGTTTTATTAATGCATTTATTTATTTATTTATTTTCTTGTGGTATTCATAAAATGAATAATATTTCTGTAATTGCAAGGAGGAAAAGATGATTTTGTTGGGTGTTGTAGTTATGTTAACAATATTTTTGGACTGAAATAGATGTTGTGTGGCTTGGATGGGACTATAAAATGAAACTAAAGCACAAATTATGAATAAAAAGAGAAAACATGTAATGGGATGATCAGATGGATTAAATTGCATGGCCTCGATTAGATCTCTGAGTGCCACCTGCACCATTAACCATAGATTGGAGTTGCACAAATTTCACCTTTAGAATCACACTTGAATTTGTGCGAGTGGTACAGTATATGAATGGTCATTGCCTCTTGAATGTCACTGGAACTACTAACCCTTGATGGGAATTGAAGTTATCAGATCTTAAAAAAACTCTCAAGTTCTCAAAATTTCATGCCATTCTGTTTCATATAATTGCTAGTAAATCTCAAGTTTCATTCATCTATGAAAGAGAGATTATATGGAATATTCGTTGAGGTGACAAATTCTTCTTTTGGTATTCAACAAAATGTTTTTTTTCCTGTATCTTTTTGTTGGTTGTTTGCATCTGCTACACTCTTTCATTCTTTTCTCCCTGTAATAAAATCTCTCTGCCTATCTCGTAAAAATCCTATGATAAGAAAATTTTGTGAAGATGTACTCCATTGAATTGGGACTTTCTCTGAACATTTGTGGGTTGTTATAAATGATGTTACTGGTCAACAGTGAAATAATTGGGGAATTATAAAACATAAAAATACAGGTTAATGTTTAGTTGGACTAGTATTTAAGAAGCTTGAGGGTCAAATTTAGAAGCAAGAGCAAGCTTAAGGGTTGCTCGGTGGTTTGAAATGGGATTTGACTGGAGGTTTCTGTACAATGGATATAGCCTTTGGGAGTAGAAGAGAAATTAAGGTTTTGAGAAAAGCTATGTAAGGCTTTGGGTTGACAAATATGGCTTTAGACAATTGAATGGAGAAACAGAATCCGCTGTAACTGAATCCATTTTGTTCGGAAATTGCATGGTTGAGTTGAGCTGAGTGATAGGGATTGTGGTTCAGATTTGAGGAAAGAGGATACTTAGTTTTTCACTGTCTGAGTTGCAGATATAATCACGAAGTAGCATAGAGACTAAAGAAGTCTAAGGCACCCCAAGGGGATAGCTCAGTTGGCAAAAGACCAACACCTCAAATGAAGAGGTCATGAGTTCAGTTCTCCTTGGGGCTCTACTACCCCCAAAGAAAAAGTCTAAGCCTATGTTTGGAAGCCCAGAAAAGAAAAGAAAGAAAAAGAAAATTTTGAAATGGAGGGAGATATACACATGATTCATCATTGTTTCATCATTATCTTTGTCTTATTATGTTTTTCATTTCTTTTCTTGGCTTTGAACATAGCCCAAGGAGAAGAATGTTTTAGGGAGAATAACAATAAGAAGAGTAACCAATAACTAAAGAGGTCCTGTTAAAAATTATTTGCTTATAATCCATTGAAATCTATTGATTTTTTATTCCATGCCGGTGCTGTCTTGCTGCATGATTGTTCTTTTCTCCTGTTGGAACTGTGGCAATTTATATGCATGGAAGACCTTTCCTCACTTTCGCATATTGTTTGTTGCAGCAATCATATACAAATTCTTTACCAAGTCATTTATTGGCACCAGCTGTTCAACCTGTTAGAGAGTCTGATATTCCTTACTCACCTTTTATTGCGACACAGTCCATGCCCACAAAGTACATTTCTTTGTCTTCTATCGGTGGCCCATCTACTTCCATGCCAGAGGTATCTCATTCTGAACATGGTATCTTCATAAGTTTGTGACTGCTGCTTACTTAAACCTGCTTGAATTGGTTCAACTAGACATAAAGTGCTAGTGAATGAGTTCTCATTAAAAGATGAAATATAAATTCTGTTCATGGGCTAGAACCGCTATGGAGTGGAACTGCTGTTACGTGCCTGGTGGGGCCCAATCTGGGGTATGAATGATAGATTGGGCCCTACCAGTCACATAACAATAACTCTTTTTTTTTTCAGTTGTTGTTTCTAGCTACCTACTAAACAATTTGTGGAGTTTAAAATTCCATTCAAGGATAAGATCTGATAAAGCTTTTTAAAAATGTTAAAAGATTCACATTTGGGAGTCAATCTGATTATTTTCTTGATCATGTTCAGGCTGCCAAGCCAGGTATTTTTTTTTCTACTCCCCAGCCAACTGCACAGACTTTGCCAGGTACCAGTATAGCCACAGGTCCTGCACTTCCTCAACACCTAGCGCTGCACCCTTACTCTCAACCAACACTTCCCTTGGGACATTTTGCAAATATGATTGGGTACCCTTTTCTTCCCCAGAGCTATACATATATGCCTTCTGCTTTCCAGCAGGCATATACGGGAAACAATGCCTATCATCAATCTCCAGCTGCGGTACACAGTGGTGGCATTAAGTACGCACTCCCTCAATATAAAAGTAGTATTCCGACGAGCAATTTGCCTCAGTCTGGTGCTATTGCTTCTGCTTATGGTGGCTTTGGGAGTTCAACTAATGTTCCTGGAAACTTTCCACTGAATCCGTCCACTACCCCACCAAGCACAACCATCAGTTACGATGATGTGATAAGCTCTCAATACAAGGACAGCAATCACTATGTGCCTCTTCAACAGGTGCTGACTTGCTTCAGTCTCAACTGTTTTGCATTTTGCATTTTTTATTTTGGGGTTCTAACGTTGCATTGGTTTTATCAATTCCTACAGAACGAAAACTCTGCCATTTGGATCCATGGGCCTGGTTCAAGAACAGTGTCTGCTCTCCCGGCAAACACATATTACAGCCTCCAGGGTCAAAGTCAGCAGCATGCTGGATTTCGACAGGGTCAGCAACCTTCACAGCATTATGGAGCTTACCCAAATTTTTATCATTCTCAGCAAGGGGTTTCGCAGGAACATCCACAGAATAACCCTAGTGATGGCACCTTAAGTGGTTCTCAAGGAGCAGCATCTAAGCAATCTCACCAGATCTGGCAACACAGCTATTGATCAATTCTCCTGGTTTTTCAGGGTCTTGTAGTGAGTTTGAAAGTGGTCAATCAAGTTGCTACCACGGTTCGATCAAATATATTTATGTCGTCTTGAGTGTACGGGTTTCATCAACTGTACATACTTAGAGCACTTGATTGGATACTGCCCTGGGCCTAGAGGTTGTATTTTACCTTCCTATTCAGGGTATGTTTTCTTAATGTAGGAGTACGCTTGCTAATTTGGGTTAGAGTGTTCTTATATTCTCACCTGTTGTCCTTGTTTTTCGTAGTGAGTAAAGGCTTTCTGCTTGGACTATGTATTCCCAAATTCTCAGAATGAAAAATACATTACTGATATTGAGAATATTGTTTCGATGTTAAGTCCAGGGAAAGTGCATTCTTATTCTTGATATTAGCGTACAGTTCAGCATTTAACAATTCATGGGCACTAATTTGCAGATATTCAAACTTGAGCAATGCAAACCAAGGATTTAGGGATCCGATCGGCCTGGGACGGTGCTGCCGATCCCTTGCAAGTATTTTATGTCAGTATGGTTGTGAACCCCCTCCCCCAACCCCCCCCAACAACCCCCCAAAAAAAAAAAAAAAAAAAAGAAAAAAGAAAAAAGAATATCTATGCCAGTTGTGTTGCGAATTATTTGGACCCTACATACGAAATATTGAACATCACATTTTGATGATTCGGACATGCAATTTATTGATGACACCAGAAATGGTAAAACCCTACAATCTTTAAAGTTGGAAATAAACCCTGATGAATTGGGTTAAGGTGAGGACCGATGAATTGCTTGGAAGAAAGCTGAATATAAACCCAGCGAGGGGGGATTGGAGCACCTTATTTCAATGAAGCAATCCAAGGTAGTAATGAGATATTAAAAGAACAAAAGAAGGCAATGGGGATGGAGAGAAAAAAAAAAATAAATGGAAGAATTGCAGAGCAGCTCTACTATGTACTAACCCCAAAAATATTCAGATATCTCTGCAATTTCTCTTTTTGGGATGGATACTTTACAAAACTCCTTCCACAGCCAAATTTTGAATGAGACATCAGTTAGCATGGTTGACAATCCCAATCTGGACAGCAATCGAGCAGCAGCTTAAATTCCTTGAGTTTCTTCTTTTACCGCTGAGCAACATTTCCCTGATCTGATCCAAGCTTTTTGGGGAAGATTGATATGAAACAAGTAGAATAGCACACCATGCAGCAGTACTACAATCATGTGTGGTGCATATGTGGTTTTTGACTGATGCTAATGCATTTGTGGGCGTGTTAATAATGTTGTCCAGATATAGGTTAGGATTTATACTTGCATAATCTCCACTATGTACCTTTGATGAGAGATTCCATTCTCGGTATCTTGTAATTGAAAAAGATGATGTTTCTCAAAGCAAAAAAATTTGTTCAGAAGGTTCAGCTCAAGACACCTAAGGGTTTCATCATTGTTTTAGTAATCAGTATCGAATCGGTCAATTTGTATGGTTTGGCTGTGACTGATCCTGACTCGGATTGAGGGGTTTCTTGCTGTTGCTTTGTAGGTGGTCCACAAGTATTGGACCTCAGTCGGACTGCACCCACATATGACCAAGGCTGTGTTGGGCATTGTCCTCATGGTCATTGTCGTCCATGTGGGGTGCCGGTTGCTCCGACCGTCAGCCTCCGTACGATAGTCAGTCGGAGGACGACTTCGTCTTTTCTCTTCCCTTCCCTAGGACTCGTGGTTGCGATCTTGTCGAGGTGGTTCGGCAGGTCGGTCTATTACTAATAGTTGCTGCTGTTGTCTCTCTTTTATGATCCTTGAGGTCACGAGCCGGTTCTTGTCCTTGATCTATGTACTGGTCATAGCCCTTCGGATGAAGTTTTCAGTTTCGCCTCGGAGATGTCTACATTCATCCGTATCATGACCGTGGTCACGGTGAAACCGACAATAGCAGGTCTAATCCCCTCTGCTTAGGATTAGTGAACAGCTTGGTGGGCATTCAGGTTTCGATCGCCCCTTAGTAGGTTCAGGATCTTTGCCATCGGGAGATTTAAGGAAGTGTAGTGGTCGAAGCTTTTATATGCAGGCCATGAGGGGTTGTACTCTTTCCCCTACCGCTGCTTCTTACTTGACTAGCCTGGGGATTGAGTACTATCTTGCTGCTTGGTCCTTTTTTTTGTCCAAGGTGGTGATGTTAGTTTTCCTAGCTCTTATTGCCTCATTTGCCGTGGCGTACTTATCACACCGAGCTAGTAAATGGTGAGGTCAATTGGGGCCTTTCCAATGATGCTTCTTTAATGATTTCCATAAACTTTGATTCAATTTACAATAAGGTTTTCTACCAATATCGTCGATGTAGCCATACTTTTTAGTATTTTTCAATATTTTACAGATTTAGTTCTTGCTCAGGTAACCTTCTGCAACCATGATCATAAGGATGATTAAATTTTCTGTAGTTATCTCATGATTCCTATGTCAAGGAGATGAATCCGACACTGAGGATGTCAATAATGAAGATCCTTCGGAAGAAGATCATAAAAAAGATGAACATGTGTTCCATGTCGATAACGAAGGATTCCTTATGATGAGAAAGATATTTCTCACCCCAAAACAAGAGACTGGAGACTGATGGTTGCGTAACAATATTTTCTACACATCATGTACCATTTTCAGTAAGGTATGTCAACTCATCATTGATTCCGGATGTTGTGAGAATGTAATTTCAGAAGAGATGGCTTGAAAGTTGAAATTAAACTCGAAAGAACACCCTACATCATACAAAATGTCTTGGCTAAAGCGTGGTAGTGAGTTGATCGTTTTCAAACGATGCCTTATTTATCTTTCCATTGCTTATACATATTATGACAAAATATGGTGTGATGTTGCCCATGGATGCTAGCCATTGTCCTTGGCAATTTGATCAAGAAACTACTCATGATGGGAGGAACAATATTTATTCTTTTGAATTTGATAAAAAAAAGAAGAATTGTTTGGCCCCTAGCAAGGAGCCTCTCAAGTTTCCATCGATGGAAAATTTTCCAATCCCAAATTTACTTACAATAAGAGATGTAAAAAGTGCTATAGATAAGGGGTAGATGTTGTATATGTATTGCTAAACAAGTCAAAATATAATGTTAAAATACTAACTATCCTAGACCAAATGAAACCACTATTAAGTGAGTTACAAGATTTTTTTCCATCCGACCTACCCTCGGGTCTTCCTTCGATGAGAGAAATTCATCATTAACTTGATTTGGTACCCGGTGCTCCTCTTCATCGTCTACCTCGTTACTGGATGAGTCCTACCAAACATGGAGAGTTATAATGGTAAGCCACATAACTTTTATTCAAAGGGTTCATTCGAGAAAGCCTTAGTCCTTGTGCCGTGTCTGCACTCTCAGTGCTAAAGAAGAATAAAATATGGAGGATGTGTGTTGATAGTCGAGCTATCAACAAGATCACGGTCAATTATTGTTTTCCCAATCCCCGCATTGATGATCTCTTAGATAATTTATCCGGTAATACCATTTTCTCTAAGCTTGATTTAAAAAGTAGGTATCATCAAATCCGAATCTGACCTGAAAATGAATGGAAGACAGTTTTCAAGACCAAAGATGGACTATGAGTGGTTAGTCATGCCATTTGGATTGCAAATTCCTCATCTATTTTCATGAGGTTTATGAACCAAATCTTGAAGTCTTATCTTAGAAGATTTATAGTGGTTTACTTTGATGATATCCTTATTTATAGTCAGATTAATAATGAGTATTTGCAATACCTCCAAGAAGTTCTACTCACTCTAAGGAAGGAGGGTCTCTATGCAACCCCCGGTAAGTGCTACTTCTATGCAGTCCCCCACAAGTGCTACTTCATGGAATAACAAATTCTCTTATTAAGTTACAACATCTATAGGGATGGCATCTATGTCGATAATGTAAAGATCAAAGTGATTCAAGAATGGTCAACTCTAACCAACGTGCATAATGTTGGTAGCTTCCATGGATTGACATCTTTTTATCACTTATTCTTTGCCTATTTTAGTTCTTTAGTAGCCCCACTCACATCTTGCATAAAAAAGGGAGCCTTTGAATGGACCAATGAAGCTCAATGGGGTTTTGAGCAAATCAAAGAAAAGTTAAGCATTGCCCGGTTCTATCTCTTTGAAATTTTGATATTATTTTTGAGGTCCATTGTGATGCTTTCGAAATTGGCATTGGAGGAGTCATGAGTCAAAGAGGACATTCCCTCATTTTCTTTAGCGAAAAGTTGAATAGTTCTAAGCTCCATTATAGTACTTAGAGTTCTATGCTCTCTTATGTACCCTTGAGCATTGGAGGCCATCTTTGATTCATAGGGAATTTGTTTTGTGCACTGATCATGAAGCTCTAAAGTATATTTCAAGCCAACAAAAACACCATTCTCAACAAGCAAAATGGGTGAAATATCTTTAAGAATTCAACTTCCATATTAAGCATAAAACCGGTGTTCAAAATTAAGTTGCAGATCCTTTTAGCCACAAGAAGGGTTTATTCTCTATGATGCATACTACCGTATTTAGTTTTGGATCTTTTCAAGAATTTTATGAAGAGGATGAGTATTTCTCCAAACTCCTCTCAGATGCAAAAGACAAGGTCCTTGCCAATTTTACTTTTTGTGATGGTTTCTTATTCCGGATTGCTCTATACGACAAAAGGTGATTGAGAAAATATACAATAGAGGACACTTTAGTAGGCACAAGACACTACATTTAGTTGTTGCTAAGTAATTTTGGTGCCACCTCAAGAGAGACGTGCATCGTTATGTGATGAAGTGTTGAAAGTGTCAAGTAGGAAAGGGACAATACACTAATGAGGACCTCTACCTACCCTTATCCATACCACAAGCTCCTTGGAAAGACATATCTATGGACTTTGTTCTTGGATTTCCGTGCATACTTTAAGGTGTGGATTCTATTTTTGTGGTGGTTGATAGATTCGTAAAACAATGGATGCATTCCGTATCACCGATCTTTTCTTTAAAGAAGTTTACAAATTACATGGTCTCTCTAAGACTATCACTTTTGATCGAGATACGAAATTCCATAGTCATTTTTGGCAACAACTTTGGAAAAACATTGGCACCAAACTATAGTTTAGTATGGTATTCTATCCTCAAACCGATGGTCAAACCAAAGTAGACAATCGATCTTTGAGAAACTTGTTGTGGACCTTGATCGATGGCAACCCTCACTTTTAGAAAAATCGATTATTATTTGAGAGTTTGCCTTTAATTTTTTGGTGAATCGAACCACGGTTATTATCCATTTGTCATTGTTTATGAGAGACAACCCAAGTTGGTACTTAACCTTTCACCCATTCCATTTTGGGAAAAATCAATTACTAATGTTGATATTGTTTACAAAATGAGGAAAATCCATAAAATTGTGCACCACAAACTTCAAGACAAGACAAAGTTCTACAAAGAGGCCTTTGATAAGTGATATCATGAGGTCATCTTTGAACCCGGTGATTTTGTTTGAGTTTACATGCCATCGGAACGACATCCAGTGGGAAGCTATAACAAGCTTAATGATGGAAAGATTGGACCTCTTGAAGTTGTTGTATGCATTAATGCCAATGCATATCAGCTCAAGCTTCCACCCCATATGAAGATTCATGACATTTTCATTGTGTGCCATTTAACACCCTCTATGGGCAATTCCATCAAAGAAGAAGACTTGAATTCGAGATGAATTTTTCCTCACAAGGGGGGAATGATGTAGTCTAATTGCATCCAAGTTCCAAAATTAAGCCATTGCAGAGATCTACCAGCATCAAGGCCTAAGCCCACAAAGCCCATTTGGCCCAGGACCAAGGCATGAACTAAGCTACGAAAAGAACCAAAGAACCTAGTCCCAGCTCCCTTGAAACCAGTCCCCTTTTGGTGATCTATCAAGTCCCTAGTGGAGAGTAAGGTGACAACTTTTATTCAAAGATTCTAAAATCTTCTCTACATTGGAACTTGTATCAAGACATTGGAGCTTATATCAAGATATTAGAATTTACATCAAGACCTTGGAGTTTGCATCAAGGCACATTTGAAGCACCTATTGCATTGGAAGAGTCCATTATTTATTTAAGTATCTAGAGTTTTCTATTTTAAGTTTCAAGTTTGTAATTTCAGCCCTTAGATTGTAAAAGTATGATCGTTTCACTAAAGTTAACTTATAAGGTAAACAATTGAAGTGATTCAAGTGTAATACTTTGAACCTAAAAGAGTTCTCCCTTGAAACCTTGAAGAAGTTTCATCCCATCTTAGAAGAGTTAGAATTTTATTCTTCACCTACATCCTAGAAGAATTGTAGACCACATTTAGAGTTGATTTACATCTTAGAAGAGAAGTAAATCACTTTACCTTCACTTCATCAAAGACTACTTTCTTGTTCTTGCATCTTGAAAATTTCAGAATCTATTTTTGTTCAAGTCACTTTTAGCCCTTTTTGGCATTTTTTTTAATTAAAATCAGGGAAAACATTCTTTGCAACACTAATAGCCCCATGAGTTATCTTTAATTTTGCCACTGGAATCAGATCATTCTAATCTGTATTGAAGAAATTACAATCAGTATTTTGAAATTACTGAAATTTGTCAAATTTTGCATAACTTGTGATTACTTTAAATTTTTTTATAAATGCATTCTCCCGATTTTATTTTGTAAAGCCTAGGTTGGCTTTCATCATAAATATTCCTGTTTGTTTGCAATTTCTTGATTTGATTCACACGTTTACTACTTTGATAAATTGCTACATCACTTTCATACTATTGCACACACACCCCGTTGCTTAGCCAAGTGGCCAACATTTGCTTTGATTATCCCAAAACAAATTTGTGGCATAACGATGGGCCCAACTCATATGAGTATGGCTTACCTATTAGCAAAACCACATCTCATAGTCTCTTAGCTTAGGGTATATAAAAAGGGAATGCCATACCATTTGATCACCATGTGTAGGCATCGAGTGAGAGGATTATAAGCATCCCTGCTGAGTGAATTACCCTGTCCTAAGCCAGCTTCATGTATCCTGTTATGATCCTAGAACCAGCCATTGCATGATCCTTGCTAATGTAAATACTATGTGAATACTGTTTCACCCTAATTTTATCTTGGTTCTATTGAAACTTAGATGGAGTTTTCCTTAGACCACAAGGGTCTAAGTCATTACGAGACTAGTTAGAACTAAATTAAAAATATATTGTGAGACAGGCTCACCCTGGTCCTGCTTATTGTGTGTTGCGATATGGTATGGTGTAGGGGCATAAAAGCAATATAAAATTGGTTAATCTAAAATTCATTATTTGTGCGATCATGCACCATTCCTCCAAGGCCCCAACCCCTTTGGACTAGACCACCTGGGTCAAGATTAGTCCGACGTTCCCCACCCTTAGCAAAGCTAGGGTGGGAATCTGATTCTGTCCTGAGATGGAGATGGACGGAACCCTTGAAGCTTCACTCCACATTAACCGTAGTAATTCACGAATTACTAATATCCCACCCCAAAATGTGGATGAGCAACTCTAGAAATTGCTAGAGATGATTCTAGGTTTAGCAAGAAGAATTGATGCCCGGATTCGGATACCCCTAAATGGATATAGATGCAAGTCGGATTTTTGACTATCTGTTTACAATTCTAACTTATATAACCTGGGCCTTTCTCCCGTATTGGATATGGTTCGTTCTTAGTCCATGCCTCTCAGTTGTCTTAGTTGCATGATTCTCTATTTATCATCCTACAAAACCTATCAAATCTTCAAGAACACCCAAGATCATTAGAAACTTAATTTTTTATTATTATTAATTGGCTATCTATTCGGATCTAATAGATTATGTTTCGGATTATCCAAATTCGGATTGGATACCCTTGGCTAGATATGGATACCTCTAAACAGATACGGATGCCAATCTAATTCGGATGTTCAACTATCAGTTTACATCCATTATGGGCTTCTCAGGCTAGGGGAGAGAAAAATTCATTTTTGCTTAGTACTATGAAGTGAGTGAAGTTCTCTCTACTACAACTCAAGGAGTTAAGGTTTAGCTCCGTGCCATTGGGTCTATAGTTACATGAACTGGATAGCCTCTGGGCCGTCGGTATCTATACACAGGAAGGCAAAAATAAACCAGGTGAGGGTCAAGATGGATAACCCTTAGACCACTTAGATGCTTAAGTCAGTTCAATGGCAAACAATATGGAATAGGCACAAAGTGTGGCTGCTCCTTTGAATAGGTGGGGATAGAAAGTCAGCTAAGCAAAGTTGCAGAGTAAGGTTAGAGTGGAAAAATTGGATCCGTTTTACCTTTGTTGGCTTTGTACTCATGGACATGGAGTGGTCGGTGTGTAAATGGCAAGAAGCACCATTTACGCTTGGTGGTCGGCTCGGAAGGCGCCTCCTCTAAGAGGCCAGTTGCGTTTCTTTGTATGTTTGTTGACAGGGATCGTCGGATCTTGGACTTCCATATTCGTCCATCGATCTTGGCCTTCGGATTCTGGGTGGAAGAAAACCTTCCTTCTTAGGGTTGGATCCTTCCTTGTGAGGAAGTTTTTATACATCAGGTTGCCTTATACGTAGCTTTCTAGCAAGGGAGATCGCATTTGACCTTATCCTGACAGCTCAGACAGACTGTCAGCAAAGCGTAGATCATGGGATGATTATGCCCCCATGTAGTCTTGCTCTTAATGTCTCCGTACTTGGGGGACTCGGATTGATAGAACCCGCTTACAGAATCGGGTTCTTTCTGACCTTGGGAGGTTGGCAGATGGTTGAGCTTGGGCTCGTCGTCTATAAGCGTATAAGCCTGATTGGTGTCAGCCTTTGGGCACGTGACACACCGCTAGAAGTGTGCTCTCCGGACACGTGTTCTCTTCTTATTGGTGGGTGTATAATCCCTATAACAGGCTCTATCTAATTATCATTGTAATCTCAGTGCTACATAGGTCTGTAATCACAACAACATTCAAATCAGTTTTATCATTGTAATCTAAACTTACTTCCATTTGATTTATTTATTTATTTTTTAGACAGAAAAGAGAATTCATGTACAACAAACCGAGAACTTCCTACTGTTGGAGTTTACAGGGGGAGGGGAAGAAAGCTAAACTTGAGACAGCCTAGATCTCAAAGCAATAAAGGCCAACAAATGTGCCTTAGAATTACAATCTCAAAGAATAAGAGAAAAAAACAGAAGAAAAGCAAGGAAAAGTAACAAAATATCAGCTAAACACAGCAGTAGCCCAGTCAACAAGACAAGAAAAATTGTTTGGAGAAGAAATAACAATAGCATAATCAGAAAATATTAACAAAGTCTGAAACTTGCAAGCTACAAGCAAAAGCATAGCATCTGTGATTGCCTCGGCTTCCATTGCCAAATGTGAAAATCCCAAACAAGCCACACTTAGCATCTCTGGAAGGAATTATGAATTCTGACCACCTGTACTGCAACAATGCAATAGAAAAGATTTTGGAAATAATGATGCCTGTTCAAATTACTGTATATCTATCAGAGACTCATTCATTCTTAATGTTACAGTTTCTATTGATTGAGCCTAGATGTATTGTTGTACCAGTTATAGTCCTTTACTTATCTGACCTTTCTATGGCTAAAAGGATCTATAATATGTTCTTGTATGGTATCTTTAGGCTTTTGATAGTATAACTTTCTGGATGGGTGATTGGATTTCCTATATGAAAAATTAGTGAATTGAATTTCTGTTGGGGAAGACAAATGACATGATATGAAAGAGTATTGTTAAAATTAGGCAATGGTAATTACTTTACTATTTATGATAGTATGGTAGGTCCTGTGGCCCATGCCTCCTATTTGTTTAGGGCGGGCGGCGTGAATTCTGATTCGATCCGGGTATTCAATCCCGCAAACACCACCCCTGGTTGCTCCCGGAGCAGCGAGTCCGGGTACATCAAGCTCGCAGCCCATCCTTGAGATGGGGGCGCCAGCAATCAGCCAAAAGACCTTTTCCTGACAGCGAGTCCGGACCCAGGCATGGAGGAGCAGCCACATGGCTGACTCCGGTCGAATACTTTATGAAATGGGTGGAGTATTTAACCACCATCTAATCCCTAATTATTCTTTTGGGCTCTCCTTGTACTTATATGTTGAGGCCCTACTTAACCTCTCATTCTTAGGATTGCATGTATGGCTAGTGGAGATCTAGTTGCCTTTTCTGTTGGATCCAAGACTTGTTATGCCAGCCCATACCTTGATTCAAGAGGATTAGTAGCAGTTATGGCAGTAGAGGGAGAATCCATGAAGCGGCCTCGTGGTTGACCAGCAGGATTGAAAAACAAGCCAAAGCCACCCATCATCATCACCCGTGATAGTGCTAATGCTCTTCGGGCCCAGACCATGGAGGTTGGAAATGGATGTGATATTTGTGAGTGTGTAGTTAACTTTGCTAGGAGAAGGCAGCATGGCATTTACATGTTAAGTGCAGCTAGGTGCGTGATGAATGTCACCCTTAGGCAACCTTCCAATTCTGGTTCCATTGTAACATTACATGGAAGATTTGAAATCCTGTTATTGCTGGGTTCAATTTTACCTCCTCCAGTGCCACCAGGGGTCACCGGCCTGACAATCTACTTGGCTGGACCTCAAGGTCAAGTTGTGGGTGGTGGTGGTGTTGTTTCTCTGATTGCTTCATGTCCTGTGGTGATTATGGCAGCTTCATTCATGAATTCGACTTTCGATCGTCTCCCTCTGGATGATGAAGTTGTTGCTGTTGCACATCATTAGCAACATTTGAACAATCATTAGTATTAAAATCTTCATACTGTGTATGAGATACCACAAAACTCACTCACTACTAATGGTGATTGGGCACCGGGATATCAACATACTAAAGGTTAGCTTGCTTCAAGAACATCAAATCTCTCACAATATCTGTCATGGGATGTGTTATGGTCGAAAATCGCCTGCCGGTCTGCGATCCGAGAAACCTGTAATCACAGAGATGAGACAACAGAGTGGGGCGACTAAGCCCCGGGTACACTCTGATGCCTAAGTCAGATTTCCAATGTAAACAGTCAAGAGATAGCAGGAAGCTGTCTCCAGTTTAGAGAAAGAGGGGAACGATGAGAGAGTTTGAGCGTACGAGAATGAATGGTGAGGTTGTGAGATTGTGAGTGAATTACCTTGAGGGATCGTCCTCTATTTATAGATATTGGGAAGAGGCATGGAGGCACCAGGACTCAGGGAAGTAGATCGCCAATAGGACTGCTAAGTATCGCTCTGAGGGACACCCAAGTCACAGACTCCAAGCAGGAGTGGGAGACTGTAGCCAGGGAAGCTAATTCGATAGTGCAAATATATCGAACAAAAATGCCAAGATCCGCTCGGATACCATGAAAGTATGATCAGTCGCAAACACTGGTCGTACCAACGTCCTTCGAGAATTCCCCACCACAATCGGAACTCCCACGTGAGTGGATGGCAGTTGTCACCAACTACCCACACGACCAGTCGGTGAGAAAAATTTGAGGCGTTAGACCTGTGAACCGTTGTTCCGCTCAATCATAGATCTTCAAGCGATCCGAACTGCCACGCCTATCCGACGGCCATGAACCAATCGGTGTGCCTCGGGACGAAGCGCAATAAATAGCCGTTACAACTGCGAACTGTCGACTCCATCGGACGGTGGAGATCAAATTCGATTGTCACGAGAACTGGCACCATAAATATCTTGTCATCATTGCGGCTGACATCAGCCTGTAAAAAACATCACGCCAGGCGCGGCAGACGTTAACCACTACTGTTCCGTCACGTGGTCAGAATCCGAAAAGCCAATTTTCAGGCTCGATGCCTATAAATACTTCCCAAACACTTTCATTCGATCATTTGGTTGAGCTGAGATCGGAATCTTCTTTATGTGGTCGGAGTTTCCACAAGTCTTCAAGTAAATCGTGCATCTCCTTCGCCATTGCCAAACAATAAGTTTTCTCCTCTCGTCCTTCCTTTCCATTTCTCTTCCATTTCATGCTTGCTAGTTCCTGTTTGTCTAATAGTGTCAGACCCTTAGGAAGAGTGAGAGAGAGTGAAACCATGGCCCAGTACCGGACCTCTTCTTCGGAGAGGTTGTCCGACTCTATGGATGGATTCTCTGCCGCCCCTGAGCCTTCCAATAGGAAGAGGAGAGCTCGAGACTCCGTAAGCCTGGAGTTTGGGTTGGAGACCACTGAGTCGGAAAACTCTAGTGGGAAGGTCATTGCCCAAAAATCTCCAAAAGTCGTCCCTTCGGCTTCCGGTCCGGCATCTGAAGAGGAACTTGAACAGAGTTCCTCTGACGTCGTCGAGCGTAGTTGCCCAGCTGGCACTTCTGCTCGACGGGCTCCTCGCCAGAGGAGCAGCCGTCCTATCATTCCTCCTGTCGACAAACTTCCCGCATGGAGGATGCCAAGCAAGGTCGTGTCCGAGTCGGCCTTGGCTCAAATCCGTAGAGCCTACCAGTTGGAGGAGCCGATGACCGATGTCTTGGTCCGACTCCCATCCTCTGAGGAGAGGGCCTGCAGCCTGAACCTCTCGAAGGTCTGCGTGTATGAGCACGCTCTGAAGTCTGGCCTCCGTTTTTCCCTTCACCCCCTCGTAGTGGACATCTTGAAGGTGTATCGTATCGCCTCGTCTCAGCTGACTCAGAACAGGTGGCAGTGTATTTACGCCTTCATCATGTTCGTCCTCCACCTAAGAGAAACTCCGACCGTGAACTTATTCCGGTCTCTCTTCCAATTTTTTAGCTTGACTGAGACCCGCTCCATGAGTGGGTGGTACTACTTCAGCCAGAGGAACGCGAAGAAGCTTCCGGCAATCTCTTAGAAGCCTTCTTCCATCCACGGGTGGAAAGAGAAGTTCTTCTTCGTCGGTCCTCCAATGGGTGGCCTTGCTCTGCCCTTGTCCAACGTGTGGTTGGTAGTCGACGTGACAGGGTTCAACAAGGTCCCTTTCCTGATCACGGAAGAGAGGCGGGCCCAACGCAAGATACTGGAGGGCCAGACAGTCCGATACGCTGACTTAGTCGATCCCATGAAGTTGGCCGAGCATGGCCTGCTAGGTAAGTTTTACTTTTAACTATTGGACTCCGATCGGCTACCTTAATATCAATACTGATTGTTTTCCTGACTCTTTTGTTGTAGTGAACTTCTCCAACGACCAACTGGTTGCCCGGATCCTGCGCAAGTGGGCCGCCAATGCCGGTAGGACGACTGATCGAAGAGACGATCAAGCAGGCGGGGCCGCCCCGAAGGCGCGCGCAACAGCAGAGGACCCCAAGGGCAAGAGGCCCATGGTTGAAGGTCCGCCCAAGAAGAAGATCTGGTCGGCCCAAGAGTTGTCGGCCGACATCTATAAGTCCAGGTCGACCGTCAGGGTTGGTCGGCCTGAGGAGGATAAAAAGGGGGCTGCGACGAAGGAAGTCCAGCCCCTCCGGGTGACGAAGGTGGTCGGTCTGACCGGGGCCGCCGATCCAAAGGCGCAAGGGGAGTCTGTTCCCCCAAGGAAGGTCAAGTCCGAGAAGAAGACGGGGGCGGCGGTATTCGCTCCACAGCTCTGGTTGAAGGACACCGACTCGGTGTTCAAAAGTACGAGGGTGGAGAGGATCATGCTGATGGAGAACCGTCTCCCAGAGGATGTGGCCTTCACCGCTTCTTTGGACACCACTGATCTGTTGAAGAGGATGTTCCTTGCCAGCTTCCAGGTATGATGGTCAGACCTCATTCTTACGGTATTTATTTGTCCGGGTCGTCAGATATTTTGCAAAGTATTCCGTTTTCTTTTTTATACAGGGAAGCAATCTCTTGGCCGAGGTCTGTCAAAGGGCTACGAACATGATGATGGAAATGGAAGAGAAGGAAGAACTAGAGTCTTCCTTACGAGCGGCTTTGAAGACGACTGAGGACAAGCTGACTGAAGCTTTAGAGAAGTCCAACCTCCAGACTTCCCTGGAGAAGGTTGAGGACGCCCTTTTGGAGGAATATCGGAGGGTGCATCAGGCCGAGGAGAAACTGTGGGGGGCCGAAGATGCCAGACATACGGTTGAGGACGACACCAAGAAGGCCAAGGAGGCGTTGGCCAAGGCGGAGGAGTTCCAGGCTGAGATCCGAGACCAGGCAGTGGCTGATTATCGATCGTCTTCCTAGTATGCGGATGACTTGGAGGAGGCTGCCAGTGGGTTCTTCCAAAAGGGAGCTGTCTACCTGAAGGAGCAGCTCGTTGGGAAGGGTGCTTTCTTCAACTGGTCGGACTTTCCGATCTTGGCCAAAGAAGAAGTGGTGGAGCCAACAGTGCGTACGGAGGTCGGGGATGTACAGGAGGATGACTTGCCTCCTTACGAAGTTCCTCAGATGCCGATCGTCGAGCTTTCGGATGTGTAGCTGCAGAGCGACGTCCCCACTGATCCTGCTGCCAAGGACGGGCCTGCTTGAGTGGTCTTCTGCCCGCGTGACCTTGTAATTTTTTTCTTTTTTGGTTTGTAATTGTTACGCCCCTCCGTGGGCTTTGTACTATTGCCCCTTGTGGGCCTTTATGAATAAATTTAATTTCTCTCGTTCTCTGTATTGGATTCTGTTCTTTTTGTATTGTTCATCTTCGGTGTTGAGTGTTTGGTATTGCCCCTACCCCGGAAGTGTTGTCGGCTTGACGGCTGAGCAGGCTGAGAACACTTAAGTCTTTCTTGAAATGACTAAGGCATTGAAATTTTTGGACGTTCCTCTGAGTAATCGAGCGCGGTTGTGTAGAAGTGCTGTGCTCCTATCAGTCCTGCTCGAGGTTATGTTCGGGCATCCACATGCTACTCATACCTGCTTGTGGGTGTGAGTAGGCGGTGTAGAGTGTGGTCTGCATGCTACCCTTACTTGCTTGTGGGTAGGGATAGGCAGAAAAGTCAAACACCCGCATGCTGCTCGTACCTGCCTGTGGGTGTGTGCAGGTGGTGTCAAGTATGATCTGCATGCTACCCTTGCCTGCTTGTTGGCCGAGGTAGGCAGAATGGTTAAGCACCTGCATGCTGCTCGTACCTGCTTGTGGGTGTGAGTAGGCGGTGTCAAGTATGATCTGCGTGCTACCCTTACCTGCTTGTGGGTATGGGTAGGCAGATCGTGTGATCGTCTGCGTGCTACTCATACTTGCTTGAGGGTATGGGTAGGCAGAGTCACCGAGTGCCGGCATGCTACTTGGGCCTGCTTGAGGGCACGGGTAGGTCGGCTGTGCCGAAAGGAACGGTTATGTGGAGAACTGTGGAAGACATTTGCTACAAGTTGTGGGCTGAATGACTATACTTCTTTATTGAAAATGAACTGGAAGGACTACTTTACTTGAAAAAGAAATAATAAAACTACTATACTGGCCAGGACAGATCGGCCGGCTTGAAAAAACAAACTAAATTAAAAATAAAGCCTATGACTATTCACTGATAATACTTTTGAAGGTTGGTGGCATGCCAAGTCCTTGGTATTTCTTCACCGCTGAGGGTGGTCAGCTTGTATGATCCCGGTCGGCTTGTTCTGAGGCCGCGGTAAGGGCCTTCCCAGTTTTGGGCTATCTTTCCTTGGTTGGTGGGCTCCGAGACTGCTGCTTTTCTGAGGACAAGATCTCTAACTCTGAACTGCTTTGGCCAGACAGTCTTATCGTAGTGTCGAGCGATCGTCTGTTGGTATGCTGCCATCCTGAATGCTGCCGACTCCCGCACATCCTCTAGGTTGTCCAAGTTAGTTCTGAGATCGTCTGAGTTGGTGTCCTCGTTGAAGTTTAGCACCCGAAAAGTGGGATGAAATACCTCAACTGTGACGATTGCCTCCGTGCCGAAGGCAAGCATGAAGGGAGTTTCGCCCGTGGGTGTCCTGCTGGTTGTCCTGTATGACCATACGATGCTCGGTAACATGTCGACCCACTTTTCCTTTTGGTCTGCCACCATCTTCTTCAGTCCGTAAATAAAGTATCCAATTATCTCAAATAACTAAAGACATAAAAAAAAATAATTTAATCAATTATATTTTCTGAATAATCCAACAAATATATCTAATCAAAGACGCATGAGTTGCACTCGTACGATGAATCATGCAACTCTATCATAGCTTCCATATCCATTGCCGCAACATACCCGTACATTGGAGAATTCATATAATCATCTACTGTAGGACCTGCATCATCAACTAAAAATATTTGACATTGAAAGGGTGAGCACACATCATGGCTCAGTGAGCAAACAAAACAATGCAACAAACATATGCATGCATTCAATTCATATCTTTGGTCTAGTTCATAAGTTTGCAATTTGCAATAGAAAGGATAGGTGGCCGCCGCACCTCTATACACGAGTGTGTGAAGTCGTCCAATGGATTAAACACCATTTTTGTCCCACATGCACCCATCATGGAATAGAGATAGAGTTAAAGTGCTCGGATCAACACCGCATGACACTTCCCCTGATGCCTTACCCATACCAACACATAAGCCCCTATTGGCGAGGGCTTGCAAACTGGGCTCGTAATTAACCAATCCTAATGTCAAACAGTGTATCCAAGGCCTCACCCAGCATCCCTCAATACGTCCATAGAGATAGAGCTAAGGCCCCCTGACAGAGTTAGAGACTACACGGTCCGAGACCACCTCCCCTGATGCCCTACGACGCAATAGTTCTGCTAAGGTAATGGTGATACGATGATGTTAGTGAACAAGACTTGAGTAAAGATAGAGCTAGAGTCTGGTGACCAGGATGAACCACAATGTCACGTCCTCCCCCTGATGCCCCACTCGCGTCAAGTACACTAACCACACACATACATTCACATGCCTATTCCTAGCATCATCATCAACATCATGATATAAATAAACAGAATTAAATATGCATGAACAGTAATAACAGGAATATTGGATGACATGTGAAATGCACATTATAATCATACAAGCATAGAATCATTTATGGTATTGGACTCAATACATAAAAATAGTTTATTATTAGCCAATTAATTTAGGTCTTGTTCACTCACCTTTGGTCGATAATAGATTATCGTTCAAGCTTTGTAATTTACTCTTATACCACTTGGAAACCTAACAAATTTATAGATTTTAGATTAGAATTTATTTTCAACAGTTTAAACCAACAGAAACTGAGGGGTCGTAGGTGTGGCAGCACCTGTGGTCTCAGTTTCTGCGACCACTGGGCGTGTGGTCGCAAGGTGTGTCGCATATCCTGCGACCACACATGCGACCACACCCACCCTGGAAACTTCCAGAGGGTGTGTGGTCAAATATGTGTGTCTCGTGTGGTCACACATCATGCGACCACACGTGTGATGGTCGACCTTTCACTCTTAACTCCAATTCCTTCATGCTTAGATTCCTTGGCTTATCATTATGGTCCTTCCTATGATTGTTCTATGGCTCAGAACTAGTATTTTTATACAGGATCCACATCCACATAAATTCTCTCCATGGATTCTCTTGGAATTTGTCCATGGATTGATGATTTGGGTTTCACCTAAATCTTATCTCTTTCATGAACTATTTTAGGCTCTCAATTGACATGGAGAATGTTCTATACCTTAAACTTGTTGAAGATTCAGAGGTTTTCTCTAAATTTCCCCTTCTTAGTCTTCCTCTTTAATTCTCCTTCTCTTTCTCTCACTTTCAGTTTGAGTTCTGAAAGGGTGAAAGAGGCTAAGGGACGTCCTATTTATAGAGGAAACCCTCCATAATAATCCCTACTGAGTTTAGGAAAGAACCCCCTTTGGATTAGGAAGGTTTCCTAAACTCGGTTTTGTCTGGGTTCCGTATGGTCGGAGGTGGGGTCGCAGAACCCGTCGACCACACTCTCTGAAACATGCGACCACACGACCTAAATTCCTGTGGTTGCATTATTTTGAGGTGTGGTCGATCACACCTATTTAGGTATGCACGACCACACGCTCATAATTGACTATTTTTGGGTTAAATTTCATACCTGGTCTTGTGGTTTCTTCATGCACTTGGTCCACTTGGCCAGACCATGATAGAAGACCTGATACAAGGTGATAGGACCGGTTAGTTCAATACGGGTCTTACAGAGGTTCTTCCTTAGGAATCTATTAGCTCGGCTTTTTGGTCTTTTGGTAGCAAGGAGTTGACATGGAACCTCTTCTCTGGACAGTCGATCGAGACTATGACCTGTAGCAACTCTTCCACAGGGGCTCCTCTTTCCTGGAAGATGGGCATCCCTCATATCCTCGATGTCAACAGTCTAAACTGGTGTTGTAAACCCGCACCCATAAACCCCGGTCTAATTAGATTTCTATAGTGCTAGGAGGGTTTTACATGGTCAACCAAATTGGTGCCCGAGTCTTAATAAAAACTAGGTTACACCATTTGTGAACAAGACCAAAAGAATAAAATAAGAACATACAAACTAAATCGTTTATACTAGAGGCAGATGTTATGGCCGGTTGGAAAACCCGAGCCAGTAAGATCTTCCAGTTCCAACCGACTTTGGTATAATGCCTGTTCACAAGAATGGCACGAGTTGGTTTGATTCCAGAAGACAATTAGGAATATTCCTCTAGCTTAGGATGAACTATGAGAGTCCCATCTCATGTATAATTGTCTTAGAGTCCTTGAGGAAGAAGAAACTCTCAATCTCTCTTAACTTCCTTGCCACATGGCTCTCTTGCATCGTTTCCCACTATTGGAAGAGTTACACTCTAAGAAGGAGATTGGGAAGATGAAACCTAATAGACCTCCCTTTCATGAGGATAGGATACTCATTATAAAATATCTGACACGTTTTTTAAGAGAGAGTATTGTTGGGAAGGAGAAAAAGTAAAGAGAAGAAAGAAGAGGAAGAAAGAAGAAAGCCTACAAGTGTTGTCGAAGCCATTAAGCTCCGTTATCACCATTCAACCTTCATTGTAGGTAATATCTTGTACCCCATGCTGTAGACACTGCATTAGAATGGAGTTTATATAATCAATATCGATTTACGTAGTATGAAAGTGGAGGAACATGGAAACCACCAATGATGATCATGAATGGGTAATGAGCGGAAGAAGAACTCTATGGAAAGTAGATATCATTGAAGTATAGTGATAAAATCAATAGACCTAGTAGAAAAAGAGGGAAACCTCTCAATAAATATGTTACAAGGTCGTGAGGCCAATATCAGAGTCTCCGTCTAAGGGAAGGTCGGGAGTTCCAGAAGGAAAAGCCTAAGAGCAGGGTTGGTCGGTACGTTGGATGCGAAATCAGAGCCACTAACTAGGCCAAACTGCTCAGACTAACCTTTCTGCCAAGAACCAAATGCTACCATGGACGATGGTCTGTAAGAGTTGGCATAACGACAAATTGGTTCCAGAAGGTCACTGGAGATGGTCGGACAATGTGGCAGTCGTTGATACTGTACCGACCGATACAACTGGCCATTGGTAGAATGCTCAGACCTTTATCGGATGCTACGTCGGTCGCTATAATTGCGACCGATGCAATAACCGATAAGCCATGGACTTCCATAAATTGAGAATAAATAACACAAAACTCCTACCTAATAACTCCATAGTTTGTATAGGTGCACATCTCAAAAATGCTAATTGTTTTAGCATGGATAATCACAATTATGTGATATCAGGTGAGGAATAGAACCCTGACCTAATTTCGGTGTGTTTGAAATATGCTGATGATTGATGCTACATTCTTTTACTTACATTATGAATAACATGCCATCTAATAACTATCTCTTTTGCATGCATTGCATTAACATTATGATTGGCTGTGATTGTGATGTGTGGATGCCAAGTAGGCAGTGGTGAAGGGCGAGGACCGATGGATCCGACCTGCTAAGTAAATTAATTGCCATGTATTGTCCCATATCCTAGTAGAGGACAGCATCTTGAGGGGACAAAACGGATGGTCTGAGAATCCTTCTAGGGTATTCAAAGAGTGCATATGATGTCATATAGGACTGGTTATTGATAGAACCTGTAAGACCCGTACCTTACTAACCTGGTCTTACCACTTTGTATTAGGTTTTCCTATCATGGTCGGACCAAGTGGACTAAGTGCATGAAGAAACCACAAGGCTAGGTATGTAATTCGAACAAAAAAACATCTAATTGAGATGTGTGGTCGCATACCTAAATAGGTGTGGTCGATCACACCTCAAAATATTGAGACCACTCGAGTCTGGGACGTGTGGTTGCAGTTTTGAGACGTGTGGTCGACGGATTCTGCGACTGCACGTGTGACCACACGATGGTATAACTGACTCTGTGATTAAAAAACCTTCCTAATCTGGGGGGGGGGGGGTTCCTTCCTAATCAAAGTGGGACTTTATATGGATGTTTTCCTCTATATAAAGGACGTCCCTTAGTCTCTTTCACTCTTTTAGAACCCAAACTGAAAGACAGAGAAAGAGAGGAGTGGGAAGAGAAGGAGAATTGAAGAGGAAGACTAAGAAAAGGAATTGCAGAGAAAGGTCTGATTCTCCAACAAGTTTAAGGTATGGAATCATTCCCTACATTAATTGAATGCCTATAATAGATTATGGAGGAGATATTGAGTCAAAATAAGATCTCAATCCTAAGACCATGAACAAAACTCTAAGGAGATCCATGAAGAATGGATTAAGGTGAAGGACTATGTAATAATATGAATTTTAAGCCATAGAACAATTATAAAAATGATCATTATGTTACAGCCACGGAATTAAGTTATGAAAGGATGTGTTTGAGAGTAAAAGTCGACCAAAATTCGTGTGGTCACAGTTTGATCAACCACACGAGGCACATTGTCCGACCACATGCCTTTGGGAAGTTTCCAGGGAGGGTATGGTCGCATGTGTGTGGTCGCATGATATGCGATCACACGTATCGACCCCACACCCTGTAGTCACAGAAACTGAGACCACAGGTGCAGTCACACCTGTAACCACTCAGCTTCTGGAGGTCTGTTTGATGCTAGTATGGACCATTGACTATTGTAAATTGATGAGCTTGAACCCTAACTTATAACTTACAAATTTCGTAGGTTTCCAAGAGGTTCAAGAGTAAGTTAAGAAGCTTGGAGAAGATTGAACATTTTTATCAGGTGAGGGAATAGAACCTAAACTAAATGACTAATAATAAACTGTTTACTTTTATTGAGTCTAATGCCATGATTGATTCTATGCTTGTATGCTTGTAATGTGCATCTCACATGGCATCTAATATCCTGTTATTACTGCTCATGCATATTTATTTTTGTCTATTTATAATATGATGATAATGATGATGCTAAGAATAGACATGTAATTGTGTGTGTGTGGTTAGTATACTTGATGGGAGTGGTGCATCAGGGAGAGGACGTGACATTGTGGTTCATCCTGGTCACCAGACTCTAGCTCTATCTCCGCTCAAGTCTTGCCCACTGACATCGTCGTATCGCCATTACCTTAGCAGAACTATTACGTCGTAAGGCATTAAGGGAGGTGGTCTCGGACTGTGTAGTCTTTGACCCGTCGGGGGACCTTAGCTCTATCTCTATGGATGTATTTAGGAATGTTGGGGTGAGACCTTGGATATACTCGATGACATTTAGGATTGGTTAGTTGCGAGCCCAGTTTACAAGCCCTCGCCAATAGGGGCTTACGTATTGGTATGGGTAGGGCATCAGGGAAAGTGTTGGCGGTGTTTAATCTGGACACTTTATCTCTATTTCTACTCCATGGTTGATGCATGTAGGACAACAATGGTGTTTGATCCATTGGGCGGATTCACACACTCGTGTATGGAGGTGCGGTAGCTGCCAATCTTTTTTATAGCATATTGTAAACTTAAAAAGTAGACCAAAGATATGAATTGAATGCATGCATATGTTTGTTGCATTGTTTTGTTTGCTCACTGAGCCGTGATGTGTGCTCACCCTTTCGACGTCGAATATTTTTAGTTGTTGATGCAAGCCCTACCGTTGAAGATTACATGAATACGCCGACATATGGACACATAGCGGCGATAGATGTAGAAGCTATGGAAGAGGCGCATGATCCATCATGCGAGTGCAATTCATGTATTTTCAATTAGTTTAGTTGTTTGGTTATCGGAACATGTAATTGATTACTTTATTTTATTTTATTTTTGAGTTACTTTGGAGATAATTAGATAATTAATTATGCTATTACTGTTAGATACTCAGTTCATTAGTATTAAAGACTTTTGCTATTATTTATTTACTCTGATTATGCTTGTGGAATGTATCTGGTCTAATCGGATGGGCACGGCCTATATGAAATCTTGGTGAACCGTTGGTTTTCACATTAGAAAAAATTTCATCTACCACCCAAAAAGTATGTGAAACACCATCTACCTCCCACAGGTTTTCGAAATCATCATCTACCACCCAAACTTTTGACACCGATAATCAAAGAGACCCACCTCATTAGTAGAGTCCCGTTAAATGATAACATCATCTCAAATTGAAAATTTTAGGGACAATACTGCCCTTATTGTAATGATGAAAGACTATTTTACCCTTACACTTATATTTTACCCTACCCCTAAATCCCTGATGACTATGTGAAACCTTTCTTCGCGGCCGATGACAACACTGCTTTGAGGAAAACCCCAACAACACTCCTCTATGAAACCTTTCAGTGATGCATTGTCCCTGAGGAACTCAAAGGCTCTGAGGAAAAAATCCCGACAACACTCCTCTGTGAACGATGGGAGAGTCAGAGGGCCATTTGAGGTCAGACCTCATCTGCGTGACAGCTTGAAGGTCATCTTCAAGGTTATGAGCTTCGCATTGGGAGTAGTTGAAGGTGATGAATTGGCAGAGGGGATGGTAAATCTCCACGGAATTGGTTTTCTTCTCGTGGATCACTAGCATCACATTTGAGGCCCCCGGCCCCTAACGACAGCGCTGAGGAGGCCAGTGTTGCGGTGTTAGCCCAGGAGTGTGTCCTTGAGAAGGTTATTGCAGAAGGAAAATCTTCAAGTCTTAATTCCTTGATTCCCTTCATGAGCGCCTTAGAGATGATCATCTGCTATCATCTTCTCACACTGAAGCCAACATCAGCTTCACAGATCACAGATTCCCTAGATCGGCAAGGATTGCTGCAAGAATGCAGACAAGATTGAGGATGGCCTCCATTGATTTGGTGATATTGGAGTGAGAAGTAAGCTCTACGTGTTCTTGAGCTTCTTCCACAGACTTGAGAAGTGCCCCACAGTCCCCGCATCTGAGAGAGTGACCCGCCATTGAAGAACCACCGGATAAGGATTCGATTCACAAAAAGAAACCCAAAAAAAAAAATCCTAATAGGGATCGAATGAATGAATGATGCTGGTGAAGAAATTCAATTTATAGATTAAAGAAACACTGGATAAGGATTCGATTCACAAAAAGAACCCAAAAAGAAAAAAGAAAAATTCCTAATAGGTATCCAACACAAATAGGAAAGAAAGAGATCGGCTCAGAACAGAAAAGGGGCGGAGTCATTGGCGGAGGTGATTGGCTATTAGAATGCCATGGTCCCCGCATGGAGGTGTTAGAACAAGGTTAGCAGAGGGAAGATGGTGTTGGGGCTTTCGGCCTCTGGTGCAGCTTACCTTCTCATCCTCACCACTGGTTATGAAGACAAAGATCGTAATTTTTTTTTTGGAAGTCGCCACCTAGATTAAGGTCTAGGATCTTAGAAATGTGAAATCTCACCCTAAGGTAAGACTTCGATTGACTCATGACCCTTATATTGGATTTCTGGTCCTTCAGAGATTAGGTAAGCGTTAGGTTACGGTTATGGGAAGGGGTTAGGCACCCAAACCACCCGATCAAAATCGATCTCCTATACCTTTCCTATGCTAGACTCTATCTATTAAATCGAACCAAACCAAGTGGTTTGATATCATTGAACCAAATCTGTATCCATCAAATTGCCTACGTATCACAAAATTATTCTAAAAATCAGGTTCACCATCGTAGTTCAGGTGTGATTAAAGTTTATGGCTGTGATTTATGCTTGTGCATGATTAAGTTCATTATTCAAGTTGAAGTTTATGCTTAAAATGTTGAGAAACCCTATGGGTTAGTATCTGGATAGTCCATACAAACTGATAGAATTCCTAGTGGATCTAAGAATGGATAGACCTTTCTGGGTCTAAATGTAGATAACCCTATTTGGGTCAAAATGTGGATGGATATCCTAGTGGATCTATGGATAGTCCGAGTGAACTAAGGTGTGGATCCGAATTTAGGTTTCTCCCAAATAGCCTACGTATCCTAGGGCTTGCCCTAGGAATCAGAATCCGCGTAGTTTGGGATCTAGAATAACCTATTCTAGGTTAAGGATTGAGAACCTATTCTAGGTTTAGGATTGAGAACCTGTTCTAGGTTTAGGATTTAGAACCTATTCTAGGTTTAAGATTTAGAACCTATTCTAGGTTTAGGGTTTACTGAGGGGCAAAAATCGTCCTGAATTACCCTTTTCATCTTAAGTTCTAATTTTGGAAGGTTTGGCAAAGCATTCTCTTTCTTTATTAAGATTTTTATTATTTCCCATTATGCCCTTCCCAAGAATGTAGGTGCCTAAATGCACATCCCCACGCCTAATATGTTTGCTAAGTGTACAAATATGACAGTTCGACTAGGGTGTCGCATAAATTAAATTATTGTCAAAATAAATTATTCATCTAAATATGGCATATAATACATTTATGACAAGAAATTCACATATAGTAGGATTATGAAAATCTTCCTAATATGGCATGCAGTGCAAATAAGGCAAGAACCTATATGGCAAGATCTAACATGCAATCTTCTAAGCATAGCAAGACTTAATATGACAAGATCTAATATGCATTTATATATCAATATGGTAAGTACCAATCATAAAATGCAAATATGGCATGAATTTTTCAAAAAAAGGTAAGATCTTATATGCTATTTTATAAGCATAGTAAGACTTAAAAAATGGTAAGATCTAATATGCATCTATATATCAATATGGTAAGTACCAATCATAGAATCCAAATATGGCATGAATTTTTCAAAAAAGATAAGATCTTATATGCTATTTTCAAAGCATAGTAAGACTGAAAATGGTAAGAAATCAATGTATGTATCATATCAATATGGTAAGTACCAATCATAGAATGCAAATATGGCATGAATTTTTCAAAAAAGATAAGATCTTATATGCTATTTTCTAAGCATAGTAAGACTTAAAAATGGTAATTATCAAGATTTTACTAAATATGGTAAAAATCTATTTATTCTACCAAATATAGCAACACATGAAATATGATAAATATGGTATGTATGATCCAAACAAAGCATATGAATGCTCCAAATATAACCATTTATCTAAATATGACAGAATTTACTCAAACAATCAATTGCATGTTATAATGAATGAGACATCAATGAAACCATTTTTGAAAAGTGTAAAATTATCAAAAACATATGTTCAATGTTATTTGGAAAATTATAATTTTTATGAAGATATTTGGAAAAATTAATGACTCAAAACTGTCAAAATTGTGACACAAGGTTTCAGATAATAGACAAAATATGAACTGCTTTTAGATTCTGTCACATTACACAAGAATGACCATAAGTAGGTCTTCTGTAACTCAAATCAAGCTCACTTTTTTTCCACAAAAAGATGATTCAACATGTTATATTTCATATGAAGGAGTCAAATCCCAACAGAGAGCAAAAATAGGTCAAAGATATGCCCCAAGACTGGATATGTGCACTAGTCAAGTCTGTTCCAGATTTTTTACCAGTTACACCATAAATTTCGAATAAAATTCTAAAATCCAGATATATGTCCATGTAGATAACTGTTTCATCTAAAATTTCATAAAAAAAAAAAAATGAAAACAACATATTTTCTTTGTGAAAAATGATCCTTTTCAATCATGCAAATTAGTACATCCTGACAGATTCAAAATCAGAGTACTATACACTTAAAAATCGATATCAATTCAATACAAAATCAAAAAAAAAAAAAAAAAAAAGAAACCAGTGCCATTATTGAGAATACTTTCATATCTAAAAAGTTTATATGAAGTTGATTTCCTGATTATGGCCATAAGACCCTTGTCTAAAGACATTCTGATAGAGGATTTACATTATATTCGAGTAAAATAGCAATGCCAAAGAAGAATATTTTGATACACTTTTTCAAATCCAAATGAAACGAAATTTTTAGGGTAGTCTTCTAACATATCAGAGAAACTCCTATAAAAATTTGGGCTTCAAAATCTAAGAAAAACTACATTGGATGTATGTCCTAAGTTTGAATCCTAAATCTGAAAATTTCATATTTGAAAATCACTTTTTGAAACTTGTCAAAAACATCAAACATCATCATATAGCATTCAAAACTTCATCATTGGGTAGTTTAGACAAATCATCATTCATAAAAAATACTACACATAGGCATCCTAACATTAATATGCATGCAATAGAGTATTCCTGATCGAGATTTAATGGAAATAAGTTTTTTTTCAAGCAAAATCAATATTCAAGCATTCTAAAGACCTCTAAATTTGTTTAGGGTACTAACCTTGTGCTCGAATGGAGCGAAACCATCGATGTAGGATGTTTGAAGATTGTATCAAGCTCTTTGAAAACGAATCCTCTTTCTCCTTTTCTCTGCTTCTCTCTTTCTTCTCTTTCTCTCTTTTCTTCTTCTCTTTTCTTTCTTTTCTCTTCTTCTTCTTTCTTTCTTTCTCCCTCTCTTATGTTTTCTATCTCCTCACGTCATCTCTCTCCTTGTCTCTCTTCTTGTCTGGTTAAAAAGGTCCCTTCTCTCTTTCTCTTGGCCTATTTATGTTTTTCTCTCCTCTTCTCTCTTTCATTTTCTTCTTTTTCTTCTAGAAAATCTTTTTTTTTTTCTTCTTTCCTTTCTTTTCTTCCTTCCTTTTTCTCTTCTCCCTCTCTTTCTCTCATGTTTTTTTAGAGTAGAAATGTCCCTCTCTCTCTTCTCTTCTCTCTTCCTTCCTTCTCCTCTTCTTTCCTTCTTCTCTCTTCCTTCCTTTTCTACGTTTTCTTCTAAAAAATCCTTTCTTTCCATTTTTTTTCTTTCCTTTCTTCTCTTTCTTCTCCACATTTTTTTCTCCTTCCTCTCATTCCTTTTTCTCCTTTTTCTTCTAGAAAATCCCTTCTCTCTCTTTCTCTCTTTCCTTCTTCTAGAAAATCCCTTCTCTCTTTCCTTTATTTCTTCTTTCCTTTTATTCTTCCTTCCTTTGCTTCCTTTTTTCCTTTCTCCCTCTCTTTTCACGTTTTCTAGATCTAGAAAAAAAAATTTCCTTTTTTTCTTTCCATCCTTTTTTCCCTTCTCCCTCTCTTCCTTCATTTTCTTCTTCTCTCACTCTTTCCATGTTTTCTAGAGCTAGAAAATGTTTTAATTTTTTTAATTTTTTTCTTTTTTTTCTTTTCTTCCTCTTTCCTTCCCTTTTCTTCTCTCACTCTCTTTTCCACTACTTCTCTTTCTTTCTCTTCCCACGGCCTCTGTTTCCTCTCTCTTTCCTATACTATATATATATATATATATATATATATATATATATATATATATATATATATATATATATATATATATATATATATATATATATATATATATAAAAGAAATGCATGCATATGGGCCGACATGACTTGGTCTGAATTGGTCTGAGTTGGGTTGGGCTGAGTTGGACTAAGTTGGGTTGAACTGGTTTGAACCAAATTTGACTTTTTTTATCATTTTATAGTCCATTTCTGCCACCATTCCACATTGAATTTTCTGATAGCCCCTATTCTAAATTTTCTACGTTCACTTTGTAGAACACTAAAAAATGAGGAATATTGGAACTTAAATCACCTCATTTGGAAATAAAATGACCAACTTATGAATTTCTAAAGTTTAAGCAAGTCAATTATAGATAATTTGGCTGACCGTTCTGCATGGGATCCTTCGGAGATTTCTATCGAAATCCTTTACATCCACTTTGTAGAGTACTAAAAATGGAACATAACGATATTGAAACCACCTGATTTGGATATGGGGTGACCAAAATATGAATTTCCAAAGGTTAAATGACCATTTCCATATGTAATTTTACATGGGACCCTTCGGAGACTTCTACCTGAGATTTTTTACGTCCACTTTGTAGAACATCATAAATGAAGAATAATGGCCTTGGAATCATCTGAATCCGACGTAGAACGGCAAAGATATGAAGCTTTGAAGTTCTAACAATAATTTTGCATGAAAGCTTGCATGGGACCTACCGGTGACTTCTACCCGGGATTTTTCATGTCCACTTTGAAGAAGACTGAAAATAAGGAATATTGGTCTTTGAATCATCTGATTCTGATATCAGATGACCAAGATATGATGACTTGAAGTTTAAATGATAATGCATGCATCTTACGATAATTACGTAAATGCCCTTGTACTTTCAAACTGTGATATCTTCCTTATTTGACGTCAGAATTTGATGATTTCGGTTACGTTTCAAAGATAATTTCACGACCTGTACATCTAAGTAAGTAATAGTCCATGACCCTGCTGTGGGGTTCGTTAGAGAATCACAAACCCTTGGGTTAAAAGCCAAAAACCTGCCATATTGGTTCACTTATGTTGAGGGTGGCAAAAATGGGATACTTACAGATGCCCCTCTTTAGCTGAGATTGTTACCAATTGAAGGCTGAAGATAAAAGAATCACATTTTTGGGATATGAGTGTGATTGTTTATTGGACTGCACTTAGGGTAATTTGTCCTAAACTGCCTACGTGTTCTAAGGGTGTCCTAGAAATCAAGCCCAGAACATAGTTCGACTGGCAAGAAGATTTGCTCTTCTTGAAAAATGGTGATTGTTTCTTTTGTATGAAGCTGGGCTGTGAATACAAGGCTCATTTGTAGGCTGGGAACCTCTTCTTGCTGAGGTGGGACTCATGATGCAAGGTATGTGCGGGCTTGGACCCGGCTGGATCCACTTGTAGGCTGATGAACCTCTTCTTGTATGAAGCTAGGCTGTGAATACAAGGCTCATTTGTAGGCTAGGAACCTCTTCTTGCTGAGGTGGAAATCATGATGCAAGGTATGTGCGGACTTGAACCCAGCTTGATCCATTTTTAGGCTGATAAACCTCTTTTTGTATGAAGCTAAGCTGTGAATACAAGGCTCATTTGTAGGCTGGGAACCTCTTCTTGCTGAGGTGGAACTCATGATGCAAGGTACTCGCAGGGGGCTTGAACCCGGCTTGATCCATTTGTAGGCTGATAAACCTCTTCTTGTATGAAGCTAGGCTGTAAATACAAGGCTGATTGAACGAGCTTGGGCTCGACTTTGATTTGTTTGGATGGAGGACTTGCTATCTTTTCTTTGATTGAGATTCTGGTTTGAGTACCTGCATTTGTCAGAACATTGAAAATTTCATAGAGCATATGAATGATTATGGTGAATCAAATGTTTCTTTGTTGAATCTAAGAGACATAGTTCATGAAACACACTGGAATTCAAAAAAACCTAAAATGCTATTGGTTTTTTGATTGGTTCAACTCTAGGGAGTGTTTGAACTTTTCGATTACTCCATTCACGAGCAATGGTATCAACCAGATCTAATGTCAACTTTCTAGGAAGTTCACAATCAGTCACTTCTTTGCTGGTGCTTGCTGGGATATTGAATTGCTGAGGTAGCCTTGTTGGGGAATAATATGAGGTATGAGTCAACCCCATGAACCAGACATGCAAACTATTCTTTGTACTTGTGACAACCTACTCTTGCTTCCACCAAGTGCATTTCCATCTGATGTCTGCTATGGTTATTTCTTTGAGGTGGCCGAACCAATCTGTATCCATCTGATAGGCCATAGGATCTGCTCTTTTGCCAATTGAAAAGGGTTGAGGGTCGTTGCTTCATTCCTCGACTAATTTTAACCTCTCTGTTAACCAAATTTGAAGAAGATATGGTGATCCGCTAAAATTGTCCAACTCAAACTGATCTTAATGAATTGCCATGAAGTCAAGGCCCTTGAATGTCTCGGCCAAAACTGTAGGGATGATGTCAAAACCTTGTCTCGCAAGCTTGATGAGATTTATTATGACTGGAGATTCTGTATCTGTGCAACTTCGTAGCAATAGTCGGGCTATGCTACAATAGTAGTAAACATGTCTCCTCTGATCCTGTGCTTCTTTCCCTGTTGGACTTGTATGAGCATATGACTTGATCATACGCTTAATCTGTAGCCATTGATCTTGTACAAAACAACACATTTCTTTCTTGTCCCAACTGAAAAAATCTTGTATCTCTTGCTTGTAATCTTTTCCTGGAGATGGCTTGAAGATCTTCCGCTTAGGTGTGAGCAGGAGGCAAACTCTGAATTATTCTACAGTTGGGCATAACTCAACTTCTCCCATCCTGAAGACATGAACTATTGGATCCCAGCATTGAGCGGCTGCTTTCAAAAGGTTTGAGCATAATTTTATGGTTGTTAATTGAGGAAGTGCCTCCAGTTGATGCTTCCATAGGAAAGAGCTATCTTCTATGAACTCAATACGCCAGCTCCCATTTTTCAATGCCCTGCCCATCTCTGTAATTTTGTCTGATGGATCGATGGATTGTCAGCCTCCCGTGTGTGACCTGTAGGAATCCCGACATACAAATAGAGGTTAAAATGAATCATTGGAATTATCTTAAATTGTTGTTGTTTAGATATGTTGAAATGCCCTTAGTAGATTACACATGAAATGTATACATATGACTGACTCTGTCTGAGTTTTAAGTACTTAAATCTATAGACATGATGAGCAAAAGTGGAGGTCCAAATGGGATTGACAAGAAACTGTCCAGGTGGGTCTGCCTCCTGGAGGAGTTTGTGGTTGTTTATGTAGAATGGGCTTATCTTACCGATAAGACCCCATTTTATTGGCTTGAGAAAGGATGGGCTTGTTGGAATCTTGGGACGCCGCCGGATGTAATGAACGACAGATAAGAGTTCCAGCCAAATTTTTTTATTTTATAATTTCTCAGATTGATATACTCATGAGAGTTTATATCAAATGATATGAAAGATGGGCATTGATGTGTAACTCTTGGGAAATCCGTTGGATAGATGGACGGATGAAAGAGTTTAGCCCAAAAAATAGGAAATTCTTTCTTTGATTATGATGATAGGATGAACCATTCCTGGGTGAAAGGTATTGTGCTCCATCGGAGAATCCAGTCAACCATGTCAGTAAGTTCTTTAAATGATTGATGCCCATTGTTGATGTCAGTAGGTGAGAGAGAGACCTTCTACACCCTCCATTTTTTTTGAAGGAGCGTAGAGGCTACACATTATATTTCTTCACTTGATCCAAGTTGGTCAAGTATTGTAACTCGATGCCTTCCATGTCGACCAGTCGAATAGCTTTTCCAGGTAAGATTTCTTTTACTATGAACGGTCCACTCCAATTAGGGAGAAACTTGCCCCTAGGGTCATGGACAGGTGCTCTTTTCTCCTTCAATACTAGGTCCCCGACTGTCAGGTGACGAATACACACCTTTTTGTTAAAGGTTGCGACCATTCTTTATTGGTATTTTTTCACATTATCCACTGCCTTCATTCATCTTTCATCAACAAAGTTCAGCTCATCATATCTGGATTGCAACCATTCAGCTTCTGGAATCTTGCATTCCATCAAGACTCTCAGTAATGGCACCTCTATTTCTACTGGGAGGACTGCTTCTGTCACACCCCAATTTCACACTATTCAGAATGGTGTGATGACCCGCTAATAAACCAACGGTTCAACCAGGATCTTTAATAGGCTGTGTCTGTTGAAAATAAAACCATACACATCCACAATCATAATCAGAATAAATACACAATAGCGGAAGTTTTATAGTAAATAAACTGAGAAATCTAACTGTGTTAATCATAAATAAAATATCAAGTTATTGTTGTATCAACTGAGACATAAATAAATAAAATATCAATTATATTCCTTTAATAATTCAAACAAAATCTAATCGAATACGCATGAGTTGCACTCGCATGAGGAGTCATGCGTATCCACTAAGTCTTCAGCTTCCATCGCCGCTACGTGCCCGTACATAGGAGCATTCATATAATCTTCGACAGTGGTACCTGCATCATCAACTAAAAATATTTGACGTCGAAAGGGTGAGCACACATCATGACTCAGTGAGCAAACAAAAAAATACAACAAACATATGCATGCATTCAATTCATATCTGTGGTCTGGTAAATAAGTTTGCAATGCGCTATAGAAAGGTTCGGTGGCCTCCTCGCCTCTATGCACAGGGTGTGAAGGCCCACCCAAAGGTTAACGTTTATTGTCGTCCCCATCCACCCTACCATGGAATAGAGATAGAGCTAAAGTGCTAAGGCCCGACCTATGACACTTCACCTGATACTCTACCCATACTAACACGTAAGCCTTGCTGGCGAGGGCTCGCAAACTGAGCCCGCAACTAACCAATCCTAATGCCAAACAGTGTATCCAAGGCCTCACCCCAGCATCCCTCAATACGTCCATAGAGATAGGGCTAAGGCCCCCCGATAGAGTCAGAGACTACACAGTCCGAGACCACCTCCCCTCATACACTACGACGTAATAGTTCTGCTAAGGTAATGGCGATACGACGGTGTCAGTGGACAAAACTTGAGTTAGAGATAGAGCTAGAGTGCTGAGACCCAGCCTATGACACCCCTCCTGATACTCGCTCGCATCAAGCACACTAACCACACACATACATTTACATGCCTATTCCTATCATCATCATCATCATCATGTTATAAACAATAAACGTAAATATGCATGAACAGTAATATAGCAACATTGGATGACATGTTAAATGCACATGAGAAGCATACACGCATAAAATCAATCATGGCATTGGATTCAAGAATATTATTAACCAATTAGTTTAGGTCTTGTTCCCTCACCTTTACTTGATTGTAGATCCTCTTTCAAGCTTTAAGAATCAACTTAATATCACTATTATATCACTAGAAGACCTAATCAAGTCGATAGAATTTAATTAGAATTAATTTTAATTTTTAAAGCTTGCTGTTAACTGGGGATCGCAGGATGGGTCGCAGGTATGATAGCAGTTTTCTGCGACCCCCTGTAGTAGGGTTGATGCCAGGGTCGGATAATCCATCGACCCTGGGTGCGACCACCCCTTTTCTGGACTTCCCGAACACTGGGGGTCGATGCTAGGGTCTGGTAGGGTCGATTCTCCATCGACCCCACGTGCGACCCCCCGTGGGTTTAGTCGAGATTTTCATCCTATAGTCCATTCTTTCGTGTTTGGGTCCTATGGCTTGCTTCTATAATCCATTCCATACATGTTCTATGGTTTAGAACATAGTTTATTCACCTACATGGTTTTAATGATCTCCTCCATGGTTTCCATTGAAACTAACCATGGATGGATGATTTGGGTTTCTCCTAGATCATACCCTCTTCACTATCTACTCTAAGGTCTTAAGAAATTCATAGAGATAGTATCCATACATGAGAATTTGACTTGTTTCTCTGAAGCCTTTTCTTTGGTCTTCTTCTCTACTTTCCTTCTCTTCTCCTTCTCTTCTCCTTCTCTCATTCCAATTAGGGTTCTAAAAGGAGTGAAAGAGGCTTAGGGACGTCCTATTTATAGAGTAGAAACTCCAAAAATAAGTCCCATTGAGATTAGGAAAGAATCCCATTAAAATTTGGAAAGTTTCCAAATCACGATTTCTGTCGGCAGACTGGTGGTCGATGAGGGGGTCGGAGATCCCATCAACCCCTAGTTCTAAGTTGTCCGACCCCCGGTTAGAAACTCAGGGTCTGACTTTTATATTGGGGGGGTCCAACCCTGCCTAGCTGGGTGTGCGACCCTCCCCACTATTTTAGTGTTTTTGGGTTAGTTTAATACCTGGGATCGTTATCTCCTTCACGCACTTGGTCCATTTGGCTCGACCATGATGGATAGACCTGGTTCAAGGTGGTAAGACCGGGTTAGTTCGATACGGGTCTTACAGCTTCCATACCATATACTAGTGAATATGGCATTACTCCAGTGGATGTTCTTATGGATGTTCTGTATGCCCAGAGTGCATAAGGTAGTTTGTCTGCCCAGTCAATATTAGACTTTACCATGTTCTGGAGGATAACCTTGACATTTTTATTGGCCGCCTCTACTGCCCCATTTGTCTGTGGACGATAAGGAGAGGACCGGTGCCTTTTGATGTGGAACTTGTCACATAATTCTTGGACTCTCCCTCTGAAGTGTTGTCCTTGATCTGAGATTATAGAATGAGGCATTCCAAGCCAGCTTATCATATACTCTTGTAGAAATTTAACCAGTTTGTTTGCTGTGAGCTTGGTGTATGACTGTGCCTCTACTCACTTTGTGAAATAATCGATGGCGACCAAGATGAATTCATGCCCATTTGAAGCTTTAGGGTGAACCTTTCCGATCACATCTATGCCCCAAGTTGAGAAAGGCCATGGAGAGCTAAGAGTATGCAACTCTGCTGGAGGCACATGTATCAAATTAGCATGGATTTGGCACTTGTGACATTTTCTTACGAACTCTGCACAGTCTGCTTCCATTGTGTTCCAGTAATATCCCATTCTGAGAATCTTCTTTGCAAGCATTCTAGCATTCATGTGAGGTCCGCATATTCCTTGATGGACTTGCTCGATGACGTTTTGCGCCTGTTCCTCGTCGACACAAACTAACTGCACTCCATCATGGGATCTTTTGTATAGGATATTTTCGCATAGTATGAACTGGGAGGCATATCGCCTAAGAGACTTCTTTTCACCTGTTGTGGCTTCCACTGGATACTTTCCTTCCTTGATAAAATCTACGATAGGAGCAAACCATGGTCAGCCATCGACTGTCAGTGCATTCACTTCTTCCAAGTAGACTAGTCGTACTCTTTTCTCTATGATTAGGGGTTTGATACGTCCCAAAGGATCATTTCCAATCATTGAAGCCAAGGTAGCCAATGCATCGGCATACTTATTGGTATCTCTTGGGGAGTAGTCAAATTCAATTTGCATGAACTTCCGAGCCAAGGTTATTACACATTGTTGATAAGGTACCAGCTTCTCGTCTTTGGTTTTCCAATGCCCTCTGACTTGGTAGATAACAATTGATGAGTCACCATAGACCTTTAATCTGCAGACCCCTATGGCCAAAGCTGCTTTCAGTCCCATGATACATGCTTCGTACTCTGCAATGTTGTTTGTGCAGTCAAAGTCTAATCTGAATGAAAATGGGACAAATGCCCATTCTGGATCTATGAATAAGACGCCGGCCCCATATCCCATATGATTTGCGACTCCATCGAAGAACATTAACCATGTGTCATTCTTCCCCTCCTCTTGAGTTGTGTGGACTTCTTCATCTGGGAATACATCTTCCAAATGTCTGAGCTTATCTTTAACCGGTAGAGCTAATAGATGTTCTGCAATTACGCTCCCTTTGATAGACTTCTGAGTAGTGTATGTGATGTAAAATTTGGACAACAACAATAGCCACTTGGCCAACCTTCCTGTCAAAGCTGGTTTCTTGAACAAATACTTCAGGGGGTCCATTCTGGAAATGAGTATGACCTTGTAGGATAACATTTAATGCCTCAGTCTCTTTGTTATCTAAACTAGTGCAGCGCATGTCTTCTCCAGCTGTGTATAATTGGCTTCGTATCCTGTGAATTTCTTACTAAAGTAGTATACTGCCTTTTCTGTCTTTCCATCTGTATCATGTTGGGCTATCATTGATCCCATAGAACCCTCTAGTACTGACAAGTAGAGGAGTAGTGGTCCTCCCGATACTGGTGGGGCTAAGACTGGTGGATTCAATAGATATGTCTTGATTTTTTCGAAAGCCATCTGACATTGAGGGTTCCAATCCTTTGGCTGGTCTTTTCGGAGTAGCTTGAAAATCGGTTCGCATGTTGCAGTGAGATGTGCAATAAACCGGTTGATGTATTGAAGTCTTCCCAAGAAAACTCTTACTTCCTTTTCTGTTTGAGGAGATGGCATTCAGAGGTGGCTTTTATTTTGGCCGGATCGATTTCAATTCCTCTTTGGTTGACCATAAAGTCTAGCATTTTGCCCGCTATTACCCTAAATGCACATTATTGGGGGTTAAGCCTTAGTTTATATTGCTTGATCCTTTTGAAAAACTTCCTTAGTGCCGGGATGTGACCTTCTCTGGTAAATGATTTTACGATCATATCATCTACATACACCTCTACCTCCTTATGGATCAGGTCATGCAAGATTGTAGTAGCCATTCTTTGATAAGTTGCCCCAGCATTCTTCAACCCAAATGGCATCACACTGTAACAATAGGTGCCCTAGTCTGTTATGAAGGCGGTCTTCTCCTTATCTTCAGATGCCATCTTTATTTGATTATACCCTAAGAATCCATCCATGAAGGATAAAAAAGCATGATTTGCAGTGTTATCCACTAAGATGTCTATCTTTGGTAATGGAAAATCATCTTTGGGACTAGCCTTATTCAGATTTCTGTAATCTATGCACACCCTTAGTCTTCCATCCTTTTTAGGTACGATGACCACATTTGCTAGCCACTTTGGGTACTTCGTGACTTCTAGGAATCCTGCATCAAACTGCTCCATGATATCTTCTTTAACCTTGAGGGTCCATTCAGGCCTTAACCGCCTCAGCTTCTGCTTATATGACCTTGCATTTGAGATCAAAGGTATCTTATGTTGTACAACTTCAGGGTCTATGCTGGGCATATCTTCATAGGACTAGGCAAACACTTCTTGGAACTCCATCAGTAATTTTGTCATTTGTCTGGCTTTTTCTTTTGTCAAGGTAGCATTGATCTTTATTTCTCGAGGTTGCTCTGCTGAATCGAGATTAATTATTTTGAAGTCTTTGCCGATAGGTTGAGCCTTCTTCTCCTCCGAGGCTTGGATGGATTGTAATATTTCAGGAGATGGTTCATCATTTTCATCATTCTCAAAGTTAGAGTTAGAAGGAGAAGGAAAAGAAGAAGTAGATGCAGTGTCATTCAAAATATCATCTTTATTCATATTCAAAAGCAGAGGTACAGAGGAAATGGTTCCTAGTAGAACAAACTCAAAACTTGAAAAGGACTCAATCTTATCTAAAGACCTAAGGACCCTAGGCTCAGACATAGTCATAATATGTGGATTACATGGCAACCCCTTTGGGTAAACAAAATTATCATAAAAACTCCAATTGGGAATTATTTCGTTAATGGGTAGGGTGAATTGTTGTACATCGGGAATCCTATCTTGATCTTCACCAGTGAGCGTCATCACTTGATCGTCGTCGAACAGTTTACTGATGTTGATCACTTCTGTCTTGGATTTTTGCTCCTTGCTCTGCTCTTGGATCTTGACTTGCTCGAGCTCTTCCCAATCAAAAGTACAATCATGGAATATTTCGAACCCAGGTACTTGCTTTTGAAGGTGGGTACTGAACCAAGGTTCTGAAAATCCACAATAGATGTTGTCCTCTCCTTCTTTGACAAAATACCCATTGAGGGTCTTCGAAAATTGGATGTCCTGCGCATTGTACAACCCCACAGATATTGCTTGATAGACTGCTTCATCCGTCCTTTGGGGTCGCCAATTCCCACTAGCTCTGTCTGATGCTCTTATTGTACTGCTACCATACTGACTACTATGCTTGTATTTTATCCTCTCGAGCTTCTGAAATATTTCGTCAGCTCTCCTCTGCTTTTGCTTGATTACTTTCAGATCCCCTTCGGTGGGGGTATGCCCCAGTCCAAATCTATACTCATTGACTAATAGAGATAAGAAAGTGACATCACTATATTGGTGGGAACCAAGGCCCATACCTAGAAAGTAGAGCATGTTAAGTAATTGACGAAATGAAAAGGGCAGATGCGTACCTGAAGGATCTGGCTCAGTTGTGGCTAAGATGTTGTCAACCTGGAATCCTTCGAGAGAGAAATCCTGCCTTGTATACCCTTGTGACTCTTCATTATTCTGTCTAGTGGTCAATGTGTTTACGGTTGCAGAGTCCGCATGTATTGTCACAGTGGTACAGTTGTGGATGAATTTAATCTTCTGGTACAAAGTAGATGCCACTGCATTGGCCTGATGAATCCAAGGCCTACCTAGAAGCATGCTAAATGAGGCAAAAATTTCAATGACTTGGAACTCTGTTTCAAATTCTGCCGGTCCTACTTGAATTGGTACTGTGAAGACACCCAATATAGCCCTTCTGGTATTGTCATACGCCTTGATGGTCATATCCGAAGGTTTAAATTCTGACTCTTCGCTGAAGCCTAGATGCTTAAAGGTACAAAAAGGGAATACATTCAAAGTTGACCCATTATCAACCAAAACTTGAAAAATGCTCTTGCCCCAGCATCCGATGGTAATATGCAAAGCCTGTATATGATCCTTACTTCCTTGAGGAATATCTGCATCTCCAAAGACAATTGCATTAACGACATATCTACCCCCTACTAGCATGGCTAGTTCTTCTCCATCCATTTAAACTGGGACCTGAATGCTTGCTAAGGATTTCAGTTTTGCATCCCTGTGGACCTTGGAAGCCATAAGAAGCTCCCAAATGGACACATAGGCTTGGGTCTTTTGTAATTATTTCAATACCAGATTTGGAGGTTCTGGTTGGTTGGCAGGTCCTTTACCTTTCTCTCTCATAGCTTGGGCCGGATCATTTACCATCAGGTGAGATGGTTTGTAGTCCTTCTCTGTTCTGGTTTCTGCTACTTCTTGCTCATCCTTTGGGAATATGAACTCTATCTCAAGGAAACGGTTGTCAACTTGATTTATTTCTGTTTCCTCATCTGAGAGGTAGATGATGAATGATTCTTCTTTTTCTTCTTCTTGTGCTTGTGCTATAGGGTGTGATGAATCTTTCGGAAAATAAAAATCATATTCCTCTTCTTCTTGTTGATGGTTACCCAACATGTTTACTTCATCACCTGACGTGACAACCATATTCCTTACTCCTTCTATGACGAGCATAAGGTCCGAGGGCTCATCTCCCCATTCTATGAAATTAACGCTGTGGTGAGGGAGGGGATTATTTGCCACTGACACTTATCGGGGCTGGACCTTAAATTTATCAGAATCCAATAGATCCTGTATGGCATGCCTTAATGTGTAGCAGTTGTCCCTGTCATGCCCAGGCTGATTGTGGTACTTATAGAACAGGTCCATACAAAAATTCGATGGAAGAGGACCTAGAGGTGGACGAGGGTCAAGCACTGTCAACTTCTTGGCTTGTATCAACTTGTCCAGAGCCTTGGATCGGGTCATCCCCAAATTGGTAAACTGCCTCCTTGGTCTTGCTTGCTGTGGTGGGGTGTAACTTGAACTTCCCAAGATCAATGGTTCAGAATTGGTATTAGCTATTTGCTTTACAGATTGATTCCCTAGATTTCTTGATGGATATGCCCTCCTATTCGTCGCCCCTTCTGACCTTTCTGACTTTCCCGGTAATATATCTCCCCGGGTTATGCCGTTCTCTCTACTTGTTGTCCTGCAACCACGAGCCCTTCGAGTGATAAGATGGCCTAACTGACAATGTATGTTTTATGTGACCCACTTAAACCTCTCATCATTATCTGCACTTGATCTCTTTCAGAAGGTTGATCCCAAAGCTTTGCTGCTACACTTCTAAAACGAGTTAAATAGGCCGTGAATGTCTCTCCTTGTACTTGGACCATGGTTTCCAATTGCCTGCGGTAGGTCTCTATCTCTGTGTTGTAGGAATAGAAACTGATAAATGCTTTAGTGATATCTAACCACGAATATATCTGTGATGGGTTCAGATTCATCAACCATCGATGAGCCCGCCCGTGAGTGAGAATTGGAATGCTTGTCCTAACTGCTCATCAGTAAATCCTTCGCGTTGCTTCAATAGGCCCGTGAATGATCTTAAATGGGCCCTATCCCATCAAATTTCTCAGTGGTCCATTTAAACTTGGGAAGCAGCTTAGTTTCTGAAAAAAAGCATAATCCTTTGGCATCAATGATTTGACTTTCTACTCCTTTCATGCCCCACTTGACTCAGTCTATCGCCGTATGGGCTATCTTCTTCCTTCAATTTCTTGGTTATAGGGCTAGCCTGAACGATGGACTGTTTCTGGGGTATAACACCTTCCATATCTTCGAATGCCGGGTTTATGAAAATTTTTGTCACAGCTGGATTAGGGGTACCCGGTCCTTGCGGCGGTGCCATATTTACCCTTTCAGAGGTCGACCCTTGAGCCTGCAATTGTAATTATATATCTCTTACTATGGCAGCTATCATCCCCATGGTATCCTCCATCTTTTCCATCCTGACATCCATAGTGCTCGGGACTTGGTTTGATCCTTCAACCATTGATTCAGTTGAGGTGGTTGAGGTGGGACTAACTGGCTTTGGTGTGTACACCCTAGACAACCTCCCAGTAACGGGATCCCTTATCCAAGAGGTAAAAATGGTTGTAGTTTAGGCTGACTCCTTGGCTTGTACCAAAAAAGAACCCAAAAATGATAAATATTAAGACTCTAGGATGATGGGAGTGGAAAGAAGTCACATACACAATCAAGGATGACTCAACCAAATAAGAGTTAGTTCCTTCATAAGGGTGATCAAGTAAACATTATCCAAGTCAATTTAATTGAATTTGATTAAGCCATGTGTTCAGTTTTGGGACCTCGTGATTCTAGAACAGATAATCAGTGGTACCAAGGTTTGACCAATTGGATTACCGAATTCGATGAAATTGAAATGGATATATTAATCCGTTGTCCTTATTAGGGATGGTTAGAAAAAGTGGTTCATGGATGAACAAACTAGTAAATTTCTTCTTGACTATGGTATCTATGTCTTGACAGGGATTTTCTGTTCATTTTTTAAAATCGACATGTTAACAATGAGAGGTTTGACACATCGAGCTTACTTAATGGAGGGTGTATAGTGACCATCTACTATGATGTAGAATAGGTGTATACATACCTCATACTCCCAATGGGTGAGAGTTCAAGATGCTCATCGATTAGATTCTAACATATTGACCAATCGAGGACAAAAACGGGCAGAAATTCGACGTCTCGAACATGGATGTCATGGTTAAGCAGATTTTACTGGGTCAGTTCAGGGATGAACCAAAAATAACAATCATTGGGCAACAATCTAGGTTAGGACAGAAAAGGCCACCTTAACAAAGATGGGGTAACCTATCACCGAATGCACGATGAATAATGGGCCCCCAATCCCTTTATATACTATGTTGCAAGAATCAAACGATGTGGAGTAGCATAACACATTCCCAGGCGGACCCAAGAAACGCTCGTTAGAGGCTGCTCGTCGTTCATGATCTCACAAAGTACATGCTAAGGTTGTGTGTTTCGCCTAGCGGGCTGCACCATATGCATGTGACCCGGTTCGGCTACTTACATGAATGTGTGATTGAACCCATTCCCCCCAAAACAATATTATACAAGAATAAATATAGTATCCTAAGAGCTAGTATCCAATTCACACAAGAAAAATTTTCATTTAGGAGTCTGACGTTTATATCCCCAGTGGAGTCGCCACTGTGAGGACAAAGATCGTAATCTTTTTTTTGGAAGTCGCCACATAGATTAAGGTCTAGGACCTTAGAAATGTGAAATCTCACCCTAAGGTAAGACTTCGATTGACTCATGACCCTTAGATTGCATTTCTGGTCCCTCAGAGATTGGGTAAGAGTCAGGTTACGGTTATGGGAAGGGGTTAGGCACCCAAACCATCCGATCGAAATCGATCTCCTATACCTTTCCTATGCTAGACTTTATCTATTAAACCGAACCAAATCAAGTGATTTGATATCATTGAACCGAATCTGTATCCATCAGATAGCCTACGTATCACAGAATTATTCTGAAAATTAGGTTCACCATCGTAGTTCAGGTGTGATTAAAGTTTATGGTTGTGATTTATGCTTGTGCATGATTAAGTTCATTATTTAAGTTGAAGTTTATGCTTAAAAGGTTGAGAAACCCTATAGGTTAGTATCTGGATAGTCCATACGAACTGATCCTAGTGGATCTAAGAATGGATAAACCTTTCTGGGTTTGAATGTAGATAACCCTATTTGGGTCAAAATGTAGATGGATATCCTAGTGGATCTATGGATAGTCCGAGTGGACTAAAGTGTGGATCCAAATTTAGGTTTCTCCTAAATAGCCTACGTATCCTAGGGTTTGCCCTAGGAATCAGAATCCGCGTAGTTTGGGATCTGAAATAACCTGTTCTAGGTTAAGGATTGAGAACCTATTCTAGGTTTAGGGTTGAAAACCTGTTCTAGGTTTAGGATTTAGAACCTGTTCTAGGTTTAGGGTTTACTGAGGGGCAAAAATCGTCCTGAATTACCCTTTTCATCCTAAGTTCTAATTTTAGAAGGTTTGGCAAAGCATTCTCTTTCTTTATTAAGATTTTTATTATTTTCCATTATACCCTTCCCAAGAATGTGGGTGCCTAAATGCACGTCCCCATGTCTAATATGTTTGCTAGGTGTACAGATATGGCAGTTCGACTAGGGTGTTGCATAAATTAAATTATTGCCAAAATAAATTATTCATCTAAATATGACATATAACACATTTATGGCAAGAAATTCACATATAGTAGGATTATGAAAATCTTCCTAATATGGCATGCATTGCAAATAAGGCAAGAACCTATATGGCAAGATCTAACATGCTATCTTCTAAGCATGGCAATACTTAATATGACAAGATCTAATATGTATCTATATATCAATAGGGCAAGTATCAATCATAGAATGCAAATATGGCGTGAATTTTTCAAAAAAGGTAAGATCTTATATGCTATTTTCTAAGCATAGTAAGACTTAAAAAATGGTAAGATCTAATATGCATCTATATATCAATATGGTAAGTACCAATCATAGAATGCAAATATGGCATGAATTTTTCAAAAAAGGTAAGATCTTATATGCTATTTTCTAAGCATAGTAAGACTTAAAATGACAAGAAATCAATGTATGCATATACATATCAATATGGTAAGTACCAATCATAAAATGCAAAAATGACATGAATTTTTCAAAAAATATAAGATCTTATATGCTATTTTCTAAGTATAGTAAGACTTAAAAATGGTAATTATCAAGATTTTGCTAAATATGGTAAAAATATATTTATTCTACCAAATATAGCAACACATGGAATATGGCAAATATGATATGTACAATCCAAACAAAGCATATGAATGCTCTAAATATAGCCATTTATCCAAATATGGAAGAATTTACTCAAACAATCAATTACATATTACAATGAATGAGGCATCAATGAAACCTTTTTTGAAAAGTGTAAAATTATCAAAAATATATGTTCAATGTTCTTTGAAAAATTGCAATTTTTATGAAGACATTTGAAAAGATTAATGACTCAAAACTGTCAAAATTATGACACAAGGTTTCAGATAATGGATAAAATATGAACTGCTTTCAGATTCTGTCACATTACACAAGAATGACCATAAGTAGGTCTTCTATAACTCAAATCAAGCTCAATTTTTTTCACAGAAAGATGACTCAACATGTTATATTTCATATGAAGGAGTCAAATCCCAACAGAGAGCAAAAATAGGTCAAATATATGCCCCAAGACCGGATATGTGCACTGGTCAAGTCTATTCCAGATTTTTGACCAGTTGCACCATAAATTCCGAATAAAATCCTATACTTAATGAAAATTAAATCCAGATATATGTCCATGTAGATAACTGTCTGATATAAAATTTTATCAAGAAAAATAAGTGAAAATAGCATATTTTCTTTGTAAAAAATGATCATTTTCAATCATGCAAATTAGTACATCCTGACAGATTCAAAATCAGAGTACTATGCACTTAAAAATCGATATCAATTCAATAAAAAATCAAACAAATACAAAACCAGTGCCATTGTTGAGAATACTTTCATATCTAAGAAGTTGATATGAAGTTGATTTCCTGATTATGGCCATAAGACCCTTGTCTAGAGACTTTTTAATAGAGGATTTGCATTATATTCCAGTAAAATAGCAATGTCAAAGAAGAATTTTTTGATATACTTTCCAATTCCAAATTAAACTAAATTTCTAAGGTAGTTTTCTAACATATCATAGAGACTCCTATAAAAATTTGGGCTTCAAAATCTAAGAAAAACTACATTGGATGTATATCATAAATTTGAATCCTAAATCTGAAAATTTCATATTAGAAAACCACTTTTTGAAACTTGTCAAAAACATCAAACATCATCATATAGGATTCAAAACTTCATCATTGAGTAGTTTAGACAACTCATCATTCATAAAAAATGTTATACATAGGCATCCTAACATTAATATGCATGCAATAGAGCATTCCTGATCGAGATTTAATGGAAATAAGTTTTTTTTTCAAGCAAAATCAATATTCAAGCATTCTAAAGACCTCTAAATTTGTTTAGGGTACTAACCTTGTGCTTGAATAGAGCGAAACCATCGATGTAGGATATTTGGAGATCATATCAAGCTCTTGAAAATGAATCCTCCTTCTCCTTTTCTCTGCTTCTCTCTCTCTTCTTTTTCTCTCTTTTTTTCTTCTCCTTTCTTTCTTTTCTTTTCTTCTTCTCTCTTTCTTTCTCCCTTTCTCACATTTTCTCTCTTCTCCCGTCCTCTCTCTCCTTGTCTTTCTTCTGGTCTGGGAAAAAAGGCCCCTTCTCTCTTTCTCTTGGCCTATTTATGCTTTTCTCTCATCTTCTCTCTTTTCTTTTCTTTTTCTTCTAGAAAATCCTTTTTCCTTTTTTTTTCTTCTTTCTTTTCTTTTCTTCCTTCCTTTTTCTCTTTTCCCTCTCTTTCTCTTACGTTTTTCTAGTGTAGAAATGTCCCTCTCTCTCTCTCTTTCTCCTCTTCTCTCTTCCTTCCTTCTCCTCTTCTTTCCTTCTTCTCTCTTCCTTCCTTTTCTTCTTTTTCTTCTAGAAAATCCTTTCTTTTCATTTTTTTCTTTCCTTTCTTCTCTTTCTTCTTCACATTTTTTCTCCTTCCTTTATTTCCTTTTTCTCCTTCTTCTTCTAGAAAATCCCTTCTCTCTTTCCTTTCTCTCTTTCCTTCTTCTAGAAAATCCCTTGTCTCTTTCCTTTCTTTCTTCTTTCCTTTTCTTCTTCCTTCCTTTCCTTCATTTTTTCCTTTCTCCCTCTCTTTTCACGTTTTCTAGATCTAGAAAAATAAATTTTCCTTTTTTTCTTTCCTTCCTCTTTCCTTCTTTTTTTCCCTTTTCCCTTTGTTCCTTCCTTTTCTTCTTCTCTCATTCTTTTCACATTTCCTAGAGCTAGAAAACGTTTTAATTTTTTTCTTTCCTTCCTCTTTCCTTCCTTTTTCTTTTCTCACTTTCTTTTCCACGGCTTCTCTTTCCTCTCTCTTCCCACGGCCTCTCTTTCCTCTCTCTTTCCTATAATATATATATATATATATATATATATATAAGAAATGCATGCATATGGGCCGACATGACTTGATCCGGATTGGTCTGAGCTGGGCCGGGCTGAGTTGGACTAAGTTGGGTTAAACTGGTTTGAATCAAATTTGATTTTTTTCTATCATTTCATAGTCCATTTCTGCCACCATTCCACATGAAATTTTTTGATAGCCCCTATTCTAAATTTTCTACGTTCACTTTGTAGAACACTAAAAAATGAGGAATATTAGAACTTGAATCACCTCATTTGAAAATAAAATGGTCAACTTATGAATTTATGAAGTTTAAGCAGGGCAATTATCGATAATTTGGCTGACCGTTCTACATGGGATATTTCGGAGACTTCTACCGAAAATCCTCTACGTTCACTTTGTAGAGTACTAAAAATGGAACATAACGAAACTAAAATCACCTGATTTGGATATGGGATGACCAAAATATGAATTTCCAAAGGTTAAATGATCATTTTCATGTGTAATTTTGCATGAAACCCTTCAGAGACTTCTACCCGAGATTTTTTTTTGTCCACTTTGTAGAACATCATAAATGAAGAATAATGGCCTTAGAATCATCTGAATCCGACGTAGAACGGCAAAGATATGAAGCTTTGAAGTTCTAACAATAATTTTGCATGACAGCTTGCATGGGACCCACCGGTGACTTCTACCCGGGATTTTTCACGTCCACTTTGAAGATGACTGAAAATAAGGAATATTGGTCTTTGAATCATCTGATTCCGATATCAGATGACCAAGATATGATGACTTGAAGTTTAAATGATAATGCATGCATCTTACGATAATTATGTAAATGCCCTCGCACTTTCAAACTGTGATATCTTCCTTGTTTGACGTCAAAATTTGATGATTCCGGTTACATTTCGAAGATAATTTCACGACTTGTACATCCAAGTAGGTAATAGCCCATGACCCTGCTGTGGGGTTCATTAGAGAATCTCAAACCCTTGGGTTAAAAGCTAAAAACCTACCATATTGGTTCACTTATGCTGAGGGTGGCAAAAATGGGGTGCTTACACCGGTCAATACTTTATTTCAGTGAAGACAAAGAAGGTCAAAGTAGAGTATTCACCGGCGGTGACTCCCTTAAAGCGCTAGATTTATGACAGAGAGGTCCACTCAGTTAGGCTAGGGACATTAGTTGCTCACGTAGAAAAGACTTAACTTTTCTTAAGACAAAAATACCCTTAAGTAATGTGAAGGTGCATATTTGCCCTTATGAACCAGCTAATCCTGGAAGAATCCCTAGTCTCAAATGCCATCTTGAACCTCATCCCTACGTACCATTGGATTTGCATTATTGCCCTCACAGTAGAGGCCTTGATGCAAAACTCCAGGGAGCTCTTGTATAGTAAACCACTTCAAAGGGATTTTACCATTAAAAAAAAATTCACTTTAAAGGGCTGCCCAATGGCAGGGAGAGTTATGGCCTCAATAACAGAGGAGTGTTGTCCATCCATGAAGCGTGATGAATGTGTTTTTCTCAAGAAACATATTCTTGTTTTCTTTTCACTGCAAGTGCAAGAAGCTGACAGCCTGAGCAACTATGTGTATTGATAAGCTTGTAATTACCTGCAATTTTCCATTTCGTTCTTGAGACCTTAAACTCCCAACTTCTCCATCGATCTACAATAGAATCACTTGATTTTTTTTTGTGGGGAAGACCCCTTTTTTGGTGTAGAAGTCATTCGTAGAACTTGATCGGATCTAAATGCAACCGGAATGGGGTATCCATTTTTCTACAGTGTGAAGTTTCCTTTTGAATGTCTATTTAACTTGATTTCTTCCTCATTTGGAAGCGAAATCAAGTGATATTTGGGGAAAGCTACCACTCTTGACAGTAGAACAATGCTACCAGGGGAGTGTTACACGTAGGTGCAGGAGGGAGAAAATTTATAAAAGAAAAGAGTAAAGAAAGTTTAGTAGAAGCAAAGAGGTATCTGCCATGAACTTCACTGTAGTAACTCGGTAGAGGATAAGTGGCGGAATCCTAGCAAATTCCCAAAATTGACATTTCATTCCCCTGGATAGAATTGTAGGGTCCAGGGGAGTCCATGTAATTATCCTTATCTTTTCATTTTAAATTCTTTTCAAAAGAAAGCAATCTGTGGCAAGCTGCTGCAATAACTTCCATTTATGTTGGTGGGTAGTACAAGAATTTTAGGGTGCCAATATGAACGTTGTTGATAGCTCATCGACACTATTGATGAGGAACATTGAGAAGGACAGATGAAGGTAACCTTTCTGTAGAGATGCATAGCCATTTAACTTTCTCCATTTGATTTCCACTACTGTTCTTGTCCCGCATCTCAGCCAAGTCGATCAGCACTGTCTCATGCATCAACCTCGCCATCAACTTTATCATCTTTAACTCGTCACTCATACTTGGTGTTATCTCCAGAATTTGGTCAATGCCCTGATGATTGAGAAACCATCACACAAGAAGAAAGACAATCTCGAGTTTAGCAGGTTGGATAACTCGGGGGCTACTCCGATGCTTAAGTTTGCTTAAGGGCGATAAGCAAATGAACTCAAGAAAGAGAAGGCTGAGTTCAGGTAGAGAAGGGCTTTTGGTAGCAAAAAGTTTTTTTGTTCCCTTACCTTCAGTGTAAGGGTTTTTATAGAGCATGGAGTGACCTAAGGACGTCTCACCGTTGTTACACTGATCCCAAGACTCCTTTCGAGATCTCAGGGGGTTGTTGTAAGGAGTCTTAATGTGCATTCTTCCCCCGAATGGAGGAACCACGATGGTACAAGATTAGTGAATGGCCGTCTGATAAAGATCCTATGGCCAGATCATTCATAATGGCCTTAAGATACTTCTATGGTGCAACAAACCACGTTTCATCTTCCATGGAGAGGGGCGACACGTGGAGGTAAACGCCTTGAGGTGGGTTACGTGGTTGTTATCTTCTTGGGCTGATTTCCCGTAACCGGATTACTACCTGCGGGAATAGAGTCGTGTAAGATCTGATGCCTTAAAGATGTGCACACGTGACTTCTTGCACATTTGATCCACGAAATGCTACGTATTGGTTCCTGATTGGCTTCGTTATAAATAGTCCTAACACTTGGTATTAGTGATGACATTACATCATGATGGGCAGTTAATGCCCATCATTTACAAAGTTCTCCCTCCAATTTCTCCAAAGCCCTTCCAATGGCTCCATTTTTTTTCTTAACCTCTTTATATATATATGATTCAGATTCATTCTCTATTCCACCTTAACTGCACAGGTGAATAGGCCCAGGTCAAAGATGAAGGCGATGCGATTATAGGGCAGCCGAGGCGTAAGTTCTTATGAGTCAGATGAGTGCCCCTCAAGCTACAGCACGTGATTTGGAAACAGCACGACTAGAAGAGCAAAAGATAAGGACTAGAGCATAGTAGGCTTCCTCTTCAGTCTTGGTTCACGGTTTGAGTCTCCATTCACTGATTGGCCTGATAACGGTGACAGTGTTTGGTTCCGGTATTAGGTCTCTCTCTTTGGACTTTGGTCTACCGGACCTTGTTTCACTCACTGGCTTTCTTACTTCTACTTACCAACCATATCATACAACTCGAACTTGCCACAAATGCCTTCTTCCACTTTAGATTCTCCCAAAGTACCTATGACCTCATGGATCCTTACTCATGCCTCCTTAGCCTACGCTTATGGTGTTGTCTTTGTTTAGTAACTTCGAGTTCCTCTGATGTCCCTTAATCTCCTTATCCTGCGTCAAGTCTTCCTTTGTAACTGACCTTCATAATGCAGAATTGCCTCAACTCTGCTTTGACATGACCTTCATTAAATTTCATTTTCTCTAACTTCTGTTTGAAATTATATTTAATCAAAATGTGAGTTTTAATTGATATTTAACGACTAACACAGTGGGATGGACATTAAATAAACTTCATCACAAGTCTTTGCTAATCCTGAAATTGAATATCTAGAGAATTTTTTGTTAAAATTACTGCATATTTTCTAAAATTTTCAGATTATATCTATGGCATAATTGCACTTGTTGACTTGCATAAAGTAATGGGGTGAAACCAGTTTCTATCTTCATTTCCCTCTTCCCCCCCCCTCTTTTTTTTTTTAAAGAAATCTTTTTTCAAATACAACCCGAGGGAAAGCCTTTCTATGTTGTTCTACATATCAATGTTCCCTTGAATTCTGCTTAAGAGCAGAGTAAATTATAAGAAAACATTTTTTTTCCTAAGAAATTGGTTGGTAATCTTAAAAACCATTTAAGTATATGTTGTAGGTGGATGACGTATGGGGTCATTTTTGTAATCTAGTCATGGAGTTCCTAGACCCAAGTCAAGAACTAGAATTTAAATTTATCTACTTTATTCTAACTTAGGGGTAATCAAGTATTCTTTAGACTCGCAGTTCCTTCAGATTCATGATGATGGCTCATAGTTGGATCTCACTATGAAACATTCGAATCAAGCGGACCCTTATATATTTTAGAAAAAGAATCAAAATCATTGCCACATCCCAAGTGAAGGCTCCAGAGGAGCGCTCCACCCAGGGCATGGGAACTTTATACCAAGTTAGGTGAATGACCGGCGCTCAGAGCATAGCTCTAAAGGAAGTGGGTGGCGACTGATGAAAAGTCTTTATATTCGAGTGCCTTTCGAAGCCAAACCATAGATGGAAGAACCCTGTACTACCCTGGTCGGACTTTTGGCAATTACGCTCTTTTAGGTGATCATATCGTCATAGGAGATGATAAGGTTGCGAAGGTTTATAGGGATATTATGGACCAGTTGGGATTGAAAATCTCCCTAGGACTACAAGACTACGACTACAATGCAAATCATGAGCAATAGCGAAGCCAAGTCGGATAGGCTTTAGCCTTTTTTTATGTCAAAAGCCCCACAACTAGCTATCTTATAGCAGACAACTGACATATATATATGAAAGGAGTAGTGAATGCTTGTATGCCTATGTTATTGGGAATGCTTGTAAAACCCCTTTGAGTGAGTTTGAGGTCCTCTTGTGGTGAGAGAGTTCCACATTTGGGTTAAGATAGTCTCTAAGAGACCCTTGGGTTGAGTGGTCCTTGTAGGACCCTTGTCACTTTGTTCTTTTCTTTACATCTTTAATAAAATTACTTCAATTTGATTGTGAGTTACATCAATTAGTCAAAAAAATTAAAGGAAAAAGAAAGATAGGGACCTAGATTTCCTGCAGTAGTGCAGCCCCTACAGCCACATCTGGGCCATTGAGAGTGCATTTACACATGCACCAATGCGATCCAACTGCTCAGATGGGCTACAGGGCCTACATGACTACAAACGATCCAAGCCTGAAAGATAGAGCTTGGAAGTGATGTTTAAATTCATATGCTTGCAGAATTATTCTATTCATTATTAGAGAAATTGGCAAAGCAACTGTTGTTACCATGTGAACAACTCAGCGAAACTTGGGTTGTAGTCACAGTCAGAAACAATCTACCTGCCAGTCGGATCTTGTTGGAAGCAGCAGCATCCCACCTTTGTGACTGTAAGACCCGTATCGAACTAATCGGTCTTACCACCTTGTACCAGGTCTACCTATCATGGTCGAGCCAAATGGACCAAGTGCATGAAGGAAATAGCGAAACCAGGTATTAAACTGACCCAAAAATAGTAAAATAGAGGGCAGGGTCGCATACCCAGATAGGCAGGGTCGGACCCCCCTCATTAGGAAGTCAGACCCCTGAAATTTTAACCGGGGTCGGACAATTTAGACCTGAGGGTCGACGGGATCTCCGAACCCCTCATCGACCCCCTCTTTGCCGATAGAAACCGTAAATAGGAAACTTTCTAAATTTCAAGGGGATTCTTTCCTAATCTCAATGGGACTTATTTTGGGAGGTTCTCCTCTATAAATAGGATGTCCCTTAGCCTCTTTCACTCCTTTTGAAACCCTAATTGAAAATGAGAGAAAGAGAAGAGAAGGAGAAGAGAAGGAAAGTTGGAGAAGAAGAATAAAGAGAAGAATTCAGAGAAACCTCTGAATCTCAGCAAACCTAAGGTATGGGTATGTTTCCATTAATGATTTAAGACCTTAGAATAGTTGATGAAGAGGGTATGGTTTAGGAGAAACCCAAATCTTCCATCCATGGAAGGATTTCAATGAAATCCATGGAGAAAATCATGGTAGGCAAAGTAAGGAAGAAACCTAGAGTTTTAAGCCATAGAACAAGCATAGAATGTATTGTGGAAGTAAGCCATAGGACCCAAACATGAAAGAATGGACTATAGCATGGAATTCTAGACTCAAACCACGGGGGTCGCACATGGGTCGATTGGGAATTGACCCTACTAGACCACAGGATCGACCCCCAGCATTCGGGAAGTCCAGGGATGCGGTGGTCGCACCTAGGGTTGATGGAACATCCGACCCTGGCATCGACCCTACCCCTGGGGGTCGCAGTAAACTGCTACCCTACCTGCGACCCGTCTTGCGACCCTCGCTTAACAGCAAGCCTAAAATTATTGGAATGACTTCTAACTAAAATCTATCGATTTGTTAGGTCTTCCTATTGATATAAAAGTGATTCTTAAAGCTTGAAAGATGATCTACACTCAAGCAAAGGTGAGGGAACAAGACCTAAATTAATTGGCTAATAATAAACTATTTTTTTATTTTCTTGAGTCCAATGCCATGACTGATCCTATGCGTGTATGCTTGTAATGTGCATTCAATATGTCATCCAATATTCTTGCTATTAATGTTCATGCATATTTAATTCGGTTTATTTATAACATGATGATGATGAGGATGCTAGGAATAGACATGTGAATGTTTGTGTATGGTTAGTGTACTTGATGCGAGTGGGGCATCAGGGGAGGTGTTATGCGGTGTTTGATTCGGGCACTTGAGCTCTATCTCTACTCAAGTCTTGTCCACTGACATCGTCGTATCGCCATTACCTTAGCAGAACTATTACGTCGTAGGGCATCAGGGGAGGTGGTCTTGGACCGTGTAGTCTTCGACTCTGTCGGGGGGCCTTAGCTCTATCTCTATGGACGTATTGAGGGATGCTGGGGTGAGGCCTTGGATACACTGTTTGACATTAGGATTGGTTAGTTGTGAGCCCATTTTGCAAGCCCTCTCCAGTAGGGGCTTACGTGTTGGTATGGGTAGGGCATCAGGGGAAGTGTTATGCAGTGTTTGATCCAGAACTTTAGCTCTATCTCTATTCCATAGTGGGTGCATGTGGGACGACAATAAACGTTAACCTTTTGACGACTTCACACACTCATGTATAGAGGTGAGGCGGTCACCGAACCTTTCTATAGCACATTGCAAACTTATATACTAGACCACAGATATGAATTGAATGCGTGCATATGTTTGTTGCATTGTTTTGTTTGCTCACTGAGCCATGATGTGTACTCACCCTTTCGACGTCGAATATTTTTAGTTTATGATGCAGGTACCACTGTGGAGGATTATATGAGTGCTTCTGTGTACGGGCACGTTGCTGTGATGGAGGCTGAAGACATAGTAGAGACGCATGACTCCTCATACGAGTGCAACTCATGCATTTTCGATTAGATTTTTATTTGAACTATTAAGGAAATGTAATTGATATTTTATTTACTTATGTTTCGGTTGATACAACATAATTTGATATTTTATTTATGATTATCACAGTTAGATTCCTTTGTTCATTTAATATTAAGACTTCCGCTATTGTATATTTATTCTAATTATGGTTGTGGATGTGTATGGTTTAATTTAAAAGGACACAGCCTATTAGAGATCCTGGTTGAACCATTGGTTTATTAGCGGTTCATCACACCGTTCTGAATAGTACGAAATTGGGGTGTGACAGTGACAATGGTAGCTTGGTGGAGATGGTGTTCAAAAAAAAAAAAAAGAGGGCAAAAATGTCAAAAAAATACATGCAAAGGGGGAACGACGTTGTTTTGTGTAACCTACCCAAAAAAGCACTGTTTTATGTATATTTGTAATTATTCAAACTCATTTTTTGGTATTTTTGGTACAATAAACATTGATTAGGTAGATTGGTAAGATGAAACCCCAAAATCGATAATCAGGTAATAATTTAAGTACGAAATTAGTAATTACATCCATGATCAAGGCTCGATCACACCAACCTTTGTCGTTACCTAGATGGGATCGGCCCTGACCGATCCCGGCCGGTCAGATCCGATTCCTAAATCCATGGTTTGAGTCTTCCAATATTCATGGTTGTTGATACCATATTTCACCCACCAACTGTTACGTGACATGTGTCCCTAGGCATGACGATATGGAAGGGTGACATGTGTCCAGACAAACATTATCTCCAACCCGCTACTCTTGCCGGGTTGGAAGTCACCGTATTCAGCGGGTTGGAACCTGTTAGCCATTCGCACCATACGACAAGTCGCACAAACTGACCCTCAACTCATGCTATACCTCAACTCGCCTTTCCACGGATGGACCAGCTCGCACTCGCGTCACATCTCATTTGGCGCACTCTTGTAAGAATCCTAAACCACCACGTCAGCAAAGAACCCGTCTAAGTAGGGAGTCTTTTTATGGCAGACAATGCGGATAGCCTGAGCTAGTTGGCGGGTTATCATGCCTCAGCCATAGGATCACCATCCTATGATTGTACAAGATTATCGAATACGCTCTTGGCAGTTAGGTGGTTATGCTTAGATCTTATCCAAGATTCTCTATCATCTATATAACCACTTGAGGATTTAAGGTAAAATCTTCTATCTATCACAATTATCATCTGATTCATGCTTTCAGACCTTCTTGAATTATCCTTCTTCCCCATATCTTAGGAACTTGCTTTCTTCTTACCAAGTTCCATACTGTTTAATTCTTGTACTGATTTGATCGTCAGAGTGGACCTCGGACTATAAGCACCCCATTTCTACCATCCCCAGTTGAACAAAGTCTTACTGGAGTGTGGACAATAAAGTGGGAAAGGTGAGAGAAAGTTTAAAAAGTACAGGGGAGGCGAGTGAAACTCTCTCAAAAATGATAGTCGATTAGCCCCGACATGCTCTCTATAATGTTTTGACAAGAACTGAGATGATTGCTAGTGTCCAGAAACTTAAGTGAAATCATACGGCAAGTTGGTGAATCCCAATGCAAGGTTTGAATTTTTAGCTGTGACTTTGAGGAGGCTTTCAATTGGCCCCACAGTAAGGACATGGGCTGCAACCTACATGGATGTGTAGGTCTAGGAAATACCTTCAAAATGAGATCAGAATCACTCAATTCCAATGTCAAATGGAGAAGATATGGCGATTTTAGTCTGGGAATAAGAACAAGGGATTTTCTAAAAATTAATAATAATCATTTAGGGGTTTGCATGCAAATTATCGTAAGTTTAATTATTTAAACTTCATCTTCTCATATCTTTCTCATTCAACGTCTAAATGAGGTGATTCTAGCTCCATTATTCCTCATTTTTTGTGCTCAACAAAGTGGACATGGAGAATTTGAGGCAGAGGTCTCCGAGGCATCCCATGCAGAGTTGTTTGTCGAATTATTATAAATTGACTATTTAAACTTTAAAAATTCATAAGTTGGCCATTTTATGTCCAAATAAGGTGATTTAAGCTCTAATATTCTTCATTTTTAGTTTCTACAAAGTAAACGTGGAAAATTTGGGGTAGAGGCTATCGAAAGATTTCATGCGAAATGGCAGCAGAAATGACATATAAAGTGATAGAGTGAAAAACCAATCTTGATACAACCTAGCTCAATCCATATCAATTTAACCCAGTCAACTCATATCGGTCCAACCCAATCAAGTCAGTTCGACTCAGTTAACCTTGAATCAAACCAATCTGAACCAAATTGATTCAATCCATGTGCATGTGTAAAGTGTTTATCATATATATTGATATATATATATTGATATATATATATATATATATATATATATATATATATATATATATATATATATATATATATATATATATATATATATATATATATATATATATATATATATATATATATGTTGATATTATAAGGAAGGGAGAGAGAGAAAGTCGTGGAGCCCTAATCGGGGGGCCCACTAGGTTTTTCGGTTAGGCAAGAAAGAGAGGGAAGGTCACCTGGCCATGGGTCCCATTGGCAAAAAAAAAAAATTGAAAAAAAAGAAAAAAAAAAGGAATTCAAAGAGAGAGCCATGAGGAGAAAGAAAAAAAAGGAAAGAAAAAAAAGAAGAGACCGACCTAGAGATAAAAGGAAAGAAAAGAAAAAGGAAAATCTAATAAAAAAAGAGAGAGACTCGATAATATGGAAACAAAATATAAAAGGAGGAAAGAGTTGGGTCAGTGGTGACTCAAGCAGAGAATAAAAAAATAGAAAAAAAAAGGGAATTGGAAGAGGAAAGAGAGAGCCGTGAAAAAAAAGGAAAGAATATAGAAAGAGAGGAAAGTCGATTAAAAAAAAAGAAAAAAAGGAAAGAAAAAAAATTGATTGAGATGGAAAGAGAGAGGAGGGACTCGGCCATCCACTTGGAAAGAAACAAAAAAGGAAAAAAAAGAAAGAAAGAGGAGAGAATCGATGGACTGAGAAAAACAGAAAAAAAGAGAAATAAAAAAAATAAAAATAAAAAGAAGGAAAACACTCATAATAGAGAGGGCATCGGAGGGAGAGTTAAGAAGAAAAGAATAGAAAACTCAGAAAATAAGAGAAGTGAGAGAATGAAAGGAGATAGAGAAATCTAAAAGGGCTGAGAGAGACAGACAGAGAGAGAAGAAGAGAAGAGGGACAGAGAGGGACAGAGAGAAGAATTGAGAGGGAGAGTTTTGAGAGAGCACTCGGTGAGAAAACCAATTGGGTTATGGATTAGAGAGCAGAACCAACACGGGATTGAGAAGGGAGATTAGAGATCTAGAGAGACGGGGCTGCGGTTTTCAAAGGAAAAGAAAATTGAAGAATAACGTAGCACGGGCAGAAAGATAAGGGAGCAGCCGAAGGAGAAGAAGAAGACTGAAGAAGAAGGGCAGAAGATCAGGAGAGAGAACCTACCTTCTGCAACGTAGGTAAGTTCAAATCACCTTCTTTATTCTGTTATGTTGTTCTATTTATCTCACAACCGACATCTCATAGCCCTATCCCACTAATCATCACCAATCGTGATTTGCAAAAACTTACAAAACCCATTATCACAATTGAAACTCACAAGCACTCCACCTATGCCTAATCTGAAACCACCCCCCATCCATGCTTCCACCATGCGTCTATCTTCTAACTCCCACCTGGCCACGCCATATTTAACCCATGCTTGAAAACCACCACACCTGTCCTTCCACTCCTCATGCTCGATTCCACCATCACAAACCCACATGAAACCTTCCTATTATCTTTCTCCCACCATTAATCCACCCTATCCACTGACCTTCACCTGCACATCACTCACAGCCACTTGTACCCAATAATCTCCAAATATCTCTACAGTCCCTAGACCCCACCTGCCATTCTTCATTATCAATTTTCTTCCATTCACCCCTAATTCACAAAATTGCATATCCCCTACATCTCCATTGCAACCTGAACTACCCAAGCACAATGAAACCTGCTACTGTTATTCTTATCCGACCAGCACCATTAATTAATGATTGATGTTGATTTAATTTTTTATCAATGATCTTATGTGATGTTGATTTAATTTTGTATTATTGATCCTATCACATATGATGTTGAGTTTTGATATGATTAATTTTGGCTATGTGAAGTTTAGTTTTAATATGATTAGTCCGATGAGTAAAATTTAATGTGATGGAATTGATCTGATTATGGAATTTGAATGAAATTGATCCCATTGTGTGAAAAATGATGGGAATTGATCAAATTATGGAATTTTTATGAAATTGAGCCCATTGTGTGGAAATTGATTGGACTTGATCAAGTTGTGGAAATTTTGATGAAATTGATCCGATTGTGAATTTGATCCAATTATGGAATTCTGATGAAATTGATCGATCCCATATCCTTGGAATTTTTATGAAATTAATCCCATATGTTTGGAATTTTGATGAAATTGATTAATCCCATATGTTTGGAATTTTGATGAAATTAATCGATCCCATATGCTTGGTGTTGTGGTAAATAAAATTGGACAATTGATCTTTGGATTTGATGAGATTGGATTATGGCCATTGATCTTGAATTTAATGTGAATAAATCATGGCCTTTGATTTAGGATTTTTAATGTGAATGAACTCTAGACAATTGATGATTGAATTCAATGTGATTAAAAATATAGCCATGTGATGTTGAATTTTTACATGATTAGATCTTGGCCATTGATCTTGGAATTTGATGTGAAATCTAGCCATTGATCTAGAGTTTATAATATGATTAATTTTGAGCCATTGGAAGATTGATTTTATTTGGATCTTGAGAGAATATTAATTGTGAGCCATTGGACGTCTAATTTTGATTTGGATCTTATAATGAAATGAATCTAACCATTGATCATGAGTGATATAAAATATAGACCATTAGATCTTGATCATGAGTATCTTATTTGAATCTGAACCATTGGATTGACATTATGAGTGATATAAATGAATCTGAGCCATTGGATTGACATCATGAGTGATATAAATAAATTTGAACCATCGGATTGTCTTGATGATTTAGAGGAATTTGAATGGGTAGATTATCATTTGGATTGATATGAGCCATTGGATCTTTATTGTGAATGATTTGGACCATTGGATTATCTTTTTGAGTGATTTAATTGAATTTGAACGGTTGGATTGACCTCATGAATGTTTTAAGTGAATTTGAACCATCGATCAAATATGATATTGATCACATTGATGATGATCGATTACATCAAATCTGAGTTGTCGATCAAATATGATCTTAGTCACATTGTTGATGATCGATGTTTGATCAATGCTCTCACATGTTCGCTGCTATATTGATTCACATGCTTTACTGTCATACTTGAGATGATATATGTTGTTACTTGCCATATTTGAATGATATTTATTGTTGGTAATAATTTAATTTCTGCAACACTCTAGTAAAATTGCCATATTTGTACACCTAGAAGACATATTAGGTGTGGGACGTACATGTAGGCACCCACATTCACGGGAAGGGTAAGAATGAAAATGAAATTTTTTAATCAAGAGATATGAAGTCTAGTCCAACAAATGCCAAATTAGGGTTTTAGGTCAAGGGTAGCTTAGGACGATCCCTACCCCTTAGCTCATCTCCTCTAGGATACAGAAAATTAGATAGGTGTGACGTGAATTAAACCATAGAGCATTTAGGTTCCACACCTTGATCTTGAAAGAATACATCAATAATTGAATCTTTCGACCTACGTGGATCCTGATTCTTAGGGCAACACCCTAAGATAAGTAGACAGTTTAGAGAGATTTCCAAACACAGACTCAAACCCTTGCCCCCCGAGAGTAGAGAGAGACATATTGCTCCCCGAGAGTAGAGAGAAACAGATTGCTCCCCGAGAGTAGAATTAAACAGATTGCTCCCCGAGAGTTAAGAAAGATGGATTGCTCCCCGAGAGTAGAGAGAAACAGATTGCTCCCTGAGAGTAGAGAGACAGATTGCTCCCCGAGAGTAGAGAGAGACAATTGCTCCCTGAGAGTAGAGAGAAATAGATTGCTCCTTGAGAGTAGAGAGAAACAGATTGCTCCCTAAGAGTAGAGAGAGATGGATGGACTCCAGAGAGAGAGATGGATATCCCAGAGAAAAACGTGCCCCAGAGAGAAAGAGACAGATTGCTCCCCGAGAGTAGAGAGAGATGGATTATTCCCCGAGAGTAGAGAAAAACAGATTGCTCCCCGAGAGTAGAAAGAGACAGATTGCTCCCCGAAAGTAGAGAGAGATAGTTTGCTCCCTGAGAGTATCAAAATATCACAATGAACTACGTTGTACCTGATTTTTAGGACCTCTGAAATACGTAGGCAACTTGGAGGACCTCTCCAAGTACTATACCACATCTTAGTTTCTTTAGGTCCTCCATATCCATATCCATATCCATATCCATATTCATTATCCATATTCACTTCGATCCACATTAGGCTATCTCTAGATTCAATCTCAGTCATCATCAAGCATAAATCTCAACTTGAACAATTGAATCTAAGAAAGCTTAAGCATAAATCACATCCATAAACCTTAATCACATTCTGTTTGAACTACGTTATGAATTTGATTTCTAGGATTGGAATACGTAGGTAATTTGAGATATCTTGGACATTTCAGATTGAGTCCATCACCGAACCATCTTTGCTCGGTTCACTATATATTACTTTGCTTATTTATTTATTTATTTTCAGAACATGTTTGGCTGACCTTAGGTTAGAAGAACTTAGCAACTTGACATAGAATCCCCCATGAATCCTAGTTATCATCCATTAACCATGAACAATCAGAACCATAGAATTTAAGGAAAGTATAATCATATAGGAGGCCGATTTTTAGATCGGACAGCTTTGGGTGCCTAACACCTTCCCAAACTGTACCTTGAATGCTTACCTATTTTCTAATAGATCAAAGTCAATATATTGGGTTAAATGAGTCAATAAAAGTCTTTTCTTATGATGAGACTATATTTTTATAGGTCTTAGACCTTAATCTAGGTGGCAACTCCATAATCATTTTTTTGTGTCCATCAAAGATGGGTGGAAGAGAACTTTTGTCCTCACAGGACCACCTTGGTCTGCCCTCCTATAACCATCTGTCCTCTCTTGTTTTATAGGAAAAGAAGATCTATAAGGCCGTCAGTATTTCACAGCAATAGTTTGGTGCCCACCGTGGGGCCCTTATTCTTTCAAGAACATGAATTCAAGAGCCTTCATTTTCATCCTCTAAATAATGGTGAGACACACCCGTAATCACACTGGCAGAAATAATCCCGATAGAAGCAATCTTGGTGAAAGCGATGATTTGACAAAGGAAGTTCCAACCCAGGACAACGTTCCTCCTTGAAACAACAGTAGAAACTCTTCTACTGGTCGCGGCTCCCCCCAAGAACATGTCCCTACCGGCCAGGAAACTATGCCCCAGTATGCCACTCTTGAGCAATTCAACACCTTAAAAGAATAGATTTCAGAGTTAACAAGATTGTTCAAGTAGCCGCAACCACCTACCCAGCCAAGAAACTCCAATGCATCGGGCAGGGGGTCAAAAAGGTCACACAACTCTGGTCGGGATCAAGAATTACCTGTTAAAGAAGATGAACTGGATATGGAGCAAGACGAGGAAGATCCAGATTACATTCCAGTAGATGAATCAGAAACAGAGTCATCGGCTGGACAACACAATGGAGAAAATGATCTTGGCCAGAGAGGTAAAGGGAACTCCAAAAATGACATGCAAGAAAGGGTAGATGCCGCCCGGATAGAAAGAGTGGCCATCGAGAATCTGCTCGTAGAACAAAAACGCACCGCAGAAATGGAAGCACGAACGGTCTTGCTGCAAAGTGCACTGGAACAACAGTTCCTGGCCATGCAGGCAGGCTTTGCAGAAATGGAAAAGAAGTAGTCCGCCCCTGTGACAGCTTCAAGAAAGAAAGAATACTGTGTCAATATGGCCTTTACAAAAGAAATATTAGATGTTCCAAGACCAGAGCATTTCTTTATGCCAAAGGTCGATCCATATAATGGGACGACAAACCCTCAGCTGCATCTCGACAATTATTCTGCTCTGATGGTGCTGCATTGATATGAAGTTGCCATTCTCTGCTGGGCATTCCAGTCAACATTGCGAGGTGCAGGAAGACTCTGGTTTAAAAGCTTATCGGGCAACTATATCTAGTCCTTTGATCAACTAAGTAACCGTTTCTTCGAGCATTTCCAAACTCAAACTGCCCCGAAGAAGACATCTGCGAATCTGATCGCCATCAAATAGAAACGAGAAGAGACTCTGAGAGCATTCCTTTCAAGATTTAACTGAGAGGCCTTAGAAATCAAGAATGTCAGCTCATAAGTCAAGATGAAGGCGCTGCAAGGTGGAATCACTAATAAAGATCTACTGAAATCGATTTACAAGAGATCGCCACTAACTTATGCTAGTTGATCACAAGGGTCGAGAAGTACATTGCAGCAAATGAGACACTCCTCCTTATGCACCCCAAGTCCAGAGAAAAGAGAAGGAGCGACACTCAAGTCGCCAATCAATCCCCTAATGAATCCACCAAGAAACAGAAGACCTGAAAAGGGGGATTCCCTGGTAAACAAGTCACCAGGGTGGACTTCAATTGGGATCAGTTCACCAAACTCACTGTCCCCATGTCTAAGTTGTTGCTCGATTTGAAGGGGACACAGTTCGAGTTGGCTAAATCGCCTATGATGAGGCCAGATCCAAGGAGAGAAAGATCCAAGAAATATTATAGATATCACCAGAAAAATGGGCACGATACGGATAAATGTTGCGCCCTCCGATACACAATCGAGGATTTGATCAAGCGCGGCCATATCTAGGAATATGTGGTGGCAGCTTAGCAAGCAGAAAGGTAAGTAGTTGGCCGACAGAGCAAATGACATCAAGCCACAACATGCCCGTAGACACCGAGATGACTCCAATAAAGATAACTCAGCATCCCTACCTCTCAACAAAATCGATGACCCAAGGGGATGGATTGGGGTCATCCTAGAAAGTATAGAGATCACCCCACAGCAAAGAAGACGCCTCTAAACTCGACATCAGAGAACAAGCCTTGCAAGTTGTGCAAGTCGCATAAAGAAGAACTACCTGGGCCAGAAGTTGAGGGCCAATTTGGGAACCAACTGTGGATCCGAGGGACGCGTTGTCAATTTGACCAAGTGATTTACCAAACTCCATCTACAAGATAACTCGAGAAATGAATTGTCTAATGGAGCACATGAGAGGATGCCGAGTCAGAGTTTAAGCCCGCCATTGCGCCGAGTTGGAACTCCTCCCAAGAAGGATCGCCTCTCGCTGGGGGAGGGCGAATAAGCAAGTTGGGACTATTACTAGACGCGACTTGTAGTACCATCACACTACACTAGCACAAAAATAGGAGGTCCTGCGGCCAGAAATTCCTCCAAGACTGGCAGAAAGACATATGCCAAATTGGACTATCAATCTTCCTATTCCTCTGCACCATATCAAAATGGGGATGTCATCACTTTCTCCGATGAAGACTTGATCGATGTGAAGGTCCCCCACGAAGATGTCGTGGTCATCTCCATGGTAATGGACAAAGTAAATGAAGTACAAAGGGTACTTGTCGAGACAGGAAGTTTGGGTGACATACTATACTATCATGTGTTTTAGGCGATGAACCTTGACGAAAGGCGCCTGCGCCATATCAAATTTTCCCTTATCAGCTTCTCTGGAGATGTAGTCAAAGTGAAGGATGGAATCATCCTAGAAACAAGAGTTGGGACCAAGCCTAGAAGGGCCACTGTTTCCCTCTCTTACCTTGTGGAGGACATTCCTTTTAGCCACAACATCATTCTTGGAAGACCTGGGCTTAACTTAGTACAGGCTTGCATCTCAATGTACTACTTAGTGTTGTAGTTCCCCATAGAGCACGGGGAAGGTCGTTGTAAGGTAGACCAAAGGCTATCTCGCAGGTGCTATGCCACGGACTTGGAGACACACGAACATAAACTCGTTGGTTCAATCCAGATGGAAGATCTCCGCGATGACTTTGAACAGGAGAGAGGATCTCCTGTTGAGGATCTAATCCAGATACCAGTCTCAGAGGACGAACCAGAGAGGTACTTCCAAGTCGGGTGATCATTGCAAAAAGACCGATGAGATGAGATTGTTGCCTTTCTTAAGGATAATCTAGGTGTTTTCGCATGGTCGGCCATAGAGATGCCTGGCCTCCCACGCGACCTCATGGAGCACCGGCTAGCAATAGACCCACAGCATGAACTTGTGTAGCAGAAAAAGGCAAACTTCACACCAGAAAGGGAGGCAGCCATCAAGGTAGAGGTTGAAAAACTTCTCGCTACTGGATTCATCAAAGAAGTCAAGTACCCCCAGTGGGTTTCAAATGTTGTAATGGTAAAAAAGGCCAATGGAAAGTAGTGAATCTGTATTGATTACTGAGATTTGAATAAAGTTGCCCTAAAGACTACTATCCTCTCCCTAGAATTAATAGGTTAATTGATGTTACTGCTGGTCTTTCCTAGACGCCTATTCGGGTTACAATCATATTAAATGTTATGAACCCAATGAAATCAATACAACCTTCATAACAAGTAATAGCCTAAACTATTGCGACGCTATGTCTTTTGGCCTAAAAAATATTGGAGCCACGTACCAGTGCTTAGTCAATAAGGGATTTGCACAACAAATTGACAGAAACATAGAAGTTTACGTGGACGACTTCCTTGTAAAGAGTAAAAAGACAACTCGTCATCTCAGTGTCTTGGAAGAAGCCTTTACGGTATTGCGCAAAAATTAGATGAGACTCAATCCCACAAAATGCGCCTTCGAAGTCAAATCAGGGAAATCCTAGGTTCATGGTGTCCAGTAGAGGCATCGAAGCAAACCCGGAAAAGATAGAAGCTATCATGAAAATGTCGGTTCCCACCAAACCAAAGCAGGTCCAAGAATTTTTTATTGTGGTGATGGATTACTTTTCCAAATGGGCTAAGGCATAAGCCATCGTAAAAATCGATACAGCCAAGATTAAAGCCTTCACTAGGAACAACTTAATATATAGATATGGTATTCCCTAGGTCATTGTGACCGACAATGGGCCACAATTCGATAGCCAACAATACAAGGCTTTCTCAAAGGTTTCAGCATCCAATAGCGTTTCACAGTAGTCTATCACCTAGAGGCCGCTAGTCAAGTCAAAGCAACCAATAAGACCATATCTTGGGGCATCACTCAGCGACTTGGACCAGCCAAGGGAAAATGGGCCGATGAGTTGCCAAGCGTTGTGTGGTCTTATAGGACGATGAGTAGAACTCCAACTGAAGAGACACCTTTCATGCTTGTGTATGGGGTAGAGGCAGTCATACCGGTTGAGGCAACTCATCCCATAATTAGAATCGTCAACTATAACGAGATGAAAAATGACGAAGACCTAAGAGCCAATCTGGGTTTGGTGGAAGAAACTTGCGACAATGTGAGACTAAAAATACTGGCATACCAGCAAAGGGTGGCTCGGTATTACAATTCATGTGTTCAAGTTTTGAATTTCAAGGTTGGTAGCTTAGTGCTTTGTCGTACCGCCGTCTTAAAACCTAAGCAACAAGGCAAATTAATGCCAACTTGGGAGGGACCATATAGAATAGTGCATTTAACGAGGCCAGCCACTTATTATCTCGAGACACTGAAAGAGAAATATATCGAGAAATCATGGCACTCCAAGAATTTATGAAAATTTTATCAATAATTTAATCGACTTTACTCATTTTTAATGAATTGTCCTTGCATTACAAATTTTTTTCCTAACTGGATCTAATGTAACATTTCGACGAAAGCCAAACACATGACACCTTGTGGAATACCTGGGCGAACAGACCTAAATTAACCACAAGGTACACACAGTGTGACTTGACACAATCCTGGATAACTCACTTTCTTGGCCCATGTGTCCACGAAAAAACCCAAGTCGCCAACAGTGTCCTGGACAAGCGAAAGAGGCTTTAACAACCAGAGACATCATTACATAGATCCAAATGCATGCACTATGCAACTACTTATGAACTTGCAAAGTGGGAAATACACTCAAATTCATACTTTAGGTAAAAACTGGTCGAACTCGCACACCATAATTTTCATTATTTTTTTAACAGATACACCAAGATGCATACTTCTTAACAGTGGACAAACCCCAACTGCTAAGAACACAGGGGTAGAAGGATAGTACAATACTTCAGTACACAAGTACAACAACAGAAAAGAGGGTAAATTTAAACAAAAGAGCTCCGCGCAGACTTGGTCGTGGGCTCCTTCAACTTCCCAACACCCTCAACTAGTTTTTTTGTTTCCAGTACCGACTGATATCTAGCACTCACACTTTGCTACGACATATTTTCGTAGATTGCTTGTATTGGAGGAAATGGGCTTTGGTAATATTTTTTTTCTTGCCATTCTTGTAACCCATCAACTCGACAAGCTTTTCCTCCACCTTGGTAAGTTTCTCTGCTAGGCAATCCGCCCTTGCCTCAGCAGTAACGCACAGGTGACGATCTACAACATTCTCCTCCCTCAAGTCGACGACTTCACTTCTCAGCCGTATAAGCTCTGCGTAAGTCTCCATACGTAATGTACGGGCCATTGCCCACTGGCCTTCTGATCAAGCTAACCTGCCTCGCAGCATGCGTATATCCTTCCTTCAAGACTCCTCTTACCTCCCTCCAAGTCTCGGTCAAAGCCTCACTCACCCTACTATATGCGGCATCATAGGAAAAACACTTAATATGAAGGAGGTTGAGCTCTTCTTCTAATCTCGTCACACGGGCGGTAAGCCTCTCTTGCTCAATTGAGATGTTACGAAGGTGGGTATCAAAGACATGTCTTGCAACAGGGCAATCAACACACAACAATTCAAGCAAGGAGAGGTTTCCCCGACAAAAAACCTAAGGCAAAAAGAAAAACATGCCGTCAAGTCACGTTGGAAGAGGAACACAGAAAATAAAGGCCTATGCAGCACATATGAAAGACACAAACAGATGCTCTATATTAAAATTTCTTTATATCAGTACAATGATAAAAAAAAATACATTTACAAGAACCGAGGAAAAGATTGATACAAGAGAAGGAAGGAGACTTCATGGATCTTTCTGCTCTACCTAAATTTCCTGGTTTGGCTGGGCAGCTGATTCCGGCAAGGCGAGTGGCAGAACTGGGTCGTGCGGTAGGATGGCGATGATAGGGGATACATTTCCTACGAGGGCTGCATCCCATGAGACAGCATCCATTCCTCCCATGGCTCCCTCTGCAGGTTCATCCCCGCCATCTCACTACTCACAAGTAGCATTCTCCGCACCAGCATCATTGGCCACAAGCTCCCTTTCCATGTCTTCGCCTTGCGTGACTTTTTCATCCTCTCCCTTTTCTTACTTGGCATCTTCTGAGGCACCTTCCTCGGTAGCCTTACCTTCATTGTTAGGCTTGTCCAGAGGGAGGGAGTAACTAGAGAAGTCAGCATTGAGCAAGAGCTTCTCGCACACGAACTAACTAAGGTTCTGTGCTCCATCAAAGTAGTGTTTGGTGCCGAAGTAGAGATGGAAGCTTCCCATCTCGGCGGCCTCTGCAACATAGACATTTAAGTCTTTTGACTTTTTGAAGTCTTCAACAGCCGCGCCAACCAACCCCTAGATGCTGAACTTTACCTCTTCTAACTTAGGGTGAAGCCTATCCAAAGTCACCGCCAGATCTTCGCTCTTCTTCTTCTCAGCCTCCAGCTAGGAGCTCAACTCGTCAGCCCTCCTCTTCTAGTTGCCTGCTTGCATTTCCTTATTGTCAGCCATGGCCTTCTCAGTTGTTGCCGATGACTCCAGGTTATTTGCCCTAGCCTTTTCTGCGTTGAGGGCATCCTCCGGATGCTTTTTTTCATCAGCATCGTGGTCTTGGGTGTCCTTTAGCTTCCCTTTGAGGTCATCCCTCACTTTTTTCAAGGATTCATTCTCCTCAAAGAATAGGCGCCTTGCATCAATGGCGCCATCTCGTGTGTGCTTGGCCAGCCCACTCCATCGCAGCATCCCTCTCAAGGGCTAGCTGACAAATCCCCGCCCTCATGCTTCCTTTTTGTCGTTAGAGCTTCGTCAAAGCATGGGCATCCTACCAAATCCAAAAGAAATTAAAAACATTAGCAACATCTTACAGAGGGAGACATGAAATATGAGGTTTCGGAGGATTTACACTTACCCAGACCAGGTCAGTCTCCGCTAGACGGAAGAGCTCCGCAATCTCCACCCCCTTAAAGAACTCAGTAGTATCAGGGAGGGAGATTCCCTCTACCAGTTGCCGGACCATAGCTGAAACCAGTGCGTTGGCCGATCTTCGGACACTTCGCCTTGGACAATGAGCCCCACTTGGCTAGGCTCCCATTGGTGAGATGTGCCTGCCAATTCCATGTGATGAGCCCCTCCAGATGGACTCACAAAAAGCCTCGACGGTAAGGATCGCCAAGAACCTACTGACTCCATAACTTGCCTCGAAGATGGATCAGGGATGGTCTCACAATCATCTCTTAGCCCACTGGTGGAGGGAAAATCTGAAGGTGTCCTCAACGAGGATCTCGAAGCCGCTCCTGTCCCTTCTTTTGAGCCTGCGGGCATAGTTGTGCCCTCTTGGTGGTAGGATGGGTGTGGGGGAATCTCCACAATCTCGTCTGACTCCTCCGCGGGGACATCTTCTGTGGGGGCAGTCCTTTCAGGAATTATGGGAGGAAACGGCGACTTTGAAATCTCCTGCGAGCCCGTTGAAGCCGCTGCCACTTGTCCTTGTGGGGTAGACCTCGCTGCAGTGATCTTCATAACTCGCATTCTCTTTTCAGCGCCTTTGCTGGTGCTGCTCGCTAACCTTTATCTTGGCCTTTGTCTCCTGACCATGCTGGCAACAACTACGGGATCCAACTCGCTCCCCCTCACTGCAAAATCAGAAAATAAAGAATGTTAGGTATAGTGACAAAAACAGCAATCACACTTTGTTTCAAGATATACCTGTGCCTTCAACCCCTATGGGTTCATCTTCTACATATTGGTCCTCTCCTCTTCCGAAATCATCGAGGCAATCTACTTCATCACAGGCGAGTTCGGAAAAGGAGATGGGAGCACAACATTTAATCATTTTGTAGATCTCATTGTCGTCATCCCCTAGATCTGGAGAGTAATTCAACGCGGTAACTTTCAAAAGTCGCCACACGTTAGGGAGCTGCATGGGCCTCTTGTCTCACCGCTTGACGAAGAAAAATTTCGTCAACCATTGGTAAACCTTGTTTAGCATCACGGCTATCTTCGAGGCTCCTAAATGCACCAGCCCATCGGCATCGTGCTTTTCGGATCATACTTGCTGAGAAGGAATAGGCTCCGAAACAACTCCACCAATGCTGTTCTGCTAAGTCGGCGAAGCATCACCACAAAGGCCAGGATGAATGTCCAGGAATTCGTGTGGAATTGGGCTAGGGCTAGGCCGTAGAACTTCAAGATCCAAATAGCCTCCTTGGGACATGGAGTTTGAACCCAGACTCGAAAAATGCCGAGTACACGTACATCTCGGAGGTACTGGCTTTGCATGCCTCCTCATCCCCTTTGGGCAGTCTATACTTGTATCCCTCTGATAGGTTGAAGACAACCCGTAGGAAGTCCAGTTCGCTCTCGTCGAGCTTGTTCATGACTCCTGCTGCTTTAATTCCTAGGGGTTGGGCGACAATTATGGGTTCTCCAAGCATCGTCCCTACCCCATAACCCGCCGGATCGAGGGTTTTGTTTCCTCCTCGGTTGAGATTTGGATACGCTTATCCTCTTTATCCACTAACAATCGGAACTTAATAGCATTTTTTTAGGAAAAAAGGAAGCTCTGTGTCTAAAGAGGTTCCAAACCTTTGTCTTTTCTAGCACCGTGCTTTTCCTTCCCCGCTTGCCTGTTTGGGGCGCTTATGTCAGGTGGAATGGAATTAGGGCGCTTCTTCCTTTTTTAAGTTAACCCAAGCAGCCCTTTCTCTTTCTCTTCCCCATAGGTATGAATGAGGCTTTAGCTGCTGCTTCGGGAGGGTCTTGCTCCATGGGTATTACGTGAGGATGCATTTTGTTTCTACAGAGGGAAGAATAGAGACAGTCACTCCCAAGATCTGTCCTTGCCGGAAGTTTCCCCACGACAATAGACCTCGCAGCCGTTGATCTTTGGGTTGGAGCAAACCCCTGCGAAGAATGCTCCTCTACTGTCCAACCAAATGTTGGCCAGACAGTAGTAAAATATGCTCAGTCCAGAAGATTGAGCACTTGGAGACTTAAGAAAAAAAAAAAAAAAAAACGAAGAAAGGAAAATGGAACTTACTGTTTCTTTCTTGCGGAAACGGAGAGAACTACTGGTAGCAACGAGCACTTTACAAGAGAAGATTGACTGGAATAGCACGAATTTTCAGCAGTGAAGGAAACGATGGAAACACAAAAGGAAATCTCACTCTTTCTCTGCAAAACAAACGTTTGAGAAAGAGGGACAATGACTTCGAGTTCGCCTTTTATAGGCCATCGTCGACAAAGAGAAAGCTTGTGCTGGAAGTTACTTGGTTTCCATGCTTAATCATTGCTGAACGCTTTGAAACTCCATTCGACATGATGTTTGCCTGGAAAACCTTTGCCACATTAAACGCACGGTTTTGAAAAGTGGAGACAAAACTGCTGATGACTTCATGAATTTATGGCGTTGTCAGTTTTTTACCCTCAAAACGATGCGTAGCGCGCTGTCATGGGTGGTTGATTCAAATTTTTGGCGCTCGTATTTTCATGTAATCGTGCGACGAAAAAAGCAGAATCACGAAAAATATATGTTCAACTTCTGGCTTAAAGAGCCGTTACGACTTTATGATGCATTAAGGGCCGCAGATTCAGTAATATGTTATCATTATGGTATTTAATGTCGTCTGCATACATCGTAGTCTGACGGATATCCTCATATTATCAACTCGCATTCTGGGTTATAAGAGGGCACACGACTTTCCCAGATTGAGTAGATATTGCGTAATATTGACTTTGACCATGAAGGTGTTCTGTTGGTAATGAATCGGTACTCTCCACAAGTCGCTACACTTCCCCGAGTTATCAGTGTGACATAGGACGAAATACATCTTTTACTGGAGATTGTTCCATCAAACTTGTTAAGATCACTGGGACAAGGGGCAACTGTTGATATCATATTTCACTCACCAACCTTTAGTGACACGTGTCCCCAAACATGACAATATGGAAGAGTGACATGTGTCCAGACATATATTATCTCTAACCCGCTACTCTTGCTAGGTTGGAAGTCGCCGTATTCAGTGGGTTGGAACCCGTTAGCCATTTACGCCATAGGACAAATCGCATAAACTGGCCCTCCACTTGGCCGTGCTGTACCTCAACTCGCCTTTCCATGGATGGACCAGCTCACACTCACGTCACACCTCGTCTGGCAGGCTCTTGCAAGAATCCTAAACCGCCATGTCAGCAAAGAACTGTTGGCCTTCGTATTGTAATTGTTGGTAAAATGGGCTAATTGGGCCAAGTTTGATGAGAGAGATTGTGTGTGGGCCCCACAGGTGATGTGGCAATGATACAGGCAATCTGACAGTGATACAGGCAATGTGGCAGTGATACAGGCCATGTGACAGTACTTATGATATTGTGGCATACTCAGAAGAGAGAAAAATCAAGAGAGAGAAAGAGGAGAGAGAAAATAGTGTGTGGGACCCATTGTGCTGAGGTGGCATGCCACCATGGCAGCCAGCCTGGCTGAGGCCCATAGCACCACAAGCAGTAGCCAAGCGCAGCCATGTGGCACTACAAGCAGTAGCAGCAGCACCATGGCATGGCACAGCTGCAGCCCGCAAGCCATGCCGCAAGGCAGCGAAGCCTCGTAGCATAGCTGCGCGCGCACACGGCTCTAGCGCATGCACCATGTCTCTTTTGTGCATGCACAGAAGGTGTTCGGCAGATTTCCAGGAGAGAGAAATACTCTCTGGAAATCAAACCCTATATAGATCTTAACAAACCTCAAGTCTATTACAGAGGCCATTCAATAGCATTTCAGGGGCATTCAGGGTAGAAAAAAGAAGAAAATGCGAAATCAGTGGCCAAGAAAGAGCCACACATGTGAGATTCTGATCCGGCGGCTTACAAAAGGCGGATCATGTGTTTCTTGGTAGTCGCATCAAGATCGACCCGCACACTCTGATTGGCTTGGCACAAGATAAAAGAGTGTGCCGCATTTCATGGTGATGGCACCTTGATCCAGCGAGGCGCGCGTATAGTACAAAGGCACGACGGAACCCTATCGAATGGTTTAGATTAGCGTCAATCTTCGATGATGTGATCAAGATGATCGGAAGGCCCATATACAATCCCGCATTTTCATAGAGATCCAAAGGTCGATTATTGAAGATGCTTTGTCCGCCAATCATGGATCAACAGCGGCTCTAACTCTGTTAGCGGCGGTGCGGCTACGGTGCTTCATGGCTCCATTACAAGGCATTAAAGATGCCGTTTGAAATTATCTCATTGGTCCACACTGTTTTGGCCATAACTCAGCCATCTGATATCCAAATCGGACAATTCAAATTGCTCCGAACTCTATTTTGAGAATCCTATCTATTGAGACTGGTTGTGCCTTCGGGGGTTCAGCTGAAAAATTAAAAAAGAAGAAAAACAAGGAAGAAGAGGGGGTTTTAGGGTTTTGGAAGCTTTGGTTTCTAACTAACCTGTCCATTGCTCATTAATGGGGGTCTAAATGCTTATGAGAGGTTGGTAGAAACTTCATTGTGCATCAATGGTGGTTGTTATGTTGTGAAAGGGAGAATGAGGCTTGTTGGTAAGGAGATGCTTGGAGAATCGAATTTTGCCCATGGTGGAAGTTGTTAAAGCCTCCTGAGAGTAGTGTGGAGCTCCAAAAATACTGTTGGCTATCTGGAAGCATTGGTTGTGAGACTTTCTTAACTCTCTTGTTTATTGATTCAATACTATGTATGCTAGAGTAGGTTGAAATCTCTAAATGCCTATCTAGTTTGGGAGTCTATTGTATGCTAGCCTAGGTGGTAAATGTTGAATACCTAGCTAATTTGGGTTTCATTGTAGGGCACTGCTATAAGCCCCAAATCTATTATTTTGTATTGTGTTCAGTGGGTGTTGGACACTGGCAATCATAGCCTAAACCCTGGCATTGTCATGCCCTCTCAGTTCTATGCTGAGAAAACACAGGGTGAATATCCTTGTCCTATAAAGGGCTAAAAGTTGAGTATTGAGTAAATACAGAGCCCATTGGGCATTACTCTGTGGATTAGCCATCACACACTGTGGTGGTGAACCACGTAACCTTTCTGTGTTGTGGAATGCTTTATTTTTGTATTTTGTAAAGTGCGTAGAATGAACTGCAGGATGGGTGTGCAAATCTGGTAGAACTGGCCACTGAGTGGTAGCGAGGTAGATTTGCATACATTTGTGTGTGTAACAATCTAGTTCATCATCAACGCTGGGCAACAAAGAAAAGTAAGGGAAAAAGTTTTCACACTGATTCACCCCCCCTCTCAGTGTCATCCAAGGTCCATCAAGAACCCGTCTAAGTAGGGAATCTTCTTGTGGTGGAAAATGCGAATAGCTTGAGTGAGTTGACAGGTTATCACACCTTAGTTATAGGATCATCATCCTACGATCGTGCAAGATTATTGGATACACTCCTGACAGTTATACGGTTATGCTTGGATCTTATCCAAGATTCTTTATCATCTATATAACTACTCGACGGTGCAAGGTAAAATTATCTATCTATCACAATTATCATCTGATTCATGCTTTCAGACCTTGAATTCTCTTTCTTCCCCACATCTTAGGAGCTTGTTTTCTTCTTGCCAAGCTCCATACTGTTTGCTAACTGTACTGACTTGATCGTCGGAATGGACGTCAGATTACTTTGGTTCGCCTTCTAATAACCATTTGTCCTCTCTTGTTTTACAGGGAAAGAAGATTCACAAGACCATCAGTATTTTACAGCAACAATGGTTATCATGGATCCCCACTTTAGGGGCTATTTGATAAAACTTCAACTCTAGGATTCTTACTTCTGGTTCAAATTTCTATTTCAACTTCAAAAGGATTCAGGAGTATATGGGAGTAGAAATATGTTTGTTAACCTAATTTAGTCATGGACTCCAGAGTGGTGGTGGTGGGTGGTGGGTGGTGGATGGTGGCACTAGTGGTGAGTGGTGATGGTTGGTGACAGCAGTTGTCACACCCTAATTCTGGTCTAACCAAAATGGTGTGATGAACCGCCAATAAACCAACGGTTCACCCAGGATCTCGCATAGGTCATACCCACCATATCAAACCACACACACATTTCACATTAATAATCAGAGATAATAAACAAATAAGCAAAAGTGTTACAGATAATGAATTGAGAGTCTAACAGTGATAAATAAATATTTAATCTAATTATCTCAAAACCACAAGACATAAAAATAAATAATCAAATTACATATTCGATGTTCAAACTATAACTAAACCTAAGTAAAAACACATTGGTTGCACTTGCATGATGAATCATGCGCATCTTCTTCAGCTTCTACATCCATCGCAGCAACGTGTCCATACGTCAGCGCATTTATATATTCTTTAACTGTATGACCTGCATCATCAACTAACAATATTCAACGTCGAAAGGGTGAGCACACATCACGGCTCAGTGAGCAAAAAAAATAATGCATCAAACATATGCATGCATTCAATTCATATCTTCGGTCTGGTTTATAAGTTTGCAATGTGCTATACAGAAAGGTTTGGTGGCCGCCGCACCTCTATACACGACTGTGTGAATCCACCCAATGGATCAAACACCATTTCCGTCCCACATGCACCCATCATGGAATAGAGATAAAGCCCAAGTGTCCAATCAATCATCGTATAACACTTCCCCGAATGCCCTACCCATACCAACACGTAAGCCCCTATTGGCGAGGACTTACAAACTGGGCTCGCAACTAACCAATCCTAATGCCAAATAGTGTATCCAAGCCCACACCCTAGCATCCCTCAATACGTCCATATAAATAGAGCTAAGGCCCCCTGGCAGAATCAGAGACCACATTGTCACACCCCAATTCTGATCCAACCAGAATGGTGTGAGTGAACCACCATTGAACCAACGGTTCACACCAGGATCTCGAATAGGCCTTGTCCGTTCACACAAACCATTACACATAACCACAATCAGAATATAAATATATAGCGGAAGACTTAAATAGAATGAACTGAGTATCTATTGATAATTTAAATAAATATCCCATTATCCAAATTCAAACACATAAAATAATATCCATACATCCATTTAATCCAACAAAAAAAAATAAAAGAAATAATTAAAATTCGATCAAAGGTACACGCAGAAAGGGACTCGCATGAAGCGTCATGCTCGTCCTCTCCTGCTTGCACATCCAGAGCAGCAACACCACCATACACCGGAGCGTTCATATAATCATCCACCGTGTAACCTGCATCAACATCTAAAAACATGTATATATACAAAGGGTAAGCTCATAACACAGCTCAGTAAGACAATCAAACAGTTTCACAATATTATACATGAGTAACAATCAATTTTATGCTGTGGTCTGGTTTTAAGTTTACAATGTGCTATAGAAAGGTTTGGTGGCCCCCGCACCTCTATACACGAGTGTGTGGCACCTCATGGTTCACACCCCCATTGGCCCACATGCACCCATCATGGAATAGAGATAGAGCTAAGATACCCACGTACCTCCCCTGATACTCTACCCATACCCGTACCTAAGCCCCTACTGGCCAGGGCTCACAAACTGGGCTCGCAACTAACCAATCCTATATGTCATCAATGTATTCTCTATCCCAGCACAGCCGTCTACGGCATAGAGATAGAGCTAAGACATTCCCACACCTCCCCTGATGCCCTATCCACAACTAACCCACTAGGATAGAAACATAACGCAGGTAGACCCTATCCCAACATAACTCCCTACGGCATAGAGATAGAGCTAAAGCATCGTGGACAAGCCAGCGTCGACTCGGAGACCACAGTACCACATAACAATGGCCGGGACAACATCAATATCGGAGACCACCGTACCACGACCTTCCCCTGATGCCCCACCCGTACCGAGCATGTTAAGACAGAATACTACAAAAGGTGCTAATGTGAAGAGCGATCCCAGGCCCATGCCCCACTCCACACACTAACGAAAACAATCACATGCCTAACAATCACATCCTATCAATGCATGAATAGTAATAATAACCGAAAATAAAGGATGGCATGTGAATATGCACAAACAACACATCTCATATAATCAGGTGATTAACAAAAATTTACTGTCCCTTAATTATTAGGTTTAGGTCAGATTCCCTTACCTGACGCTCGTTTGTTAGCTCGCTCCACGTCGCAAGATCCAAACGATATGTCACAAAGTCCTACAACATTATTAGGGTTTCATTAGAATATTTTTCTTAGGGTTTCATGTCGGTCGGAAACCAACACGGTTACAAAACACTCTCACAGAGCTGACCGGTGGCAACATACCGGTCGCAGCTCTGTGGGGAAGACTGGCGACCGGTATGGTCAGCCGGTCCCCACAGACCAGCCTCCCGAGGGATACCGGTGGCAACATACCGGTCGCACCATGTGCAACCGGTATAGTCGACCGGTATGTCTCCAGAAGACCATACATGGGTTTTCGACTACCGTCGATCATCCTCCATGGATTTCCAAGGTTTCTCCTATCCATTCTAAGTCTAAACTTGGAGTTAGAGTTATTCCCAACTCATTCAAGTCTCGTTTCGATGAATATCATCTCAAAACTCGAATATAGGGTTTGACGGAAACTTAGGGTTTATTGGCCAATTTAGGGTTTTAGATCAATACCTACTTTGCATGGTATTGATCCACCCACACAAGTAACATAGGATAAGAAGATTGATTCGAACACTTACCATTGACAGGCGTAGCGTGAGCTTCGTCGAACGGTAATGGAGGCTCCTTCTTCTTCCTCCTAGCTCCTTCTCCTTTCCAACCTCTTTCTCTTCTCTAGGGTTTGCGAGAGACAATGGAAAGGATTTGAGGAGGCTTAAGGGTGTATTTATAGGCTAGATTTAGGGTTTAGTAACCCTACTAGGATTAGGAAACTTCTAGGATTCGAAATCAGAAAAGTGGGACCCTCAGAAGTCAATTTCCAGATTCCCGCACATAGCTGTGCAGGCCATACCGGTCGACCGGTACCAAGACCGGTACCATCGACCGGTCAACATAAATGGAAGACTATTGGTCGTCTTTGGTCCGATTTCATACCTGTTTGTCATCCGCTCGTCCCGTCTGGCCTGGTGATGATCGGAAGACCTGTCACGACACAAAACCAAGGTTTAGACCGGGTTTACGGAGTGCGGGTCTTACACACATGGTCTGAGACCAACTCCCCTGATGCCCAACGACGTAATAGTTCTGCTAAGGTAATGGTGATACGACGATGTTAGTGGGTAAGACTTGAGTAGAGATAGAGCTAGAGTTTGGTGACGAGGTTGAAGACCACCATGCCACGTCCTCCCCCTGATGCTCAACTCACATCCAATACACCAACCACATACATACATTCACATGCCTATTCCTAGCATCATCATCATCATCATGTTATAAATAAACGGAATTAAATATGCATGAACAGTAATATCAGGAATATTGGATGACATGTGAGATGCACATTACAAGCATACAAGCATAGAATCAATCATGGCATTGGACTCAATAAAAATAAATAGTTTGTTATTATCCAATTAGTTTAGGTCTTGTTCCCTCACTTGTTAACAATTCTTGATGTCTTTCCAAGCCTTGAAATTCTCTTTGAATTGATTTAACAACCTAAAAGTTATATGAATTTAAGTTAGGGTTCATATGTGACATGTTACAGTAGTTGAAAATCAAAACAGAGCACTGATAGGCGCTTGATTGGTCCTCTGGTCTCATGCTGTATCGACCTTACTGTCTACGGTTGATACCCTATGGTCACATATGGTGCGATCGTAGCTGTGACCATATGATTTTTAAAATCTTCCCGAATGCCTATGGTCGATCCTCTGGTCATACTAGTCATGCTATGTGTGAGGCCAATGGAAAATCAATGATCCTCGTCGGGATGAATGTGGATCTGTATCGATGAAGATCAATTGTTCTATTAGAGTCGCCACCTAGATTAAGGTCTAGGACCTCTAAAAATGTAGCCTCATCCTAAGGTAAGACTTCTATTGACTCGTGACCCAATGTATCAGTTCTTTGGTCTACAAGAGATCGGGTAAGTATTCAGGATACGGTTATGGGAAGGTGTTAGGCTCCCAAACCGTCCGATCAATATCGGCCTCCTAAACTTTCTTTAGACTCTAATTTTGACTGTGCTTGGTCAACTGGATGACTAGGGTTCAATGGGGGATGTCCTAAACCAAGTTGCTAAGTTATTCTAATCTAGGGTTTAGCCAATCATGTTTTAAAGCAAATAAACAAGTAAATGTAATGTACAATATTATATAGTGAACTGGACCAAAGATGGTTCGGTCTTGGACTGAATTTGAAACGTGTAAGACATCTCATCTGCCTACGTATTCCAATCCTGGAAATCAAGTCCAAAAACGTAGTTCGAAAAGGGTTTTGTGATTAAAGATTATGGAAGTGATTTATGCATTTGCTTCAATTAGATTCTTTGTTCAAGTTAAAGTTTATGCTGAATGGATGGTTGATGGGTGGCTTTATACCGTATTTAGGATTCCCAAACTACCTACATATTCTAGGGTGTGCCCTAGAAATCAGGTACGACGTAGTTCAAAAATATTTATGAGATTCGGATTTGGAATGTGTACCAAAATCCTACCATTTTTGTCAATAGGATCTAAGAGTGAAACCTAAATTCCTACCATTTTTATTTGGGATGTGTACCAAATTCTTTTTATTTTTTATTAATAGGATCTAGGGATGAGACCTAAATTCCTACCATTTTTATTTTGGATGTGTACTAAATTCTTTCTATTTTTGTTAATAGGATCTAGGGATGAGACCTAAATTCCTATCATTTTTATTTGGGATGTGTACCAAATTTTTTCTATTTTTTGTTAATAGGATCTAGGGATGAAACCTAAATTCCTACCATTTTTATTTGGGATGTGTACCAAATTCTTTCTATTTTTGTCAATGGGATCTAGGGATGAGACCTAAATTCCTACCATTTTTATTTGTTTCTTTTTTCTAGGTTTCTAGGGTTTCCTATCACTTTTCATTGTGATTTTCATTTTTTTAGGGTTTCATACCCTAATTATTCTCTTTATTCTAGGGTTTATCTTGCCCTAATTATTCTTTTCATTTTTAGGGTTTCACTTTCCCTAATTGCTGTATTCATTTCATTTTTAGGGTTTCCTACCCTAATTGTTGTGCTCTTTCCATTTTTAGGATTTTCCACCCTAATTGCTATCTTCTTTCCATTTTTAGGATTTTCTACCCTAATTGTTTAATTATTTTTATTTTAGGGTGTATCTTGCCCTAATTGGTCATTTTTTCAACTTATCTCTTTTCAAGACAAATATGGCAAATAAAAACATTCCAACTATAGCAGTGGTAGTAATCCAAACATTGCAGTATGCATCCAAAAATGGCAGTGAACATCTAAACATGACAATGAGCATCTAAACATGGCAGTGAGCATCTAAACATGGCAGTGAGCATCTAAACATGGCAGTGAACATCTAAATATGACAATGAGCATCCAAACACTCATGATGAAAAATTCAACGGTATAAATCACTCTTGATGGTAATCTAACCGTTCAAATTCATTTACAACATTCTCAAATATAATCCAAGGGTTCAAATCACTCAAGATGGTAATCCAACCGTTCAGATTCATTTAAATCAGTTTTCATGTCAACAATGGTTCAGATCGCATATTAACATGCATCATATGATTAAATCTTCAAAATCAATGGTTTAGATCGACTTAAATCACATTAACATGTAAATAATATGATCAAATGAAGCAGATCGGGTATGAGGTATAATTGATCAGGTTTGTGCATATCAAGTGGGAACCATCTAATAATTAATGTGAATGGAAAGTGTGTGGCTTGTGGTGATGGCTGGGTTTGGCCATGAGTGGAGCGAGATCTACAGGTGTAGAGTGGTGGTGGTCTGGTAAGGTAGTTTTGAGATGTGGTAGTGTTGCTTGATGAGCAGGTGGTTTTGGTAATGTGAACTGGTTTGTGAGATGGGGATTAGTATTCAGTGGTAGGTGTTGAGGTGTGCAAGGCTGGCTGTACATGTGATAATGGTGGTGTGGCTTACGGTGGCTACAAGATTTGATTGGGATGGCCAGGTGGGTGCGGAGTGAGGTGTTGGAGATGAAAGTGAGTGATATGTTCAATTGATGAGTGATATGGTGGTTGATGGTGCTGTAACAGATTGTTACAGGTGCAGATTTCTGGGTCGGTGCATCAAAGAGGGCTGTGTTGAGGATGGACAGTAGGAGGTAGCAATGGAGGAAAGGAGCAGGTCGGTGGTGATTATTATGATGCCATAGTGATGGTTGAGTGGCAGCAAGTGGAGTGAACAGCAGGAGCATATGCATAAAAAAGCTTAACAGAAAAACAAAAAAAATAAAAGAAAAACCGACTTACCTCCTTCTCTCTCTACGTTCTTTTCTACTTCTTCTTCTCTCCTCCCAATTCTCCTTGTTTTTTCTATTTTTTTCTTTTCTCCAGCTCCTCATTCTTTTTTTTTCCTCTCTCCACTTGTCTTCCCCCTCTCTCTCTCGGTCTCTTTTTTTGGTTTTTTTTCTTTTTTCCAAGCCCGAAAACCCCTCCCCTTGTTCTCTCCTCTCTCTCTCTCTTTTTATCTCGATCTTCCCCTTTTTTTTTACTTTTATATTCTTCCTCCTCTTCTCCTCGATCTTCTCCTTTTTTTTATTTTTTTTCCTTTTTTATTCTTCCTCCTCTTCTCCTCAATCTTCTCCTTTTTTTATTTTTTCGATCTTCTTCTCTCTCGATTCTTCTTCTTCAATTTTTTTATTTTTTTTCTTTCCACCGTTCTCTCTCTCTCTCTCCTCTTCTCGATCTTCTCCTCTTTCTGTTTTTTTTCCTTTTTTTTATTCTACTGCTCTCTCTCTCTCCTCTTCTCATTTTTTATTTTTTTCTTTTTTTATTCTCTGCTCTCTCTCTCTCTCCTCTTCTCGATCTTCTCCTTTTATTGTTTTTTTCCTTTTTTATTCTACCGCCCTCTCTCTCTCTCTCCTCTTCTCGATCTTCTCCTTTTCTTTTTTTTCCTTTTTTTATTCTTCTCTCGATCTCTCTCTCTCTCCTCTTCTCGATCTCCTCTATCTTCTCCTCTTCTCCTATCTCCTCGATCTTCTCCTCTTCTCGATCTTTTCCTTTTCTATTTTTTTATCCTTTTTTATGTACTCCCTCCATTTTTTTTTCTTATTCTCCCTCTTCTTTCCTTCTTCGGCAATCTCTACCTACTCCTTTTTTTATTCGGATCCTACTTGCTTTTTATATATCAAACATATATATAACTATATAATATATTAATATATAAAATATAATATACATATAAGGCATATGTATATATTATATGATATATTATAATATATTATACATTATATAATAATATATAAAAGAAATACATGCATATGTGCCAACATGAATTAGTCCGGATTGACAAAGATTGACTGAGTTAGGCCAAGCCTGGCTTGGGTTGAGCTGAGTTGACTAGATTGACTGGAATTAACTGGGTTTCTCTCTCTATCATTTCATTGGTCATTTCCACTATCATTCTGCATGAAATTTTTTGATAACTTCTATTCCTAATTTTCTGCGTTCACTTTGTAGAACATTAAAAATGAGGAATATTGGAACTCGAATCACCTCATTTGGAAATAAAATGGTCAACTTATGAATTTCTAAAGTTTATGCAGACCAATTATCGATAATTTAGCTGACCATTCTGCATGGGATTCTTCGGAGACTTCTACTGGAAATCCTTTACGTCTAATTTATAGAGTACTAAAAATGAAACATAATGAAACTGCAATTACCTGATTTGGATATGGGATGATCAAAATATGAATTTTCGAAGATTAAATGAAAATTTCCATATGTAATTGCATGGGACCCTCCAGAGACTTTTACCTGAGATTTTCCACATCCACTTTGTAGGACATCACAAATGAAGAATAATGGCTTTGGAATCATCTGAATCCGACGTAGAATGGAAAAGATATGAAGCTTTGAAGTTTTAACGATAATTTTGCATGCAAGCTTGCATGGGGCCCACTGGTGACTTCTACCGAAAATCCTTTACGTCCAATTTGAAGAGGACTAAAAATAAGGAATTATGGTACTTAAACCATATGATTCAGATATCGGATGATCAAGATATGATGATTTGAAATTCAAACAATCCAACTTACGATAATTTGCATGAAAACCCCTGGGATTATTTATGATAATTTGACCAAAGATGGTTCGGTCTTGGACTGAATCTGAGACGTGTAAGACATCTCAAACTGCCTACGTATTCCAATCCTGGAAATCAAGTCCAAAAACGTAGTTCAAAAAGGGTTTTGTTATTAAAGATTATGGAAGTGATTTATGCATTTGCTTCAATTAGATTCTTTGTTCAAGTTGAAGTTTATGCTGAATGGATGGTTGATGGGTGGCTTTATACCGTATTTAGTATTCCCAAACTGCCTACGTATTCTAGGGTGTGCCCTAGAAATCAGGTACGACGTAGTTCGAAAAAATTTGTGAGAGTCGGATTTGGAATGTGTACCAAAATCCTACCATTTTTGTCAGTATGATCTAGGAGTGAGACCTAAATTCCTACCATTTTTATTTGGGATGTGTACCAAATTCTTTCTATTTTTTATTAATAGGATCTAGGGATGAGACCTAAATTCCTACCATTTTTATTTGGGATGTGTACCAAATTCTTTCTATTTTTGTTAATAGGATCTAGGGATGAGACCTAAATTCCTACCATTTTTATTTGGGATGTGTACCAAATTCTTTCTATTTTTTGTTAATAGGATCTGGGGATGAGACCTAAATTCCTACCATTTTTATTTGGGATGTGTCCCAAATTCTTTCTATTTTTGTCAATGGGATCTAGGGATGAGACCTAAATTCCTACCATTTTTATTTGTTTTCTTTTTCTAGGTTTCTAGGGTTTCCTACCCCTTTTCATTGGGATTTTCATTTTTTTTAGGGTTTCATACCCTAATTATTCTCTTTATTCTAGGGTTTATCTTGCCCTAATTATTCTTTCCATTTTTAGGGTTTCACTTTCCCTAATTGTTGTATTCTTTCCATTTTTAGGATTTCCTACCCTAATTGCTATGCTCTTTCCAGGGTTTTCTACCCTAATTGCTATCTTCTTTCCATTTTTAGGGTTTTCTACCCTAATTGTTCAATTCTTTCTATTTTAGGGTGTATCTTGTCCTAATTGGTCATTTTTTTTCAACTTATCTATTTTCAAAACAAATATGGCAAATGAAAACATTCCAACTATAGCAGTGGTAGTAATCCAAACATAGCAGTATGCATCCAAAAATGACAGTGAGCATCTAAACATGACAATGAGCATCTAAACATGGCAGTGAGCATCTAAACATGGCAGTGAGCATCTAAACATGGCAATGAGCATCTAAACATGACAGTGAGCATCTAAATATGGCAATGAGCATCCAAACACTCATGATGAAAAATTCAACGGTATAAATCACTCTTGATGGTAATCTAACCGTTCAACTTCATTTAAAACATTCCCAAATATAATCCAACGGTTCAAATCACTCAAGATGGTAATCCAACCGTTTAGATTCCTTTAAATCAGTTTTCATGTCATCCAATGGTTCAGATCGCATATTAACATGCATCATATGATTAAATCTTCAAAATCAATGGTTTAGATCGACTTAAATCACATTAATATGCAAATAATATGATCAAATGAAGCAGATCGGGTATGAGGCAGAATTGATCAGGTTTGTGCATATCAAGTGGGAACCATCTAATAATTAATGTGAATGAAAAGTGTGTGGCTACGGTGATGGCTGGGTTTGGCCATGAGTGGAGCGAGATCTACAGGTGTAGAGTGGTGGTGATCTGGTAAGGTAGTTTTGAGATGTGGTAGTGTTGCTTGATGAGCAGGTGGTTTTGATAATGTGGACTGGTTTGTGAGATGGGGATCAGTATTCAGTGGTAGGTGTTGAGGTGTGCAAGGCTGGATGTACAAGTGATAATGGTGGTGTGGCTCATGGTGGCTACAAGATTTGATTGGGATGGCCAGGTGGGTGCGGAGTGAGGTGTTGGAGATGGAAGTGAGTGATATGTTTGATTGATGAGTGATATGGTGGTTGATGGTGCTATAACAGATTGTTACAGGTGTAGGTTTTTGGGTCGGTGCATCAAATAGGGTTGTGTTGAGGATGGACAGCAAGAGGTAGCAATGGAGGAAAGGAGCAGGTCGGTGGTGATTATTATGATGCTGCAGTGATGGTTGAGTGGCAGCAAGTGGAGTGAACAGCAGGAGCATATGCGTAAAAAAGCTTAATAGAAAAACAGAAAAAATAAAAGAAAAACCGACTTACCTCCTTCTCTCTCTACGTTCTTTTCTACTTCTTCTTCTCTCCTCCCGATTCTCCTTGTTTTTTCTGTTTTTTTTCTTTTCTCCAGCTCCTCCTTCTTGTTCTTTTTTTCCTCTCTCCACTTGTCTTCCCACTCTCTCTCGGTCTCTTTTTTTGGTTTTTTTATTTTTTCCAAGCCCGAAAAACCCCCCTTGTTCTCTCCCTCTCTCTCTCTCTCTCTCTCTCTCTCTCTCTCTCTCTCTCTCTCTCTTTATCTCGATCTTCCCCCTTTTTTTCTTTTATATTCTTCCTCCTCTTCTCCTCGATCTTCTCCTTTTTTTATTTTTTTCCTTTTTTATTCTTCCTCCTCTTCTCCTTGATCTTCTCCTTTTTTTTATTTTTTTCAATCTTCTTCTCTCTCGGTTCTTCTTCTTCGGTTTTTTTCCTTTTTTCTTTCCATCGCTCTCTCTCTCTCTCCTCTTCTCGATCTTCTCCCTCTCTCTCTCCTCTTCTCGATCTTCTCCCCTTTCTGTTTTTTTCCTTTTTTTATTCTACCGCTCTCTCTCTCTCTCTCTCTCTCTCTCTCCTCTTCTCATTTTCTATTTTTTCTTTTTTTATTCTCCGCTCTTTCTCTCTCTCCTCTTCTCGATCTTCTCCTTTTACTGTTTTTTCTTTTTTATTCTACCGCCCTCTCTCTCTCTCTCTCCTCTTCTCAATCTTCTCCTTTTCTATTTTTTTCCTTTTTTTATTCTTCTCTCGATCTCTCTCTCTCTTCTTCTCAATCTCCTCGATCTTCTCCTCTTCTCCTATCTCCTCGATCTTCTCCTCTTCTCGATCTTTTCCTTTTCTATTTTTTTATCCTTTTTTATATACTCCCTCCATTTTCTTCTTATTCTCCCTCTTCTGTCCATCTTCTGTAATCTCTACCTACTCTGTCACACCCCAACCACACACATACATTCACATGCCTATTCCTATCATCATCAATATCATCATGTTATAAACAATAAAATAAATATGCATGAACAATAATAGAAATATTGGATGACATGTTGTATGCACATTACAAACATATTCGCATAGAATCAAGCATGGCATTGGACTCAAGAAATAGAAAATAGTTTATTATTAACCAATTAATTTAGAGTTTTGTTTCCTCACCTTAGCTTGCTTATAGATACTTTTCCAAGCTTTAGAATCACCTTTATATTGTTATTATATTGTTAGAAAACCTAACAAAGTTGATAGAATTTAATTAGAATTAATTCTCAATTTAAAAGCCATTCTGTCAACTGAGGGTCGGAGGTAGGGTCGGAGTCATGATCGACCCTGGGTGCAACCCTCCCCAAACTCTGAACTTCTCGAACACTGAGGGTCGATGGTCAGTATCACCTAGGGTCGGATGGTCATCGACCCTCGATGCGACCCTCGGTGCACTTTGGTCCAGTTCCCTCTTTTAGTCCATTCTTTGTGCTTGGGATCCTATGGCTTGCTCCTACATTCATTCCATGGTCTGAAACCATGTATAATCCACCTAGTTAGCTTTCACGTAATCCCCCATGGTTTCCCATGAAAACCTAACCATGGGTTGATGGTTTGGGTTTTCCCGAGATCACACTCTCATCAATATCTAACCTAAGGTCTGTAGAAACTCATAGAATTAGTATCCATACATGAGAAGAATACTCCTTCTTTGCAACTCTTCTCTTTTGGCTAAATTTCTTCCTTGCTTCTGTTCTTCCTCTTTTCCTTCTCTTCTCTTTCTCCCAATTCAATTGGGGTTGTGAAAAGGAGTGAAAGAGACTTAGGAACGTCCTTTAAATAGAGTAGGAACGTCCTAAATAAGTCCCATTGAGATTAGGAAAGAATCCCAATCGAAAATTAGGAAATTTCCTAATTTCTATATCTTACGGTAACCGAGGGTCGATGGGAGGGTCGATGATCCCGTCGACCCTAGGGTTCAAGATGTCCGACCCTTCCTTCAAAATTGAGGGTCTGACTTTCTGCTTTGGGAGGTCCGACCCTGCTTAGCTGGGTATGCGACCCTCCCTTCAAATTAAGTGTTTTTGGGTCGATTTGATACCTGGGATCTCGATCTCCTTCACACCCTTGGTCCATTTGACTCAACCATGATGGGTAAACCTGGTTCAAGGTGGTAAGACCGGGTTAGATTGACACGGGTCTTACAACTCCCCCTACTTATAAAAATTTCGTCCTCAAAATTGTACGTACCTTCTGAATCAAATAAGTGAGGGTATTACTTCCGCATAGCATTTTCTTCTTCCCATGTAATTTCTTCCATGTCTCTACTTTTCCATGTGACCTTAACATAATAGATATCTCGGTTGCGTAGACGTTGAACCTTTCGGCTGGTGATTTCTGTTGGAGTTACTTCGAATGTCAAATCATCAGTCAATTCCGGCAAATCTACTATCAAAACGTGCGTTGGATCCTTGACATACTTCTTCAATAGGGAAATGTGAAATACGTCATGGACACTTGACATAGATGGTGGTTGTGCTAACTGATAAGCCACTTTACCACGCTTAGCTAGAATTTCATACGGCCCGACATATCTTGGACTTAGTTTCCCTTTCTGCCCGAACCTTTTTAATCCTCGCATAGGCGATACCTTCAGAAATACTTTATCACCTACAACGAACTCCAGATCTCTGCGTCGAGTATCTGCATATTGCTTCTGACGATTCTGAGCCATTCTCACTATTTCCTTGATAATGTCGACCACTCGGCAAGTCTCTTCAATAAATTCTGGCCCAACAATACTACGTTCTCCAACTTCATTCCAAAACAAAGGAGTTCGACACTTTCTTCCATACAGTGCCTCATAAGGTGACATCTGTATAGTAGCCTGATAGCTATTGTTATAAGCGAACTCGATCAATGGTAACTTTTCATCCCATGATCCTTTGAAATCAATTACACATGCTCATAGCATTTCTTCTAGAATCTGAATTGTACGCTCTAACTGTCCGTCTGTCTGTGGGTGGAATGCAGTACTGAACTTCAATGTTGTACCCATAGCCTTTTGCAATCCTTCCCAAAACTTGGAAGTAAATCGTGGATCTCTATCAGACACAATGCTTTATGGAACACCATGTAATCGAACAATATTATCCACATACAGCTTTGCTAACCTCTCCAGTGTATACTGGGGTCGTATCGGTATGAAGCGAGCTGTTTTAGTCAGACGGTCCACAATCACCCAAACTGTGTCAACTACTCGAGGAATCAGTGGTAGTCCCGTGACAAAGTCCATTGTGATGCAGTCCCATTTCCATGCTGGTTTCGGTAATGACTGTAACAGTCTTGTGGGTCTTTGTCGTTCAGCCTTTACTTTCTGACAATTTAGGCATTGAGACACGAACTTGGCTACATCTGCTTTCATTCCCCTCCACCAATATAATTTCTTTAGATCATGATACATTTTTGTACTTCCAGGATGTATCGAATAGATGGTGGTATGGGCTTCTTTCATCAGTCGGTGTCTAATGTCCATATTTTTTGTTTTCGATACACATATTCTTCCTTTGTATTTCAGTACTTTCTCTTCGTCCAAGGTGAACTCAGGATTAGTCCTACCTTTCTCGATATCTTCTTGTACTGTTCTCAGATAAGGATCTGATTTGATAGCTGTCTTCACTTCATCCATTATGTCCGGTATAATCTTCAATGCAGCGAACATATTTGAAAACCGATTAATGAACCCTTGGTTGGCTGACTCATCCGTTGCGTCTATCACATATTGCTCATTGCCGTGATTGAATACCATTCCGATAGTACACATTGCTACAGTTGTGCTAACCTCTCCTTGCGATTTTATCATTGCTTTTCTGCTTAACGCATCCGCTACTACGTTCGCTTTTCCCGGATGATACTGGATATCACAATCATAGTCTTTCAGTAGTTCCAACCATCTTCTTTGTCTCATATTCAATTCTTTCTGATTAAATAGATAAGTAAGACTTTTATGGTCTGACTTAATCTGGAATTTCTCTTCGTATAGGTAATGTCTCCATATCTTGATAGCATGTACTACTGCCGCTAGCTCCAGATCACGAGTGGGATAATTTTTCTCATGTACCTTTAACTGTCTTGAAGCATAAGCAATCACTTGTTCTCCTTGCATAAGCACACATCCCAGTCCCAGTCCCGATGCATCAGTGTATAGAGTAAATGTCTGTCCTGGAACGGGAATAGTCAAAATCGGAGCGGATATCAATCTGGTCTTCAGCGTTTGGAAACTCTTCTCACATTTATCGGTCCACACGAACTTTTCACCTTTCTTAGTCAAACTGGTGAGAGATACGACAATCCGGGAATAGTCTTCCACGAATCTCCGATAATAACCAGCGAGACCCAGAAAACTTCTAATTTCTGAAACGCTCATTGGTGCTTCCCACTTTACAATAGCCTCGATCTTGCTGGGGTCTACTTGGATTCCTTCAGTGGATACTACATGGCCTAAGAAGGCGACTTCACTTAGCCAAAACTCACACTTTTAAAATTTGGCATATAGCTTTTCTTTCCTTAAACGATGTAGGGCAGCATTTAGGTTCTTGATATGAGTTTCTTCGTCCTTGGAGTATACCAATATATCATCAATAAATACTATCACCGACGTATCCAACATATCATGGAAAACCCGGTTCATAAGTTCCATGAAAGTTGCTGGTGCGTTCGTTAATCCAAAAGACATGACCAAGAACTCATAATATCCGTATCTGGTCCTGAAAGCTGTCTTAGGAATATCACCCTCTTTAATCTTCAATTGATGATAGCCCGATCGAAGATTGATCTAAGAAAATACCTTTGCTCCTTGCAACTGGTCGAACAAGTCATCGATTCGTGGTAGTGGGTATCGATTCTTGATTGTCAGTTTATTCAACTCCCGATAGTCGATGCATAATCGAACACTACCGTCCTTCTTCTACACGAATAACACCGGCGCTCCCCATGGTGATATACTGGGTCAAATATAACCCTTGTCCAGTAGTTCTTGTAGTTGTACTTTCAGTTCCTTCAGTTCCATAGGAGCCATTCTATAAGGTGCTTTTGATACGGGTGCGGCTCCAGGTACAAGATCTATCACAAACTCTGTGGCTCGGTCGGGTGGTAAGCCTGGTAGTTCCTCCAGAAATACGTCAGGATAGTCCCGCACGACTTCAATATCTTTCATTTGTGGTGCTTCCTTGGTTAGGTCGACCACTGATACTAGATACCCAACTGCCCCTTTCTCAAGGCATATCTTAGCCTTTAGTGCTGAGAGTATGAACTTGCGTCTATGGGGAAGTTTGGTTTTCGTAAAACTGAATTCTGCTCCTGCTTGGTCTTTAAATGTTAGCTTCTTTTTGGCGCATAGTAGGTTCGTAGAATGCCGAGCTAACCAGTCCATTGCCAAGATGACGTCAAAGTCTGCCATCTCAAGTTGTATCAAGGTTGCATCTAAGGTTTTCTCACCAATGCGGACTGGACATGGTCCATCCTTTTTCTAATTCCACTTCTAACCCCATCGGTGACCGTACAAGTAATTTGTAGTCTAATGTTTTGATGGGTAGGTTTATCTTCTTTTCGAATGACACAGATATAAATGAATGAGTAGCTCCTGAATCAAAGAGTACTCTGGCGGGTGCGCCATTTATAGGTGCGATACCTGTGATTTATTTTAACTTAGTCTACATGCTCACACAATGTAATTACAACTTCAAAAGTTGAAGTCATCACTGTGACCACATCGGGTGATGCGGCCGCATCCTTGGATGTAACAGCATATACCCGTCCCTGATGGAATTGCTTCTTGGGCTTAGGGCACTCTCTTGCCATATGTCCCGGTTGATTGCAGTTATAACACTTCGAACTTTCAGAATTTGGCCTTGGCTGAGGTTGAGTCCCTGGAGTAGTCTTGGTTGTAGCATTAAAATTCTGAGGGCGGAAAGGCTTATATGTCTTGTTATTGCCTTCGTTATAAGAATTTCCAACTGGCCTTTTGATACCCCGGTTCTGTGTGAAATAACTCTCCTTCTAGATCGATTCAATGACTCGAGCTATTTGGACAGCTTCATTATAAATCTTCTTTTCTAAGCCCAGAACATGCTCTCTGATGCTTCCTCTCGGTCCCGTGACGAACCTACGGGTTTTGGTTTCTTCTTCTTGCATACTCGGTGGTGCGAAGAAAAACATCTCTTCATAACGTTGTTGGTACGCATCCACCGACATCTGCCCCCGATATAGACTCGGAAACTCCTTCTCCATAGAATCTCTGAAGCTTCGTGGAAAATATTTCTCGAAGAAAGCTTCTCTATAAACAGCCCAAGTCAGTTGGGCGTGCTTGGTCAATAGATAGTCTCGGGTAGACTTCCACCAGTGATGTGCATCTCCTTTGAGCATGAAGGTGGCACATAATACTTTTTCTTCCTCTGTGATAGTCATCATGAGGAAATTTTTCTCCATTTCGTCTATCCAGTGTGCTGGCCATAATGGATCAGACGGCTTGCCATTAAATTCCCTAAGCTTCATCTTCAAAAATCTCTCCACCAATCGAGAGTGATCCAACTGATTTTGGGGATATGCCCCAAACAGATGGGGTGGATATCGGTAATTAACCCGAGCTGCTTCCGAGCCATGCCGGAATCGTGCAGCGAGGTTGTTGAGGTGTCCCGAGGTGCTGGGTGGTTACCCACCGGTGTTGCACCGGCTTGTCGTGTCCGCATAGGTGCAGCTTGAGTGGCTTGGAACATAACACCCATCGCAACTTGCATCCGAGCTTGTGCGTGTTGCATCTGTTGCAGCCCCCGAGCGATTCATCACCACGGTTGTTAGCTCTGGTGGTAGAGGTGGCAAATTTGTAGGGTTTTCCTGTTCTGGATTACCCGGTGCATAATTATTTTCCTGACTGGTCTCCTCCACGGGTGGTGGTGGTGGAACTGCATTTCGGTTCTGTCGGGTTACCCTACGTCCAGACATAATTCATTCTGTGATTGGTGGTGCCTGAAAATTATCAAAATAGGTGAGAAATCATTTATATTTCATGTAGGCACACTAACCGATATAAAATTCCAATTCTTGCTCATTTTTAAAGAAAAATACTGTCTTTTCTATGCAGGGTCGATGGTGAGGGTCGATGGTTTGTCCGACCCTTAGTATCCGACCCTGGGAATGACATGTTCTTCCCGAGAGCTGAGGGTCGATGTGAGGGTCGATGGGTGTCCGACCCTCAGTTTCGACCCTTAGTTTTCTGTTAGATTCCCGAGAGCCGAGGGTCAATGGGAGGGTCGATTGTTCTAGTCGAATTGTCCGACCCTCAGACTAAAAATCAGATTTTTAAGATCCAATTTTGGGTCATTTCTTATTATTTCCCTCCCGTTTCAACTCGTCTCTCCCCTCTGAGTTGCTACAGGGCCACTCCACTGTTTTTGGTCGGTTTGAGTCCGGGTTTCGATGTCCACGTCATCCATACAGGTATGTTCTCCCATTTTTACCTGTTTTTAGGTTTTCTTTTCTAGGTTTTTATCCATTTAACTTGTATTTTTCAAATTAAACTTTTTCTAACCGTAAAAATTCAATTTTTATTGGGGGCTTTTGTTATTGGTATCTCGAGGAACGAAAGCCCTCAAAAATTTTTGAATTTCATCGGTTGGTTATCGAGAAACTAAATTTTTTCTCGTTTTTGCCGTAATTTGTCAAAATTTTCGATTTCTTGAAATTTCTTCAAATTGGTCTTCGTGGGTTTCCATTTCCTACTGTGTGAGTGTCGTAGGATGTGTGGGAACCTAAGTAAGTCCTCCCGCCCACGTGTATGGGTGAAAAGTGAGGCTTTTGGACAACTTACATCGTTAAAATGTTAAATTCAGATTTTTTTTTTACTCTGTTAACTCCTTGTCTCCCTTTCTCTTTCTTATCTGCAGATATCATGGCTCGTACCAAGATACCCCGAGTTCGTGATCCGCTTCGCTTTCGCTCTAATGAAGCCGAGGCACAGTATGCCGACTATGCCCGTAAGAAAGTGGAGGGTGGTCGTATGGTGAACTTGGCTGAGCTAGCCTTGTTCAACGTAGAGAGAGCATTTGGTGATATGGGGTGGCTCCCTGTCATCACCTATGACGCGTGCACATGTCCGGATTTGGTGCGCCAGTTCTATTGTAATCTCCAAGTGGTGGGGAATTACAATGACGTTGAGCATGGTCAAGAGTTGCGCATCACTAGTTATGTTAAAGGGGTGCACATTTCCTTTGATTATCGACAACTGACCGACCTGTTGGGCATACCCTATGATGGCCCCATGGTGTATTGTGCGCCTGGAGAGCCCCAGTTTGTTTGTATGGAGATGAGGGCAGAGATCGACAATCAGCTGCTACGACCTGATCGCTGGCAGATGAGAGCCTGTTACCTGCGTCCAGCTCCACGGGTCTTCTGCAAGATTATTCAGCATAATCTGATCCCACAGAGTGGGCACTATGAGAGGGTTTCTCAGTTGACCCAGTTTTTGATATATAGCATCTGCACCAGACAGCCAGTCTGCCTTCCCTACATCATCATGCAGACCATGATTAGTGCTACATTGTCGGGTCATAGGGGTAATCTACCCTATGGACGCATGATTACAGTTCTATTGACCCGTTTGGGGGTTGACCTGGTAGATGAGAAGATCCAGGAGAAGACCTTCTCGTCGCTTCTAGATTGGGAGGCTATCTGCAAGATGGGCATGCGGGATGCCCAAGTTAGTGATGAGGAGAGGAACGCGATGGTGCGCCCTCACACTCGCATTGAGATGGCTAACGCTGAGGCCGCTACTAGAGCTCCTGTGGATCCTATCGATGATGACGATCGTATGTATATGGATGTCGACTCGATACCACCGCCTTCCCCTACACATGCTGTTGGAGTTGGTACTTCTTCTGCGGCGGCTCCTGCACCTGAGGCTGGTCCTTCTCATGCGGCTGGTCCTTCACTCCCACCTTCTGACATGATGGAGATGTTGCAGGAGATCAGGGAGGCTCAGCGTAGATCTGATCAGAGGATGGAGGAGTTGCTAGACGCTCAGTGTGTGAGAGTGGATGAGCTGTTAGTCGCCCAGTGCATATCAGACACATGGATGGGAGAGCTTATAGAGGTACAGCGTGCGACTGATCGGAGGGTAGTCGATCTCACAGCTAGTCTACAGACGACCCAGACTCAGGTAGCCTGGTTGACTAGAGTCTATGCTGAGGACTATGACAGAGATCGTGAGGCCCCGCCTCCTCCTTCACCTCCAGCTTCTTGATTGTACTTTATTTTCTTGTACTACAAAGTAACTGTTCGGGTTGTGGACTTTACTCTGCTCTAGTTGTGTATATACATTTTGTTTCTCTCACTCATTGTATGTAACTTGTTTCCCCTTTAATAGATGCATTATTCTCTTTTTTAATTTGGTCTCAATCATCACTTGTGCTTACAGTGTGTTTATATTACTGTTTTTACTTTTATCCTATCTCAGTTCACAATTGTCTTGAATGTATGTTAGTTTAGCGGACAAGGCTTGAGATGCTCTGATACCAAGTTGTCACACCCCAATTGCGCACTGTACAGAATGGTGTGATGAACCGCTAGCAAACCAACGGTTCAACCAGGATCTCGAGTAGGCTATCCCCGCGTTATCTAAACTCTCATACATCCATAATCATAATCAGAGTAACTACACAATAGCGGAAATCTTATAGTAAAATGAACTGAGAATCTACTGTGATATAAATATTAAATAGCAAATTATTCTGTATCAACTGGGACATAAATAATTATCAAATACATGTCTTTATTAAATTCAAATAAAGAAACCTAAGAAAAATCTAATCGAATACACATGAGTTGCACTCGCAAGAGGAGTCATGTGTATCCACTTCAGCTTCAACTTCCATCGCCGCTATGTTCCCGTACGCTGGAGCAGCTACATAATCTTCAACGGTATAACCTGCATCATCAACTAAAAATATTCGACGTCGAGGGGTGAGCACACATCACGGCTCAATGAGTAGACAAAACAATGCAATAATACATATGCATGCAATCAATTCATATCTTTGGTCTGGTTTATAGTTTGCAATGCGCAATAGAAAGGTTGGGTGGTCAAAGGTTAACGTTTATTGACCCCGCCTCTATACACAAGGTGTGGAAGTTTGCCCGAAGGTTAACGTTTATCGTCGTCCCCATCCACCCTAATCATGACATTATACAACAAAGGTTAACGTTTATTGCTATATAATACCATACCAACACGTAAGCCCCTGTTAGCGAGGGCTTGCAAACTGGGCTCGCAACTAACCAAGCCTAATGCCAAACAGTGTATCCAAGGCCTCACCCCAAAGATCCCCCGAATGTCCATAGAGATAGAGCTAAGGCCCCCCGGTAGAGTCAGAGACTACAAGGACCGAGACCACCTCCCTTGATACCCTACGACATAATAGTTCTGCTAAAGTAATGGAGATACGACGATGCTAATGTAGAAGAATAGAGCTAAAGTGCTGAGACCCGCCAAAGGTTAACGTTTATTGACGTTCTCATCACACCTCCCCTGATACTCGCTCGCATCAAGTACACCAACCACACACATACAATCACATGCCTATTCCTATCATCATCATCATCATCATCATGTTATAAACAATAAAATAAATATGCATGAACAATAATAGAAATATTGGATGACATATTGTATGCACATTACAAACATATTCGCATAGAATCAAGCATGGCATTGGACTCAAGAAATAGAAAACAGTTTATTATTAACCAATTAGTTTAGAGTTCTGTTTCCTCACCTTAGCTTGCTAATAGATACTTTTCCAAGCTTTAGAATCACCTTTATATTGTTATTATATTGCTAGAAGACCTAACAAAGTCGATAGAATTTAATTAGAATTAATTCTCAATTTAAAAACCATTCTGTCAACTGAGGGTCGGAGGTAGGGTCGGAGTCATGAACGACCCTGGGTGCGACCCTCCCCAAACTCTGAACTTCACGAACACTGAGGGTCGATGGTCAGTATCACCTAGGGATGGATGGTCATCGACCCTCGGTGCGACCCTCAGTGCACTTTGGTCCAGTTTCCTCTTTTAGTCCATTCTTCGTGCTTGGGATCCTATGGCTTGCTCCTACATTCCATTCTACATTCATTCCATGGTTTGAAACCATGTATAATCCACCTAGATAGCTTTCATGTAATCCCCCATGGTTTCCCATGAAAACCTAACCATGGGTTGATGGTTTGGGTTTCCCCGAGATCACACTCTCATCAATATCTAACCTAAGGTCTGTAGAAACTCATGGAATTAGTATCCATGCCTGAGAAGAATACTCATTCTCTGCAACTCTTCTCTTTTGGCTAAATTTCTTCCTTGCTTCTGTTCTTCCTCTTTTCCTTCTCTTCTCTTTCTTCCAATTCAATTAGGGTTGTGAAAAGGAGTGAAAGAGGCTTAGGAATGTCCTTTAAATAGAGTAGGAACATCCTAAATAAGTCCCATTGAGATTAGGAAAGAATCTCAATCGAAAATTAGGAAATTTCCTAGTTTCTATATTTTACGGTAACCAAGGGTCGATGATCCCGTCGACCCTAGGGTTCAAGATGTCCGACCCTCCCTTCAAAATTGAGGGTCTGACTTTCTGCTTTGGGAGGTCCGACCCTACTTAGCTGGGTATGCGACCCTCCCTTCAAATTAAGTGTTTTTGGGTCGATTTGATACCTGGGATCTCGATCTCCTTCACGCCCTTGGTCCATTTGACTCAACCATGATGGGTAAACCTGGTTCAAGGTGGTAAGACCGGGTTAGATTGACACGGGTCTTACATACTCCCTTTTTTATTCGGATCTTACTTGCTTTTTATATATCAAACATATATATAACTATAATATATTAATATATTAATATATATAATATAATATACATATAAGGCATATGTATATATTATATGATATATTATAATATATTATATAATAATATATAAAAGAAATACATGCATATGTACCGACATAAATTGGTCCGGATTGACAAGGATTGACTGGGTTGGGCCAAAACTGGCTTGGATTGAGCTGAGTTGACTGGATTGACTGGTATTAACTGGGTTTCTCTCTCTATCATTTCATGGGCCATTTCCACTGTCATTCTGCATAGAATTTTTTGATAATTTTTATTCCCAAATTCCTGTGTTCACTTTGTGAAACATGAAAAATGAAGAATATTAGAACTTGAATCATCTCATTTGGAAAAAAAATGGTCAACTTATGAATTTCTGAAATTTAAGTAGACCAATTATCGATAATTTAGCTGACCATTCTGCATAGGATCCTTCGGAAACTTCTACCGGAAATCCTTTACGTCTACTTTGTAGAGTACTAAAAATGGAACATAATGAAACTAAAATTACCTGATTTGGATATGGGATGATCAAAATATGAATTTTCGAAGATTAAATAACCATTTCCATATGTAATTTTGCATGGGACCCTCCGGAGACTTCTACCTAAGATTTTCCACGTCCACTTTGTAGGACATCACAAATGAAGAATAATGGCTTTGGAATCATCTGAATCCGACGTAGAACGAAAAAAATATGAAGCTTTGAAGTTCTAATGATAACTTTGCATGCAAGCTTGCATGGGGCCCACTGGTGACTTCTACCGGAAATCCTTTACGTCCACTTTGAAGAAGACTAAAAATAAGGAATAATGGTACTTAAACCATATGATTCAGATATCGGATGATCAAGATATGATGATTTGAAATTCAAACAATCCAACTTACGATAATTTACATGATAGCCCCTGGGATTATTTATGATAATTTCAGAAACCTCCCTTGTACGTATCATCCGACTAAAATGATCATATCTTCTTCATTTGATATCAGAATTGAACAATTCTGGTCTCATTTTGAAGATAATTCTATGACCTAGGCATCCATGCAAAATTATAACTCGTGACCTTGTTGTGTGACCCATTGAAAACTTCCTCAAATTCATAGACCCATTGAAAACTTCCTCAAATTCACAGTCAAAAATCCAAACTTTCAATCACCTTTCGTCCTTTTGTTGTCCACACACCAGCAGGACTTTGTTTAGCTGGGATGGCAAAAATGGGGTGCTTACACTATGGTCGACCGCAGCTGCGACCTTGAGATTTCTAGTAGTCTACCTAAAATTCGAGTTTCTCCTGGGTAAATTCTTCTGTTCTTCAGTGGATTTATTCTAAGGTCATCCAATGGCCATCATTAATAATTTCATATCAACCCAAATCATCAAATTCACTCTTCATGGTTCTCCTTGGTATTTTCTCAAGGAAATCACATAGATCATAATAGGTTGATATTGTCTATTCTCCATAGAAGTCTTATACTTAGAGTTTACATCTCCAGAGATTCGTTTCATACCTTTGCCTGTGATAGAGAGCCAATCTCTTCTCAGCAAACTCTTCTCCTTAGCTTTTTCTTCTTTTCCTTCTCTTCCTTCTCTTTCTCTAGGGTTTACTAATGTTCTAAAAGAGTGAAAAAGGACTGAGGGACGTCCTTTATATAGATAAAAACTCTCCATATAAAGTCCTCTTTTAATTAGGAAAGCAATCCCTTAGTTTAGAAAAGTTTCCAAAACTCAGAGTCTGATTTGGGTTCTCACGGTCGATTATACGGTCGCATAAACCGTCGACCGTAAGGTCGAAATCATCGACCGTGGGATTCTGGATTTGATATTTTTGGTTCCCTCTTTATGGTCGACCATACCTACCCAGGCATGCGACCTTAGGTATGTTTTTAGTGTTTTTAACTCGATTCTCATACCTGGTTTGTGATCTATCTTCACACACTTGGTCCACTTGGTCCAAGAATGATGGGAAGACCTGGCACGACACGGTTAGACCAAGTAAGTGGAGTGCGGGTCTTACAACTCCCCCCCTCTTATATAAATTTTGTCCTCGAAATTTGCACATACCTTCCGAGTCGAATAGGTGAGGATATTGCTTCCGCATAGCATTCTCTTCTTCCCATGTAACTTCTTCTATATTTTGGCTTCTCCAAGTAACCTTACCGTAGTAAATGTCGCGGTTGCGAAGACATCGCACCTTCCGGCTAGTGATCTCAAAAGGTACTACTTTGAACGTCAAATCTTCAATCAAATCTAGTGGATCTATTGTTAACAAGTGTGTTGGATCTCTGACGTACTTCTTCAGTAATGAGATATGAAATACATCATGCACACTTGACATGGATGGTGGGGTGGTAGTTGATGAACACATTTTATGTATGAATTTAGGGCATAAAATGTACATCTCTTATTCTATTTATGATGCTTTTCGGGTATTTAATGTTGATTTTATGTTTGTTGGGTGTAGGTGAAAGAATGGAGAAATTTAAGCTTGAAAAGATCATTTTATGAATTTTTGGTGATCCTGTCTAGTAAACTCACCCAGTCAACTTAGTAGCCGGGCATAAGATGAATTTTATGAGGAGAGCCACGAATTTTGTGTATAAAATCAGCCTTGGACCAATCAAAGAGTAGTCCAATCTCATGTGAAAGATTCCATTCTCTTGAGAAAATATTGCTTATTTATTTGGAATCAAATCTACAAGATTGGCATGGCATAGAAGAATGGAAAGCACCAATCGATTATGGAAGTTTTCAAGAAGAGATAATGATGCTAAAAATATGATGAGTTGGTACAAGATATTTTCTACTCAAGAATCGTCCACATATAATGAACCTAAAAGATTGGAATTTGGTTACCAAAATTATCTCCACAAAATCTCTTGTAATCCAATTGTAAAGATTGATTGTGATCTTTACTCACTTGTATATATATGTGATGCTCAGCAATAGAAAATCCATCCAAGATCTATTATGAGTTTTTTTTTTTTTTTTTTAGTTTTGAGAATTTATGAGAGAGTTTGAGATTCTTAGTTTTTTTTTTAAGTTGTGTTCTTCTTGCTTAATTTTATTTTTATTTATTTATTTTTTTTAATTTTTAATTTCAGATTTAAAACTCTGTAGTAAGGTAGATAAATACAGGTTATACCCCATTACTAATTTAATTTAGGGGAGAAGGCTCCCTTTGTAATCGTTTGCACATCGCCTTAGAGTGACAACAAGGGACGAGCAATGACAGAGAAATCTTCTATCGAGATAAGTTTTTCTTATATTATTTTACTTTTAATTTCATTCCTTTCTTGCAATAGATCTGTGTTACTTTATGGTTAGTGGTTTCGTAAATTTTCGTACCGTTATGAATGGTTATTATTGTTTTTATTGCTTGATTAATTTTTATTTTAAGTGATTAGGGTGTTAATTCAATCAAATCCCTTTGGTACGCTTTGCCTTATTTGAGTTAGGATAATAGTGATTCCTCCTTGAGATCGACCCGTTACTGCACGATACCGTGCACTTATGGTTACATATATATTAATTTACATCAAGCTTTTGGCGCTGTTGCCGGGGTGGCAAGCTGTTATTTTTTCTATTTTAAATAGTTCAAAGTGATTTAAAAAATGCAAAAAAAAAAAATTTCATTGAGTTCAAAGTGATTTAAAAAACAAAACCAAAAAAAAAAGGAAAAGAAAAATGCAAAAAGTTTACATTTCCTTTTATGCCTTTCTTTGCACCTCCGATCCGTTAGGTTGGAACAGTACAATCGACGGTCCAATCCTGACCATGATATGGTGTTAAGGGATGCTGGCTATCGAATTATCAAGAGGAATAACGACCAATAGCGTCAGCGGTAACAACGTTGTTTCTCAAGGTAATTGCGGATATGACCGGTCTCTAAGCCATTGATCGTCAGGAGGTTTGCATTGACCCCGATTCGAAAAAATCTAACTTTTCCCATCGAATTTAGAGAAAAAAGAAAGAGAAAATTTTATCATTTGAAACAGTTTTGTGCATGAGTGTATGGACTCATGATTCTAGCAATCGTTTAGTTCCCATCATTTACAATGGCTGAACCAAAGATGACACTTAAGGATAGGTTCTACCCTGCTAGGGCAGCACAACCTTCATGTATTCAATTGCTAGTTGCCACAGGCAACAACTATGAATTGAAAACTCAATTCATTACCATGCTTCCTCATTTTCATGGGTTATCTTCAGAGGATGCATACTTGTTCCTCCGTGAGTATGAAGAGGTGTGTGCCCACATTAAAATGCAACAGATCAGTGATGATGTTGTCAAATTGAGGTGTATCACTTTTTCACTCAAGGATGGAGCTAAAAAATGGCTTTATGGTCTTCCCACAAATTCCATTACATCAAGGGATAAATTTACTGTGTTATTCCTTAAAAAAAATTTTCCTCTTCATAAGACAAATAAACTTCGAAGGGATATAATGCGGTTCAAACAAGAGTCAAATGAGTCTTTTTCACGACTCATGGAGAGGTTCCAAGGCCTACTCCAAGAGTGCCCTCACCATGGTATTGATATGTGGCAACTTTGTCAAATTATTTACTAGGGGTTAGACTTTCCTACCAAGCAAATGCTTGAATCTATGTGTCCTCAAGGATTCACTTCCTATGAGGATGTTAACGATGCTTGGAACTTTTTGGCCAATCTCGCCAAAAAAATAAGAGAGTGGGAGTCTGTGTAGGAGATAGATCACACCCAAAAAGGTAAATGTTACTTTGTTGATGGCATAGTAGCTAAGGAGGCACACTTAGATTGCCTTATCAAAAGGATAAAAGCTTTAGTTCCTAAAGACCCTATCCAAAAGCAAGTCCTAATGTGCAACTGGTATCAAACTCTTGGACACACAGTAAAGGAATGTCCTTCACAAGGAAATTCTCAGAATGCTAATGTAAGTGCACTGTACAATCCGTATAGCAACACTTACAACCCAGGATGGAGAAATCATCCAAATTTCTCTTTGAACCAAGGGAACCATGTGGACTCACCCCAATTTCCAAATCAAGGTCCTCCCAGTCACACTAGGCCATATGCTCCCCCTAGACCCAATTTTGTTCCCCAAGGTAATTTTCAGCAACCCCCTGGGTTTTCTAACACTGGTGAGCCGACCAGACTCGGTGAGCTGGAGAAGAATGTGGCAGCTCTAATGGCAGGGCATACCAGTATGGAGAGGACACTTACCTAATTGGTTACCTTAATGTGTGAAAAGAACAAGGGTATTCTGTCCAGCCAACCAAAGACCAACCCACGCCATCACCCACAACCAAATAGGTCAAACCCTCAAGTGAATGGCATAGAGAGTCAATCAGGGTCCTCCAAACAATGCAATACAATCCATGCATTACAAAGTGGCCAAGAGTACCTATGGGATGAAGCACCAAAGAACAAACCCACAGTTGCTCCCGTTAATGTTCCCCAATCTGAGGCAGCTACTGAGCCTCTTTCTTTAGGTTCGTCTGATGTACATGAAAGACCCAAAGAGACTGTCTTGGACAGAGTTTTTACTCCACCAGCCCCATTCCCTAATAGGTTGATAAACCAAAAGAAGACTGCTTTAGTTGATAAAATTTTAGAGGTTTTCAAACAGGTAGAATTAAATATCCCACTTTTGGATGCAATTAACCAAATTTCTATTTATGCAAAAGTCCGTAAGACTTATGCACACAAAAGAGAATTAGTCAAATTCCTAAAAAGACATTCTTGGCTGCACATTTAAGTTCCCTTCTGAACCATCCTGTGACAGCCAAATACAAGGACCCTGGCTGTCCTACCATCTCTTGCATCATAGGCAACACCTTTATTGATCATGCTCTACTAGACTTAGGTGCAAGTGTGAATCTTCTACCTTACCATGTTTACCAACAATTACGATTGGAAAAGTTGAAACCAACGTCCATCTCACTTCAACTAGCTGATCACTCTGTAAAAACTTCTAAAGGAATGGTAGAGGATGTTTTGTTAAAGGTAGGAGAATTTCTTTTTCCTGTGGATTTTATTGTTTTAGAAATACATCATGCTCTAATAGGGATCAAATCCCTATCATTTTAGGGAGACCGTTTCTGGCTACAAGCAATGCACTGATAAATTACAGGAACGGTCTCATGAGATTGTCATTTGATAACCAAACTATTGATTTAAATGTATTTAGGCTGGGTAAGCAACCGAATGAGGAAGTACATATGCTCCAAGAATTCCCTGACCATGTAGAGACCACTTTTGACACTGACTTTGACTCAGAATTTTTACAGTGTATGGAAGAGTTGGGAGGAGTAGAGGACACTTTCTCATCAGAGGCATGGAGTATCCACATACCTGTGGAACCTTTAGGACCTTTATCCACTTCCAATCCCAAGCCCTCAATGGTTGAACCACCTAGCTTAGAATTAAAGGAGTTATCATCCACTTTGAAGTATGCCTTCCTAGGACCTGACCAGACTCTTCCTGTTATTATTGTATTTGATTTGACTTCTAATCAGGAAGAAGAGTTAGTCAAACTCTTACAAAATCAAAAGGAAGCCTTAGGTTGGACTGTGGCTGACATCAAAGGTATTAGTCCGTCTATTGTTCAGTATCATATACACCTTAAGGAAGATACCAACCCCTCAAGGGAACCTCAAAGACGGGAAAATCTTGTAATGAAGGAAGCCATTAAGAAAGAGATTCTAAAGTGCTTAGCTCATGGAATCATATATCCCATATCTGATAGTGAGTGGGTAAATCCGGTACATATGGTACGTTGCTAATGCTGACAATGAATTGATTCCAACCATATCCAAACAGGATGGAGAGTCTACATAGACTACAGAAAGCTGAATACGGTAACATGGAAGGATCACTTCCCTTTGCCTTTCATTGACCAAATGTTAGAGAGGTTGGCCAGACATGAATACTATTGCTTCTTAGATGGATACTCCGGTTACAATCAAATCCCCATTGCCTTAGATGACCAACACAAGACCCCTTTCACATGCCCCTATGGAACCTATGCTTACCGACGCATGCCTTTGGGCTATGCAATGCCCCTGCCACTTTCCAAAGGTGCATGATGAGCATCTTCTCAGATATGGTAGAACAATATTTAGAAGTATTCATGGATGATTTTTCTATGCATGGGTCTACTTTTTCTAAGTGCCTACATAATCTTTCCTTAGTTCTTGTTAGGTGTACGGAGAAAGATTTAGTTTTAAATTGAGAGAAATGCCACTTCATGGTAAAACAGGACATAGTGTTGGGTCACATCATTTCCAAATATGGGATCATGGTTGACAGAGCCAAAGTAGAATTGATTGAAAAGCTACCTGTTCCCAAATCTGTTAAGGACATTCACTCCTTTCTAGGACATGTCGGTTTCTATCGGAGGTTCAATAAAGATTTTAGTCAAATTGCTCGTCCTCTCACCTCTTTGCTTGCTAAAGACCAGCTCTTTGATTTTAATGATGCCTATCTTGAGAGTTTTAATCAACTCAAAAAGATTTTGACGACTGCTCCCATTATTCAAGCACCCATATGGACAGAGCCCTTTGAGCTTATGTATGATGCTTCTGATTTTGCATTAGGAGCTGTCCTTGGGCAACGGATCAATAAGTTACCCCATGTAATTTGTTATGCAAGTAGGACTTTAAATGATGCACAGCTTAATTACACCACCACTGAAAAAGAATTCTTAGTTGTTGTATTCACTTTAGAGAAATTTCGTGCCTACTTGATAGGATACTCCACTCGCATCAAGCACACTAACCACACACATACATTCACATGTCTATTCCTAGCATCATCATCATCATCATCATGTTATAAACAAAATAGAATTAAATATGCATGAACATTAATAGCAGGAATATTGGATGACATGTTGAATGCACATTACAAGCATACACGCATAGAATCAGGTATGGCATTGGACTCAAGAAAATAAAAATAGTTTATAATTAGCCAATTAGTTTAAGTCTTGTTCTCTCACCTTTGTTTGAGTGTTGATCCTCTTTCAAGCTTTAAAACCACTTTTATATCAATAGGAAAACCTAACAAGTCGATAGATTTTGGTTAAAAGTCATTCCGACATCATTAGGCTTGTTTTTAAGCACGGGTCGCAGGGTGGGTCGCAGGTAGGGTAGCAGTCTACATCGACCCCCAAGGTAGGGTTGATGCCAGGGTCGGATGTTCCATCGACCCTGGGTGCAACCACCCCTATTTTGGACTTCTCGAATACTGGGGGTCGATCCTGTGGCCTAGTAGGGTCGATTCCCAATCGACCCCACGTGCGACCCCCTGTGGGTTGAGTCGAGATTCTCATTCTACAGTCCATTCTTTCACGTTTGGGTCTTATGGCTTACTTCCACAATCCATTCTAGGCTTGTTCTATGGCTTAGAACTCTAGGTTTCTTCCTTATGTTGTCTACCATGATTTCTCCATGGATTTCATCGAATTCTTCCCATGGGTGCATGATTTGGGTTTCTCCTAAACCATACTCTCTTTCATGAACTATTCTAAGGTCTTAGATTATCAATGGAAATGTGCCCATACCTTAGGTTTGCTGAGATTCAGAGATTTCTCTGAATTCTTCAATTCGATCCTCTTCTCCAATTTTCCTTCTCTTCTTCTTCTCTTCTCTTTCTCTCACTCTCAATTAGGGTTTCAAAAGGAGTGAAAGAGGCTTAGGAACGTCCTATTTATAGAGTAGAATCTCAAAAAATAAGTCCCATTGAGATTAGGAAGGAATCCCATTGAAATTTGGAGAGTTTCCTATTTGTGATTTTTGTCGGCAAACAGGGGTCGATGAGGAGGTCGGAGATCCCGTTGACCCTCAGTTCCTAAGTTGTCCGACCCCCAGTGGAAAATCAGGGGTCTGACTTCTATGTGAGGGGGGGTCGACCCTGCCTACCTGGGTATGCGACCCTGCCCTCCAATTCACTATTTTTGGGTCAGTTTAGTACCTGGTTTCGCCATTTCCTTCACGCACTTGGTCCATTTGGCTGGACCATGGTGGGTAGACCTGGTACAAGGTGGTAAGACCGGTTAGTTCGATACGGATCTTACAACTCCCTCCTACTTATAAAAATTTCATCTTCGAAATTATACATACCTTTTAAGTTGAATAGATGAGGGTATTGCTTCCGCATAGCATTCTCTTCTTCCCATGTGATTTCTTCTATATCCCTGCTTCTCCAAGTGACCTTAACATAATAAATGTCATGGTTGCATAGTTGTTGCACCTTTCGACTGGTAATTTTAGTTGGTGCTACTTCAAATGTCAAATCATCAGTCAAATCAGGTAGATTTACTGTCAAAACGTGCGTTGGGTCTCTGACATACTTCTTCAATAAGGCGATATGAAATATGTCATGCACACTTGACATAGATGGTGGTAGTGCTAACTGGTAAGCCACTTTTCCACGTTTAGCTAGAATCTCATATGGTCTGACATATCTCAGACTTAATTTCCCTTTCTGTCTGAACCGTTTCAAACCTCGCATAGGTGACACTTTGAGGAATACCTTATCACCTACGGTGAATTCAAGGTATCGGCGTCTAGTATCTGCATATTGCTTCTGACGATTCTGAGCCGTTCTTACTCTTTCCATGATAATGTCGAATACTCGACAAGTCTCTTCAACATATTCTGGTCCAACAATACTACGTTCTCCAACTTCATTCCAAAACAAAGGAGTTCGACACTTCCTGCCATACAGTGCTTCATAGGGTGACATCTGCATAGTAGCCTGATAGCTATTGTTATAAGCGAACTCAATCAGTGGTAGCTTTTCATCCCATGATCCTTTAAAATCAATTACACAAGCCCGGAGCATGTCTTCTAGAATCTGAATGGTGCGCTCCGACTGTCCGTCTGTCTGAGAATGGAATGCAGTACTGAACTTCAATGTTGTACCCATAGCTTTCTGCAATCCTTTCCAAAACTTTGAAGTAAATCGTGGGTCTCTGTCGGACATAATGCTTTCAGGTACGCCGTGTAATCTAACAATGTTGTCCACATATAACTTAGCTAACCTCTCCAGTGTATACTGAGGTTGTATAGCTATAAATCGAGCCGTTTTAGACAGTCGGTCTACAATCACCCAAACTGCGTCAACTACTCGAGGAGTCAATGGTAACCCTGTGACGAAGTCCATAGTGATGCAGTCCCATTTCCATGCTGGTTCTGGTAACGGATGTAACAGTCCTGCTGGTCTTTGTCGTTCAGCTTTCACCTTTTGACAATTTAGGCATTGAGACACAAACTTGGCTATATCTGCTTTCATTCCCCTCCACCAATATAATTTCTTTAGGTCATGATATATTTTTGTACTTCCAGGGTGTATCGAATAGGCGGTGGTATGAGCTTCCTTCATTAGTCAGTGTCTAATGTCCAAACTTTCTGTTTCAGGTACACATATTCTTCCTTTGTACTTCAGTACCCTTTCGTCATCTAAGGAGAACTCAGGAGTAGTCCTACCTTTTTCGATGTCTTATTGTACTGTTCTTAGATAAGGGTCTGATTTAATCGTTGTTTTCACTTCATTAAGTATATCGGGTACAATCTTCAATGTGGCGAACATATTTGCAAATCGATGGATAAACCCTTAGTTGGTTGATTCACCCGGTGCATCTATCACAAACTGTTCATTACCATAACTGAATACTTTTCCGATAGTACACAGTGCAGCAGTGGTGCTAACCTCTTCTTGAGATTTCATTATTGTCTTTCTACTCAGTGCGTTCGCAACCACATTAGCCTTTCCCGGATGATACTGGATATCACAATCATAGTCTTTCAATAGTTCCAACCATCTTCTTTGTCTCATATTCAACTCCTTCTGATTAAAGAGGTAAGTAAGACTCTTATGATCTGATTTAATCTGAAATTTCTCTCCGTACAAGTAATGTCTCCATATTTTGACAGCATGTACTACTGTCGCTAATTCCAAATCATGAGTGGGATAGTTCTTCTCATGTGTCTTCAATTGTCTTGATGCATAAGCAATTACTTGTTCACCTTGCATAAGTACACATCCTAATCCCAGTCCTGATGCATCAGTGTACAAAATAAATGGCTGTCCTGGAATCGGAATGGTCAAGATTGGAGCTGATATCAATCTAGCCTTCAATGTTTGGATACTCTTCTCGCATTTATCAGTCCACACAAACTTTTTGCCCTTCTTAGTCAAATTGGTAAGAGGTACGAAAATCGGGAATAGTCTTCCACAAATCGTCGATAATACCCAGCTAGACCTAAGAAACTTCTAATTTCTGCAACGCTCTTTGGTGCTTCCCACTTTACAATAGCTTCGATCTTGCTAGGGTCCACTTTAATTCCTTCAGCGGATACAACATGGCCTAGAAAAGCGACTTCCTTTAGCCAAAACTCACACTTTGTAAATTTGGCGTAGAGCTTCTCCTTTCTTAATCGCTGCAGAACGGCGTTTAGATTCTTTATATGAGTTTCCTCGTCTTTGGAGTAGACCAATATATCATCGATGAATACAATAACCGACGTATCCAACTTATCATGGAATACCCGATTCATAAGTTCCATAAAGGTTGCTGGTGCGTTTGTCAATCCGAAAGACATGAACAAAAATTCATATTGTCCATATCTAGTCCTGAACGCTGTCTTGGGGATATCATCGTCCTTAATCTTCAAGTGATGGTAGCCTGTCCGAAGATCGATCTGGGAGAACACTTTGGCATCTTGCAACTGATCGAACAAGTCATCGATCCGAGGCAATGGATACCGATTCTTTATTGTCAGTTTATTCAGTTCTCGATAGTCTATACACAATCGAACGCTACCATCCTTCTTCTTCAAGAATAATACTGGCGCTCCCCATGGTGATATGCTAGGTCGGATGTAACCCTTGTCCAGCAGTTCTTGTAGTTGTACTTTTAATTCCTTCAATTCAATAGGAGCCATTCTATAAGGTGATTTAGATATTGGGGCGGCTTCGGGTATCAGATCTATAACAAACTCTGTAGCGCGGTCGGGCGGTAATCCTGGTAGTTCTTCAGGAAATACATCTGGATAGTCACGCACGACATCAATATCCTCCATTCGTGGTGCTTCTTTGGTAAGATCGACCACAGATACTAGACACCCAACTGCTCCTTTCTCAAGGCACTTCCTAGCCTTTAATGCAGAGAGTATGAACTTTCGTTTACGGGAAAGTTTGGTTCCCGAAAAACTGAACTCTGCTCCTTCTTTGTCTTTAAATGTCAGCTTCTTTTCGGCACACAATAGATTTGTAGAATGCCGAGCTAACCAGTCCATTCCCAAGATGACGTCAAAGTCTGCCATCTCAAGTTGGATCAAGGTTGCATCCAAAGTTTTCTCGTCAATAAGAACTGGACATGGTCCATAACCTTTTTATAATTCCACTTCTAATCCCATAGGCGATCGTACAAGCAATTTGTAGTTTAAGGATTTGAGGGGTAGATTTAGCTTCTTTCCAAATGACACAGATATAAAAGAATGAGTAGCTCTTTAATCAAAGAATACTCTGGCGGGAATGCCATTAATAGGTACGATACCTGTGACCATATCAGGCGATGTGGCAGCATCCTTAGATGTAACCGCGTAAACTCTGCCTTGTTGTAGTTGCTTCTTGGGCTTAGGACACTCCCTTTCCATATGTCCCACTTGATTGCAGTTATAGCATTTTAGCCCTTCATTATTTGGCCTTTGTTGTGGTTGAGCTGCTGAAGTAGTCTTGGCTGCAGCATTGAAACCTTGAGTATGGAAGGGTTTGAATACCTTGGTGTACCCTCCGTTGTAAGAATTTCCATTTGGCCTTTTTATTCCTCTATTTTGAGCAAGGTAGCTCTCTTTCTGGCTCGACTCTATCACTCGAGCAATTTGTACAGCTTCATTGTAGATTTTCTTTTCAAGTCCAAGAACATGTTCGTGTATGCTTCCCCTAAGTCCCATGACGAACCTTCGGGTCTTTGTATCTTCTACCTGCATAATGACTGGTGCAAAGAAAAACAGCTCCTCATAACGCTGTTGATATGCATCGACAGTCATCTGTCCCTGATATAAACTCAGGAACTCCTTCTCCATGGAATCTCTGAAACTCCTAGGAAAATACTTCTCAAAGAATGCCTCCTTATATATATCCCAGGACATTTGGGTGTGCTTAGTCATCAGATATGTCCGTGTGGACTTCCACCAGTGGTGTGTATCGCTTTTCAGCATAAACGTTGCTCATAATACATTTTCTTCCTCATTCACTGTCATCATCGTGAAATTTCTCTCCATCTCATCGATCCAGTGTGCTGGCCACAAAGGATCAGCTGGCTTACCACTATACTCCTTAGGCTTCATCTTCAGAAAATGCTCCACTAGTCTGGAGTGGTCCAGTTGATGCAGAACATAAGCTCCATACATAGGTGGTTGGTATTGATATCCACCTGGAGCTACTTCAGGGTTTTGTACTTGAGCCTGCATAATGGGAGTCTGAGGTGCGTGGGGTACTGTGTTACTTCCCCCCGATACTGTGCTTGCCTGTCCTGCTGGCATCGGTGTCGTCTGTGCTGCTGAAAAGGTCATGCCTATGGCAGCTTGCATAGTAGCTTGTGCTTGTTGTATTTGTTGCAGCTGTTGGGCCAAGTTCATTATGACTGTAGTCAGGTCTGTAGGTGGAGCTAGCAGATTTGTAGGATTTGTCTTCCCATTAATTACGGACGGTGCCATATTCATATTCCCTTGTATTTCCAAGTGTGTCTGGCTATCTTCCCCCACAGGTGGTGGTGATGGGATAGAGTTACGGCTTTGTCTGGTCACTCTGCGTCCAGCCATTATCTGATCTGGTAGTGGGAATGCTTGAAAATCATAGAATACGTGAGGCAATCATTATATACTTCATTCTCATATTTTAAATCCACTAACAAATGCAAAATTCAAATTTTTCAGATCATTCTGTCGAAAATGTTGTATTTTCACTGCAGGGTCGATGGTGGGGGTCGATGGATGTCCGACCCTCAGTATGCGACCCTGAAGAATCACTGATTCTTTCCGAGAGCCGGGGGTCGATGAGGGGGTCGATGGATGTCCGACCCAGGGTTCGACCCCTGGTTCTTTGTTAGATTATCGAGAGCCGAGGGTCGATGAGGGGGTTGGAGGGGGGGTCGGATGTCTTGGTCGAATTCTCCGACCCTCGGACTAAAAATCAGGTTTTTATTCCCGATTTTGAATCCATTTCTCATTCTTCCTGCTCCTTTCCGACTGGGCTCGTCCCTCTGAGTTGCTACAGTGCCAACTCGGACTCATTGGTGCTATTTGCTTTTTATTTCGACGTCTACACCTCGTCTAAAGGTATGTTCTCTACATTTTCATGTTTTTAGGTTTTCTTAACTAGGTTTTTGCCCATTTAACTCGTTTTCTTCAAATTAAACTTTTTCCAACAGTAAAAATTCGATTTTTATTGGGGGCTTTTGTTGTTGGTGACTCAATGGACGAAAGCCCTCAAAAATTTTGGAGTTTCATCGGTTGGTTATCGAGAAACTTGAAATTTCCCATTTTTGCCATAATTTGTTGAGATTTTTGAATTTCTTGAAATTTCTTCAAATTCGATCTCTTTAAATGAAATTTCCATCTGTATGAGTCTTGCAGGATTGTTCAAAACCTTTATAAGTCCTCCTGCTCACATGTATGGGTGAAAAGTGAGGCTTTTGACCAATTTATATTGTTATTCTGTCGAAATTTTTAGGTTTTTCATCTTTACTAACCCAATATCTGTTTCTCCTTGTTTTTGCAGATACTATGGCTCGTACTAAAGTACCCAGGGTTCATGATCCAGTCCGCTTCCGTTCTAATGAGGCGAAGACATAGTATGCCCGCTACTCTCGTAAGAAGGTAAAGGGAGGTCGCCGGGTAGACTTGGCTAGCCTGGCCTTATTCGATGTGGAGAAGGCTTTTGGTGACATGGGTTGGCTTCCTGTGATCCCCTATGATGCCTGCACTCAGTCGGATTTGGTGAGACAGTTTTACTGTAATCTCCAGGTGGTGGGAGATTACAACGATACCGAGAGGGGTCGAGAGCTTCGGATCACCAGCTACGTCAAGGGGATCGAGATTTCATTCAATTATCGGTAGCTAGCCGACTTGTTGGGCATTTCATATGATGGCCCCTTGGTGTTCTGTGCCCATGGAGAGCCCCAGTTCTTTTCATTGGAGATGAGAGCTGAGATTGATCGTCAGATCATCAGAGAGGATCGCTGGGAGATGAAAGCGATCTACCTTCGTCCAGAGCCTCGGGTGTACTGCAAGATTATTCAGTACAACCTGATACCTCAGAGTGGGCACTACGAGAGGATCTCCTAGTTGACCCAGTATCTGTTGTACAGTATCTGTACTAGGCAGCCCATGTGCCTTCCTTACATCATCATGCGAACGATGATCAGTGCTACATTACCCAGTCATATTGGCAACCTGCCATATGAACGCATGATCTCTATGCTACTGACCCGCCTGGGGGTTGACATGACGGATGAGAGGATTCAGGAGAAATCATTCTCGTCACCTTTGGATTGCGAGGCCATTTGCAAGATGGGCATGCGGGATGCCCAGGTCAGCAATGAGGAGAGGAATGCTCTGGTGCGTCCACGTACTCAAGTGGAGATGGCTGACGCTGAGGTAGCAGCAGCAGCCTTTGGAGCAGGGGTTCATGGGGGTGATGACGATCGTTTGTACATGGATGTGGATGCCATACCTCCTCCATCACCTACTCATGCTACAGGAGCTGGTCCTTCTTATTCAGCTGGTCCTTCACATGCAGCTGGTCCTTCGTATGCACCTTCTGATGACATGATGGGGATATTGCATGAGATACGAGAGGCTCAGCGCATGTCTGATTTGAGGATGGGAGAGCTTCTAGATGCTCAGCGCTTATCCGATCAGAGGGTGGGAGAGTTTCTGGTTGCTCAGCGCATGTCGGATCAGCGGGTGGGAGAGCTTAGGGATGCTCAGCGCATGACTGACCAGCAGGTGGCTGATCTCACAGCTAGTCTCCAGACGACCCAGACTCAGATAGCTTGGTTGACTAGAGTCTATGCTGAGGATTATGACAGAGATCGCGAAGCACTACCTCCTCTATCACCTCCAGCTTCTTGATGTATTTTCTTTTATCTTTCTTTTGTACTTCAGAGTAACTGTCCGGATTGTGGACTGTACTCTACTTTGGTCGTGTATATATATGTTTGTTCTTCTTTTTGTTGTATATAAATTTGTTTCTCATTTAATAGATGTATTATTCTCTTTCAATTTTGTCTCAAACAACACAGATGCTTATGGTGTGTTATTATTACAGCTTTTAAATTTTTATCCTATCTCAGTTCACGAACTTTTATGGAAGTATACTGGTTTCACAGACAGGGCCTGAGAGTTCTGATACCAAGTTGTTACACCCCAATTCTGCACCATTCAGAACGGTGTGATGAACCGCTAATAAACCAATGGTTCAACCAGGATCTCTAATAGGCTGTGTCCGTTGAAAATAAAACCATACACATCCACAACCATAATCAGAATAAATACACAATAGCGGGAAGTTTTAATATAAATGAACTGATGAATCTAACTATGATAATCATAAATAAAGTATCAAATTATGTTATATCAACTGAGGCATAAGTAAATAAAATATCAATTACATTTCCTTAACAATTCAAATCAAAATCTAATCGAAAACGCATGTGTTGCACTCGCATGAGGAGTCATGCATTTCCACTAAGTCTTCAGCTTCTATCGCAGCGACGTGCCCATACACAGAAGTATTCATATAGTCTTCCACCGTGGTACCTGCATCATCAACTAAAAATATTCGACGTCAAAAGGGTGAGCACACATCACGGCTCAGTGAGCAAACAAAACAATGCAACAAACATATGCATGCTTTCAATTCATATCTGTGGTCTGATTTATAAGTTTGCAATGTGCTATATAAAGGTTTGATGGCCGCCTCACCTCTATACACGAATGTGTGAATCTGCCCAAAGGTTAATGTTTATTATCGTTCCACATGCACTCACTATGGAATAGAGATAGAGCTAAAGTGTTTAGGATCGTACCGTATCACACTTCCCCTGATACTCTACCCATTCCAACACGTAAGCCCCTGCTGGTGAGGGCATGCAAACTGGGCTCGCAAATAACCATTCCTAATGTCAAACAGTGTACCTATGGCCTCACCCCAGCATCCCTCAATGCGTCCATAGAGATAGAGCTAAGGCCCCCCGACAGAGTCAAAGACTACACGGTCCGAGACCACCTTTCCTGATACCCTACGACGTAATAGTTCTGCTAAGGTAATGGCGATACGACGATGTCAGTGGACAAGACTTGAGTAGACATAGAGTTAGAGTCTAGTGACCAGGCTGAACCACAATGTCACATTTCCCCCCCCCCCCTGATACTCCACTCGCATCAAGCACACTAACCACACACATACATTCACATGTCTATTCCTAGCATCATCATCATCATCATCATCTTATAAATAAAATAGAATTAAATATGCATGAACATTAATAGCAGGAATATTGGATGACATGTTGAATGCACATTACAAGCATACACGCATAGAATCAGGTATGGCATTGGACTCAAGAAAATAAAAATAGTTTATTATTAGCCAATTAGTTTAGGTCTTGTTCCCTCACCTTTGTTTGAGTGTTGATCCTCTTTCAAGCTTTAAAACCACTTTTATATCAATAGGAAAACCTAACAAGTCAATAGATTTTGGTTAGAAATCATTCCGGCATCATTAGGCTTGTTTTTAAGCACGGGTCGCAGGGTGGGTCGCAAGTAGGGTAGCAGTCTACATTGACCCCCAGGGTAGGGTCAATGCCAGGGTCGGATGTTCCATCGACCCTGGGTGCAACCACCCCTATTCTGGACTTCCCGAATACTGGGGGTCGATCCTATGGTCTGGTAGGGTCGATTCCCAATCGACCTCACGTGCGACCCCCCGTGGGTTGAGTCGAGATTTTCATTCTACAGTCCATTCTTTCACGTTTGAGTCCTATGGCTTACTTCCACAATTCATTCTAGGCTTGTTCTATGGCTTAGAACTCTAGGTTTCTTCCTTACTTTGTCTACCATGATTTCTCCATGGATTTCATCGAATTCTTCCCATGGGTGTATGATTTAGGTTTCTCCTAGACCATACTCTCTTTCATGAACTATTCTAAGGTCTTAGATTATCAATGGAAACGTGCCCATACCTTAGGTTTGCTGAGATTCAGAGATTTCTCTGAATTCTTCAATTCGGTCCTCTTCTCCAACTTTCCTTCTCTTCTTCTTCTCTTCTCTTTCTCTCACTCTTAATTAGGGTTCAAAAGGAGTGAAAGAGGCTTAGGGACATCCTATTTATAGAGTAGAATCTCCAAAAATAAGTCCCATTGAGATTAGGAAGGAATCCCATTGAAATTTGGAAAGTTTACTATTTGGGATTTCTATCGGCAAACAGGGGTCGATGAGGGGGTCGGAGATCCCGTCGACCCTCAGTTCCTAAGTTGTCCGACCCCTAGTGGAAAATCAGGGGTCTGACTTCTATGTGAGGGGGGGTCGACCCTGCCTACCTGGGTATGTGACCCTGTCCTCTAATTCACTGTTTTTGGGTCAGTTTAGTACCTGGTTTCGTCATTTCCTTCACGCACTTGGTCCATTTGGCTCGACCATGATGGGTAGACCTGGTACCAGGTGGAAAGACCAGTTAGTTCGATACGGGTCTTACAGATCATGCCGCTGTCAAGCATCTCTTGCAGAAATAGGTTGCCAAAGCTCGTCTCATTAGATGGTTTTTGCTTTTACAAGAGTTTGACTTAGAGATTAGGGATAAACCAGGAATAAAAAATCTGATTGCTGACCACTTATCTCGACTGCCTAATTTTTTTACTGTCTATTCACCAGTCAACGAGTCTTTCCCAGATGAGCAGTTGTTTGCAGTATCTAGTGAACCTTGGGTTGCTGATATTGTAAATTACTTGGTAACGGGTGTGACCCCTCCCATTGGTCCGCCCAGGATAGGTATAGATTCCATTCTCAAGTCAAGTACTATTTTTAGGACGATCCATATCTGTTCAAGACTTGCCTCGATCAGATTATCAGGAGATGTATATCTGACCATGAACAGCAATCTGTGTTGTCTTATTGTCATGATCAGGCGTATGGTGGCCACTTTGGGCTAAATAAGACCGCGGTCAAGGTTTTACAGTCTGGATTCTACTAGCCTAGTCTTTTTAAGGATGCCTTTAATTACTATAAGGCATGCCCTTCTTGTCAGTCTTTAGGTCGCATTACCAAGCGGAATATAATGCCACTAAACCCAATTCTGGTGATTGAAGTTTTTGATGTTTGGGGCATCGATTTTATGGGTCCGTTCCCAAAGTCTTTTGGGAATGAGTATATCTTGTTAGCTGTGGACTACGTGTCCAAATGGATAGAAGCTGTTGCTACTAAGACCAATGACCACAAGGTAGTCATTAAATTTTTAAAGGAGAATATATTCTCCTGATTTGGTACCCCTCAAGCTATCATTAGCGATAGGGGGAAACACTTCTGTAACAAACCATTTGAGGTCCTTGTTCGAAAATATGGTATTACCCATAAAATGGCAACCCCTTACCACCCTCAGACCAGTGGACAGGTTGAAGTGTCCAATCGACAAATCAAACAAATTTTGAAAAAAATTGTCAATCCTACTCATAAGAATTGATCCATTCGCCTCATAGATGCTTTGTGGGCTTATAGAACTGCTTTTAAGACCATTCTTGGTTAATCCCCTTACCATCTGGTGTATGAAAAAGCTTGCCATCTACTAGTCAAATTGGAACATCGGGCATTTTGGGCAGTTAAGAAATTAAATTTTAATTTGTCAGATGCTAGCACTCATAGAGGACTCTAGCTCTCTGAGTTGGATGAATTGTGAAACGATGCCTACGACAGTGCTTGCATCTATAAAGACAAGACCAAGGCTTACCATGACAGACATATCCTTCGGAAGTCTTTCACCCCTGGCGACAAGGTTTTGCTTTATAATTCTCGTTTGCATATTTTTCTTAGTAAACTTAGATCTCGTTGGGAGGGCCCTTATATTGTTCAAAATGTTTTCTCATCGGATGCAATTGAGATTTTAAATCCAGGTACAGGTGCAACCAGCAAAGTGAATGGCCAGCATTTGAAGCCATTTTTGGAGCTTCCACACGACTCCACTGAAGAGGTCATGGATCTCCATGAGCCTTTTTACACTGATCCTTGATTCAGGGAGTTTTTTCTTCCCTTTGACCTCGTCTTTTATTTTTCTGTATACATTGAGGACAATGCATGATTTAAGTATGGGGGAAGGGTTGAGATTTCATAAAAAAAATGAATTATGACCTTTCATTGTAAATTTTAACTTTTTAACTTTGGTTTTTGGGAAAGTCAATCAATATTTCTATGGTTTTGACACAAAAGAGGAAGGAGAAAGAGACCTAGGAAACTATCACATACGAAGTAATGAAACCCTATGTGAGGATAGTACTTAGGCTGTATTTTGATATGAGAAATGAGTTAAAAAAAAAAAAAACATCTTACCTCTCCTAAAGGGATGAATATTTTATGATTATAGTTGATAATTTCAACCTTTGAATAAAGCTGAGACCTCCTTGTACTATAAAAAAAATCATAATAAGAAAATAATAATATAAGAGTGTTTTTTCTTGGAACTATACAGGACATTCCGTCTCAGGAAGCGAGGTGTCTTGATTGAAATTCCTTGGATACAGCTCTTGTTAAAAAAAAAGGACTTTTTAGCATCAATATCTTTAAAGATATATGCCAAAAGCGAAGCTACATAGTAACACGGGAATGCATAACCACCTACACTTCTCAAGCCAATTGTAGTGGAGTGTAGCTTAAAGAGGAAGAAAGAAAAAATAAATAAATAAATAAATAAATACATATAAGTGTTGAAAGCTATTTTTGGGTCTTGGTTACCAGTATGCTACAAAAGGTTTACCCTAAGGAAAGATATGTTTGGAAGATATAACAAGGTTTCCTAATTGAGATGCAACCTTAGTGTTTGAATCATATAAGGTAGCAAAGTTCAGGTGTGGGGGTTTCTATGTTTTCTTGATCCCGAATTGAGTGTCTTGACTAATAAGATGTGTGTGTGCTCTCTTTCCTTAATATCAAAATTAAAGTTTGAAATTTCTATATGAATTTTGTGTGTTTATTCTCTGAAAATACTCACGAGACACAACTCGTACACTAGGGGTGACCTAGGGGTTTAAAGGCTTGTTGTACGTGCTAAGTGCAATCGTGATTCCTACGAAAGTGAGTTAGGATTTTATTTTATTTTTATATTTTTCTTTGCTCGAGACTAGCAAAGCTCAAGTGTGGGGGAATCTGATGAACATATTTTATGTGTGAATTTAGGGCATAAAATGTACATCTCTTATTCTATTTATGATGCTTCTCGGGTATTTAATGTTGATTTTATGTTTGTTGGGTGTAGGTGAAAGAATGGAGAAATTTAAGCTTGAAAAAATCAGTTTATGAATTTTTAGTGATCCTGTCCAGTAAACTCACCCAGTCAACTTAGTAGTCGGGCATAAGACGAATTTTATGAGGAAAGCCACGAATTTTGTGTATAAGATCAGCCTTAGACCAAGTCAAAGAGTAGCCCAATCTCATGTGAAATATTTCATTCTCTAGAGAAAATATTCCTTATTTATTTGGAATCAAATCTACAAGATTGGCATGGCATGGAAGAATGGAAAGCACCAATCAATTATGGAAGTTTTTAAGAAGAGATAATGATGCTAAAGATATGACGAGTTAGTGCAAGATTTTTTCTACTCAAGAATCGTCCACATACAATGAACCTACAAGATTGGAATTTGGTTACCAAAATTATCTCCACAAAATCTCTTGTAATCCAATTGAAAAGATTGATTGTGATCTTTACTCACTTGTATATATATGTGATGCTCAGTAATAGAAAATCCATCCAAGAATTCTATTATGAGTTTTTTTTTTTTAATTTTGAGAATTTATGAGAGAGTTTGAGATTCTTAGTTTTTTTCCTTTTCAAGTTGTGTTCTTCTTGCTTAAGTTTATTTTTATTTATTTATTTTTTTAGGATTAAATTTCAGATTTTAGAACTCTGTAGTAGGGTAGATAAATATAGGTTGTACTTCATTACTAATTTAATTTAAGGGAGAATGCTCCCTTTGTAATCTTTTGCACATCGCTTTGGAGTGACAACAAGACGACGAGCAACGACAGAGAAATCTTCTATCGAGATAAGTTTTTCTTACATTCTTTTACTTTTAATTTCGTTCCTTTCTTGCAATAGATCTGTGTTACTTTATGGTTAGTGGTTTCATAAATTTTGTACCGTTATGAATGGTTATTATTGTTTTTATTGCTTGATTAATTTTTATTTGAAGTGATTAGGGTGTTAATTCAATCAAATCCCTTTGGTATGCTTTGCCTTATTTGAGTTAGGACAATAGTGATTCCTCCCTGAGATTGACCCATTACTGCACGATACCGTGTACTTGTGGTTACATACATATTTAATTTACATCAGTAGTGCTAACTGATATGCTACATTTCCACGTATGTCTAGAACTTCATAAGGTCCAATATATCTAGGACACAGCTTTCCCTTCTGTCTAAACCTTTTCAAACCATGCATAGGAGATATTTTCAGAAATACCTTATCACCTATGGTGAATTCGAGATCTCTGCATCGATTATCTACGTATTGCTTCTGACGGTTCTGAGCTATTCAGACTCTTTCCTTGATAATGTCGACTACTCAATAAGTCTCTTCAACAAACTCTGGTCCAGCAATACTCCGTTCTCCAATTTCATTCCAAAATAAAGGAGTTCGACATTTCCTACCATACAGTGCTTCATAGGTTGACATCTGAATAGTTGCTTGATAGCTATTGTTATAAGCGAACTCAATCAATGGTAATTTCTCATCCCATGATCCTTTGAAATCAATAACACAAGCTCGAAGCATGTATTCTAAAATCTGAATAATACGCTCCTACTATCCGTCTGTCTGAGGATGGAATGTAGTACTAAACTTCAATGTTGTACCCATAGCCTTCTGTAATCCATCCCAAAACTTTGAGGTAAAGTGTGGGTCTTTGTCGGATACAATGCTTTCAGGTACACCATGTAAAATGACAATATTATCTACATAAAGCTTAGCTAACCTCTCTAGGGTATACTGAGGTCATATAGCTATGAAACGAGCTATCTTGGTCAAACGATCCACAATCACCCAGACTGCGTCAACTACTCGGGGAGACAATGGTAACCCGGTGACGAAGTCCATAGTGATGTAGTCCCATTTCCATGCTGGTTCTGGCAGTGGCTGCAACAACCCTGCAGGTCTTTGCCTTTCAACCTTTACTTGCTGACAATTTAAGCATTGAGACACAAATTTAGCTACATCTGATTTCATTCCTCTCTACCAATATAGTTTCTTTAGATCATGATACATCTTCGTACTTCCAGGATATACCGAATAAGCAATGGTGTGAGCTTCCTTCATTAGTCTGTGTCTAATATCTATGTCTTTATTTTCAGGAACACATATCATTCTTTTATATTTTGGTACCTTTTCAATGTTCAAGGTGAACTCAGTAGTCGTCCTACCTTTTTTGAGGTCTTCTTGTACCGTTCTCAGATAAGGGTCTGATTTAATAGCGGCTTTCACTTCGTCTAATAGATCAGGTACAATCTTCAATGTAGCAAATATGTTTGAGAATAGAAGAATAAACCCTTGGTCAGTTGATTCATTCGGAATATCAATCACGAACTACTCTTTACCATAATTAAATACTTTCCTTGTGACACACGCCACAGCATTTGCACTAACTTCTTCTTGGGATTCTGTCATAGCTTTTCTGCTTAGTGCGTCAACAACTACATTAGCTTTTCTTGGATGATACTGGATATCGCAATCATAATCCTTCAGTAATTCCTGCCATCTTCTTTGTCTCATGTTTAACTCATTCTGATTAAAAAGATGAGTGAGACTCTTATGATCTGATTTAATCTATAATTTCTCTCCATACAAATAATGTCTCCATATCTTAACAGCATGTACTGCTGCTACTAATTCCAAATCTTGAGTGGGATAGTTCTTTTCATGTGTCTTCAGTTGTCTTGAGGCATACGCAACTACTTGTTCTCCTTGCATAAGCATACATCCTAAACCTAACCCAGACGCATCAGTAAACAAGATAAATGGTTGTCCTGGGATCGAAATAGTCAAGATGGGCACTGATATCAATTTAGCCTTCAATGTTTGAAAACACTTTTCACATTTATCGGTCCAAACAAATTTTTCTCCTTTCTTTGTCAGATTGGTGAGAGGTATGATGATTCTAGAGTAATCTTCCATGAATCGTCGATAGTAACCAGCTAAACCTAGGAAACTTCTTATTTCTGTAACATTTTTAGGTGCTTTCCATTTCACAATGGCTTCAATCTTGCTAGGATCCACTTTAATTCCTTCAGCGGATACAACATGGCCTAAGAAAGCGACTTCATTTAGCCAAAACTCACACTTTGTAAGTTTTGCATAAAGCTTCTCTTTTCTTAGTCGCTGCAGAGCGGCTCTTAGATTTGTGACATGAGTTTCTTTGTCCTTGGGGTAGACTAGTATGTCGTCAATAAATACAATGATTGACATATCCAACATATCATGGAATACCCGATTCATGAGTTCCATAAAAGTTGTGGGTGCATTAGTTAATCCAAAAGACATGACTAAAAATTCATAATGTCCATATCTGGTTCTGAATACTGTCTTCGGAATATCACCTTCCTTAATCTTCAATTGATGGTATCCTGACCGAAGATCAATTTTGGAGAACACTTTGGCACCATGCAACTAATCGAACAAGTCATCGATCCAAGGCAACGAGTACTGATTCTTGATTGTAAGCTTATTCAATTCTCGATAATCTATACACAGTCGAACGCTACCATCCTTCTTTTTCACGAACAATACTGGCGCTCCCCATGGTGATATGTTGGGTCTAATATAACCCTTGTCCAGTAATTTTTGTAATTGTACCTTCAGTTCCTTCAGTTCAGTTGGAGTCATTCGATAAGGTGCTTCCGATACTGGTGCAGCTCCAGGTATAAGATCTATAACGAACTCTGTCGCTCGATCGGGTGGTAGTCCTGGTAGTTCCTTAGGAAATACATCTAGAAATTCACGCACGACTTCAATATCCTCCATTCGTGGTGCTTCCTTGGTGAGGTCGACCACGGATACTAGATACCCAATTCCTCCTTTCTCGAGGCATTTTCTAGCCTTCAATGCAGAGAGAATGAGTTTTCATTTACGGAGAAGTTTGATTCCCACAAAACTAAACTCTGCTCCTTCCTTGTTTTAAATGTCAATTTCTTTTCTGCACATAATAGGTTTACAGAGTGCCGAGCTAACCAATCCATTCCCAAGATAACGTCAAAGTCTGCCATCTCAAGTTGAATTAAGGTTGCATCCAAAATCTTCTCGTCGATAAGAACTGGACATGGTCCTTTGTCTAGTTCCACTTTTAATCCCATAGGTGATCGTATAAGCAGTTTGTAGTCTAAAGGTCTGAGGGATAGATTTAACTTCTTTCCAAACAACACAGATATAAAAGAATGAGTAGCTCTAGAGTCAAAGAGTACTCTGTCGGGTAAGCCATTAATAGGTACGATACTTGTGATTTGATTTAATTTAGTCTACATGCTCACACAAGATAGTACAAAACGAAAGGTTCAGGTCATACATGTGACCACATCAGGCGATGCGACAGCATCCTCAGATGTAACTGCATAAACATTTCCTTGTTGTAACTGCTTCCTTGGGTTAGGACACTCCCTTGAATAATGTTCTACTTGATTACAGTTAATGCATTTAACTCCAGCACTACTTTGCTTCTGTTGAGGTTGGGCTATCGAAGTAGTCTTGGCTACAACATTGAAGCCTTGAGTACGGAAGGGTTTAAACGTTTTTGAGTTTCCTCTGTTGTATGAATTTCCATTAGGCCTTTTAATACCTCTGTTCTGAGCAAAATAACTTTCCCTCTGGCTCGATTCCAATACTCAAGCAATCTGAATAACTTCATTATAAATCTTCTTTTCTAGTCCCAATACATGCTCACGGATGCTGCCCCTAAGTCCCATGACGAACCTTCGGGTTTTGGTATTTTCCTCCTGCATGCTAGAGGGAGCAAAGAAAAACAGTTCTTCATAATGTTGTTGATATGCGTCTACAGTCATCTATGATATAGACTCAGAAACTCCTTTTCCATTTGATCTCTGAAACTCCTAGGAAAATACTTCTCGAAAAAACTTCTTTATAGATAGCCCAGGTCAGTTGGGCATGCTTTGTCAACAGATAACTCCGAGTAGATTTCCACCAATGGTGTACATCACCTTTCAGCATAAAAGTGGCACATAATACCTTCTCTTCTTCATTTATAGTCATCATCATAAAGTTTCTTTCCATCTCATCAATCCAATGAGCTGGTCATAACGGATCTGATGGTTTGCCTGTAAATTCCTTCGGCTTCAACTTCAGAAAATGCTCGATCTATCTGGAGTGATCAAGCTGATACTGTGCATATATTTCATACATAGGCGGTTGGAACTTGGTTATACCCGCCTTGCGGTGCTTCAGGGTTTTGCACTTGGCCTTGTACTGCTGGTGTTTGCGGTGCTTGGGGTACGATATTGCTACCACCAGGTGCAGTACTAGCTTGTCCTACAGGTAGAGGTGTCATGTTTACAGCTGGAAAAGTCATTCCCATAGCAGCTTGCATGTTGGCTTGCACTTACTGTATTTGCTACAATTGTTGTGCTAAATTCATCATCGCCGTAGCCAATTCTGTAGGTGGTGCAGGTAGGTTGGTTGGATTGGCTTGGGTGTGCACATTCTAAGGTGCAACATTTTGAGTTCCAATATTTCCTTCCTGTCCTTGTTGACCTTCATTATCATTAGTCTCCATAGGTGGTGGAGATGGATTTGCATTGTGTCTCCTTCTACTTACGCTGCGTCCCACCATTTAAACTCTTGGTTGAATGGTATTTGGAAAGGTTGTACATGTGAGATAAGATATGATGGTAGTATGGGGTTAGTCTCACAATGAAAAGTGAGAGAAAAACAAAATCAATAGGCAAAAGTTCAATCAGATTCAAAATGCAGACAACAATAGATCATACGGTCGATGGCCTACGGTCGCATGTGGTGCGACCATAGGTGCGACCATCACATCCTTGGCAACTTACCAAGACCCTATGGTCGATCATACGGTCGATGCTACGGTCGATGGTTTTGGTCTAATTGTGCGATCGTAAGATCCAAAATCAGTTTTTTAAAACCTAATTTTGAGAGTTTCCCTCTCATTTCTTCTTCTTCCTCCTACGGCCTCTACTCAACTAAACTCCAGTGAGTTGCTATAGTGTCAACCATACACACTTGGTGAGTTTTACTTCGATCTACGACCTACATTCCATTCCACAAGGTATGTTCTCTACTCTCTTTCATTTTTAAGCTTTCATACCTAGGGTTTTTGCCATTTATAGGGTTTTCTTCTAATTAATATTTTTCTAGCAGTAAAAATTTAATTTTTATTGGGGGATTTTGCTATTGGCCACCCAATGGATGAAAGCCCTCAAGAAAATTTGAGTTTCACCTGTTAGTTTGGTAGAAACTTGAAAATTCTCATTTTTGACCTAAATTTTGGGGTTTTTGCCTAATTGTCAAAAAATTTCAAATTCGACCTTCCTAGTTAAAATTTCTGATTGGATATGTATTGCAGGGTGGTTTGGGACCTATGTAAGTCCTCCTGCCCAATGTTTGGTGAAAAGTAAGGCTTTTTCTCATTTTATGTCGTTATGCTGTCAAATTTTTCTAAATTTTCTAACTTGTTTTCTTGTTTTCTTTTCTTACAACTATCATGGTTCGTACCAAGGTTCCTCGAGTTCATGACCCACTTCACTTCAGGTCTGTAGAAGCAGAAGTGTGATACCCTTGGTTTGACCAAAAGAAGGTTGAAGGGGGTAGATGTGTGAACCTAGCCCACTTGGCCCTGTTTGATGTGGAGAGGGCATTTGGTGATATGGGCTGGCTTCCAGTGATCCTATACGAGGCTTGCACTCACCCGGACCTGGTTAAGCAGTTCTACTGTCACCTTCAGGTGGAGGGTGACCTAGATGTAGAGAGGGGCAGAGAGCTTTAGATTACCAGCTGAGTAAAAGGGGTTTCGATTTCTTCCAACTCTCAGGAGTTAGCTGATCTCCTAGGTATCTCCAATGATGGGCAGTTGGTTTACTGTACACCCAGAGAGCCACAGTTTTTTTCCACACAGATGGGTGTAGAGATCGATAGTCAGATTCTTCGAGATGACTGCTGGGAGGTAAAAGCAGTCAACCTGCGTCCAGAGCCATGTGTCTACTGCAAGATTATCTAACATAATCTGATTCCCCAAGACGGACATTATGAGATGAACTCTCAGCTGACTCAGTACCTATTGTACTGCATCTGTACTAGGCAGTCTGTCTGCCTCCCATACATTATTCTCCAAACTATGCACCAAGCTACGTTGCCTGACTCGAGAGGCAACTTGCTCTATGTGTAAGACCCGTATCAAACTAACCGGTCTTACCACCTTGTACCAGGTTTACCTATCAGGGTCGAGCCAAATGGACCAAGTGCGTGAAGGAAATAGCGAAACCAGGTATCAAACTGACCCAAAAACAGTAAAATAGGGGGCAGGGTCGCATACCCAAATAGGTAGGGTCGGACCCCCTCATTAGGGAGTCAGACCCTAGAATTTTAGACCGAGGGTCGGACATTTTAGACCCGAGGGTCGACGGGATCATCGACCCCCTCATTACCGACAGAAACCATAAATAGAAAACTTTCCAAATTTCAAGGGGATTCTTTCCTAATCTCAATGAGACTTATTTTGGGAGGTTCTTCTCTATAAATAGGACATCCCTTAGCCTCTTTCACTCCTTTTTGAAACCCTAATTGAAAGTGAGAGAAAGAGAAGAGAAGGAAAGTTGGAGAATAAGACTAAAGAGAAGAATTCAAAGAAACCTCTGAATCTCAACAAACCTAAGGTATGGGTATGCTTCCATTAATAATTTAAGACCTTAGAATAGTTCATGAAGAGGGTATGATCTAGGAGAAACCCAAATCATCCATCCATGGAAAGATTTCAATGAAATCCATGGAGGGAATCATGGTAGGCAAGTAAGGAAGTAACCTAGAGTTTTAAGCCATAGAACAAGCATAGAATGGATTGTGGAAGTAAGCCATAGGACCCAAACATGAAAGAATGGAGTGTAGGATGAAAAGGTTGACTCAAACCATGTGGGGTCGCACGTGGGGCCGATTGGGATTCGACCCTACCAGACCATAGGATCGACCCCTAGCTTTCAGGAAGTCCAGGAAAGCTGTGGTCGCACCCAGGGTCGATGGAACATCCGACCCTGGCATCGACCCTACACCTTGGGGTCGCAGAAAACTGCTACCCTACTTGCGACCCGTCCTGCGACCCTCGCTTAACAACAAGCCTAAAATTATCGGAATGACTTCTAATTAAAATATATCAACTTGTTAGGTTTTCCTATTGATATAAAAGTGATTCTTAAAGCTTGAAAGAGGATCTACACTTAAGCAAAGGTAAGGGAACAAGACCTAAACTAATTGAATAATAATAAACTATTTTATTTCTTGAGTCCAATGCCATGACTGATTCTATGCATGTATGCTTGTAATGTGCATTCAACATGTCATCCAATATTTCTATTATTACTGTTCATGCATATTTAATTTCATTATTTATAACATGATGATGATGATGATGATAGGAATAGGCATGTGAATGTTTGTGTTTGTTGGTGTACTTGATGCGGATAGGGGATGGTATCTGTAAGACCCGCACTCTGTAAACCCGGTCTAAACCTTGGTTTTGTGTCGTAGTAGGTCTTCCGATCATCACCGGGCCAGACGGGACGAGCGGATGACAAACAGGTACGAAATCGGATCAAAGACGGTCAAATATTCATCATTTTATGTTAACCGGTCGATGGTACCGGTCGACCGGTCAGCTCTGCGCAGCTGAGTGCGGAGATCCAGAATTGGATCTCTGTGGGTCCCATTTTCCTAAACCCTAATGCCTGAACTTTCCTAATCTTAATAGGGCTACTAAACCCTAATGTTAGCCTATAAATACCCCTTAAATCTCCTCAAATCCTTTCTATTATCTCTCATAAACCCTAGAGAAGAGAATGAGGTTGGAAAGGAGAATGAGCCAGGAAGAAGAAGGAGGTGTTGCCATTACCGTTCGACGACGCTCACGTTACGCCAATCAACGGTAAGTGTTTGAATCAAGTTGAGCAAGTTCAATGGAAATTGATGAAGAACATATTATAGAGACTGCAGAAGATCCAGTTGAGCAAGGTTTAATTCATAAGTTCACCATGATGTTTGCAGCTTTAAAGATTTCACCGGATCTAGTTGATGAAGTCAAGGTGGCAATCCTACAAGATCCACATCTCAAGACAGTGCAAGAAGACTTAGAGAAGGGTACGAGCAATCCTGACTTTGCCTTGGATTCAGACAAGGTACTCAGGTATCGTGGACGGTTATGTATACCTGAGAGTGAAGACTGCAATATCAGAGATCGAGTTATGACTGAAGCTCATTACACTCCATATTCGGTACATCCAGGAAGTACCAAAATGTATCATGATTTAAGAAGGAAATATTGGTGGAGGGGTATGAAAGTAGATATAGCTCGTTTCGTGTTCCAATGTCTGAATTGTCAACAAGTGAAAGCAGAAAGGCAGAGACCCGCAGGTTTACTACAGCCATTACCGCAACCTGCATGGAAGTGGGATTGTATCACCATGGATTTCGTCACTGGCCTACCTTTGACACCATGGTCAGTAGATGCAGTTTGGGTTATAGTCGATCGACTCACCAAGACAACTTGATTTATTGCGGTCAGACCTCCGTACACCATGGAGAAACTGGCCAAGTTATATGTGGATAATATAATCAGACTTCATGACGTTCCTGAGAGTATAGTATTTGACAAAGATCCCCGTTTTACATCAAAGTTCTGGGAAGGATTACAGAAAGCTATAGGAACCAAGTTGAAGTTCAGTACAGCTTTTCACCCTCAGATGGATGGACAGTCAGAACGAACTATTCAAATTTTGGAAGATATGGTATGAGCTTGTGCATTGGACTTCAAGGGAGCTTGGGATGAGAAGCTATCACTTATCGAGTTTGCTTATAATAACAGTTATCAGGCTACAATTCAGATGGCCCCATATGAAGCACTCTATGGGAAGAAGTGTCGTACACCACTATTATGGAACGAGGTGGGAGAAAGAAGAATTGTAGGACTAGAGTTTGTGGAAGAAACTTGCCGAGTGATTGATCAAATCAAGGAGAGAGTAAAGACAGCTCAAGTTCGACAGAAGCACTATGTGGATAATCGACGTCGAGATCTGGAGTTTGCAGTGGGTGACAAAGTATTCTTGAAGGTATCACCGGTGCGAGGTCTGAAACGGTTTGGTAAGAAGGGGAAGCTATGCCCCAGGTATGTGGGACCATATGAGATATTGACCCAACGTGGTAATGTAGCATATCAATTGGCTCTACCACCATCTATGTCAAGCGTTCATAATGTGTTCCATGTATCATTACTGAAGAAGTATGTCAGAGATCCATCGCACATCTTAACCGCTGATCCCCCAGACTTGAGTGAAGACTTAACATTCGAAGTGGTGCCTGTGATGCTCTCAAGTTGAAAAGTACAACAACTTCGAACCAAGGATATCCATTATGTGAAGGTGCATTGGAGAAGCCAAAATGTGGAGGAACTTACTTGGGAAGAGGAGAGCGCGATGAGGAAGGAGTACCCTAACCTTTTTGACGATCAAGGTACGTTCAAATTTTGAGGTCGAAATTTCTTTTAAGGGTGGGGGAGTTGTGAGACCTACATGCAAATTTCGGGGATGAAATTTCTTTTAAGGGTAGGGGAGTTGTAAGACCCGCACTCTGTAAACCCGGTCTAAACCTTGGTTTTGTGTCGTAGCAGGTCTTCCGATCATCACCAGGCCAGACGGGACGAGCGGATGACAAACAGGTACGAAATCGGATCAAAGACGGTCAAATATTCATCATTTTATGTTAACCGGTCGATGGTACCGGTCAACCGGTCAGCTCTGCGCAGCTGAGTGCGGAGATCCAGAATTGGATCTCTGTGGGTCCCATTTTCCTAAACCCTAATGCCTGAACTTTCCTAATCTTAATAGGGCTACTAAACCCTAATGTTAGCCTATAAATACCCCTTAAATCTCCTCAAATCCTTTCTATTATCTCTCATAAACCCTAGAGAAGAGAATGAGGTTGGAAAGGAGAATGAGCCAGGAAGAAGAAGGAGGTGTTGCCATTACCGTTCGACGACGCTCACGTTACGCCAATCAACGGTAAGTGTTTGAATCAAGTTGAGCAAGTTCAATGGAAATTGATGAAGAACATATTATAGAGACTGCAGAAGATCCAGTTGAGCAAGGTTTAATTCATAAGTTCACCATGATGTTTGCAGCTTTAAAGATTTCACCGGATCTAGTTGATGAAGTCAAGGTGGCAATCCTACAAGATCCACATCTCAAGACAGTGCAAGAAGACTTAGAGAAGGGTACGAGCAATCCTGACTTTGCCTTGGATTCAGACAAGGTACTCAGGTATCGTGGACGGTTATGTATACCTGAGAGTGAAGACTGCAATATCAGAGATCGAGTTATGACTGAAGCTCATTACACTCCATATTCGGTACATCCAGGAAGTACCAAAATGTATCATGATTTAAGAAGGAAATATTGGTGGAGGGGTATGAAAGTAGATATAGCTCGTTTCGTGTTCCAATGTCTGAATTGTCAACAAGTTAAAGCAGAAAGGCAGAGACCCGCAGGTTTACTACAGCCATTACCGGAACCTGCATGGAAGTGGGATTGTATCACCATTGATTTCGTCACTGGCCTACCTTTGACACCATGGTCAGTGGATGCAGTTTGGGTTATAGTCGATCGACTCACCAAGACAACTTGATTTATTGCGGTCAGACCTCCGTACACCATGGAGAAACTGGCCAAGTTATATGTGGATAATATAATCAGACTTCATGACGTTCCTGAGAGTATAGTATTTGACAAAGATCCCCGTTTTACATCAAAGTTCTGGGAAGGATTACAGAAAGCTATAGGAACCAAGTTGAAGTTCAGTACAGCTTTTCACCCTCAGATGGATGGACAGTCAAGAACGAACTATTCAAATTTTGGAAGATATGGTATGAGCTTGTGCATTGGACTTCAAGGGAGCTTGGGATGAGAAGCTATCACTTATCGAGTTTGCTTATAATAACAGTTATCAGGCTACAATTCAGATGGCCCCATATGAAGAACTCTATGGGAAGAAGTGTCGTACACCACTATTATGGAACGAGGTGGGAGAAAGAAGAATTGTAGGACTAGAGTTTGTGGAAGAAACTTGCCGAGTGATTGATCAAATCAAGGAGAGAGTAAAGACAGCTCAAGTTCGACAGAAGCACTATGTGGATAATCGACGTCGAGATCTGGAGTTTGCAGTGGGTGACAAAGTATTCTTGAAGGTATCACCGGTGCGAGGTCTGAAACGGTTTGGTAAGAAGGGGAAGCTATGCCCCAGGTATGTGGGACCATATGAGATATTGACCCAACGTGGTAATGTAGCATATCAATTGGCTCTACCACCATCTATGTCAAGCGTTCATAATGTGTTCCATGTATCATTACTGAAGAAGTATGTCAGAGATCCATCGCACATCTTAACCGCTGATCCCCCAGACTTGAGTGAAGACTTAACATTCGAAGTGGTGCCTGTGATGCTCTCAAGTTGAAAAGTACAACAACTTCGAACCAAGGATATCCATTATGTGAAGGTGCATTGGAGAAGCCAAAATGTGGAGGAAATTACTTGGGAAGAGGAGAGCGCGATGAGGAAGGAGTACCCTAACCTTTTTGACGATCAAGGTACGTTCAAATTTTGAGGTCGAAATTTCTTTTAAGGGTGGGGGAGTTGTGAGACCTACATGCAAATTTCGGGGATGAAATTTCTTTTAAGGGTAGGGGAGTTGTATGACCCACACTCTGTAAACCCGGTCTAAACCTTGGTTTTGTGTCGTAGCAGGTCTTCCGATCATCACCAGGCCAGACGAGACGAGCGGATGACAAACAGGTACGAAATCGGATCAAAGACGGTCAAATATTCATCATTTTATGTTGACCGATCGATGGTACCGGTCGACCGGTCAGCTCTGTGCAGCTGAGTGCGGAGATCCGGAATTGGATCTCTGTGGGTCCCATTTTCCTAAACCCTAATGCCTGAACTTTCCTAATTTTAGTAGGGTTACTAAACCCTAATGTTACCCTATAAATACCCCTTAAATCTCCTCAAATCCTTTCCATTATCTCTCATAAACCCTAGAGAAGAGAAGGAGGTTGGAAAGGAGAAGGAGCTAGGAAGAAGAAGGAGGTGCCGCCATTACCGTTCGACGACGCTCACGTTACGCCAATCAACGGTAAGTGTTTGAATCAATCTTCTTACCCTATGATAGTTGTATGGGTGGATCAATACCATGCAAAGTAGGTATTGATCTAAAACCCTAAATTGGATAATAAACCCTAAGTTGCCGTTTAACCCTAGATTCGAGTTCCGAGATGATATTCATCGAAACGGGACTTGAATGAGTTGGGGATAACTCTAACTCCAAGATTTGACTTAGAATGGATAGGAGAAACCCTGGGAATCCATGGAGGATGATCGTCGGCAGTCGAAAAACCCTAGTATGGTCTTCCAGAGACATACCGGTCGACCATACCGGTTGTTAGTTTGCTCACAGAGCTGCAACCGGTATGTTGCGACTGGTCAGTTCTAAAAGGCTGGTTTTGGACTTTGTTGGTTTCCGACCAACATGAAACTCTAAGGAAACTATTCTAATGAAACCCTAATAATATTGTAGGACTTTGTGACTTTTCGTTTAGATCTTGCGACGTGAGCAAGCTAACAAATGAGCGTCAGGTAAGGGAATCTGACCTAAACCTAATAATTAATGGATAGTAAGTCTTTGTTATTAACATTGAATATTGTGATGTGATGTTTGTGCATATTCACATGTCATCCTTTACTTTCAGTTATTATTATTGTTCATGCATTGATAGGATGTGATTGTTAAGCATGTGATTGTTTTCGTTAGTGTGTGGAGTGGGGCATGGGCCTGGGATCACTCCTCACACTTGCACCTTTTGTAGTATTCTGTCTTAACATGCTTGGTATGGGTGGGGAATCAGGGGAAGGTCGTGGTACGATGGTCTCCGATGTTGATGCTGGCCTGGCCATGGTTATGTGGCATTGTGGTCTCCGAGGTCGACGCTGGCTTGTCCACGATGCTTTAGCTCTATCTCTATGCCGTAGGGAGTTATGTTGGGATAGGGTCTACCTACGTTATGTATTTATCCTAGTGGGTTAGTTGCGGGTAGGGCATCAGGGCAGATGTGGGATTGCCTTAGCTCTATCTCTATGGCGTAGACAGTTGTGCTGGGATAGAGCATACATTGATGACATATAGGATTGGTTAGTTGCGAGCCCAGTTTGCGAGCCCTGGCCAGTAGGGGCTTAGGTACTGGTATGGGTAGAGCATCAGGGGAGGTACGGGGGTATCTTAGTTCTATCTCTATTCCATAATGGGTGCATGTGGGCCAATGGGGGTGTGATCCATGAGGTGCCACACACTCGTGTATGGAGGTGCGGGGGCCACCAAACCTTTCTATAGCACATTGCAAACTTAAAATCAGACCACAACATAAAATGATTGTTACTCATGCATAATATTGTGAAACTGTCTGATTGTCTTACTGAGCTAAGTTGTGAGCTCACCCTTTGTGTACACATTGTTTTTAGATGTTGATGCAGGATACACGGTGGATGACTATATAAACGCTCTGGCGTATGGAGATGTTGCTGCTCTGGGTGTACAGGCAGGAGAGGACGAGCATGATGCTTCATACAAGTGCCCTTTCTGCGTGTATCTGTGATTGAGTTTATTTATTTGTTTTCAGTTATTTTCAGTTGGATTAAGTGGTTGTAAGAATATTTTATCTTATGATTGAATTTGAATAATTGGATACTTACTTAAATTATCAATAGATACTCAGTTCATTATATTTTAAAAACTTCCACTGTATTATTTATATTCTGATTGTCGTTATGTGTAATGGTTTGTATGAGTGAACACGGCCTATTCGAGATCCTGGTGTGAACCATTGGTTCAATGACGGTTCACTCACACCATTCTGGTTGGATCTGAATTGGGGTGTGACAACTTGGTATCAGAGCCCTTGGGCTCTGTCCAACAAACCGTATTGCACTTAACTAAGTCGATGAACTGAGTTAGGAAATATTAAAATTTTTTAATACAAACACACCCTAAGCATTGTTTGATACCTGAGACGGACTAAGAAAGAGAATAATGTACTATATTAAATGTGGAACTTAACATGTACACATACACTAGTTAGGTGAAACATGAAAACTTTCATTAAATAGAAAAAAAAAGTATCAGATAAATAGTGCTACAGGATACAGTCCACAAACCGGACAGTTACCCTGTTATATAAACAGTCATAAGTGAAAGAAAATAAAGAGGGACAATCATGGGGTAGGGGGCCTGGGAGGAATAGGGTTTGCTATATCATAGTCTCGCTCGTAAGCGACCCTGAGCCAGTGCACCTGATCCTGTGTGACTCTGAGACTGCGAGCCAACTGCGCCAAGTCACGGCTCATCTCACGCTTAGTGTCCCTGATCTCCATAATCATACCCATCATGGTGTCGGGTGAAGGCTGAGATGGTCCCGCGGTAGAGGTAGACGGTGGTTCTGCAGGTGTAGGCTGTGGGACAGGAACTGGTGCTCCCCCAGCCATATCGTCATCATCACTCCCAACCTCTGCTGCATAGGCCGCATTGGCTGCTGCTGCTGTTGCTGCCGCGGCTGCTACCCTCCCGAGTGGACGAGGGTGAGCCTCCAACTCGTCATCGCTAACAGGCAGATCGACCATCTACATCCTCTAAATAGCCTCCCATTCAATGTCGGAGGTCATAGTGTCCTCAACCGTCACCTCGTCTCTCATGCTCACACCCAGGCAACGTAGCAGGAAGGTAATGAGGCGACCATAGGGAAGGTTACTGGCTTGATCGGCCAGGGTCGCCTGATGCATGGTCCTGATGATGAGGTAAGGGAGAGAGACCCGCTCCCCGGTGCAGACGCAATAAGTGATGTACTGGGTGAGCTGAGATAACTCACTGTAGTGGCCGCTCTAGGGCACGATGTCGTGCTGGATGATGCGGCTGTAGACACGAGCTAGGGGCTTCAGACTAGCCGCCTTCATAGGAGCCCCAGGATTGAAGATCTGCTCGGCGATCTCTTGGCGTAAGTCCTCGCTAAGATAGCCCTTCACCTTTGGGGGGCAGTATACTAAGTCTCCATCGTTGGGTACCCCCAATTGATCAGCTAACTGGTGGGTGTTGAAGGAGATAGGTACACCCCTTGACATAGCTGGAGATGCGTAAGTCCCTACCCTGGTTGGGATCATTAACATCCTCATGCAGCTCCAGGTTAGCATAGAAATGCTTAACCAGGTTGGGACGGGTGGTATCAGTGTAGGATATTACCGGTACCCACCCAAGCGCGTCGAAAGCGGCTCGCAAGTCGAACCTCTCCAGTTGATCTAGGTTAACTCAACGCCCGGATTCGATGTTTTTGCTATCAAACCATGGGAAACGAGCTTGTGCCTCCAAGGATTGAAACCAGCGCTCGTCGAGTTGTGGGGCGGGTGGCTGAGAAGCGCGAACGCTCGAGCCATGATGACGTTTGCCCAGAGCACGTCGTGGAGCCATTAATCTGCAAAACAAAAGAAAATAAGAAGAAAATGTTAGATTTTGTCGAAATTTTGACAGCATAACGACTGTAATTCGAGAAAAAGTCTCGAACTCATCCAAAAACATGGGGAGGAGGACTTATGTAACCCCCACACTCTTCAATAAACCAATCCCAGGCAAATACAATAAGCAATTTCAAGAATTTAAGAAAAAATCAAGAAAATTCAAAAAATTTCGAAAACCTAGGTCAAAAAGTGGAAATTTTTGATTTTTATCAAAACCGTTCGGTGGAACCTCAAATTAGTTGAGGGCTTTTGCTCTTAGGGGTCCCTAAACCCTTTCTAAGCCGAAGGAAAAGAGTTCCTATGGTTGGAATCTCTCAATCAAAGAAAAACCTAAAATTCTACATAAAGACGATATGGAATTTTTATAAAAACTAGAAAGAGAAGGAAGAGACTTACCTAGAGACGATGTTCTAAGTCTTGAGCGGAAGAAAATGACTTCTAAGATCACCGATCGGACTGTAGCAACTCGAGAGCCAGAGAGAAATCGCCACCGGAGAGAAAGAAGAAAGAAAAAGTGAGAAAAATCTCACTTTTTTGCGATTTTAAAAGCAATTCTGGGCATACCAGTCGACGGTTTTGCCTATACCGGTCGACCAATATCCCTACAGACATGCGACCGCTATGTCTTGGTCAGAAATAAAATTCTGACCGGTCAACTATACCGGTCGCAGCATTGTCTACAGAGTGTCGACTGGTATCTCCCAAGACATGCGACCGCTATGTCTCGGTCAGAATTTTTAATTCTGACCGGTCGACTATACCGGTCGCAGTATATTCTACAGTAGTGTGACCGGTATGTTGCGACCGGTCAGCACCAGAATAGCCAGAAAAATCTCTGAAAAATTTTAAAATTTTGTAGATTTAATTACTTCTTTTTGCGACTGTTTCGCCTTATATTGTTCAAGACTAACACCACTATTGCTTCATTCTCATGTGTTATGTCTTCTTCTCAGATTCAAACAGAATAGTCTGAGATGGTGGGCGAAAACGGTCGTAGGGGTCGGAAGCGTCACCAGGCTAGGATGCGCCTCGAGGAAGAAGAACAGGTTGAACCAGGCCATGTTAGAGAGCCAAGCCCGGAAGTTGAGGAAGAACAGGTTCCAGAAGTACCGACAAATTTGCCTGGCCCACCTCACAGGAATTCTGAGACCATTGTTACAAACCTGGTCTATCAGATGCAAGCTCAACAGAAAGAATTCCTGAGCGAGATACTGAAGATGTTCAGGCCACCGGGTTCTGTTCCCACTAGAGGTACGCCCAAGTCTGGAGGGAATAATACTACACAGTCGACGCATGGTAGTCCAGGACTGATGGGCCAACCCCAGAATGTACCACCACCGCACCAGTTTCCGTCATCTTCTGCTTATCAGGGGGCATATCCATATCCACCACCATGGTATGGAATGAATACTCAGGGACAGCACGATCTGAGCAGGGCGATGGATAGATTCCTAAAGTTGAAGCCTTCTTCATTCACAGGTAAGACAGGAAAACCATTGTGGCCAGCACAGTGGATTACAGAAATGGAGAAGAATTTTCGACTGATTACTTGTTCAGAGGATGAAAAGGTCCTGTTTGCCACTCATATGCTGAAGGAAGATGCGAATGCTTGGTGGAATTCTACACGGGCATATCTAGAGACGAAGCATGCACAGGTAGATTGGGAAGTGTTCAAGGTTGCCTTCTTCAATAAGTATTTTTCGAAGAGTTTCAGAGATCAGATGGAGAAGGAGTTCCTTAATTTGCAGCAGTCTCAGTCGACTGTGGATGCCTACCAGCAGAGGTACGAGGAGTTATTTTTCTTTGCACCGGCAAGTATGCAAGAGGAAGAGACCAAGACACGTAGGTTCACCATGGGACTACGTGGAAGCATCAGAGAGCACATATTGGGCCTGGACAAGAAAATCTATAATGAGGCTGTGCAGGTTGCAAGGGTGATAGAGTCCAGTCAGCGGGACAGCTTCTTCGCACAGAACAGGGGAGTGAAGAGACCCGCTATTGAGAGTTTTGGTGGCGGTAACAATAGACCTTTCAGCCCATACAGGGCTCAGACCGCTACAGTGCCTGCAAGGAACAATACGGAACCACCTGTGCCACAGAATGCCGGATTCAACCCGAATATCAAATGTTTCCACTGTCAGTAAGTGGGTCATATTGCAAGGACCTGCACTCTACCTAGGAAGCAACCTCCCCAGCAAGGAAAAGTATATGCGGTCACCACTGAAGAGGCAGTCGCATCACCTGATGTGGTCACTGGTACGACTCTATCCCTTACTATCTGGCTTACTATTTTCATTGTGTGTACGCGCATGTAGAACTAAGGGATAATAAAATTTCAGGAATTGTAAATGTAGCTGGTATACCTGCCAGAGTACTATTTGACTCTGGGGCCACGCACTCCTTTGTTTCTATTTCCTTTGGGAAGCGAATGGAGTTACCAATCAAGCACTTGAACCCAAGCTTGATAGTTCGCTCTCCACTAGGAGTCGAAGTGGCTTTGACTGAATATTATGGACCATGTACTGTATGTATTGAGGGCCGAGACTTAGAAGCAAGTTTGGTGCTACTCGAGATGGCAGACTTTGATGTCATCTTGGGAATGGATTGGCTAGGCCATCATTCAGCCATCCTATTATGTGGCGAAAGGAAGCTTGTGCTTACAAACAAAAAGGGAAGGGAGTATAGCTTCACTAGGATCAGGCTATCTAGGAAGCGGAAGCTGATCCTCTCCGCCCTAAAAGCCAAGCGATGCTTAGAGAAAGGGGGAGTGGGGTATCTAGTATCTGTAGTCGACATCACTGCTAAGGTGCCAAAGATGAAAGATATAGATGTGGTTCGATAGTTCCCAGATGTATTTCCAGAGGAGCTTCCAAGTCTACCGTCGGACAGGGCTATAGAGTTTGTAATAGACCTTATGCCAGGTTCGGCGCCGGTGTCCAAAGCACCATACAGGATGGCCCCTACCGAGTTAAAGGAGTTGAAGACCCAATTACAGAACTGTTAGATAAGGGTTTCATACGACCTAGTATATCGCCTTGGGGAGCACCTGTATTATTTGTCAAGAAGAAGGATGGAAGTGTAAGGCTGTGTATCGACTACCGTGAGCTGAACAAGTTAACGATCAAGAATCGGTATCCTTTGCCTAGAATCGATGATCTGTTCGATCAATTGCAGGGTGCAAAGGTGTTCTCGAAGATTGATCTCTGATCGGGGTATCACCAACTGAAGATCAAGGCCGGAGATATTCCGAAAACTGCTTTCAGGATGAAGTATGGGCATTATGAGTTTCTAGTTATGTCTTTCGGGTTGACCAATGCTCCAACGTCGTTCATAGAACTGATGAACCGAGTGTTTCATGATATGTTGGACACTTCGGTCATCGTATTCATCGATGACATATTGATCTACTCTAAGGACATGGAGACTCATACAGCACATTTGAGGGCAGCCCTACAACGCTGAGACAGGAGAAGCTTTATGCTAAGTTCAAGAAGTGCGAGTTTTGGCTGAAGGAAGTGGCTTTCTTGGGCCATGTAGTATCTGAAGACAGTATCAAGGTTGATCCAAGTAAGATAGCTGCTATAGTAGGATGGGAAGCACCAAAATCTATTGCGGAGATTCGTAGTTTCCTTGGGTTGGCTGGTTATTATAGAAGATTCGTGGAAGATTACTCCAGGATCGCTGTTCCACTCACCAGATTGACCAAGAAGGGAGAGAAATTCATATGGACAGATGAGTGTGAGAAGTGCTTTCAAACTTTGAAGTCAAGACTAGTCCCTGCACCTATCTTGACCATCCCAGAACCAAGCGTACCGTTCACCTTATATACGGATGCTTCAGGGTTGGGTATTGGGTGTGTACTGATGCAAGGAGAACAAGTGATTGCTTACGCATCAAGACAGTTAAAGGAGCATAAGAAGAACTATCCTACGCATGATTTGGAGCTAGCAGCGGTTATACATGCAATCAAGACTTGGAGACACTACTTGCATGGTGAGAAGTTTCAGATCAAGTCAGATCACAAGAGCTTGACTTATCTTTTCACTCAAAATGATCTGAATATGAGACAGAGGAGATGGCTGGAGTTATTAAAAGAATATGATTGTGACATCCAGTATCATCCGGGTAAAGCAAATGTTGTGGCTGACGCCTTAAGCAGAAAGTGGGCATCGAAACCTGAGGTCGGGCCAAGTACAAATCTTGCATTGTGTGCTGCAGACTCAAGTTCAATGGAAATTGATGAAGAACATATTATAGAGACTGCAGAAGATCCAGTTGAGCAAGGTTTAATTCATAAGTTCACCATGATGTTTGCAGCTTTGAAGATCTCACCGGATCTAGTTGATGAAGTCAAGGTGGCAATCCTACAAGATCCACATCTCAAGACAGTGCAAGAAGACTTAGAGAAGGGTACGAGCAATCCTGACTTTACCTTGGATTCAGACAAGGTACTCAGGTATCGTGGACGGTTATGTATACCTGAGAGTGAAGACTGCAATATCAGAGATCGAGTTATGACTGAAGCTCATTACACTCCATATTCGGTACATCCAGGAAGTACCAAAATGTATCATGATTTAAGAAGACTATATTGGTGGAGGGGTATGAAAGTAGATATAGCTCGTTTCGTGTTCCAATGTCTGAATTGTCAACAAGTTAAAGCAGAAAGGCAGAGACCCACAGGTTTACTACAGCCATTACCGGAACCTGCATGGAAGTGGGATTATATCACCATGGATTTCGTCACTGGCCTACCTTTGACACCAAGGTCAGTGGATGCAGTTTGGGTTATAGTCGACCGACTCACCAAGACAGCTCGATTTATTGCGGTCAGACCTCAGTACACCATGGAGAAACTGGCCAAGTGATATGTGGATAATATAGTCAGACTTCATGGCGTTCCTGAGAGTATAGTATCTGACAGAGATCCCCGTTTTACATCAAAGTTCTGGGAAGGATTATAGAAAGCTATGGGAACCAAGTTGAAGTTCAGTACAGTTTTTCACCCTCAGACGGATGGACAGTCAGAACGAACTATTCAAATTTTGAAAGATATGCTCCGAGCTTGTGCATTGGACTTCAAGGGAGCTTGGGATGAGAAGCTATCACTTATCGAGTTTTTTTATAATAACAGTTATCAGGCTACAATTCAGATGGCCTCATATGAAGCACTCTATGGGAAGAAGTGTTGTACACCGCTGTTATGGAACAAGGTGGGAGAAAGAAGAATTGTAGGACCGGAGTTTGTGGAAGAAACTTGCCAAGTGATTGATCAAATCAAGGAGAGAGTAAAGACAGCTCAAGTTCGACAGAAGCACTATGCGGATAATCGACGTCGAGATCTGGAGTTTGCAGTGGGTAACAAAGTATTCTTGAAGGTATCACCGGTGCGAGGTCTGAAACGGTTTGGTAAGAAGGGGAAGCTATGCCCCAAGTATGTGGGACCATATGAGATATTGACCTGACGTGGTAATGTAGCATATCAATTGGCTCTACCACCATCTATGTCAAGCATTCATAACGTGTTCCATGTATCATTATTGAAGAAGTATGTCAGAGATCCATCGCACATCTTGACCGCTGATCCCCCAGACTTGACTGAACACTTAACATTCGAAGTGGTGCCTGTGATGCTCTCAAGTTGAAAAGTACAGCAACTTCGAACCAAGGATATCCATTATGTGAAAGTGCATTGGAGAAGCCAAAATGTGGAGGAAATTACTTGGGAAGAGGAGAGCGCGATGAGGAAGGAGTACCCTAACCTTTTCAACGATCAAGGTACTTTCAAATTTCGAGGCCGAAATTTCTTTTAAGGGTGGGGGAGTTGTGAGACCTACATGCAAATTTCGGGGATTAAATTTTTTTTAAGGGTAGGGGAGTTGTAAGACCCGCACTCTATAAACCCGGTCTAAACCTTGGTTTTGTGTCGTAGCAGGTCTTCCGATCATCACCGGGCCAGACAGGACGAGCGGATGACAAACAGGTACGAAATCGGATCAAAGACGGTCAAATATTCATCATTTTATGTTGACCGGTCGATGGTACCGGTCGACCGGTCAGCTCTGCGTAGCTAAGTGTAGAGATCCGAAATTGGATCTCTGTGGGTCCCATTTTCCTAAACCCTAATGCCTGAACTTTCCTAATCTTAATAGGGTTACTAAACCCTAATGTTAGCCTATAAATACCCCTTAAATCTCCTCAAATCCTTTCCATTATCTCTCATAAACCCTAGAGAAGCGAAGGAGGTTGGAAAGGAGAAGGAGCTAGGAAGAAGAAGGAGGTGCCGCCATTACCGTTCGACGACGCTCACGTTACGCCAGTCAACGGTAAGTGTTTGAATCAATCTTCTTACCCTATGATAGTTGTATGGGTGGATCAATACCATGCAAAGTAGGTATTGATCTAAAACCCTAAATTGGATAATAAACCCTAAGTTGCCGTTCAACCCTAGATTCGAGTTTCGAGATGATATTCATCGAAACGAGACTTGAATGAGTTGGGGATAACTCTAACTCCAAGATTAGACTTAGAATGGATAGGAGAAACCCTGGAAATCCATGGAGGATGATCGTCGGCAGTCGAAAAACCCTAGTATGCTCTTTCGGAGACATACCAATCGACCATACCGGTTGCTAGTTTGCTCACAGAGCTGCAACCGGTATGATGCAACCGGTCAGTTCTGAAAGGCTGGTTTTGGACTTTGTTGGTTTCCGACCAACATGAAACTCTAAGGAAACTATTCTAATGAAACCCTAATAATATTGTAGGACTTTGTGACTTTCCGTTTGGATCTTGCGATGTGGAGCAAGCTAACAAACGAGCGTCAGGTAAGGGAATCTGACCTAAACCTAATAATTAATGGACAGCAAGTCTTTGTTATTAACATTGAATATTGTGATGTGATGTTTGTGCATATTCACTTGCCATCATTTACTTTCAGTTATTATTATTGTTCATGCATTGATAGGATGTGATTGTTAAGCATGTGATTGTTTTCGTTAGTGTGTGGAGTGGGGCATGGGCCTGGGATCCCTCCTCACACTAGCACCTTTTGTAGTATTCTGTCTTAACATGCTTGGTACGGGTGGGGCATCAGGGGAAGGTCGTGGTACGGTGGTCTCCGATGTTGATGCTGGCCTGGCCATGGTTATGTGGCATTGTGGTCTCCGAGGTCGACGCTGGCTTGTCCACGATGCTTTAGCTCTATCTCTATGCCGTAGGGAGTTATGTTGGGATAGGGTCTACCTGCGTTATGTATCTATCCTAGTGGGTTAGTTGTGGGTAGGGCATCAGGGGAGGTGTGGGAATGCCTTAGCTCTATCTCTATGTCGTAGACAGCTGTGCTGGGATAGAGCATACATTGATGACATATATGATTGGTTAGTTGTGAGCCCTGGCCAGTAGGGGCTTTGGTACTGGTATGGGTAGAGCATCAGGGGAGGTACGGGGGTATCTTAGCTCTATCTCTATTCCATGATGGGTGCATGTGGGCCAATGGGGGTGTGATCCATGAGGTGTCACACACTCGTGTATAGAGGTGCAGGGGCCACCAAACCTTTCTATAGCACATTGTAAACTTAAAACCAGACCACAGCATAAAATGATTGTTACTCATGCATAATATTGTGAAACTGTCTGATTGTCTTACTGAGCTAAGTTGTGAGCTCACCCTTTGTGTACACATTGTTTTTAGATGTTGATGCAGGATACACGGTGGATGACTATATGAATGCTCCAGCGTATGGTGATGTTGCTGCTCTGGGTGTACAGGCAGGAGAGGACGAGCATGATGCTTCATGCGAGTGCCCTTTCTGCGTGTATCTGTGATTGATTTTATTTATTTGTTTTCAGTTATTTTCAGTTGGATTAAGTGGTTGTAAGAATATTATATCTTATGATTGAATTTGAATAATTGGATACTTACTTAAATTATCAATAGATACTCAGTTCATTATATTTTAAAAACTTCCGCTGTATTATTTATATTCTGATTGTGGTTATGTGTAATGGTTTGTATGAGTGAACACGGCCTATTCGAGATCCTGGTGTGTACCGTTGGTTCAATGACGGTTCACTCACACCATTCTGGTTGGATCAGAATTGGGGTGTGACAGTATCAATCGGTACTTCAATGCCATTTTCATTGGGTATATTGTGCCATAGCTATACAAGTCTTGTCCACTAACATCGTCGTATCGCCATTACCTTAGCAGAGCTATTACGTCGTAGGGCATCAGGGGAGGTGGTCTCGGACCGTGTAGTCTTTGACTCTGCTGGGGGGCCTTAGCTCTATCTCTATGGACGTATTGAGGGATGCTGGGGTGAGGCCTTGGATACACTGATTGACATTATGATTAGTTAGTTGCGAGCCCAGTTTGCAAGCCCTTGCCAATAGGGGCTTACGTGTTGGTATGATGCAACCGGTACTGCCATGCCATTTTCATAGGGGTATATTGTGTCATAGTGGGTGCATGTGGGGTCGACAGTGCCGTTTTCATTGTACGGCTTCACACACTCGTGTATAGAGGTGAGGCGGCCACCGAACCTTTCTATAACACATTGCAAACTTATATACCAGACCACAGATATGAATTGAATGCATGCATATGTTTGTTGCATTGTTTTGTTTACTCACTGAGCTCAAGTTGGAGAGCTGACCCTCGTGCACGAAATTCTTTTTAGTTTCTGATGTTGCAGGTATTACGGTTGAAGATTATGTCAACAAGCCAACATGTAAACGGGTGGCGGCTATGATGAGCAAGCTATGAAGGACTATTGTGATTCGTCAAGCTAGCGTTTCAACTATGGATACGCTTAGTGTTTAATTTTCGTATTTGGATATTGTAATATGTATTAAATTATGTTTTGGTTACTTGGAGATAAATGGAATATTAATTATTTATCATGATTAGACCTCAGTTCATTATCTGTAAGCCTTCCGCTATTTACTTTATTACCTCTGATTAATGTGGAATGTGTTTTGGTTTAACAAACGTGGGATAGCCTATACGAGATCCTGGTTGAACTGTTGGTTTATTGACGGTTCATCACACCATTCTGGTTGGTGCAGAATTGGGGTGTGACACTATGGGTGGTTGATCTCCACCTTGCTCGCTGGTCTATAGGTGGACCTAGTGGATGAGAGGATCGTTGAAGACACCTTCTCAGCTGACCTTGATTGGGAGGACATCCGCAGGATGGGCATGCGAGAGATACAGGTCAGTGATGATGAGAGGAATGCTATGAGACGTCCTCTCACTAGGATAGCGACAGCAGATGCAGAGGCAGCAGCAGAGGTAGCAGCAGAGGCACACGAGGGTGGTGATGAAGAGGATGATGATCGGATGTACATGGATGTGGATGCCATCCCTCCTCCATCGCCATAGCATTCGACTGGAGCTGGCCCTTCTAGGGCTTCTCATTCAGCTGACCCTTTACGCCCACCACCAGATAACATGATGGGGCTATTACGTGAGATTAGAGAGGCTCAACGGGTGACTGATTGGAAAGTAGGAGAGCTTCTAGATGCCCAGCACTCTACATACCAGCGGGTAGCGGATCTGGCAGCTAGTCTCCGAGCGACTCGGACTTAGGTGGCTTGGCTCGCGAGAGTATATGCTGAGGACTACGATAGAGATCGTGAGGCTCCTCCTCCTCCAGCACCTCCAACTTCATGATTGCCCTTTATATCTTTTTCCTTTTATATTACAGAGTAACTGTCCGGATTGTGGACTGTACTCTGATTTGATGTACATTTGTCTTGTTTTCATATATATATATATATATATATATATATATATATATATATATATATATATATATATATATATATATATATATATATATATATATATAATAGGCTTTTCCTTTACATATATGCATTATTCTCTTTCTTACTTTATGTCTCATACAACACAGGTGCTTATGGTGTATTCTTATTACAGCTTTTAAATTTTATCCTAACTCAGTTCATGACTCATGTGGAAGTTGTTAGGTTAATGGGTAGAACCTGAGTGCTCTAATACTAAGTTGTCACACCCCAATTTTGGTCTAACCAAAATGGTGTGATGAACCGCCAATAAACAAATGGTTTACCCAGGATCTCGCATAGGTCGTACCCACCATATCAAACCACACACACATTCCACATTAATAATCAGAGATAATAAACAAATAAGCGAAAGTCTTACAGATAATGAACTGAGAGTCTAACAGTGATAAATAAATATTTAATCCAATTATCTCAAAACCACAAGACATAAAAATAAATAATCAAATTACATGTCCGATGTTTAAACTATAACTAAACCTAAGTAAAAACACATTGGTTGCACTTGCATGATGAATCATGCGCATCTTCTTCAGCTTCTACATCCATCGTAGCAACGTGTCCATACGTCAGCGCATTTATATATTCTTCAACGGTAGGACCTGCATCATCAACTAAAAATATTTGACGTCGAAAGGGTGAGCACACATCACGGCTCAGTGAGCAAATAAAACATGCAACAAACATATGCATGCATTCAATTCATATCTTTGGTCTGGTTTATAAGTTTACAATGTGCTATAGAAAGGTTTGCTGGCCGCCGCATCTCTATACATGATTGTGTGAATCTGCCCAATGGATCAAATACCATTGCCGTCCCATATGCACCCATCATGGAATAGAGATAGAGCTAAAGTGTCCGGATCAAATACCGCATAATACTTCCCCTGATGCCCTACCCATACTAACATGTAAGCCCCTATTGGAAAGGGCTAGCAAACTGGGCTAACAACTAATCAATCCTAATGCCAAACAGTGTATCCAAGGCCTCACCTCGACATCCCTCAATACGTCCATAGAGATGAGCTAAGGTCCCCTGGTAGAGTCAAAGACCACACGGTCCGAGACCACCTCCCGTGATGCCCTACGACGTAATAGTTCTGTTAAGATAATGGCAATACGACAACGTTAGTGGGCAAGACTTAAGTAGAGATAGAGCTAGAGTTTGGTGACGAGGTCGAAGACCACCATGCCACGTCCTCCCCCTGATGCTCGACTCACATCCAATACACCAACCACACACATACATTCATATGCCTATTCCTAGCATCATCATCATCATCATCATGTTATAAATAAACGGAATTAAATATGCATGAACAGTAATAGCAGAAATATTGGATGACATGTGAGATGCACATTACAAGCATACAAGCATACAAGCATAGAATCAATCATGGCATTGGACACAATAAAAATAAATAATTTGTTATTATCCAATTAGTTTAGGTCTTGTTCCCACACCTGTTAGCAATTCCCGATGTCCTTCCAAGCCTTGAAATTCTCTTTGAATTGATTTAACAACCTAAAAGTTATATGAATTTAAGTTAGGGTTCATATGTGACATGTTACAGTAGTCGAAAATCGAAACAGAGCACTTATAGGTGCCTGATTGGTCTTCTGGTCTCATGTTGTATTGACCTTATTGTCTATGGTCGATACCCTATGATCGCATATGGTGCGACCGTAACTGCGACCATATGATTTCTGAAATTTTTCCGAATGCCTATGGTCGATCCTTTGGTCATACTAGTCATGCTATGGTCGATCGTAGCTGCGACCTTGAGATTTATAGTCATAGTCTACCTAAAATTCGAGTTTTTCCTAGGTAAATTCTTCTGTTCTTCAGTGGGTTTTATTCTAAGGTCATCCAATGGCCATCATTAGTAATTTCTTATCAACCCTAATCATCAAATTTACTCTTCATGGTTCTCCTTGGGATTTTCTCAAGGAAAATACATAGATCATAAAGAGATTGATATTGCCTATTCTCCATAGAAGTCTTATACTTAGAGTTTACATCTCCAGAGATTCGTTTCATACCTTTGCCTGTGATAGAGAGCCAATCTCTTCTCGGCAAACTCTTCTCCTTAGCTTTTTCTTCTTCTCTTTCTCTTCCTTCTCTTTCTTTAAGGTTTACTAATGTTTTAAAAGAGTGAAAAAGGACTGAGGGACGTCCTTTATATAGAGAAAAACTCTCCATATAAAGTCCTCTTTCAATTAGGAAAGCAATCCCTTAGTTTAGGAAAGTTTCCAAAACTCGGAGTCTGATCTGGGTTCTCACGACCGATCATACGGTCGCATAAACCGTCGAAAGTAAGGTCGAAATCATCGACCATGGGATTCTGGATTTGATATTTTTGGTTCCATTCCTTATGGTCGACCATACCTACCCAGGCATGCGACCTTAGGTATGCTTTTAGTGTTTTTAATTCGATTCTCATATCTGGTTTGTGATCTATCTTCACACACTCAGTCAACTTGGTCCAGGAATGATGAGAAGACCTAACATGACACAGTTAAACCAAGTTAGTGGAGTGTGGGTCTTACAGCGGTGGTGGCGAAGGGTTGCAGTGGGTGGTGGTGGTGGCGGTGGTGGTGGGTGGCGGTGGTGGGTGATGGTTGGTGGTGGTAGTGGTGGCGGTGGCGGTGGTGGCCGGGGGTGGTGGGTGGTGGTGGTGGTGGTGGCGGGGGTGGTGGTGGTGGGTGATGGTTGGTGGTGGTGGTGGTGGTGGTGGTGGTGGGTGGTGGCGGTGGTTAGTGGCTGGTGGCTGGTGGTGGTGGCGATGATAGGTGGTGGTGGGTAGTGGTGGTGGTGGGTGGGTAGTGGTGGTTGAGGGTGGTGGTGGTGGTGGCGGCGGTGGGTGGTGGAGGTGGTGGCGGTGGTGGCTGCTGGGTTATGGTGGTGGTGGTAGTTGGTGGTAATAGTGGTGTGGGGTGGTTTTTTTTACTCCAAAATTATGCTCTGAAGTTGAAAAGCATCTATTTGATGCTCTAAAAAATTGGATTCTAGAGCTTACTTGGAGTTGGTTCACTAAGGGACTGTTTGATGAAACTTCAACTTTGGGATTCGTATTTCTGGTTCAAATTTCTATTCCAACTTCAAAAGGATTCAAAAGTATGAGGGAGTAGAAACATGTTTGTTAACCTAATTTAATCATGGACTCTAGAGTAGTGGTGGGGGGTGACGGATGGTGACACTAGTGGTGAGTGGTGATGGTTGGTGACGGTGGTGGTGGGTGAGGTGGTGGTGAAGGGTGGCGGTGGGTGGGTGGTGGTGGTGGAGGGTGGTGGTGGTGGTGGTGGGTGATAGTTGGTGGTGGTGGCGGTGGTTGGTGGCTGGTGGTAGTGGCGATGGTAGGTGGCGGTGGGTGGTAGTGGATGGTGGTGGCGGTGGTGGGTGGTTGGTGGTGGTGGTGACGGTGGGTGGTGGTGGTGGTTGGTGGGTGGTGGTGGTGGTGATAGTAGGTGGCGGTGGCAGTGGGTGGTGGTGGATGGTGGTGGCGGTGGTGGGTGGTTGGTGGTGGTGGCGACAAGGGGTGGTGGTGGTGGCGGTGGTGGCGGTGGTGGTGGGTGATAGTTGGTGGTGGTGGTAGGTGGTGGAGGCGGTGGTTGGTGGCTGGTGGTGGTGGTGATGGTAGGTGGCGGTGGGTGGTGGTGGCGGTGGGTGGTGGCCTGTGGTTGGTGGTGGTGGCGATGGTAGGTGGCGGTGGGTGGTGATTGAGGATGATGGTAGTGGTGGTGGTGGGTAGTGGTGGCAGTCGGTGGTGGCGGTGTGGTGGTGGTGGTGGTGGTGGTGGCAGCAGTGGGTGGTAGAGGGTGGTGACGGTGGCTCGTAGGTTGTGATGTTGGTGGTGGTAGTTGGTGGTAGTAGTACTGTGGGGTGATTTTTATTCCAAAATTATGCTCTGAAGTCGAAAAGCATCTATTTGATGGTCCAAAAAATTGGATTCTAGAGCTCATTTGGAGCCGGTTCACTCATGGATTCTCTAGAAGTCCGAACCGGGTTAACAAACAGGCTTCTACTCCATTTATACTCCAGAAGTCAGAATCCAACTTCTGAAGTGTTACCAAATACCCCATTGGATTCTCCAGAAGTCCGAACCAGATTACTCGAATTGTCCTTTCAGAATCCAACTTCTGGAGTGTTATCAAACACCGGGCATTTTGTCCCGAATCTCGTGACACGTAGAAACCCGGGTGTATTTTTTAGACTCGACTGGGTCTGACAGGACAGCTCGAGCGCGACTGATGTCTTTCTTAAGTCATTTTTTGTTTGAGTCTTCTGACAGCGAAGGATTTCTCACAGCTAAGCTTCCCCAGGTAACGACTCTCTTAAACTGAAAAGTCTTTCCACCAAGAGTTTACTCTAGACATCTCTTTCAAGTAAACATTTCTTCATTGTTGATGGGTTCTTCTGATTGGCTTCAAATGTGATAAGATTTCTTGTATGAATAGGTTTCTCCGTTTATTTATTCTGTTCTATTATTCCTTTGATGATTTGTTCGTTTGGTTCGTTGAAATGCTTCTCATCTTTCTCTGCTTGCTTTGTATTGTGCTGTTCCGACTTCTCTTCTCTGGATATCATTTAAATGATAGGATTGGAAGTTGTTCATTCTTTAATTATTGCATATTGATACCTATTACTCTCCTTTTGTCGACTTGTGAACTTTCAACTGATAGGTTGGATAATGGGTTGTTGTAGATGATAGGAGAAAACTAGTTTCTGAATGTGAACTTGATTATGATTGATCAATTTATGACTTTTGGGAAGAGTTTTGTAAATTCCGTGCCAAATTATACTTTTTTAGTTGCAGAAGGTGATGAGTTCTGCAAATGCTTAATCAGTCTGTGGTCCTTAAAAAATTATCAGCTCTGACCTTTTGGGACAGTGTCCATTTTCCCTTTTAATTGCGTTATAGGAATTTGTGGAGAAAAATTGTTTAAAATATAATGGACTGGTAACCCATTAACTATCTTTTTTTGTGAACAATTTATTCATTTATAGGAATCCTCCCCGAGGATCAAGCCAACCCAACGGAATGACATTAGTCCTTACAAAGGAATGTCATCCCCAAAACAGTGTCTAGGTGCCCAAATGTTACCTGAAGTTGTATCATGTTTGGGTAGGCTTCATCCAACTTCTGCCTCAATTTGAATGGTTGGTAACATTGAGTTGATGGGACATTTATAGGGCGGGTTTGGTGCTTGAGAGTCAAGTGAGATAACTTAGGTTCACTGAATGTTGATGGTGGGTTATTTAAACTTTAAAGTTCATTCCTACTTTCATCAAACGGAGGCTTTAATCCCTGACTATTTACCTCGTTATTACCAGTTATTTAAGTGAATAAGCCAACAAAAAAAGAAAAAAAAAAAGACACTTTCAGTCATTTATTTATTTACGGCTTTGTTTTGTAGTGCCTTTAGTATGGATAATTGTTTTCTTTGTCTGTCTCTGGAGCAGATGATCTCTAAGGCAGGCTCTTCTGGTGATTAAGATTTCTGAATTTGTAGGAGAGGAGGGGAGAGAAATTTAGAGTAAGTTACTTCAAAACTGAGGAGATTCTTAACTGAAACTCTGAAGAACATTGAATATACTTCATCATATATTAATCTAAAGAATATGGATGTAGGACCACTAGCACATGCATACAAACAACTCCTATCATACTCATCTATCTTCAGGTATCTTCAGGTACCTTGGTCCCTATTTTGTTTCTAGAAAATTTCCCCGTAAAAGCTTGTTTGAAGTTCCCTTCGTAAGTGAATTTTATTGACATGTCTCTTCTGCATAAATCTTTCATTGGTGTAGAATCCCTGCCAATGTGGCTTTCCTCCATTGTTGCTCGACATGGTTCATTTTTGAATGTTTGTTGTTTCTTTGCACCAGTTGCACATTTGGCTAACCTATTATAGTCCTCTAGTGGAATATTATACAGCTGCCCATTTCAAATTTGCTTGGTGTGCTTATAACTGTTTTTGTACTAGAATGTCATTTTGTTTCATTATCCAGCACTTCTCTTAAATTGTTTCTGATTTCTTCCAGACTATTCTGGATTTTCAGATTAATCCTTGCCTTCAAATTTTATTTACTTTTCTATCCTAGATTCTCTTTTAATCCAAAAAGGGTAATGAACTTGTCAAAAATTACAGAATTGCCACTATTTATTCAATTTGAGTTGTTTATCACTTTGATGTGTCCATAGCGACCTAAATTTGGGTTTTGTAACCTAGGTTGCATAAAAAAAATATTAATTGGAGGTTTTGGTTACATTAAGTTGGATTAGGATATTCAATAGTTTAATTTTGAGTCTTACCAGAAGAAATAGGTTTTAGATGGCTATCTCCTCTCCTTAATAAGTATATTTTTCACTTTTCTCTTATAAGATCCTGAACATTTAAGCAGATCAAAACATTATTTTCTTATGTAGGGCTAGCTTTGGGAGTTTCCTCTACCCCTCTGGTCGCCTTGCTTGTTCTGGCGAGCGCTTTCTATTGTGACCCGTCATGGTTTCTTTGATACCTGTTAGTGAATTCTGACTGCATAGGAGGATTTCTATAGAAATATATCCTTTCTGTATTCGTGTTGCATTCTGGATTATCTATGCGTGGATTCATAGATCCATTTTTCTCCTCTTATAGACTTAAAAATCTGTCAAATCTTGCAGCTTGCACTGGGGATGACCGGACTGCTCCTTACTATAAGTGGAAGTACTGTAGATACGGAATTTACATTTACATGTTTGTTGAGGAAATTCTTCCTGATCCTGCTTCTGCTAGGCGATCACTGCATGGGAGGATAAATTTTATGTCTCATACTATTGAGTTTCCATTCAATAAATGTTTTGGAGTTAGCTGGTGATGCCCTTGCTTGCTTTGCATAGATGAAGCACGGTAATAGTACCATATTTGATGATCGTTCAGCTACAGGGAGCAACAAAATGAAGAAAATGGAAAACCATAAAAACTACTTCAATAGAGATGTAATGCCTGGGACTGAACTTTGGATAGATGGTCTCATTTGTGCTTTTGAATTTATTCGTGGCCATAGGAAGACAAGTTGGAAAAAATCTGGTCCAAAGATCCAGTACACACAACAAATAGATGGTGAGGATTTGACGAAACATGTGGTGAGATATTCGTCAACTGATGTTTTGACCCCAATGGTGAACAGGAGTAACTTATTAGATCCTGCATCCTTTTTAGGGTTGGGAGCCAGTGAAACTTTTCCCGTTGATGAATACAGAGATACCAAGAACAACCATTCAGTTCAGTTTCATAACATGGGCACATTTCCAGAAAGTTGTTGGGTACCAATAGGTTGGTCTAGAATTTCTGAGCTTGTCCAAGCAGTGCAAGCTGATGCAGGCTGGCCCTTACAGCCAATTGAGTTCACAGATGATGAAGATGACCTTACTGTTGCAGATGTAGCAGCTCCGTACTGGGAACGGCCAGCAGGGCCTACATGGTGGTGTCATGTTGATGCAGGTCACAAATTCGTTAGACAATGGCTGAGTACTGCTCAATGGCTACATCCCGCCATCAGTATTGCTTTGAGAGATGAAAGTCGGTTGATTAGTGAGCGTATGAAGCACCTTTTATATGAGGTGAATTACTTCTTTAATTGTTAAACTTGCCAATTTGATAATAAGAGTTATTTGTTGACTGGTTTGATATAATTGAATGAGCTATCTTGGAGTAAAATAATTCGGAATGTTCCATACTGTCACAGATTGTGGCCCAAATGCAGGTAGTCAGATAATTGTATGTAATCACCTGATCTGTAAATTGTGATCTATGCTGTGAATATTGTTCATTTTCAACTGTCTCAATCGGAGAATCAGTTACTTGCAGTAATGTACTCAAGTTGAATTTCTCAATTTGGAAATCTTTCAGATATTTTCTATTGGGTAATGGATTTTGACCTCCTGTATGCATTCAATATGTCCAGTTCATACTTACCCAAAAAAATGTGTCCATTGTTCAGATAGACGGTCATGACTTATATGATTATTGTCTTGAATTTACCTATGGTCTATATCAGCATTCACCTTTTCTATCTCCATATCTTTGCATAATGTGATACTTATGTTACTTGTTTGAATGTTCAAGTTCAATTCCCAGGATGGTGCTTTGTTTGGTTACTCTCTTCTGATCTCTTTGGATATGTCATACGTTTGATATATGAGCTCTCAAGATGTAATTCAGATTCGGAGCATATCCAGAATCTTAACTTATTTACTAGTATTAAACCAATAGCCATGGGTCGTTGAGATAAACTGAAGCAATCAAATGGAGGTTTATGTTCCTTTGGCTAGATCTATGCACAATGAACCATCGACAACCCATCTTATTTCATGACACTGATAGTTCATTAATATGTGGATATAGTCAAGGATATGTATTATAATGTGGTGACTAGTATAAGAACTGTGGGAGGTCAAAGTAGTGAAATTCCAATTACAATTAGGTTATATCAAGGATCAGCTTTAAGCCTTTATCTGTTTGCTATCATCGTGGATGATTTAACCATAGACATTCAAGATGAAGTTCTTGTTTTGGTGGATGAGACAAAAACATGGATTAACGTCAAATTGTAGCTATGTTTATCAACATCAGAATCAAAAGGTTTTAGATAAGTAAAACTAAGACGGAGTATATGGTGTGTAACTTTAGTCACATAAGGACGGATAATAAGGTGGTGAAAATTGATGAGAGGGAGATCCAAATTATTGTAGGTATCTAGGTTCAATCATAAATAAAGAAGGTGATACAGAGGATGATGTTTCACAGAGTATTAAAATAGGATGGATGAAGTGGAGAGGTGCGTCTGGAGTGCTGTGTGATTGTCGTATTCCTTTAAAACTTAAAGGAAAAATTTATAGGACAATTATTAGACGCCGATGTCTGGTGCAGAATGTTGCGCAATTAAAAAACATCATATAGATAAACTTAGTGTAGCTGAGATGAGGATATGGAGATGGATGTGTGGCAAAACTAGGAAGAATAAGGTAATGAATGATTGTATTAGAGCTGATTTGGGAGTAGTGTCGAAATATGATAAGCTACGAGAAAGTCGTTTGAGATGACATGGCTATGTTCAATGGAGGCCTTTAGATGTTCCGATTGAAAGAGTGATTTGATTTAGATTGAATGATCTAAAAGAGTTAGGAGCAGACCTAAGATGATTTTAGGAGATGTGGTGAGGAAAGACATGCATAGCTTAGGCTTTGTTTTAAGTATGACATCGAACAAAGCTAATTGGAGGACAAGAATCCATGTACCCTATTTAATTGGGATAAGGCTTTGTTGTTGTTGTTGTTCTTAAAGTGGAACTACATGTTTCTCTTATGAAGTTAATAAGAAGATGATCTATAGACCAAGTGTTGTGTTCTCTAGTATATTGGCTTTTCTCCAAACGGGGACAAAAAAAAGTTTCACTATTTGTGAGAGTGATGAGAAGCTGGCTGTGGTATAAGGGTTGTATAGAGAAGTGAAGCTGGCTGTGGTATAAGGGTTGTATAGAGAAGTGTGCAAGGCCAATAAGGACCTAGTCTGCTGTCCAGGAGAGCTACCTACTAAATATATATAGTTCTAAATATATATTCTTTTTAAGTTAGTTCCTTCTATTGTTAGCTACTTTCCAAAGTTAGTCTTTCTATTTTCAGTTTTAGAAAGATTGTATAAGCTAGTAGAATATTGGAAACTCCTCCTTTGTAAAGTTTCAAAAAGGAAAGTGTTGAATCAGAGAATAGAAGAGAAAAGAAGAGGTAATTGATCCTCTCCCTACACATCTTTATTTATAATGAAGTAATATAGAACCGATTACAATAATAACCCTCAACCTAATAAGGTGGAAGCCTAATAAGATTGAAGAAGACATAGAAAAAGACATGATAAACTAAATACCAAAATACCAAAATAACCCCAACGACAGTACTAGTGCTATAGCGCTGGCTGCATAATACTCGAAAACACTCCCCCTCAAGTTGATGCATAAATATCATGTATTCCCAATTTGGACAATGTTTTTTGAAATGACTTGACAGGTAAGCCTTTTGTGAAAATATCAGCCAGCTGATCCTCAGATCTGACTTGCGGTATCTGAATCTGACCACTCTCTAGCTTCTTTATGATAAAATGGCGATCTATTTCAACATGTTTAGTCCGATCATGTTGAATTGGATCATTAGCAATGCTGATGGCAGCTTTATTATCACAAGAAAGAATCATAGGTTGAGAACAATCTACTTCAAGTCACTAAGTAGACCTTTCAACCATAGTAGTTCACATATTCCTTGAGCCATTGCTCTGAATTCTGCTTCTGCACTGGAACGTGCTACGACGTTCTGCTTCTTACTACTCCAAGTGACTAACATTCCTTCCACAAATGTACAATAACTATAAATAGATTTCTGGTCTAGACTGCCTACCCAGTCAGCATCAGTATAAGCTTGCACTTTAAAAACATCCTGTGGTGAGAGTAAGATTCCTTTTCTTGGAGCTGTCTTTAAGTAATGAAGAATCCTATAGACAACCTCTAAATTTGTTGAATAAGGATCATGCATAAACTGACTCACTAAACTGGCTGCAAATGCTATATCTGGTCTGATATGGGATAAGTAGTTGAGCCTTCTAACCAACCTTTGATATTTTCTTTTATCTGTTGGTGTTCCCTCTTTCTCCTTTAGCTTAGTAGTTGCATCTATTGGGGTAGCACATGATTTGCAGCCTAGCAGACCTGTCTTTGATAAAAGATCAAGGATGTACTTCCTTTGAGAAAAGAAAGATGCCTTTTGCAGAACAAACAACTTTAATCCCAAGAAAGTACCTAAGCTTTTCGAGATTCTTAATTTCAAACTCCTCCTCGAGAAATGCCTTGAGTTTCTTTATCTCCTCGTCACTATTTCCAGTAACAATAATATCATCCACATATACCAGAAAAGCAGTAAAGTTTCCAGCTGAATATTTAATAAACAAGGTATGGTCAGCATTGCTCTGTGCATAACCAAAAGCAATCATAGCTTTATGAAGTCTGCCAAACCACACTCTAGGAGACTGCTTAAGTCCATAAAGGGAGCGCTTCAATCTACATGCTTTCCTAGGTGTTTGCATTTGTAAACCCAGGTGGACAGTCCATATACACTTCCTTTTTAAGTTTACCATGGAGGAAGACATTCTTTACATCAAGCTATTGCAAATCCCAATTGTAATGGACAGTACATGCTAAGAGAACTCGTACTGTTGTCATTTTAGCCACTGGTGCAAAAGTTTCTTGGTAATCAATACCATATGTTTGTGTAAATTCCGAGCTACTAGTCGAGCTTTATAACAATCCAATGTGCTATCACTGTTTTGCTTGACAGTAAAAACCCATTCACACCCTACTACTCTCTTACCTGGTGGGAGTGAAACAAGATCCCAAGTATTATTCTTCTTCAAGGCTCTCATTTCTTCCATTATGGCAGCTTTCTACTGCTATTCCAAAATTGCATCTTGCCATTTCTGAGGAATAGACACAGAAGAAAAAAAAGACACAAATGCATGGAAAGAAGGAGATAGAGAATCATATTAGACAAAATTAGAGATTGGGTGAAAGGTGTAAGTCCTCGTACCTTTGTGAAGGGCAATAGGGAGGTGATAATCAGAATCAGAGAGGGATGTCCTTACCAAGAGGTTGCTCAATCTCTGGATTCTGGGCTGACGAGGGGACATGAGAAGTTGCGTTGGTGGTAGTGGTCTTTCCTTGCTTGCTTTTGGCATGGCTATAAACTTGCAGAGGCTTGGTAGTAGACATGGGAATGGGTAATGTAGGTGAAGCTGGCAGTATCTCTGGTGAAGAAGCTGGCGGTATCTCTGAAGTAGGAATAAGTGGCGGTATTTCTGGTGAAGAGGTTGGTGGTATCTCTGAAGCAGGAATAGGAGCCTGTATGCTTTTTACTTGGACTCTTTTTATCTCCATCTTCATTGGTGTAATCAAAGACACATCTTTGAGATCAACTGTCTCTGTCTCCCCTTGAAGATGTGACTGAAAATAAATCATGTCTTCATGGAACATTCTTACTGATAAACGTCCGATGGGATGGAGGATGATAACATTTATACCCTTTTTGTGTGGCTGGGTAACCAAGGAAGATGCAGCGAACCCCTCGTGGATTATGTTTGCCTTGAGAATGATGGTTCTGAGCCTAACAGATGCATCCAAATATCTTTGGTAGGAGACCAAAGGAATGATCACCACATAACAGATCCAGAGGAGCCTTGTTGTTTAGTATCTTCATGGGCAACCGATTGATGAGGGAGGTTGCTGTCAGAACAGCATCACTCCGAAACTATGCTGGCACATTACCTTCAAACATAAGAACCCGAGATGTTTCAAGAAGATGATGATTCTTCCTTTTTACAACCCCATTTTGAGCTGGGGTGTCAACACAACTTGTTTGATGTTGGATCCCATGATCAGACAAATATCGTTGGAAGTAGCCATCAAGATACTCTCGCCCATTGTCACTCCTAAGGACTTTGATTGGGGTTTGAAACTGTGTTTGTATCATATTATGAAACTGTCGAAAACATTAAAAAACTTTACTCTTTTGATGCATAAGGTACACCCAAGTAGTCCTAGTGTGACAATCAATAAAGGTAACAAACCATTTATGGCCAGAAATAGAAGTGGCCCGAGCAGGACCCCAAACATCAGAATGAATCAAATCAAACATACAACTATTTCTATTAAAAGTTGGTAAATATGTTGTACCAGCCTGCTTAGCCAGAATACATGCGTCACATAATAATTCGTTTTTATTACAATGCTTGAAAAGGGAAGGAAATAACTGGGATAACACAACTGGGGAAGGGTGACCAAGACGGCGATGCCACTGCTGTAACTTATTGATAGTGGAATAAAGATGATGTGCAGTAGGTAGAGGTGAAGGTGTGGATTCTGAAGGACCATCTGCAAGCAAGTAGAGACCACCATGCAATTTACCGTGTCCAATCGTCTTCCCGCTCTCCAGATCCTGAATAACACACGAGGAAGGGAAAAATGTTACTTTACAGTTAAGAGATCTAGTGAGACTGCTAATAGAAAGTAAATTTGTAGAAAAACTAGGTACATGTAGAACTGATTGCAAAGTAAGAGTAGGGGAGCAACGGATGGAATCCTTTCCAGATATAGGAGAAAGGGACCCATCTGCAACTCGGACTGTATCTTTCCCAGAAGAGGGAGAATACAGGAAGAACGAATTAGCTGATCTAGTCATGTGGTCAGTTGCTTTAGTGTCCATAACCCATGGGCTAGAGACAGAAGAGGCAGATAGACCCACATGAGAAATACCTGACTGTACAAAGTATGAACCTGGAGTGGTAGATGGTAATGGAGGAGCGGCTTAAACTGTAGTGGATGGCCTTAATAGATTCTTGAGTGCCTGGAGTTCTTCAGTTGATAGTGTAGGTAGAGTCCCAATAGGAGGGCAAGTCTTTGTCTGATTGGCCTATGGTGCTCGAAAATTTTTGGATCTCTGTAGGCTCTTCTTACACCTTTTGGCCTCAAAATCAGCTGGTTTGCCATGCACTTTCCAGCAAGTTTCTTTAGTATGTCGCTCTTACCACAATGTTCACACCGAACAAGGCTGGGTTTGGAGAAGAGAGAGCCGCTTGGCTGAATAGTCTGGAGAGCTGATCTCTTTGCTGGAAGAAGAGGCATCATAGATGTACGGCGCATATCCTCAGATTGGACCAAGGCATAGGCCTGCTCTAGTGATGGTAAAAGCTCTCTACTAAGGATTTCAGCACGAATCTGATCGAATTCATTATTAAGTCGAGTCAGAAAATTATATAAGCGAAGCTTGTCTTTGACACTTTTCATTGCAGCAACATCAATAAAATAGGCAGCTGTAAAGGTATCATAATGCTCTAATTCTTGCCACAAACTGCGGAGCTCAGAGTAATATTGGGAGACAATAATATCTCGTTGCTTAGTAGCACCAATCTTCACGTGGAGGTCATAAATCAAGGAGTAATTTCCAACTTGGGAATAAGTCTCCTTGGCAGCCTTCCAAATCTCAGTAGCATCAGGTAGCAAAACATACCCTCTCCCAATCTTGGGTTCCAGAGATCCAATCAAATATGCCATTACAATAGAATTCTCAGATGCCCATTTGTCATAAAGGGTATCAGTATTTGCAGGTGCCTTCTTTTTACCATTAATATAACCCAATAGGCCTCTTGCAAAGATGGCTATCTGTGCTGTTTTAGACCACATCAAATAATTGGTCCCATCTAGCTTAACAAGGTTAAGGGGAATAGAGGAGAATTCAATTTTTGAATGCTCCACGTGAGGAGAAATGACTTCAGAAAATTCAGCCATGGGAATGATTACAACCTAAGAATAATCTGACTAATATATTGAAGTAGAAGAATATAGAATACCTTGATAGAGAGGCCGTATATCAATTTATGGGAACGAGAGAGCACATCTACAACAAGTTTCGATCTCTTCATACAATCAGGGAAGAATCGAGGTTGGGTATTCTTGTGATCTCTTCAAAAAAATCATGTAACAAGGGATACATGGCAATAGATGCAAAAGAAAACTTGTGAAGAGGTTTAGTTCATAGGAAAGAAATTAGAAGGGATGAGGTAAGCGTTTTAGGGAGTTTTTTTTGGAAGAATTAGATGTAAACAATAGGTTTCAAGAAGTTTTCAGATATGGCGGCAGGTTTATGAGTGGTTTTAAGGTATGGCGGTAAGCTTAGAGGAGGTGTGGGTGATATTGGTAGGGTTAGAGGAGAGGAAGAATCAAGTTGCAGGTTTTTGGTTATGGCAGTAATGGTTTTTCAGGTATGGCGGTAATGGTTATTATCGACTGGGGTTTATGGGGATAGAATAAAGGCTGGCGGCAGATCTATGGGTGAAGGCTGGCTTATCGGTGGAGGTGGAAGGTTATGCAGGCTGGTGGTAGATCTGTGGAGGCAAAGAGAAGGCTCGCGGCAGGTTTAGAAGGGAGGAGAAAATAGAAAAGAAAGGGAAGAGAAGTAACCTTGCTCTGATACCATGTTGAATAAGAGAATAGAAGAGAAAAGAAGAGGTAATTGATCCTCTCCCCACACACCTTTATTTATAATGAAGTAATAAGGAGCCAATTACAATAATAACCCTCAACCTAATAAGATAGAAGAGGACATATAAAAAGACATTATAAACTAAATACCAAAATACCAAAATAATCCCAACGACAGTACTAGCGCTATACTGCTGGCTACATAATACTCGGCAACAGAAAGATTGACCAATCTTACCTTCCAAAACTGTATTCAAGCTTGACTATAATTATTAATGCTAGGGAAGGCATTCTATTGTTTAGAAAAAAAAAGAAAGCTTGATCAGAATTTCGAGTTAGGCTTGCTGTGAGACTCTGTCAAGCCTTACCCTCTTGTTTTTCCTATTCCTCCCTCCCTATTCCCCCTCTATCTCCCCATTGGTTTTGCAGTTATAAGAGGATGCTACTGTTGTCGCAGCTTCAAGGATAGAATTCGATCACTGCTGGAATCACCAACACAATTTCTGCAATCAGCCATTGACCTTGCAGTTCATTACAGTAGCATCTGGCGCTTGCGATTCCTGTTCTGGAATCTTCAGGCTGCAGAATCTTGAAGACTTTATAAGTTCCTAATCCTTTAGCAGATCGGCCTCACCTTCTGGTATTGTTCTACAGTCGTATGAATCCTCATCTGACAGGAATTTCTCAGTCATCCAACGGTCAGATTGACCAGAACAGATAACTTTCTAATTCTGGTTCCTAGGTTCTAAAATTAAAGAATCCTTTATATCTTCACATCCAACCATTGGATGGAGTTGATCGTTTGAAGAATTGCCCACCCATATGATCCTAATCTAAGGATATGATCTCAGCCCCATCTATGGAACCAAATTCTATTTCTATTAAGCTCTTTTTTCTGCTCCGAAGAGGCTACTGTTTTACGGTTACTTGTTGATGCCGGTCGCTGTTTATTGACTTCCTAAGGTTAGGGCAGGTTGAAAAGGGTCATCTGGTCAGGTTTTACTACAATCACTTGTAATGCATTTGGATAACATCCTTAACTTGCATAGCCTCTCTTGGAACCGTTGACCTGCCTTGCTTACTGACTATCCCTACAGCAAATAACAGTTTTCTTACTACTTTGCTTGGAGTTGGTGTTCTCTCATCAAGCGCCTTACCAAATAGAGCCACCTCACCACCTTCAAATTGATGGTCTACAATGTTCATAAGTTCATTACTATTACTATTACCAGAGGATGCCTGCCTAGCCAACACTTTATCTGGCTCTATCCAAACTTTTCTGGTTCACCCCCGACATTACCCACCTTTTGCCCTTAAAACACTTTAATGATACCATTCAGGCCATATTAAATATTGGATAAACCATAAGACAGATCAGGTTTTCCTTTGAATGAAAGGAGCTATGAAAGCAACCTATTGCTAGATCGCAAGTGACCTCATTTGTTGTACCCCTCAAAAGTCTGGTTCCTTTGCGATCGAAGTTCAGAATCAACAAGGGTAGAACGAAGGGAGTGTACAACTGGGGTGCAGCCCCACTTTCTTGCAACCAAGATGTATTTCGTCCGACCTGACCTCAAACTCTTTCTTCCTGACTTATTTGACTCTTTGGCTGCAGTTATTTAGGCTTTGAAGGAGATTGAAGAGATCGAATTCCTCCCGGGTACACACAAAACAAATATATGAACTAGGTAAATGGAAAAGAGATGTTTCCAATTCATCAAAATCAGAAGCTTTTTCTACATCCATATCATCTACTAAAGTAGATCAGTATTTCCCATATAATGAAAGCAGATCTTGGTCCATCAATTCCCATCAGATTCTATTGATTGGCAGACAGAGTACACCTCATGGTTTGAGCACAATTTTCTTGTCGCCTCCTTCCTGCCACCTTCCATGCGGTAAACAGTTGATTTTACCATGGTTTCTGGGAATGTGACCTCAGCATTATAGCTTTTAGGGCTTTGGCATTACTACAACGCTTTGCTAACTCCTCGTACCTGAATTAGATCCGTAAATTCTTATTTGTTTGTGAAAAAAAAGAGGAAGGGTCGGTTGTTTAATATCACTCCTCTCAAAGAGCCTCGCTATGCTTCGCTAACACGTTGCGTTGTTTGTTGCCACCGACTAGAAATTGCCCGTCGATTAAGAGGTGGAATCAAAAGCACAATGGGAAGTAGGAGATAGGTTAGAGCTTATAAGCCAGGATTGAGAGCTGCGCCCCTCCTTAGGATTGAGTAAGCAAAAACTTAGATTATATGAGGCGTGGCTCTTCCTTTCACTTTGGAAAGAAAAGAATTTCTGTCTATTTATTTGAATGGAGAAAGAGACTACTGGAAAGTGCTTGATGAGGGCTTAGATAAAATAGAACTTAAATGTGGAGAGAAAGGACACAAGGCAGTGAATAGATTCAAAAGTCAAAGGAAAGCTTCTGATGTGGCATCTGAGGACAAGCCCTTTGAAGTCAGTTCGAAGAAAGATTTTAGGCTACCAGTACCCCTACCTTAACTGACTTACAAAGGAATAAGGAAGCCATAATCGACATGTTGAAGAGGAGATTCTAACCAGAAATGAGTTGAACATTCCCCCAAAGGGAGAACAGAATACCAACAACATGAAAGCCTTCCTCCTCTGACTCTAATGCCCCCTTTCAATGTACCTTCTCTCCACTCGCTTGGACTGAAGATAAAGGATGCAATTCATGCCGATCGATTACCCCAGTTCGGGAAATCAAAGCCTAGCATTAGTGGAATGTGAAAGGCGTTCTGAACCAGAAGTACAGAGGTGAATGTAGTGGCCAGAAAAGATGGATACAGGTAGCTGGCTAGTGTACGAAGTAAAAATAGTTTTTGTGAAGAAGGAAGGGCGGGTGAAGAGCGTCACTATTTCTTTTCTCAGAGAGGGAAAGCAAATTCTTCTCTTGCTTCACCTACTATTGAAATCACTAAAAAGTGGCTCTGAATGGCATTGAAGTCTCTCACATGCAAGGAGATGCTGCTGCTGAATGTCACAGTTTGGGGCGCCATGATCCTATTCTCTCTAGAACAATCGAGGGCAATGACTAAATGCATCAATCATATGTCAGTGAGCTATTTATTGCCGCCAATTTTAGGAAAAATATTCTTTTTTTTATTGGATGGTTCAGGCCGAGGTCATCTTCCCAAAGGATCGTTGGTTGAGAGGAAAGGTTCCTTTTTAAGGGTACTCCTAGTCCCAGGAACAGATCCAGTGGAGACGGGGTGGGGCATGTAGCTCAGAGGATTAAAGCACGTGGTTACGAACCATGAAAGATTTTTAGTTATGTATCAATTGTTGTACCTTCTTAAGAAAGAATTTTGAAATTTCATCTTGTGAATCTAATCCATTAGTGTGAATTTTCGGGTAGATGAGTGTAAAAAGCACAAATCAAACATCAGGGAAATATGATTGAGTTTATAAAAGAGAATTTCAGGATTGAGATTGAATAAGCACTATATTGGTATGACCAAGAGAATTGTGTTGGTTCTTTTGGGGAAAGATTCAGATGATATAATGTTGGGTGAGAACAGCACCCTACAGTCTTCACTCTAGCTATCTCTTAATGCAATGACAGCCAAAGGATCAAGGTTTAAACTTTCGGTATTGGGTATCGTATAGGAGGGGTGATTTTAAGAGATGTATCTTATCGTATTGAGGATAAACAAGATACACTAAGATATGCATGTATACGGGCAAGATACAAATGAATATGCCCAGGGAACACGCAAAATACAATTTTAAACCATAAAACACGATAAATATTACTGATTTTTTTTCCATTTAAAAAAAATAAAATACAAATTGGTGTTGTCTCTAACCTTTTCATTGGCTTGTGTATATTAGCTAGTTACACTGTTATGCATGATAGCATGCTTGTTATTACTGAAGAGGTGGAAGAGCTGAGGGCTATGTACTGTGATAGTGAGAACCATTCCCTTTTTCCCTACGACGGCCGACGGGGATGATGTGAGTGTATGGAACAGGTGTGCTACCCTTTTTTAGCGACAGTGGCTGCTGCTGTTGCTGGTCTGGCGGCGGCAACCATCTTCTTCTCTTCTCCTCTTCTTCTTCTTCTTCTTCCCCCACTCTCTTGTATCGATTTCTACCAAGGGTATTGGTGAGTATCGAACCGTATCAGTTAGTATTGACTGATACGATTCAATACCATTTTTTTAAAACTTATTTATCGTATCAATGAGTATCATATTGGTCGGGCATGATACAGATACGTATTGGCAAAAGATATGGATGTTTGGTGCATGAAGTTGGAAAGGAGTGACATGGTTTGTTACATGTTTATTGACTGCATGTACATCATTCAATCTCAAGAGCCTTCAACATTGTTATCACATTTATTTGAATAAAAGAAGAAAAAAATTCATCAAATGCTTGAGGGTAGTTTTGTTACTGGATGGATTTTAATAACCAATTTAATTTTTATGATGGGATTTTACTTTCTTTGCTTCCCTCTGTCAAAATTTCCTGTGATAGTTTACGTATAATTGTTTAATCGTAATATCATAATATATGCCTCATAATTGTTTTGATGTTGTTTTTGTACAACTAAATATGAGTTTTGAGGCTTGTTGTTGCTTAATGGGGTTTGATAGAATTGGGTTATGGTCATTGTTGTTCTTCATTCAGGTTCCTGTCAGAGTTGCAGGAGGCCTATTATTTGAGCTATTGGGGCAATCAGCTGGTGATCCAACTTTTGATGAGGATGACATCCCCATTGTCCTTCGGTCTTGGCAAGCACAAAACTTTCTCATAACTGCATTGCATATAAAAGGATCCTCTTCAAAAATAAATGTCTTAGGAATCACTGAAGTTCAGGTTTGTTCTTGCTTATGATTTTTGTTACATTCAATTTTGCTTTATGAGCACCCCCGTCAAATTTTCTGTTTATAGTTTGATGGTGTACTTTGGCTCAGGAACTTCTCGTTGCTGGTGGCATTAGTGCGCCAAAAACTGTTCATGAAATCATAGCACATCTTGCTTGCCGCCTCTCTCGGTGGGATGATAGGTGATAGAATTGTTCTTCAGTTGTCTAACCCAAATTAAAGAATGACTGCTTCAGGGTTCATTCATGCAGTTATATATATTATTTTTTTTAGGGATGAATGGAGTATGTATATTCAAGAACCAAAGATATTACAAAAGTGGTTTTAACAAGAAAATCAAACATCAAGAAAGAGGGCGTACCCAGTGCATGAGGCTCCCGCCATTGTAGGGTCTAGGGAGGGATTAATGTACTATTTAGCCTTACCCCGCTTTGCGAAGAGGCTGTTTCCATATTCGAACCCTGACCACCAGGTCAAACAAAAAATACAAGAGGATTTAGTGAGAAGTCTTATTCACATTGAGTTGGATAGTTGATCCCAAGCAGAAACAATGTGCCAATTTCTAGGAGATTCCATACAAGACATGTCATAAGAGGGAAGGATTCCTTGAATTTCAAAACCAATAGTCTACCCGATCTGTTTCAAAACTTCTGCATTTTCCAGTCCTGATCCTAAGGTTGCGCTCCATCCAAATGTGTTGTAATATGGGTATAAAGGTATTTATGTACTTGTACTCAAGAAATTAAGTATCGTGTATCGGTACTGTATCGGTCAGCTAAAATTAAGAGACGTATTGTATCGTATCGTGGATACGCACGAATACGCATGGATACGGGGCAAGATACGCACAAAAATGATTCAGGAACATACAACACAATTTTAAAGCATAAAACACTATAATTAGCAACATTGAGAAAGAAAATGTTCCTTACATCATAGATACACATGATTATAGGGCAGGATACACACAGAAATGATTAAAGATTATACAGAACACATTTTAAAAGCATAAAAACACAATAAATCTATAATTAACAACATTAAGAATTAGACATGGATTAATATAAAATGTCAAACATGTTTACTAGTTGAACCACTTGAGAATAAAAACTCAATAAAACCAACTACAGAAAAATGAGACAGATGGAATAAGACTCTTATGAGAAAATGAAAAATACAGTCTTCCATTTTCATTTCTACATAAATAGTCTTATCACAAGCATTGCATTTCTGCAGAGTTCCAGTGAATGCATTACAAGAGTTCTTGCCCTATCTTTCATATCTTCAAACACTATATATCAAGATGGTCTCCTTATGAACCCTATTTTTTTCATTGATTAACAGTTTTGACACCCTCATCTACATAGAAAAAAAACGTACAATCTACAATAAATAGAGAACTTCTAGAACACAAAAATAGACATTAGGCCCAAAAAACAGAGAAATAGACATGGGTTGAAACAAAGATCTTTGAAAAAAAAAAAAAAAACAGATGAAGACAAGTTCCTAGCCATATTCTGTTTAAGAGAAATAGGAAAAAAAAATCAGAAAAGGAAATAACAAGGATGGAAGAAAAGAAAATAAAAAAAATAATATTATTTAAATTATATTTCTATTTTTAAACCAGAAAATAAAAAAATAAAAAGTAAAATTAAAAATTATAACTGAGAAGCAAAGATGGTAGATCAGTGGTCTACACATCTTATATAAATAGTAGAAGAGAAAAGGATTAATTTTTGGAAAAAAAAAAATCCAAAAATTTAGAAATTTCTTGTGTTCTTCAAAAATTTCTCAAATCAAACCTCAAATCAGTGTTTAAATCCATGTATGTAGCATGCATTCATCAAATAAGACTATTGTTCATTGATTCATGAGAAGAAATAACACAAAAATCGATTTATTTTGAAAAAAAATAAAGTTGAAACTCATACCTTTGCTGTTTTCCGCCCTTGGAGCTTGAAGAGATGATTTTGTGCTCTAATCTTCACAAAAACCAAGTTTGATGCTACTTTTCCAGTTGTTTTAGGGTTAGGAATCAAAGCCCTAAGGTTTTTTGGAAGAAAATCAAGTTGCAGAAGAGTATTCAAGCTGAAATGATTGTTGGTTTTTGGAAAACAGATGTTGTTTTGAGTAGAATTGATACTGCTTGATACTAAAGTTGAAATTCATACCTTTGCTGTTTTCCGCCCTTGGAGCTTGAAGAGATGATTTTGTGCTCTAATCTTCACAAAAACCAAGTTTGATGCTACTTTTCCAGTTGTTTTAGGGTTAGGAATCAAAGCCCTAAGGTTTTTTGGAAGAAAATCAAATTGCAGAAGAGTATTCAAGCTGAAATGATTGTCGGTTTTTGGAAAAAAGATGTTGTTTTGAATAGAATTGATACTGCTTGATACTAAAAGGGTGTATCGAACCATATCAGTTTGATACTAGTCGATACAGGTTGGTTTTTATTTTATTTTATTTTTTTTAAAACTATATTTAAAGTGTATCGATACACTCGATAGCGTATTGAGGTGTATCGAGCAATACGGCTCGATACTCCTCGATACGCTCGATACTGTGTTTTTTTTTTTAAATGGAGAGACGAATTGAGGTGTATCGTATCGACTAGTGTTGATACCGATACGTATCGGCCGATACGGTGCGTATCGTGTCGATACTTGATTCCTTGCTTGTACTCTATTACTCTATTTCTCACTTATATAAATAAATTTGTAGGACTATCATTGGCAGTCAATTCATTCTCCAAAATCAACATGGTATCAGAGCAAAAAATCTTGGGAATCCAACCCTAGCCGTTGACCACTGCAGCTCTCTCTCCTCTCGATTTTTGCTACTGCCACCACCACCACCCTTCTCACTCTCTCTCTCTCTCTCTCTCTCTCACACACACACACACACACTTCCGTCATTTCTTTGGCTACTCTCGGAGGCTTAGCCAACCACCACCGAGAGCCCCTGGCCCTTTTTGTGAGTTCATGCATTGAGGACTCAATTGGTATTCTCTATATTGTTTTTTCTTCGGTAGATTACTTCATGATCTCGATGATTACCAGTTTTTGCGGTTTCATCGTGTTTGCTTTTGGCTTATGTTAGCCTGTCTGTGGTTTCTCTTGGATTTGGTAATCTTGTCTGACCTCTCCACCGCATGAACTGGAATTGAAGGAATGGATCGTGGCATCCATTCGGATTTTTCTTCATTCCCTGTAAGTTCTATTCGTTTCGATTGTAGCAATTATTTGATGTGATCACAGTCCTGTTATCTATCAATTGATTCCCATGGTTATGTGGGTTACTTTACGGGTACCAAGACCAAGCCTTCTACTGCTGGTGATATCAAAGAAAATGGAGTTCTGCGAATTCCTTGGTACAAGGTTTTAAGTATCGTATTGATACGGGTTGTATCATACGATATGTACCTTGCCTAATGCCAACAAGATCACTATAGGTTTTTTCCCTCGAAAACTTTCTTGATCCATCTCCACTCCCTAGTAAAGTCATGCATTCTCCTTCTAGAAGGCCAACAATGGCGAAGGACTTCTTCGCAGAGGGAGGAAGAGGACAAGCAATCAAAAAACAGGCAAGTTATATCTTCAATAGCAAACCAGTGAAGGCTGCAATTAGGTTGAAGAGAGATATGTCTCTGCAGAAGAAGATCTCTGGTTTGAAGCGTGTGGGTGATGGCTTTGCAGGAAATGAAGCTGTGGCTAGGAATTAAACCCTGTAACCAAATGACATCAAACCAAGCGACCTTGGCGGCACAGGATCTCACTAATTCCCACGCCAAACAAGAGGAGAAGAGGCCCAAGGATGTTGCTTTCCATACTACCAAATCTCCACTCCCTGCCAGTCTTATAGAGATTGTGGGGAGAGATGACCACGCTTGGATAAGACTAGCCGAGGAAAGACAGCTTTGACACCAAGCACCATCACTCAAGAATCAGTGTCAAGATAGAAGAAACTGAAGCCAGTCTACCACATCCAGAGGCAGTTCTGATTTTCTCCACATATTGGTTGAGAAGAATGCCATGAGGTTGCAAGTTGTCCAGCCATAAAAATGTGATGAGCCGCATGCTGTTAATTGATATACCCATATTTCATGAGAATTGCATCCGATTTGTGGACATATTACATTGCACAGAGTGATAATTGCATCCATGAAAATAACCTACAAACTTAGAAAGTGTATTTCATAAAAGGTTTTGTCGCCTAAGAAATGCCTAGAAGCCAGTACATATTTCAGTTTCAAATTCTTATTGGCTAAACTTATGACAATGTGATCCCCATCATTCCTCTTAATTTGGTTTTCCCTTGTCTTTTTTAGATTGTTTCGCAAGTCTGTATTTGGGGAAGCAGATGAAGTTGAGTTGAAGTTTATGAACAGGTACTCCTACAAATTCTATTGTCTCAGTTTATTTGTGGAGATTTATGTCAGCAGTGATTTGTTATTATCTACTGTATATGTTGAATAAAACTAATCTTCACTTATGATTAGGAGAAATCATGAGGACATGAATCTTTTCAGTATAATTCTGAACCAAGAAATCAGAAAGTTATCAAGACAGGTACACTGTTCAATCTTCATCTCTAATGTTGTTAGGTATGCCTTCTTCCTGTTAGTATTACCATTACTGGACATTTTTTAGAAATTAGAATGTGTTCCAATTCGTCCCCCTGTTTTATTTTGATTGTTAATTGGGAACAACAATTATATTTAAAGGATTAAGAGAAAGGTACAACATTTACAAGTACAAGGAAGGCAGCCCCACCCAAAACATGGAACAGTCTTAATAAAATAAAATTGATGTGGAAATGTGGGATCAAAATCACCTAGGGATAGGGTTTGGAATCACAGCATAAAGCAGGAGTGCAGTGAAGTAAAAAAAAATCAGATTTCAAGAGAAACCAGTAGCAGAAAATCAACCCAGATATGGTTCAAATTCTTGTCGGAGGTTCAATTGATAGGAAATGACAAAATATTAAAATATGAGAATGATCCAACAGTCAGATTCTGATATCTAAGAGATTCATACTGAAGTAAGGATTCTCAAGAATAGAGCAACAGCACCAGAATTCGATCTCAGAAATAGGCAACCAGAAGAGACCAATTGAAGGGCTTATTCATATATAACCCAAACAAAGGTCATAATTCAGATTCCAGAAATTCCTACTCAAAACTCAGAATTTAAAAAGTTGCTGAAACTAGGATTCTGAAAATTTAAAGGAAAGATTGAATCTTGAAATCAGGAAACAACTAAAAATCCAAATCGATGGAAGGTTCTGAAAAACAGTGGAAATCAGAGATCTAAACTTGAGTTTTCAGAAACCGTACCCAAAATAGGAAACTGAAATGGATAAGAAAAATCTGTTCTTGATTTCTTGCTATATACAATTAATTCAGGACTCAGAGGGAGAAACAGAATAGCAACCAGAAGAGAAACAGAACCAAAAGGAAAAAAGCACAGCAATCGATAGAGATAACAACCAAAAAGTGAAATAGAAGATTGATGCGCAGGGTTAACTTGATTTTCTGATTGATGAATAAAAGAAGGTAAAGAAAGAGGAATATCACCTTGGAATCACCACCAAAGGCCTCTGACTGGAATCACCACAACAGGGGATGGACTGCATTACCACAGTACCTATATTTTGAATCACCACAAAATAGAAGAAGGCTAAAGCAGTTCTCATTAATCATAACATGGAGGGCTGTAGCCTTTGCATCAATATAGAGTGACTATTAAGAAGTAACATCAGAAAAAGAATTAAGTTTTTATACTAGTCTTAAACTTCTTAACTATCTTGTTGGTTGGAGTGTTATAATAAAAAGCTTAGACTATTAAGATAGAATGGGCTTGGACTTATAATACTGATTGCAGTCATACATACAATATAACAGGCAACAGCCTTTAAATTTACCGATACTTACTAAAAGACCCACCCACAATTTAACTAATCCAACTACGGAACCTGTGGTTTAGTTTGACCCAGAACATTGGTTCAGATCAATGAACGGCAGGTGAAAAATGGAAGCTTGTTCATTCACAGATGCAAGCCTTCTGTTTCTTCTTCCAATTGACCCCAGAGTTCTGCGTAAAAAGTACTACAATGCTGAGATATTCAACAGCAAGGGCTTCAGTTTTGTTTTGACCTGCAGGCCTTGAGAAATCGTAAATGATCCCATACTGTCTCTAAACTACCCTCCAATGACTGAGGGACCCAGATCTTCATCCAAACATCAATTGGTAGTTCAACTTGATTACATTTTGTTATGGTGGAAACTAAAGCTTGGATAACTCCACTATTCTTGGTTGTTGCTACTCAAAGAGCTACATTGATTTGGTCAATTACTGACTGAGTAAAATGGGCTATGGTGGGAAATTCTTCCCTTTTTTTGACCTCCAAATGTAGAAAACTGGATTATGCTACAGTTTCGAGGAAATAATTCATGAATAGTAAACAAATTTCTGCCGCATTTTGCCCCTGGAACTGAGTGGGAGTAAGCTATTGTTAGGTTGCTGGATATTTAAAAGAAGACGGGAAAAGAACATTTGTATTAATAAGAAGGCCAGTCTTCAAGTAAAAAAAGTTTTATTACCAAAACTGAGGGCATACCCAGTGTGCGAGGCTCCCACCATTGCAGGGTTTAGGGAGGAGTTAATATGTGCGGCCTTACCCCCACTTTGCGGAGAGGTTGTTTCCAGATTTGAACCCATGACCACCAGGTCATAATGGTACCGTTGCGCCAAGGCCTTGCCGAAACTGAGTGTCAGAAATTTTTTATTACCAAAATCGAGTGTTAATCAAATGTGTCCCACATACAGAGACACACAAAATCTTCCCATCATACAAAATGCTACCATAAAAGCATTCTTCACTTTAGACAGGTTTAGGTACTATTAAGGACTTTGAACTGTTTACTAAGATAAGGAAGAAAAAAAAAGTTTGGACTTCGAACAATTCTCTTTATCTCATAGTTCTCAAGGTGTCGCCTAGGCTCAATCATAGTTCTCAAGCTCAATTATACACCGGGTCCTGGGCCCTTAATCCAGGTGCTGACTTCCATTTTCCTTTCTCGATCTAATGGATGGGATAACAGACCGACCAGGTCATAACAGACTTGGTCACACAACGAGACCCATGACCATCATGCGTCTCGCAGGGCAGGAGGCGCCATTAGTCTCCCAACGTTGGCTGCGGCACCCACTTCACTGGAAAAAATATCGAACTTTCTTCCCTAGATGCTACCTTTCAATGCAGGAGTATTCTCCCTACAAATTTGATATCTGCAGCACTTGTATGTCCCAGAAGATGCTTGTTTACTGCTTTCATCATGATTACCTTTTCTATGTTATTACTGTTGCATCACATTTGCAAGGTTGGGGTAAAACTTGTTTGACGAGGGTGTCTTCAGAATTTCTTTTTGTTACTTAGATACTTTGTGTCTATGCTACGAAAATTTCCTGAAACCTCTGAGATCAGTAGTATCCAGTTCCTGCGTTAAGCCATTGCATGTCCCATAAACCGTGGAAAACCACACCCCTTTGATTTCGTATTGCTTAGTCTAAGAATTCGAGCTAATGGGCGAAGGTGTTTCCGAACACTATGAGTTATATTAGTTGGGCAATCCTCCCCTGAGGGTATATTATATGGATAAAACCACGTACTACCCCATTGCCTCTAAGCGAGTTGGGGTTATACCGATTTTCAAAGTCTCTCCGGTGAGGGTATTCTTTGCAAATTAGTCTAAATTTGGTCTGAACATTGGTTCCCAGTCAAAGGTAACCCTCATGTCCTACAGCTTACCATGCATGCATCATGTACTCGGAAATAGATCCACACAACTAGGATACGCCACAATGAAAATATTGTTTGAGGATTACCTATGAACTATTTTGATCTAGGTTCTATTCAACCCGATGATTTGTTTATCATTAAGTTATCATCATATTTTCGACATCATGACTAAATGCTTCAGGCCCCTCGGGACATCTCTGTATTCTGGAAATGATGTCAGAAATCCTTGTGGACACATGATTTCCCATGTTCAGTTTGATATAGAACCAAGTCAAGGTCTGTTTCTCATTTGAACCGTCTTGTTTTGCATGTACTTGTTTTGTGTTTTTGATTTTCTGTATTTGTTGTGTGAGCTTATGCTCATACAGGAGAGTATGATCTCCATCTTCTTATTTAATTTTCTTCACTACCTCAGTTTAATCCTCCTGAGTTTTTATCTTTGGTGTTTGCCCCATCAATTGAGTCACCATTCCTCGTCAAAGAGTCTAACCAGTGCCTGCGTGATTAGACTTTGTTTCCCTTAGATTCCCTGATCAATCCGCCACTGGAGGATTCCCCCAGTTCATACATGTACTGGCGATCAAGACCCTCCACCAGGATTTGATCCCGTGGAGATCAGGATGGCCAAAATGGAGTAGATGTTGGCAAATTTGGTGGATTATTGCAAGACCAAATGAGCCCTCCTCAAATAGTAATACCCCCAGATGGTCAGAGTCACTCTCACTCGTAGTACACTTCCCCCAAATGATGATAGATGATAGAGGGGATGCAACAGTCAATTTTGCTCCCACTCCTGTTGTACCAGAAAGCCAGAGGGAGAAAAATTAAGAAAAAAAGTAGTTGGAGAAAATCATCAAGAATGTCAAAGGGGTCGAGGACCAGATTATTGACACTGTAGGATTAAGCTTTTTCCCACAAGCTAAGCTGCCTGATAAGCTAAAGTGGACTACTGGAAAATTTGATAGGAGGGGAGACCCCAAAGCCCACCTTAGGTCTTTAACAGGACAAATGAAACTCCGAGGATTTGTGGACGAAGAGTTGGGGCAAGTGTTAAAGTTTTCATTATCTGGCACTGCCCACTGTTGGTTGATGGCCTTGGATCCATCATTGACTAAAACTTGGGATGAAATTAAGATAGCTTTCAAAGCCCAATACTCTTACAACACTAAGATTGAACTTACTTGAAGAAAGCTAGAGACCACAAGGCAGTTACCCACAAGTTATCTAATGAGGTTCTGTGAGAAAACAGCTCAGATGTGGGAATAAACCAAACTAAAAGAGAGCAAGTAGGAATGCTTGTGAGTGGTTTGCAACCCCAATATGGTCCGTATTTGTTTGCCCAACTACTAATCAACTTTGATGGTCTTATTGTCGCTGGGCAACAAATCGAAGATATTATTTATACCGATGCTCTTCCGAGGTCTGATAGATTTCACCTGATATTAGTAGCAAAAAGCCACAACCACCGAAGGGTAATGAGATCAATGCAATGGCTAATGATCCCACCTGTAAGACCCTCACCCAATACCTATTCTGACCGGATTATTGCCAATTTGCCATTGCAGGTCTTCCTACCATGACGGCACCAAAATCCGAACCGGAGTTGAATGCTGCTTAATACCTCTAGGTGAGTGTGCATTTCCCTCATATATTGGGTATGAATTGTAGGATAAAACTATATGAGGCAAAGGCTTGACCCAATCCTTGGGTATGTAATTCTAATCAAAACAACATAAATAAGTTCCAACTGGAAGAAACACCTGGATGAACTTCTTCCGGATTACTCGGTTGCATGGGAACTAATATGTATGAAATAACTCTTAAAGAAGAATAGTAGAAAGTTAATAGCAATTGTTTATATTTTTTAGCTTCAGATGTTTGTTACAAGGGGTACCTTGGGAGGTATTGTCCCTTGATAGCAGATAGTTGCTTCCGCTATATTTTGATGTTATGAGGTTGTGTCTAACGTGATGAGTGTGTAAGTTTAAAACACTTGAGGGTGTTAAGTGTTAGCTGAGACTCTAGTATGGTTTATAAAAAGAAAACAAAAATTCCAAGCCTAGTTTCAGTGGTATTCGTCAAACCTGTCAATCTTGGTATTGTGTAGCGCTCCACCCTCGGGCTCGGGGCGTTACAATTAAGGTGGTATAGCATTCATTGCCACTATAAATAGCCGAAGTGAGCTCATAACTGACTCCCAGCTACTTGTGCGTGAAGGACCTCTTGGGAACCCTAAAAAACTTGCACTCTCTCTCTCTCTCTCTCTCTCTCTCTCTCCTTCAACTTCCAACCATCATTGGAGGTGTGGTTGTGCATTGAAGAGGATCACCACCCTACAAGCAAGTGAGTGCACCATTTATTTCGATTTATTTTCCAATTAATGTTGACCTACCACCATGGGGTTGCATTCATGGCTTGAAATCCAATCAATACCCTCATTAGGGTCATGAATGAGGTTGGGGGAGACCTTTCCCCACTCATAGTGCTTGTTCCATGGAATGGGGAACAAGTGATGAGGGCATGGGTGATGAGACATGGCGACCGATCTAAGGTTTCATGTCCCCACTCCGTTAAGGTTGGAATTTCTATTTAAACCTCCCTAAGGCCGTAGCGTGACCTTAGGTGTTATGCCCACATTGAAAACTGAGGTATTGACATTAGAGAGAAAGAGGTGGGAAACCCATTTTTGAACCTTAGAGTTTGTATCTGGGCTGAACCGGAAGCAAACCTGGATGAACTTCATCCTGTTTGTGTTTAGGCCTACTCGGAAGACAATCTAGAAACAGTATGCTTCTGGGGTAACTTTATATATCAAGCCGGAAGACGACTCGGAAGCACTTCTTTTGAATCTTCTTCCGGATATATTCCAGAACCCTTTTGTAACCAAGTGGAAGAAAAGGCCCGGAAGCACCTTCTTCCGGATAATCTTCTTCCAAGTCATCACCAAAAATATTGTGAAAATGAACTAGTGTAAAGCGAAAGAAATCATCCGGTAGCACGTTCTTCCGGATTCTTCTTCAGGGTGATTTCAGAGAACACACTGTGTCCAACTGGAAGAACTCAGTCGGATGAACTTCATCCGGAATACTTCTTCCGGCTGTGGTCTAGAACACTGGGTTGGACCAAAGTGTGTTTCGGACCCAATTGTCGGACCCTTAACCTATATTGGGACTCGTGTAAGAGTCTTTTGGACTATAATAATAACGAATGGTAATTGAATCGAATCAAACCCTAACTCAGTTGCAAACATTTAGGGAAAACAATGTGGGACTTCGGGCAAGGTTTATCCTTGCCTTTGAACACTGCAGTATTAACACCGTCAGGTAAGGGGAACGGGGCCCGGATTTTATTTTTGTATGCTTATGACTTACTTGTGCGGTTGTTGCATAAATGCTTGGTGTGTATCACATGTCATCTTATAAATTGTATTGTTTGATCATGCATAATTTGCATATTTAAGTAATGTTGAATGATGAAGTGTGTTGTAATTGTGATTGTGACTTTGGTGAAGTGTGGGGACTGAAGGACAATACTGTGAGTGCTACTCGGGTCAGTAGACAGTCATCCTAGCGAAACTTCGATGCCCGAAGGACTAAGGTCGGGAGTCTTAGCTGGGGTGTTGTCTGGCTATTACCTTAGTGAAGGGTACGATGCCCAAGGGAATGGGATCAGGAGTCAATAGTCATAGCGAGGGTACAATCTATATAATTGGATGACATGTAGGTTACCATGGTTAGTAGAAATGTAGAATATGTATACCCAAGGTTTAAAATCTCTGGTTTCGGAGGAGTCTCGGCCTCCTCCGAAACCGAGATCTCGCCGAGACAGTGTATTTTGTCCGATACAGCTTAAAAAGGCTGTCTCGGTGGAAAAGGCTGTTTCGGTGGCCAAAATGCATTTTTTAGGTCTCCAACTTCAAGGGAACCTCATTTTTACATACATAAACACATTTAGAGTATAAATTTGTAAAAATAATGACTCTTTGTGGTTGTTTGGGTTTACACCCATGTTTGGACAGTCAACGTTGAAGTCTGTTATAAATTTAGGTTAATATTAGCTATTATATTCAATCAAATATGGCGAATGAGACAATAACATAATGCATTAGGGGAAAGAGAAACAAAATAATACTTCATTATAATCATTACATCATAGTTCAAATATTCAATATTGAATGATCCCATAGTTCCCCTGTGCCCATAGTCCACAATTCCACAATCCTCATCCAGATACAATGTCTAGTAATACGTAGAGTGTCGTGGATGATCCATCCTACTATCATCATATATCTGGTAATCTTGCACATGATTCATAAATATAACATCAGTAGCTGTCCGAAGGATACCTATCTTTGGGAAGAATGGAAAAACTTCTGAAGTAGTACTCTGGTGCGTAGACTCTTGTGGAAGTACTGATGGAACGGAATAGAAATTGGTTGACCACTCTGAAGTTACAGTAATCCCCGCAGTCTGAAGCACCACCCGTTGCAAGTTAAAAGTCCAAACAAAGAAAGAATGGAGGAAGAAATGAAAAAACCATGAAAAAACTAAGAAAAAAGAGGAAGGAGCAGTCTCCACCGAGAACAGCCTCTTTTTTATAAAAGAGAAAAAAAAAAGAAGCAAAAAGCATGTTCTAGCCGAGATCTCGGTGCGCGAGAATTAGCGAGATTAACCGAGAATACCGCGAGATCTCGGCGAGATCTCGGCGAGAACATGTAAATGCCGAGACGAAAAGGGTTATCGACCCTATTTTCGTCTCGGTTAGTTGCGAAATTGGCGAAATCGGCGAGATCTCGCCGAGATTTCATTCCATGTGTATACCCAGTGACTGTGACCTTTGCTAGTAGGTGTAGACATACTGGCATAGGCTCACTACCCTCGGTTACCGACATGCTAGTAGGAGGGATGGGGTAGTAGGACTGGGTCCCAGCCGCCAGGAAGCTGTCTTGTGTGTCACTTAAGGGTATAGGTTCCTACAGTATCCAAACTGTGGGGTTGTGCCCTGTGCTCTACCCAAGGTCCGAGGGAACGACACCCGAAGTAGTGGGGTGAGTCCCAGTATGACCTTAGCTGATCATAAGCCAAACCTAAATAAATTTATTTTATTATTTGACTGTATGCCTGATTTCTTCATAGAGCTATGGTTGCTCACTCGTCGATCGATTGTTGTTTTAGATGTGTTTGCAGGAGAGACGCCTCTTGCTGAGTTCTTGATGCAGTATTGTTCAGTCAGACACTGTTCACGTGAACGGTACCAACAGATTTTAGAGACTGATCTATATTAGTTAGTTTACTGTGAGTTGGATTAGTTATTTTAGTTGTTTCTTAATTAGATGACAACATCTAATTAGAAGAAGGATTTGGTTAAGTAGTTTAGTTCATGTTGGAAACTGGTTAAGTTTCTTAATACTTGTTTATTTAGGATTTAGTTTCCTAATAGGACTTAATTTCCTAATTTTTTACTGTTTAGCATTTAGTTTCCTAAGCCCATTCTAATTGGGACTTTCTATATGCTGTAAACATTGAACTCTATATATTTATGAATGGAATAGAAGAATGGTAGACTTGGATAAATCAGAAAATCTGTTATGATTTCTGGTTGGGTCTCTTTGGTTGTGAGACTCAACTGCAGATCTGGTTTTTGGATTTTCTTGCTCGTTTGCTTCACAAGCTCTGTCCTACTTCTTCTTAGGTAATTGCAATTCCGTTGTACTAATCAAAGATTACAAAGATTGTGAGATTACAACCAGATAAAGCAAAGCTGCAACTACCAGTCCCGTTTTCAGGTGATAAGAGTTTTTCAAAAATTCATAACTTCTTCATTCATGGCTAGATCATCTTCAAATTTGAATGTGTTATCAAGCACATCCTAGAGTCCAATTCCTCCAAGTTTGAAGATCAACCAACGGTCAGATTTTTAGATAAGTTCAATTTTCTATGAAGTTTTTATTCTTGTTTTCTGGGTTGGTTTGAGAAAAGATCCTACTACAATGGGGAATATTGTGTCACTCCTGAGTTCCCCTTTTGTCATCAATTGGTATCAGAGCTTTGTAATGGAGTGCTCTAACTCTCCTAACCAGTCCCTTGACTCCATGATTATGGTGTTCCAACAATTGGCTATCTAACTAGCTACTAGCTTATTTATCATGGCTACTAGTGATCCCAAATGCTCTGAACTAGTGGCTAAGATACTCAAGCTATCCTCAGAAATTAATGCGACATTGGGATGCATGAACAATAAGTTGGTTGTTCTTGTTCAGGAAAGTGGGGACATAATAGCAAACAACTTCCCCAAGAGATCAAGGGAACAACTAGATTTAATCCAATCTCAATTCAGCTTTCCACTGTCAAGGCAAGATGCAACCCACACATGCAAATTTATCGTAGATCATGAATGTGACGAAGAGACAAAGACGGTAGAAAAAATAACTAATTTCAAGGTGGACGATGTTTCATCTCTCAAACCTATTGTTGAAGTTAAAGTTGAAGACCAAATCAGCCCCATGGTGGAAGATTCTAACATTTCAGAGTCGTCTATTGAAGAATGTGCTAAGGTGGTCAAGAGCAAGATTGAGATCTTTGTTCAAGAAGACTTCAAGAGCATCCCTCGTGTCGCCGTAAATGTCCCCAATAATGTTCGTGATGCTGATTACAAAGTTGAGCATATTGAATGTGTGCGCCCACTGCATTTTTTTGAAACAAGAGGTCCCTAGGTTAAAGAGTTCCTTCCCAACTTTTGAGAGCAATTGGATTTCTGTTTTCAGAGAAAGTTGAATACTCACCCCGACGTGTTGATGCTAAACCGTTGATGCTAAACCGATTCAAAACTTGTGGTTGAGTTTTTTTTTTAAGCAGGGGAGAGTTGATGTATTGTTCAGCCAGACATTGTTCACATGGTACTGTTCACGTGAACAGTACCAATAAATTTTAGAGACTGATCTATATTAGTTAGTTTATTGTGAGTTGGATTAGTTATTTTATTTGTTTCCTAATTAGATGACAACATCTAATTAGAAGAAGGATTTAGTTAAGTAGTTTAGTTCATGTTGGAAACTACTTGTTAAGTTTCCTAATCCTTGTTTATTTAGGATTTAGTTTCCTAATAGGACTTAGTTTCCTAATTGTTTATTGTTTAGGATTTAGTTTTCCTAAGCCCATTCTAATTGGGACTTTCCATATGCTGTAAACATTGAACTCTATATATTTATGAATGGAATAGAAGAAAGGTAGACTTGGATAAATCAAAAAATCTGTTACAATTTCTGGTTGGGTCTCTTTGGTTGTGAGTCTCAACCGTTGATCTGGTTCTTGGATTTTCTTGCTCGTTTGCTTCTTAACCTCTCTCCTACTTTTTCTTAGGTAATTGCGATTCCATTGTACTAATCAGAGATTACAAAGATTGTGAGATTGTGAGAGTACAACCAGATAAAGCAAAGCTGCAACTACCAGTCCCATTTTCAGGTGATAGGAGTTTTTCAAAAATTCATAACTTCTTCCTCCATGGCTGGATCATCTTCAAATCTGGGTATGTTATCAAGTACATCCTAGAGTTCAACTCCTCCAAGTTTGAAGATCAACCAATGGTCAGAATTTCGGATAAGGTCAATTTTCTATTGAGTTTCTATTATGGTTTTCTGGGTTGGTTAGAGAAAAGATCCTGCTGTAAGGGGGAATGTAGTGTCATTCCTGAGTTTCCCTTTTGCCATTAGTTCTTGGATGCTCCCATTGTCGTAGTGGCGAACATTGGTGATGCCGAACATAGTTGTCAAGGCGACAAGGCAATCCAAGGAGTTCGGGGTCATCTTGGGCTCCTAAACGACCAAGGCATTCCTAGTGTATTTTTTTTATTTCTAAAATATTAATGCTATATTAATGTTTATATATATGTAGCATTCTATGTAAATAATCAACATGTAAGACATAACTTAATTAATATGTGGTGTAGACCTAAGTTTGCCAGTGTACGCTGAGACCTGGGATTGTGTCTAAAGTTAAGTAGGCAACACATATTTATGACTAACATTTGTGCACTGCTAACCAATTTGTCCGGAGTTTAACTCCTTTAATATAGTTCCAATTCAAGCAATCTTGAATTCGTTGCAAAGCTAGCATAATCAGCTTTCCAACAAATCCGAGATTGCTTGAATCCGAGTAATAATGAAGGAGTTACACTTTGGTCAAACCTTGTTCGGAATACGTAAATGCTGTTAAAGTCATTTGAATGTAAATTATTTTTTGGGCATCAAAGCAAGAGATTATTTTGACGTGCTCTTGGTTTTTAGTGATGCTTTACTATAATAAGATTTATGAAAATTTTATATTTGGAGAAAAGCCTAGCATTTGGAAGTTGAAAATCGCCCCCGCACTTAAAAATACAGTTTTTTTTCTTGAAGTGAAGGGTCGACTTTTTATCCTTCTGGAATTTGAATTTTAGACTATTTTTATTGGATTCAAATTGGGGGGGGGGGGGTTAATTTGCTTATTTATGAATAATATCTTAAGTAAATGAAATATAAATTAAAGAAACATTTACTTAAACGATATTAGTCATAAATAAGTACTTCCTGATAAATGTTGTTCCTGTCTGGCCTAATAAATCTTGTGAAGAAAATTCAGAGAACACAAAAAGAATTGAGGAAAAAAAAAAAAGACACATTGAAAACAAGGCGGCTGCCCAGACATTCTGGGCATCCAAGGCACCCTAGACGTCGCCTAGGCGATGCCCAGGCACCCTGAGCGACCGCCTTTCTCATGTACATAAGGCGCCCTGGCGCCCAAGCCTTTACAAACTACCCAAACGCCTAGGTGACGCTTTGACAACTATGATGCTGAGGTACCTCTTGAGGAGTACCATGGAGATCTGTGCCAGTGCCCCGCATGCGCCTATGGTGGCCCTTGATTCTGTGTGGAGTTGGGTTTTTTTTTGTTCCTTATATAATTTGGTTGTACTTGTACGTGTGGGGGTTGTAAAGGAGGTATTATGTTTGGGTTACTTTGGTTGTGAATGCATAATTAACAGTTAGTTTATATTACAACATTCAAAATGTCATCACACTTATGGATTCTTATATATTAAAATATTCCGTTGTTATTTCTCTTATTTCTCTGATTTTGGTAATGGTATTTGTTATGGTTGAGATGATGGTTTGGGTGTACATTGCTTATGTAGGATCTTGGGTGAGCTGAGATCGTCAGTGGGCGATCCCCTTCACACTTCTGGTCGTGTGACACCGCCTAAGTCTTCTTCATCATCTGGATCAGTGAAACCATTTGTGGTGGAATATAATCCATCTTTTTCTCCCACACAGTAGGGCAGAAAATTTACAGACCTAGGGATGTCCATGAGTCTTGTATTTGTCACAAAGGCCCAACCTAGATTTATTTCTAAACCAAAACCCAAGTCGTACAATTCTGACCTTTACTGTGAGTACCATTCCTTTAGGGGCCTTACCACAAACAATTGTTGGCAACTTCACCATGCTATTCAGCATCTTTGGATGCAAAGAAATTTACCCTTCATTTTAAACAAACCTACCCAATGTCACTACTAATCCTCTGTCAATTCATGATAAGAGTCAGTGTCCTCCATCAGGACTTACCAATCTTTGATCGTCTTCTCTAATCCAGCCCACAATCCTTTGTTTCATACCAGTTCAAAAGTAACCTGGCGAGACAAATTCATACTTGCTTGGCAACTTGACCTTCCTGCTAAGGCCAGAACTCAGATTTGTGTTTCTCTGCAGTAGATTTGTGAGCAGGAGAGCATAGATAGATGACTTCGATCTTTTTGTGGCAAGAGTTGGTTCGCACAAAAGCATATTGGCGCACGGCTGTGTGTTTGCAAGTTCTTTGCTAGGACCAACTGTGATGGGAAGTTCAGAGACAACTGTCTGCGTTGTGATCGTGGTAAAGGAATAGCCTCGGGCTGTAGAACTAAGACGTTGGATTTCATCAAGGAAGGCATAAGCAGCCTGACTGAGAGTGCATCCTTATCAAAATTCAGATTCAGAGATGGATCGAATGCTCCGTTTTGTGCACCTTTCTGACTGACGTCATCATACGTTGGCCATGTTCGGGCCTTGTCTTTTTACCCTTTGTGTTTTCCCTCCATGTTGGGGATGTTTTGTTTCTTTCTTTTTGTATTAAGGAATGAATGGTAAGCCTGCCATTTCTAAAAGAAGAAGAAAGAAGAGGCTGAAGAGCCCTATTTACCGAGAGAGGCTTCTCCCCGGCCTGCAGTCCTCTTTACCTCTAATCGACCGACATGGACTGCCCTTAGGTGAACTCTTCTCGTCACAGGAGAAGAGGGCTAAGGCCGAGGGGCGGAAGCCCTCATCTCTTGTCTAAAAAATAAATAAATAAAACCTCTGCCTTTGTTATGTCCTCCTTTTAAAAAACGGATGAAACTGCAGAATAGCTCCGAAAGTTTCTCACCTAGAGAAGGAAATGGTGTCCAGGGATTAAAAGGCTCAAGCCTGGGACAGAGCATTCCATCCGTGTAATTCAGTTAGTGCCCAACGTAGTCCCTTTTGGGGCCTCTTATGTAATCCTTTCCATTTTTCAATGAAGTAATGTTTTTCTAGTACGTCAGTTTCTTCTTCCATTTTGTGTTATTTAGTTTTCGTAATAATACACTCCTGTCTGGCTTATGTGTTGGAGCATTGAAAACAAAAGATTCTTGAGTTTTCCACACATCTGATCCTTGTCCGAAGAGCCCGAAGCCTGGGAAGAGATCTCATCTTATTTGGCCCACAAAGGGAGGCCATCATTGGTCGCTAGTTATCCAAAAGAAAAAAAAGATCCACATGAATTAATCCACTAGTTAACCCTATTGAGCATTAGCCATTTATTTCAAGAAACCTGATATAGCCTACCCTCAACCTTTTATCCCAATACCTTCATTCCATTGTGTCCTCCTATCTCAATGTTTTCCCGGAAGGCAATATAAGGGGAAGAAGCAAAACAACAAGAAAAGGGGGGAAGAGGGGGGGGGGGGGGGGGAATGAAAATGGGATGGCAAGGGGGCAGGAATGAAAATGATGATGACGTTCAAGTATCCCTCTCAAACAATTGTCAAGAGAAGAAACTTTATGGATGTTGATGTGATGGTTTTCAGCACCAAAGGGACCGCCATCACGGAGTGAGTAGCAATGGGCATTTCAAGTGGTTTGAGCTAGCTGCTACCCTTTCTAATAAAGAATCTCCCCGAAGCAAATGGATGTGCAGGAGATCTATGAATACATTCCCAAAACAAGAGAAGCAGTGTTATGCCTTCCAAACCAAGGGGCAATTTGAGCCTCTTATCTTCTTTGATAACCCGTCCTAAGCCCTATTACATCCTTGAGAAAATCCTCCGGGATCAAATGTGATGTGATTCTGACAACAGCTTTGAGCTTACCCAGCTATGAGGGATCTTAGTTATCAAGGCCTTGACATTAAGGTCAATTTCACTTCTTGGGTATGAACTATGTTTGACTTGATTCTTGTCACAAACGGGATACGTAGGCAACTTAAGAAATTAACTTCAAGTTCGGTCATTCACTATGATACATCAACCCGTTTTTGTAGTCCTTTTTTGTTTCATTTCTTATTTTTTGTCACTTTGTTCCCCAGTAGAATCCAATTTCCTGGAGTCTTGGTCTGGATATGCCAACATGCCACATTTTGCTTGATCATCTCTCAGGAGGCTTTGCACGGTCGGAAGCACTTTGCCCGTCATTAAGGATGAGCAGCATTAGAAAATTATACGACTGAAGAAGGAAGTTTGAATCAGTTGTTCTTACTGTATTGCATGGAGCGTCTCAATTTTTGGTACTTGTGAAAATCGGAATGTTTTTAGAATCAGAATTAGAGAATCGTGGTTGATGACATTGGGGAATTGGTCATTTACAAGCCATCCCTCCCTTTTTGTCTTTCCCACCAAATGTCATTCCTTTTGTAGATGTTATTATGTGTGTCCATTTACGACAATCTATTTTCAATTTTCATATTGCATTCATACTCATTTCATCATATTTTTTTTGGGTTTGGCAATCCCCTAAAATTTCCATTTTCTCTCTTCTTGTCTTGATTTCACTAAACAATGTGTTTTCAAGGGCTTTAATCTTGTCTTTTTTTTGCTAGAAAGTTAGCTTGTATTAAAATGAATAAAAAGAAGAAAGAATTACAATCTAAGCCTATCCAGTGGTTAGTAAAACTCCGCCTTCGGCATTGCCATCAGTAGAGCCCAACTACTGGAAAAAAATAAAAAACTATAAAAAGAACTGACAAAATCTCTATCTCATGCAATTTGATGCATCCCATACAACTTCTCGTGAAATAAGTGTGGGATAACTATCCCATGTTTCAGAAATAAGGTCTGATGCTGCCCTCTTTGCCAATATATCAGCCACTGGATTTGCTTCTCTGAAGCATCTAGTGTCTTATTTGTACACCCTTTAAATCCTGGTACATTGTACAAACTATTCCATTGTTGTTGAAACTGCATGGAATAGTATTGGATAGCAGACATGAAAGCTTCTGAATCACTTTCCAGTCAAATCTTCTTGAGGTTTAGTTTCATAGCTTCTTGTAGGCCTCCTATAGCTGCAGTGAACTCTGCCATATAGTATATAGTTAGTGGAATGATCAATATAGATGGAAAAGGCAAAAAGTACACGCCCAGTACAATCCCGAATAACACCTCCTGTTCCTGCTTCACCTGGGTTTCCTAGGGAGCTTCCATCTGTATTAACTTTATACCAGCCCACATTCGGTTTGATCCATGGTGTTGGGAGGATACGACAAGGCTTACCGGCCCTTGTCACAAGATTCAGCCTTTTTGCAGATATCAGATCATTGACTGACTTTATCTTGACCGGATTCAGTATAGTCATGTCTCTTATAGCAGTAACAATGGAATTCATTGTTACTTGGAGGTTAGGTTTTTTTCGTTCAAAGCAACTTATGTTTCTACTCTTCCAAATACCTGATTATATGTGGATTAAAATAGATGGCCAAACCTTTGGTAAAGGGGCAGCATGTTGTTTTCGCTTCCACCATGAATAATAATTGGGAATTAGGAATTCCTTCCCAATTGAAGTTGAAAATATCAAGCATCTTTCTCCATATTTGTATAGAGAAGTCACAATTCAAGAATATGTGCTCAAAAATTTCTTTATTTTTATAACAAAGATAGCATCTTGATGTAATTGGTACTTGTCTTTTCTTGACTGCATCATCACTTTGAATCTTTTGATAAAACCATTTCAATCCAAAAATTGACTCTCTTGGCAGAAAATATTTATTCCAAACCGAATTTTTCCATAGGGGTTCATCATGTTTTTTCCTATAACAATTCCATGCTGATGAGACAGAAAAAACGCCATTCATACTAGGAGTCCAAATCAACCTGTCTTCCATTCCTTTAGTCAAAGGAATACAAGATGCTTTAAAATGTCTTTGAGGAGAGGGGACTGAACTTGAGGGAACACCCACTTACCATCAATAATAAGAGAGGATAGCTTTGTTGTCATTCCCTTTATAAGAGTGTCAATAAGGTTAGAATCCCCGATCCAAATGTCTCTCCACAAATTGATTGATTGACCATTACCAATGATCCACCTTGTGTGCTTAGCTGTCCAGTCCCAAATTCTTTTAACTCCTTTCCAGATTGGAGATGAGTCATCTCTCTTATTGAGTAATGATCCATCTTTTCCAATGTATCTTTGTCTCATGAATATTGCATATTGAGATTTTGAAGTCATAATATTCCAGGCAATTTTTGACTACAATGCTTTATTCATATCACTCAACTTCCGAATACCCAAGCCCCCTTCTTTTATTGGTCTACAAGCCACATCCCATTTAACCATAACCACAATGGATTTTTTCTGATGTGGATTCCCTGTCCAAATGAAATTCCGAATCCATTCTTCAGCTTTCATAATCAGAGTAGAAGGCCAGTGGTACATTGAAAAATTATGAATGAATGTGCTTGATGGGACCAATTTAACAAGTTCCACATGACCTGCTTGAGATTGTAGCGTGCCATTCCATGCACTGAACTTCTTTTTTAATTTGTCCATTAAAGGAAAAAAAATGACACCTATGCATTTTTTCCTTTAATGAGGTCAACTCCCAAGTATTTAGTTGGAAAGATGTCCTCAGAAAAGCCTAAGAGAGCTTGTAATCTGTTTCTCCTAGCTCTTGACAAGTTAGAGAAGATCACTTTGCTTTTCCTTTCATTTATATGTTGACCTAAATATTCTTGATATAGTCTAAGCATTGCTTTTAGGTGATGTGCATCAGTTTGTCTGCCTTGTAGAAAAATCAGAATATCATCAGCAAATGCAAGAAGGGAGGGTGTTTCAGACATACCTCTGACATAAAGGGGATGTATAATCTCCGGAGAGATCATTCCTTAATACCTCTGCAAATAACTTCTTCTGCAAGAATGAATAGTAATGGGGATAGAGGATCTCCCTGTCTCAAACCTCTACTCGCATCATAGAATCCAATAGGCCCACCATTTAGCATTGTAGATAGTTCTGCAGATTTTAGAAGGGCATTTATTCGACAAACAAAAACATTTGAGAAGCCAAATTTTTCCAGAACATCTGTTAGAAAGCTCCATTCTACTGTATCAAATGCCTTCTGTATATCTATTTTCAATGCCATTGCACCTTTTTTTGATCGACACCCCATTAATGATGTCAACTCCGAAGCCAGTCCAATATTATTATGGATTAGCCTCCCTTGTATGAAAGCACCCTGTTCAGCTGAAATAAGGTTTCCAATGAAGCCACCAAGTTTAGATGATAAAATTTTAGGAATTATCTAATAGATGAAATTCTCTATACATAGAGGCTTGTACTCTGATAACTTTGCTGCACTCTTTACTTTAGGAATGAGAGTAATGAAGTTATTGTTGATACTTGGGGGCATAGAGTTTGTCTTGAAGAAATACATAATAGCTCTACATAGGTCATGAGCAACAATTTCCCAACAAATTCTGAAAAATTTACCTGGAAATCTGTCTGGACCTGGGGCACTGTCTTGATTCAAATCATAAATTGCCTTCTTGATTTCATCCACTGTAGGAATGGCATCCATAGTAGCTGATTCATCATCTTTAACTAAATGAGGTATAACTGAGAGTATATCAGTGTGTGGTATGGAATCACCAGCTCTGTGAAAGCCCTCAAAGTAAGATATAATGTAATGCTTTAACATTTCCATGTCATCTATAACTGTACATCTTCTTTTTTCAGCATAGTAATAAAATTCCCGCCTTTTCTAGCTTTTGCGTAAGAGTGGAAGAATGCAGAATTTTTATCACCCTCAAGCCATTTCACTCTAGATTTTTCCTTCCATAAAGCCTCATACAAAGAAAGGTTCTTATCAAGTTTGTCTGCTGCTTGCCTTTCATTTTCTCTTAGATAGTCATTTATCCCTATGTTTTCCATTGCTTCCTGAACATCTTCAAGCTCTATACGAGCTGATTGTATAGCTTTGTTGATACATGGAAAAACTTCTTTAGACTATAGTTTCAGAGTCTGTTTGAGCCTTTTCAGTTTCTGAGAGAGGACAAAAAATGGATGTCCAAAAACAGGTTGCTGCCAAGATTTTCTGACCACCTCTAGAAAGGAAGGCTCATCCATCCAAAACCTTTGAATTTTAAATGGAATGTTTTTAGGTTTTGGAACAGAAGTGCAGTTCACCATTAATGGGCTATGATCAGAAACTACACGGGGTAAAACAAGTTAGAGTACTATCTTCATATTTTCTGAACCAATTATCATTACCCAGTGATCTATCTAGGAGCGCTTTACAATTACCTGCTATCCTATTATTGATCCAAGTGAATTGCATACCTTTAAATGGTATGATGGTAAGAGGGATAGAATCTAGACAAGCCGAAAAGTCATCTGCTGGAGTATTATTAAATCTACCTGGACCATGCCGTTCATGATTATATAGGCAACAATTAAAGTCCCCCATCAACAACCATGGAACATTTAAGCTGCCCATGTTAGATAGATCATTCCACAGCTCCCTTCTTACTTTCATAAAACAACTAGCATGGACAAAGGTTATTAGATGAATCTTGTCACAAATTTCAACAGAGATAGATATATGCTGATCAGACATCATAACAACAATAGGAGATTTCATTTCTCTTTTCCAAGTAATCCAGAGGTTAGGAATCTTACCATTCCTGTGGTTGTGGATGAACTCTGTGCTATATCCCATTGCATGAAACATTTTCTTTGGAAATTTGTCTATACTAACCAATGGCTCAGCAAGACACATTACCATTAGTGAGAATTCAGAAAAAAATATTCTTTAGTGCACGTCTCGATTTTGGGCTTGAGACACCCCTAATGTTCCAGAAGCTGACTTTCATTTGGAGGATCTTAATACTGGTCCTCTCTTCTCCTTAGGAGCCTTCTTTGCATTAGAATGATCTCCTGTTTTTCCTGCCAAAGATGCATCAACAGAGGCAATATCTTTATGATGTCCCCCATCTATTGGGGTGGTATGAGTAATTACAACCTCTTCCACTGTTATCCAAAGAAGCATCCATACTAGTAATGACTGAAACCTCAGCATCCATGGTTGGATCAGCAGTCACTACTGAGGTCTCAATATGGCTACTCACCTTTTCCAGAGATCTAGCTGCATCAGGTACCCATGCAGTCATTAGAGAAGAAGGAGACTGAAAAAACTGAAACAAGATCATCAGTCTCTTCTTCCTCCTCTTCCACCATGTTTGCCCACGATTGTTGAGCATTCTTATTCAGTGCCTCACGGTTATTCACCTGTACTGATGGAGTACTCATGTCTTTAGCAGCCTCAACATCCTCAGTAGCTTGATGAGTAACATCTGTTCCTTCAAATTTATCTGCAGCCATTTCTGTGCAATCATCGGCTACATGGCCAAATTTATAACACTTGTACATCTTGGAATGCAATCTTCATAAATTACTTCTTGCTTAGAGTAATATTGAGTTGATGTGCCATTATATAAGTGCCCTACTAACACTTCTGATTTACGAGACACATTTTTATTCGCCTCCACTCGTACTCTGGCAAACCATCCCAGAGCTGCAGTATGGGCTCGCTTGTCAACTGAAACTGGTTTCCCTATTGCCATGGCAATGGAAAAAAGAATGTGCTCTTCCCAATATTCAAAGGGAAGATTTGGAAATCAAACCCATTGAAGATTTCTTGAGATTGATTGGTTATCCACATTAAAACCTGGTTCCCATCTTTGGAACCTGATGGGCCTACCATTAATTCTAGTTGCTCCTTTAGTCCAGACAGAAATCATGTCAGCTGCAGAAAAAATTGAATCAAAAGGAACCCCTTTCCAAGGGAAACCAGGTCAAACCTTTTATTACTCCATGCCTCTTGAGCTCCTTTCTGAATATCTGACAACAACAACCTTGTGTGTTCATCCTGCCGATAAGCGTATGCTGGAATTTTTTAAGCAAGCTGACGCTCATATATATCCTATGGAATCATAACCCTGGTTATGCCTCCCTCCGTCACTGGACCAGGCAAAGGAGAATGGCCCGAAGAGTTCCCCCCAGATACCGCATCTGCAAATGATCTTGATTGTGCTCTTACTGAACCTGCAGCATTAGGATTCCCAGGAACAGGTGGTGCTGTCACATTATTCCTTTGCAATAATCCCACCATAGCATTTGTGTTGCCAAAGACAATAGGAGGATTACTAACAGCCAGCGGGTTTCCAACTGGTACGGTACAGGTAGGCTGATTACTAACCCGAACAGAAGCTGGATTCTGCATGGATTCCATTGAGGGATCAGGTCCTCTTCTCCCCTCAGACTGAGGTGGATTCTGCACTGCTGGTGTCTTACCTTTTTCTCTGTAAATCCATCTTCTTTTTTTTGTTTCTAATTTTTCTAGTTTCACGCCTGCTACTGTCTTCATTAAAAGACATACCATCAAACAGTCCAGGAACCCGAGATGGAACATTAGTCAGGATAGATGCTTGAGCAGCGATAGAAGAGTTCTGAACATGAGTCGGGATAGTTGCTTGAGCAGCGACAGAAGAGTTCTGAACATGAGTCGGGATAGTTGATTGAGCAACGACAGAAGGATTCTGAGCTGAAGTTGGGATATATGCTTGAGTCTGTACAGAAGTCGACGGATCCACCGTAGCACTGCACCATTATCTTGTAATGGCAGAATTGATAACAGTTTCTTAAGTTGCATTGCAATCCCAGTCATAGCAGATTCATCAATAGCAGGATTAGAAACCCTATTCCCCTGTGCTGCAGATTCAATAATCAATGCCTGAGACATCGGCACATCAGATTGCAAAGACTGATCCCTAGCCACCGGCACTGCAGATGGCACTGACTGAATTCTAGTCACGGTCGCTACAGATTCCAGTGGCAAATCACTAGTTTCCATTGCAGCAGATTCAAAAAACGTTGCCCTAGACATCGGCGCTTTAATTTGCAATGGCTGAACCCTACTCATCGGCGCTGCAGTTTCTACAGTGGACACCGGAATAGCTGCTCCCAATGTCGATTCATTGTTCATTATGCTCTCAGATCTCATTCCTGATATCTCTGTTAAATCCTCAGGTGCATCTTCATAAACTCAATGATTCGTATCAGAACCTGCATGATTTTGAAACCCTACAAATATGGATTCCTCTTCTGGCCGTAAACCCACATCACCTGAAAAGCTTCCATGACCATAGCCTCGACCCAACCCTACAACTCCTGAACCTGGGGCCGGCGGCAAGGAGATACTGGCCATTGGCATTGAGCCAAACAGCCGAAGTTCCAAACCCTGACAAGTCGTGAATAATTTTCTCTCACTAGAAACTCAGAGCATCTCTCACTAGAATTCTCCCCACTAGACATTCAAACTTTACTCTTTTTTTGCTAGAAAGTTAGCTTGAATTAAAATGAAATGAAGAAAAAATATTACAATCTATGACTATCCAGTGGTTGGTAATACTCCACCTTCGGCATTGCCATTAGCAGAGCCCAAACACTGGAAACTAAAAAACTAAAAAAATATGTATCTCATGCAATTTGATGCATCCCATACAACTTCTCGAGAAATAAGGGTAGGACAGTTATCCCATGTTTCTGAAATGAGGTCTGACGCTGCCCTCTTTGCCAATATATCAGCCACTGCATTTGCTTCTCTGAAGCATCTAGTGTATCTTATTTGAGTTCCCTTTAAATCCTGATACAAACTATCCCATTGTTGCTGGAACTGCCATGGGATAGAATTGGATAATAGACATGAACTCAATGCTTCTGAATCACTTTCCAACCAAATGTTCTTGATGTTTAGCCTCATAGCTTCCTGTAATCCTCTAATAGCTGCAGAAAATTTGGCCATGTAGTTAGAAGCATGATCAATGTAGATGGAAAAGGCAACAAGAACTCGGCCAGAGCAATCCTGAATAACACCTCCAATTCCTGCTTCACCTGGGTTCCCTAGGGAGCTTCCATCTGTGTTTACTTTATGCCAGCCCATATTTGGCTTGATCCAAGGTGATGGAAGGATTTGACAAGGCTTACCAGCCCTTGTCACAAGATTCATCTTTTTAGCAGAAATCAGATCATTGACTGACTTTATCTTAACTGGACTCAATATAGTCATGCCTCTTATAGATGTTACAATGAAGCTTATCGTAACCAAGGAATCAAGTATCGTGTATCGGTATCGTATCGGTTAGCTGAAATTAAGAGATGTATCGTATCGTATCGTATCGTGGATACGGTGGATACGCATGGATACGGGGCAAGATACGCACAAAAATTATTAAGGAACATACAAAACATAATTTTAAAGCATAAAAACACTATAATTAGCAACATTGAGAAAGAAAAGGTTTCTTACATCATGGATACACATGATTATGGGGTAGGATATATATGGCACCAACAATTTTAAGGCCGATGTTAATTCAGAGTTTCAGAGTCTCAGAAAAAAATTGTCTAATAAAAAATTAAATGAAATATTGCAAATTAGATAATTAAACTTGGGTATGTTTAATGTATAATGTATAAAGTACTAAAATTTGATAGCCATAGGAAATAGAAGTAAATGTTTCTGTTTGATATGCTATGTAATATACAGAGGTGGGATTAGTACTGAGAACATAAAGCAGAGAGCAGAGAGTAGAGAGAGAGAGCTGAGTGGAGGTAAATGTAATAGTAAATGAGGATTGCAAAAAAAAAATTAATAAAAAAATACAAACTCAATTAAAAATCAGATCAATGGTTGATCAAGAATAGAAATCAGGACCAAAACAGGGAATCGATCAAGAATAGAAATTCTGTGTGTGTGTGTGTGTGAGAGAGAGAGAGAGAGAGAGAGAGAGAATAGTAAAATTTTACATGAAAAAAATAATTTTTCTGAATCATATATCTATTTTTTTAATGAAAAAATAAAAAATAAAAAATAAACTCAAAAATTACCACTGAGAAGCAAAGATGGTAGATCAGTGGTCTACTCATCTTATTACTCATCTTATATAAGTAGTAGAAGAGCAAATGTTTAATTTTTGGAAAAAATAAAAAATTCAAAATTTGTACTGTTTTTTAAAAATTTCTCAAATCGAACCTCAAATCAATGTTTAAATCCATGTATGTAGCATGCATTCATCAAATAGGACCATAGTTCACTGATTCATGGGAAAAAACAACACAAAAATCAAATTAATATGAAAAAAAATTGAAGTAAAGTCATACCTTTAGGGTTTTCCATCTCTGGAGCTTGAAGAGATGATTTCAGCTTCTAATCTTCATAAACAAAGTGTTTAATGCCTCCTTTCGAGTCGGTTTTGGGATAAGAATCAAAGTCCTATGGTATTTTGGAGAAATCTCAGGGAAAAATTGAGTTTTATAAAGAGGAAGAACTTCGGCTCTGTTAGAAATGACGAACAGAATGATATTTTCTCATATTTCGATACTGCTCGATACTTATGGGCTGTATCGACCAGTATCGAACCGATACGGCTCGATACTGGTCTATACATGTTGTTTTTTCTAGAAAATCTAACTTTAAAAATGTATCGATGCAGCAATTGTGTATCGATTGTATCGATACAAATCGAACCGATATAGCCCGATACGGTCAATACACTACGATACTCTACATTTTTAAAAAAATAGGATACGAATCGACCTGTATCGTATCGACTAGTGTCGATACCGATACGTATCGGCCGATACGGTGTGTATCGTGTCGATACTTGATTCCTTGATCGTAACTTGAAAATTTGGTTTTTTACCTTCAAAGCAACTTAAGTTTCTACTCTTCCAAATACCTGATAATATGTGGATGAGAATAGACAGCCATAGCTTTGATAATGGAGCAACATGTTGCTTTCGTTTCCACCATGAAAATAATAATTGGGAATTAGGAAATCCTCCCCATGTGAAGTTGAAGATATCAAGCATCTTTTTCCATATTTGTATTGAGAAGTCACAATGCAAGAATAAATGCTCAAAATTTTTTTCATTCTTATAGTAGAGATGACATCTTGATGTAATTGGTACTTGCCTTTTCCTTACTGCATTATCAGTCTGAATTTTCTGATAAGACCATTTCCATCCAAATATTGATTCTCTTGGCAGCAAATATTCATTCCAAACCGAATTTGTCCATGGAGGTTCATCATGTTTTTTCCTATGACAGTTCCATGCTGATGAAACAGAAAAGATACCATTCTTACTAGGAGACCAGATCAACTTGTTTTCCATTTCTTTAGACCAAGGTATATAAGATGCTTTCTCAAAAATTTCTTTGAGAAGAGGGGATCGTACCTAAGGGAACACCCATTTACCATCAATAATGAGAGAGGACAGCTTTGTAGTCATTCCCCTTATATCTTCTTCTTCTAAGCCAAGAATGTCTATAAGATTAGAGTCTCCAATCTATATGTCTCTCCACAAATTTATTGATTGTCCACTGCCAATGATCCACCTTGTATGCTTGACTGTCCAGTCCCAAATTCTTCTAACTCCTTCCCAGATTGGAGACAAGTCATTTCTCTTAGAGATTGCTGATCCATCATTTGCAATGTATCTGAGTCTCATGAATAATGCATATTGAGAGTTTGAAGTCATAATATTCCAGGCTATTTTTGACAACAAAGCTTTATTCATATCACTCAATTTTCGGATGCTCAAACCCCCTTCTTTTTTTGGTCTACTCACCACATCCCATTTAACCAAAAATGGATTTTTTCTGATGTGGTTTTCCAGCCCAAATAAAATTTCGTATCCATTCTTCAGATTTGAGAATCAGAGTTGTTGGCCAGAGGTATACAGAAAAGTTATGAATAAACGTGCTTGACAGATCTGACTTTACAAGTTCTACACAGCCTGCTTGAGATAGTAACCTGCCATTCCATGCACTGAACTTCTTTTTTAATTTGTCCATTAAAGGAAAAAAGTGACGTGTTTGTGTTTTTCCTTTAATAAGATCAACTCCCAAATATTTTGTTGGAAAATTGTCCTCTGAAAAGCCTAAGATCGTTTGAATTCTATTTCTCCTTTTGTCAGATTGGAGAAGATCACTTTTCTTTTCTTTTCATTTATATGTTGACCTGAATATTCTTGATACAATCTAAGCTTTGCTTTAAGATGATGTGCATCAGATTGTCTGCCTTGTAGAAATTTCAGGATATCATCCGCAAATGTAAGAAGGGAGGGAGTTTCGGACATACCTCTGACATATAGGGGATGTATATCCTCTTGAGAGATCATAGCTTTTATACCTCTGCAAAGCACCATTTCTGCAAGAATGAAAAGAAGTGGAGATAGAGGGTCACCTTGTCTCAACCCTCTACTCACATCAAAGAAATCAATAGGACCACCATTCAACCTAATAGATAGCTTTGCAGATTTTAGGAGGTTATTTATTCGATTAATAAAAACATCAGAGATGCCAAACTTTGCTAGCACATCTGTTAAAAAGTTCCATTCCACTGTATCAAATGCCTTCTGTATGTCCAGCTTTAAAGCCATTGCACCTTTTTTTGGTCTACGCCCCATTAATGCTGTCAATTCCGAAGCTAAGCCAATATTATTATGGATAAGCCTCCCTTGAATGAAAGCACCCTGTTCAGCTGAAATAAGGTTTTCAATAAAACCAAGTCTAGATGATAGAATTTTGGGAATTATCATATAGATGAAATTCCCCATGCACAGTGGTCGTACTCTGAAAGCCTAACTGCGCTCTTTACCTTAGGAATGAGTGTAATGAAGTTGTTGTTGATTCCTAGGGGCAAAGAGTTTGTCTTGAAAAAAGAGACAATAGCTCTACAAAGATCATGAGCAACAATCTCCCAACATATTCTGAAAAATTTACCTGGAAAGCTGTCAGGTCCTGGTGCACTGTCTTGATTCAAGTCATAAACTGCCTTCTTAATTTCATTGACAGTAGGGATGGCATCCATGGTAGCTAAATCATCTTCCTTTACTAAATGGGGGATAACTGATAGTAAGTCAGGATGAGGTATAGAATGGCCAGCTCTATGAAATCCCTCAAAATAAGAGATAATGTAATTCTTTAACATCTCTTTGTCTTTTATAACTGTACCTTCTTCTTTTTTCAACATAGTTATAAATTTGCTGCCTTTCCTAGCTTTTGCATAAGAGTGGAAAAAGGCAGAATTTTTGTCACCCTCCTTTAGACATTTTACTCTGGATTTTTCCTTCCATAAAGCCTCATATAGAGAAAGATTCTTATCAAGATTGTCTGCTGCTTGCCGTTCTTTTTCTCCAAGAGATTCATTTACCCCAATGTTTTCCAATGCTTCCTGGACATCTTCAAGCTCTATACGAGCTGACTGTATAGCTTTATTTATTTATGGGAAATTTTCTTTAGACCATACTTTCAGAGTCTGTTTTAGCCTTTTCAGTTTCTGAGAGAGAACAAAAAATGGATGTCAAAAATAGGTAGCTGCCATGACTTTCTAACCACCTCAAGAAAAGAAGGCTCATCCATCCAAAACCTTTGTATTCTAAATGGAATATTATTAGGTTTTGGAACAACTGTGCAATTTGCCATTAATGGGCTATGGTCTGAAGCCACACGGGGTAAAACAAGCAGAGTGCTATCTTCAAATCTTTTGAACCAATTATCATTACCAAATGATCTGTCTAAGAGTGCTTTACAATTACCTGCAATCCTATTATTGGTCCATGTGAATTTCATGCCTTTAGATGGTATGGATGTTAAGAGAGATAGAATCTAAGCAATTCAAAAAGTCATCAGCTGCAGTATTATTAAATCTACCATGACAATGCCTTTAATGATTATATAAGCAACAATTAAAATCCCCCATCACGAGCCATGGAACATTTAAGCTACCCATGGATGAAAGGTCATTCCACAACTCCCTTCTCACTTTCATAAAACAGCTAGCATGCACAAAGGTAAATAGATGGATCTTGTCACAAATCTCAACAGAGATAGTCACCTGCTGATCAGACATAATAACAACAATTGCAGATTTCATTACTCTCTTCCAAGTAATCCAGAGATTAGGAACCTTACCATTCCTGTCATTGTGGATGATCTCTGTGCTATATAGCCCATTGCATGAAACATTTTCTTTGGAAATTTGTCAACACTGACCAATGGTTCAGCAAGACACATTATCATTGGTGAGAATTCAGATAAAATGTTCTTTAGAGCTCTTCTCGATTTTGGGTTCGAGAAACCCCTTATATTCCAAAAACTGACTTTCATTTTGTTAGGTTTGAGAAACCCCTTATATTCCAAAAACTGACTTTCATTTTGAGGATCTTCATACTGGTCCTCTCTTCTCCTTAGGAGGCTTCTCCTTAGGTCCCTTCTTAGCATTAGATTGATTTCCTGCTTTCTCTACTAAAGCATCATCCACAGAGGCAATATCTTTATGTGATCCCCCATCTGAACCGGTATTAGATTGATTTCCTGCTTTCTCTACTAGATTCGGTATGGGGTGTAATTACAGCACGTCCATTATCATCCAAAGATGCATCCATACTAGTAATAACAGAAACCTCAGCATCCATTATTGTATTAGCAAGCATTACTGAGGTCTCAATATGGTTACTCACCTTTTCCGGAGATCTAGCTGCATCAGGAACCCACACAGAAATAGGAGAAGAAGCAGCATTATTAGAAGGAGACTGCTGAAACTACCTCTTCTTCCTCCTCTTCCACCATGCTTGCCCACGTTTGATGGCCAGGGCTTTTGGATGTCTCACAGGTTATAACCTGTACCGAAGGAGTACTCACAGCTTGATTACCAGCTTCAATGTCCTCTGTAGTATGATGAGTAACATCAGCTCCCTCAGATTTATCTGCAGCCTTTCTGTGCATTCATCGGCTTCATGGCCGAATTTGTAACACTTGTACATCGGGGTATACTATCTTCATAAATCACCTCTTGTTTAAAGTAATATTGAGTAGACGTGCCATTATATAAGTGTCCTACTAACACTTCTGATTTACGAGGGACATTCTTATCCACCTCCACATGAACTCTGGCAAACCGACCCAGAGCTGCAGTATGGGCTCTCTTGTCAACAGAAATTGGTTTCCCAATTGCCATGGCTATAGAAAATAGAATATGCTCTTCCCAATCTTCAAAAGGCAGATTAGGAAAGCGTACCCATTGTAGATTTCTTGAGATTGACTGATTATTCACATTAAACCCTGGTTCCCATCTCTGGAATCTGATGGGTCTACCATTAATTCTGGTTGCTCCTCTAGTCTAAACAGAAATCATATAAGCTGCAGTAAAGAAATGAAGCAAACCCCTTACCTAGGGAAACCAGCTCAAACCTACATTCAAACTTTACTTGATTTTGCTGAACAACACGTTTTCAAGGGTTCTATCTTTTTTACTTGATTTCGTTGAACACTGCGTTTTCAAGATTTTCTTTCCTCTTCTTGTCTTGATTTCACTAAACGATGTGTTTTCAATGGCTTTAATCTTGTCTTGATTTCGCTGAACACCGCATTTTCAAGTTGTCTATCTTTTTGTCTTGATTTCGCTGAACATTACCTTCAAGAATTTCTTTCCTCTTATTATCTTGATTTCACTAAACAATGTGTTTTCAAGGGCTTAAATTTTGTCCTGATTTTTCTGAACTCCGCGTTTTCATGGGGTCTATCTTTTTGTCTTGATCTTGCTAAACACCAAGTTTTCAAGAATACCTTTCCTCTTCTTGTCTTGATTTCACTAAACAATGTGTTTTCAAAGTTTTTATTCTGTCTTAATTTTGCTGAATATATATATATATAATTTCGTTGAACACTGCGTTTTCAAGAATTTCTTTCCTTTTCTTGTCTGGATTTCACTAAACAATGTGTTTTCAAGGGCTTTAATTTTTTCTTGGTTTCGCTGAACACCATGTTTTCAAGGGTTCTATATTTTTGTCTTGATTTCATTGAACATTATGTTTTCAAGAATTTCATTCTTCTTTTTATCTTGATTTCATTAAACAATGTGTTTTCAAGGGCTTTAATCTTTTCTTGATTTCACTTAACATTGCATTTTCAAGAGTTCTATCTTTTTCTCTTAATTGCATCAAACAACATATTTTGGAGTCTTTTCTTGATTTCTCCGAACACCGCATCTTCAAGAGTTGTTTCTTTCAATTTCTCCGATGAATTCACCAAACACCGCCTTTTCAAGAGTTTTCTTTTTCCTAGTGGTAGTCACTTAAAACCGTGTGCTTTCATTAATCCTGTTTGTTTGGTCAAACTTGGTTTTCTCACGGTTTTACAGACCCAAGGTTTAACTGGTTGATTTTGCAAGCATGTGGTAGTAAATTTGCCTTTGGTGACAAACCGTAGACATTTCTTTGACTTTCATCTACATGGCACCCTCAATCAAAGAGGAGCATTATGTAGACACTGAATTTGACCACCCCTTTTAGCAATGATGATTACGGGAATGCAACCCTCAGGCTTACCTGTGATGAAAGGATTGACCACATTTTACCTACTTGGACACCCAGAGCCATTTATCTTGGAACATACCAAATTTTGCCTTGCTTCCTTAGCCGTGGCCTCACATGTGTACCCGTGGCGGCACAGCAGGTGTTGCTGCTTGATAACTCACTCCGTACGGTGGCACAAGTGAAATTGTTTGATGTGACCCTGTCAACACGTAACACCCTGCAACGCTGCGGCATAAGTGCTGCACAATACCGTGTAGCTGCGGTAAGCACCATGGCACAGCGAGCACAATCCGAAATTTGCCCATAAATAGGCTTGTCCTTCTTCATTTGTAGTCAATAAGGAAATGCGGGAAATACTATTCGATGAAATTTTTGAAATCTAGAGCCCTTCAGCTTGGTTTTTCACCCCTTTGCCTCCGATACTTGTCCAGAATGTTACCTCTGACCAGTCTTTCCCAACGAAGTGAGCTAAAGTAATAGCTTCCTGGGGGACCATCCTTCCAAATTTCGTAATTTGGAGTAGAAGAACCTCAAGTTTTATTTTCTCTCCATCAGTTATTGTCTTTATTAGCTTATTCCTGTAACTTCTATTTTGACCAGCCTTTAGTACAAATTTTGGGCTGGGGGCTTTGCCCTCGAGCCCTAGTCAAGGGTTCATCTTCATCCTTGACCCTTATGGCCCGCTAATTAACTAGCGGGACTGCTATTTTTGGGGAAAGTTAACTGTACTCTCCCACAATATAAGCATGGTTTAAAATCTTCGCAAGATCTCGCCGAGATCCCAAGATTCTTGAACAGGTCGAGACGAGATCCCACACGAGACGAGTTCCTCGACCAATTTTTGACATTTTTGACTAGTTTTTGACCATTTCTTGACATTTTCAACCAGTTCTCAACTGGTCTCGACATAATGTATGAATTATGATTGTATGGTCTACTTGACTACTTTGGGTTTTTTGACTATGACAATTAGCTAATTAAGTGCTATTATATTTATTCTTTTCCTGAAATATAATTTTATTGGCTCATTTGGTTTTCTTTGATCTTCTACTAGTGTAACATTACGTAGAATAGCCAATATTACTTTAGGTTGACGTATGAACTTTATACTGATACTGCCAAACATGGGTGTAAACCCAAACAATCATCATGTGTGATTATTTTGACAATTTTATGGTTTAAACATGTTTATATATGCTAAAATAGAGTTTCCCCGGAGTATCAGGCCTTAAAATAGTCTTTTTAGGGTCGAAACACCCATTTTAATCCTTCGCGGCCTTTGTGCAGTATCTCGCTAAGATCTCAACTGAGATCTCGGAAATCTCGGCTTTCCTAAGGGTCGAGACACCCTTGAGTTTTGAGATTTTGAACCTTGGATATAAGCATGCATTAGCTTGAGGCCGTGTAGTTTGTATATATTTGTTTGTTAGCATAGAAAAATGTTGTTAGGCAGTTTATCTAGGAGAATACTCTGTTTTTCTAAGCGTTTAGTAAAAACAGCGGCTTTTGCTGGAAGGATTGGGTGCCTAACATCTTTTCATATCCGTAATCTGACCCTTACCCAAATCTTTGAGCAGTCTAGTTATCTTTGTCTGAACTGCGCTTGATCTAATTGCCGACGACTTGCTCGGGATACGTAAGCGTTTTGAGAGCACAATCTTAAGCTCAGTTATACACTGGGTCTTGGGCCCAGGCGATTCCCAGTTTTCCATCCTCGATTTAATGGGTGTGATACAACAAAATGATTATTTAGTTATCTAAGTTCAATTATTAATAAAGAAGGTGATATAGAGGATGATTTTTCACTGAGGATTAAAATTAGAAGGTTAAAGTGGAGATATGCTTTTGGAGTGCTATGTGATTGACATATTCCGTTAAAACGAAAAGGAAAAAATTTATAAGACAGTCATTTGACTGGCTATGATATATGGTGCGGAATGTTTGACAATTAATTAAGCATCATGTACATAAACTTAGTGTAGCTGTGATGAGGATGTTGAGATGGATGTGTAGCAAAACTAGGAAGGATAAGATAAGGAATGATCGTATTAGAGCTGATTTGGGAGTAGCACCAATAAATGATAAGCTACGAGAAAGTCGTTTGAGATGGTATGGTCATGTTCAATGGAGGCCGTTACATGCTCCTGTACGGAGGCGTGATTTGATCGAAGGATCTAAAAGCGTTAAGGGCATACCTAAGATGATTCTAGGGGAGGTGGTAAGGAAAGACACGCATAGCTTAGGCCTTGTTTCAAGTATAACATCAAATAGAGTTGATTGGAAGGTAAGAATCCATGTAGCAGACCCCATTTAGTTGGGATAAGGTTTTGTTGTTGTTGTTGTCGTTGTTGTATTGGGGAAAAGACATTGTGGTTCCGATTTATAAAAATAAAGGTGACATTCAGAGCTGCAATAATTGCAGAGGCATAAAACTAATGAGTCATACTATGAAATTATGGGAGAGAGTTACTTAAACTCGTTTGAGACACGAAACTACTATTATGGAGAACCAATTTGGTTTTTTGCGACAGAAGCTATTTACTTATGAGACTCATGGAAAAATTTAGAGATTGCAAGGACATTCATGTGGTCTTTATTGCCCTAGAAAAAGCTTATGACAGAGTTCCAGTGGAGTTAATGGCAACTGCTAAAGAAGAGAAGTGTTTCAAGCAAATATGTGGACATAGTTAAGGATATGTATTATAGTGTGGTACTAGTGTAAGAACCGTGGGGTCAAGGTAGTAATTTCCAATTACAATTGGGTTACATCGAAATTTAGCCTTAAGACCTTATTTGTTTGCATTTATCATGGATGATTTAACCGAGACATTCGAGATAAGGTTCCTTGGTGTATGCTTTTTGTTGATGACATCGTTTTGGTGGATGAGACAAAAACATGAATCAACGCCAAGTTGGAGTTATGGAGATCAACCTTGTAATCAAAAGTTTTTAAGATAAGTAGAATGAAGATGGACTATATGGTGTGTAACTTCAGCCAACGAGGATGGATAATGAGGTGGTGAAGAAAGACATGCATAGCTTAAGCCTTGTTTCAAATATGACCTTGAACAAAACTGATTGGAGGGCAAGAATCCATATACCTGACCCCATTTAATTGGGATTAGGCATTGTCATTGTTGTTGTTGTATTGAAGGTTCACAAGGGATCCATTAATTGGGTAGGTTTTGGGGTGGGGAATTGGGAAAGGATCAGATTCTGGGGAAGTATGTGTTTGGTGGAATTAAGAAGTTAAGATTGAGTAAAATATTTCCAAGGCTGTATGAATTGGTTGATGAATAGAGTGCTGCAGCTGACAAATATTTTGAGGTGCTGGTGATTTGACATAATCCATTAGGGAGAGATTGCATTCAGTATGCTGATTTTCTTCAGCGCTTACATCAATCAGTTCATTTGACCCTAAAGAAGCTGAGAGACGAATAATGAAGTGTGGTGTTGGAGGCATGCTTACTGTGAGATCTATCATATTGTTTGCAGCAATTTGACAGAGAACATGGGGGTTGCTCAGCTCTCTGGATTCTGTGGCTCTATTTGGAAGTTTTTTAATGGGTCCTATCTTTTGAATAGATCTTTGACGTTGAATTGATTTAAATGTGTGTTTGAGCTGTTCGAATTATTGGAGAGACTGCTTTGCATGTTTATTTGCTGTGATGTTGACATTATTTGGATGAACATTTAGATTTTGACAGATATGGGTTTATCCAACCAATTTGAAGATTATATTTACTAATTAAGTGGTCTCATAATCTTGGGGTTTGCAAGGAGATTTCTATGAGGCTGATTCCAACACCAAGACCACCGTCTTTAGGTATTAAATTTATATGCTCAATGGGAATTATAACTGCATTTATTTTACTGATCTAGTGTAGCTTGTGATCTGCTGAGAAGGTATAAAGGTTAATGGTGCAAATAAAATTTTTATTTAATGTGGGATTTTGTGAGGATCAGTATTGGAATTGCTACTTCGAGGGTAGCAGACCTCCTAGAAAGAGAGACGAAGAAGGGAAAAAATGTAAAAGAAACTGAGTTGTATATTGATACCCATTACAGAAGACACAACTCCCTTATATACCTATGAAGCTGTTCATCAAACTGCCTAACAACATATTGTTGTAACAACTAACCTCCTAACAAACTATTCTCATGCCTACCCTAGTGATACCTAACATCCACAGTGCCATATGTCTACACATGCGCATCCGTGACTCGCCAAATTGTTCTCACCCGATCCCTTGTCTTGGTGGCACAGCAATAGTTAGGGGTGAAACAAGGTCGGGTTGGGCCGGGTATCTGCAAACCCTACCTTACCCAAGAATTTTTCATGTTAACCCAAACCCTACCCTACCTTGTCAGGATATTACAAAACCTCAACCCTTACCCTACCCTGGCAGGGTACTACCAAACCCTACCCTACCCTAATTTACCCTGATTGGGCCGGGCAGGGTCGGGTTTACATTGATTGACCCTGAATCAGGGTCGGGTTTACCCTGATTTACCTTGAACTCAACATTTTAAAATATAAATGCCAAATATTCATAAGAAATAGACATGAATGATTAATTTCAAAGAGAGGAATACAGTAACAAGATCAATGATAACTTAATAGAGATGATCAAAATAAAATAAAGCACAACATAATAGAAACATAGAGTAATATAAAGCCATACATGAGAATCCAAAATAGTAGCATAGAAGACAATATTAAATTGTTGATATTCCTCTTCTGCTAGGAATATAGAGAAACTGGTATAATAACATTCATTATGCAATAAAATGAAATAACAAAGTAGCAAAGCTAAAAACTAGCAAAAGGCCAAAAGTGTGAAAACTAATGGTCTCTCTCTTTCATTCTCCACAGTCCAATGAGTCTACAGTCCACAATACATATTTCCTACACAAAAAAAAGGGTGAAAAACACAATTAGAATTTAAAACTATCATTTGAAGTAAATGAGAAATAAATTAAAGTTATGTAACAATTACTTACAAAAGAACAAGGTCAGCTAGGGCCAGGGAGAAAACCGAATGCCCATTGGACAAAGCAAAGAGAATTGAAACAAGTGATACAAAAATGGCCAGCTGAAAAAATAAAAAATTTTTGTTCTATATACTAACTAAAGCTTAATATTAAATAGATGTAAATTGTAGAGTTTACTCCACTCTTATTATCCCTCATTCGGTTGTAATTTCTTTTCCTAACAACCAAACATGAGAAATACTTCCCATGTAAAATATATTTCACTCCCCTTTAAAATATTTTCCTTTCCTGTAATGAATAAAAAAAAAATCACTAGCTTAAAGAAGGCACAAGAAAAGCTCTAATATAGTAACGATCAATTCATAAATGATAAATCATAGATGCTCTTTAATTGGAAACCATATGATGGCAAAGGAACTCTCATTCTCATACAGTATGAGAATTACAAACGAATAAGGATAACAATATCAGAAGAATGAGGTTTCATTTCCACCATCAAAACTGTAAAACAAGCAATACTTCAAGCTGAAGCCATTACAATGATCAGAAGAATAACATCATTAATCCCCTCCAAGAAAAAAAAAATTGAAACAAAATCTAATAGATTGAGATATCAGAAGAATAACATCATTAATTCAATCTGTAGGTTCCTCTACAAATGTTAGATATGAATTTCGATTTTCAAATCATAGGGAGATAAGATTAGGGATTAGGGTTTAGTTTAGAATCTGAATATTTATATATTTATATGTGCGGCTGATCTATATTTATATATTTATATATTAATATATAGAAGACAGGGTCGGGTAGGGTCGGGTCGGGCTGTACCTAAGGCCTCAACCCTAACCTGCCCTTACCCTGATAGGGTATTTTTTACCCTGTACCCTGATTGGGCCCTGTCAGGGTACGGGCCGGGTTAGGCCCTGACCGGGTTTAGGGCGGTTCTGGGCGGGCTCGGGCCGTCAGGGTAAAACTTTCACCCCTAGCAGTAGTGGCCTCAAGGTTCATAACATTACCATCACCATCCGTGAGAATCTTGTCCTCAAGGTTCAGCTCTGGATACAGGTACCGAAGGAAAGTTACATCTACCCAAAAGGCTTCCGTGACGAAAAAAATCTGAGTTGTAGATTGGTCTTGATATGGGGGAGGGAGCCCAGGGGCCTTATCGAAAACAAAGCTATACAATGCTAATAGCTGTTGTAATTTCTTACTGTAATCATCTCGGTTGGCTTCGACACCCAACTGGAAATAGGCTTCGGCAGCTTCGATACATGTTAGGAGTTCACTCTTCTCCTTCAGCCCACTAGCTTGCTCCCCCTTATAGGTCCAAAATGACTTCGAGAGCTCAATGTCCTTTGTCACATTTAAATGCTCCCATAAGCCTTGAATAGTGAAGTTGTTTCCCCACACACCAACTGGCTCTTTAATAGTCTTCCAGGTTTTTGAATTGGAGAAGGATTCTTCGTGATGAGATAATGATTCTCCAAGTTCCTTTAAATTCGATGACAGAGGAGAAGCAAAATCCAGTGTCTTAATGGAAATTTGTGTCCCAACCCTGACAGTGTTAAAAGCCGTGTTAAGAGCCATGCTTGTAGCCCATTTAACATACTCCTTTCCCTTCTCACCATATTGTCCTTCAATATTTCCATATTCATTCTCAATCTGCATCATTATGATGGGGCCACCTTGCCAAGATAATAGCCTTTCTTGCTTCATGAGATCTACCATCTTTGTAACAAACCTCTGCATCGTATCCTTGAACATCGAATTGTTGGTTCGGAACTCAATACCAGGGAGGTCACACAGCCAAACCCGAAATCCCCCAAAATGCCACTCTGCACACACATAAGGACCTATGCGGAGATAGAGATAAAGACCACTTAACCCAACCAGCTTCACAAATTTAAGGAGATCATATCTCCCTTCAAAATTATACTGTCCTCTGATTAATTCATGCCCATTCTAGAACATATAAGCTTGAACCACCTCTGTCAGCGTTCCATTTCTTGTAAACCCAATAATTATTGTCTTCCAAGAGACGGTATCTCTTTCATGCATTTGATCGAACAAAGGTCGCGCCTCTCTTCTCATCGTATCACTGCCACATGAAACAGAGCCTGATGTCATCAAATTCCACAATACTACGTCTCTGCATGGCTTTGTGTAAGGAGTTAAATCAACCGGAGGGAAACGAAGCTCCTCTGCTTCTTCTTTTATAGCTGACTCTTTTGAATCAGAATACGAGCCTGAAACTAAATCCAAACCCTTGTCTCCTTCCTCGCTTGGAGAAAATCTTCGGCGAAGTCATCGTCACCTTCGGATGAAATTTCAGATGACGTTGAGGAGAAGGTTGAAGCAGAAGACGCAGGGGTTGAAGTTGTTGCTATAACTGAAACACCTGCGGTATTGACTGCTTCTTCTGCACCATTCGAATTCCAGATATCTGCTTCATCAAATTCGAATTGGGAATCTGATTTGATTGAATTTTCTATTCTCCCCAAAAAACCAAAAAAAAGAAATCAATAACTGAGTCTCGCAAGGTGGCTATTATTGAAACTGACTGCTGAGGAAGTCCCTAAACTAAATGATGGAGGCATCGTGACTGGTGTGCCAGAAATTATAAAATTAGACAAGCAATGCGCATTTACCATCTCCAGTAGATCCTGTTCGTGTCTGCACTATCAACTGATTTGGAGGTTAGATCGTAGAGCGAATTGAAATTCTTCACCAGGATCGATCGGCTGAAGCATATGCTAATCAAGTTTCAAGAAATCAGGAAACGATTCCCTACCGGATTCAAATAAATCAGACAGGATCAGCCTAAAAAATCCTAGGATCGATTAGCAATATGCCAAAATTGGTATTGGTTCTTGTGCAAGATCTATTTCCACTGATTCCGAACCAATTTCTGTTGATTCTGAACCAATTCCATCGACTTGTACCCGAGCCCTTGAACGATGATGCTAATAAGAAAAGCTGTCGGGGCTTTCCCGTTAAAAAAATCCTGCAGAAGCTGTTGCATCTTATGAATCCTAGTAGATCCACCGACGAAGACAACATGGACGGAACTCTTATCCATCTTTGCACCCTTTAAACACTTCTCCACAGCCTCCATGCACATTCCTAACAGATACATTTTGAGCCCCTCAAATCTCACACGGGTGATAGTGGGGTAGAAATCAACGCCCCTTTTACAAGGGATCAATCTCAATAGTGAGTCGTCCTTGGAGTGGCGATGTGGGAGTTAACCCAACCGACAGTTCAGCATTTGGCAGATCATCGTCGGTTGAGGCATACACCAAAAGAAAGAGTTGCGGGGTTTGCAGCAAGATGGATCCATCCCATACATCTGAACTCTCCGCCGAGATTTCACCATCTCCTTCAACGGCGTCAATGTTGCCGTTGTCTTGAATCAACAAAAGAACGATCCGTTGCAAGTTGCAGAGGTAAAAACTTCTCAACAATGGAGAGGTCTTCTGCCGGAGGTGGATCCTTCTTTGCTAAGTAGAATCTGGTGGTTAGACTGGGATGGAAAATCAGGGGCTGTGTGTGGGTTTTGATTAAGGCTTGGGGTTGGGGTTGGGGTTGGGGTTGTGGTTGAGTTCGGGGATCAGGGGATCTTGGAGGTTTGGTCGCCGGCTTGGTGTGTGAGGAAGGGGCAGGGGTTTGTGGAAGACGAAGGGGTTAAGGAAGGGAGGGGGTCTGTTCGAGCTGAAGGAAAGTAGAACGGTCGGTTGGAGCAGGCAGATTCACAAAAAGCTTTGGATGGTTGGTGGTCGCCGAGGAGTAGGTGGGGGTTAAGGAAAAGGTCGCGGTAACTCGATCGATCTTCTCCTCCTTGCCTGTCATTAGCCGAGAGAGCTCTGAGAAAGCCCGATGGTGCTCGGTCAAAGAAGATTGAATGGAATCGAGTCGTTTGCCATTCCGCGTTAATGTCTCACCAAGAAGTTTCAAAGAAGCGTCGAGCAGCTGAAACTGAGTGTCGTCCACCATAGGGAGTGAGCTCTCTTAGTGAAAGCACCAAATGTGAGGATCAGTATTGGAATTGCTACTTCGAGGGGTAGTAGACCTCCTAGAAAGAGAGATGAAGGGAAATAATGTAAAAGAAACTGAGTTGTATATTGATACCCATTACAGAAGGCACAACTCCCTTATATAGCTATGAAGCTGTTCATCAAACCGCCTAACAACATATTGTTGTAACAACTAACCTCCTAACAAACTATCCTCATGCCTACCCTAGTGATACCATATAACATCCACAGCGCCATATGTCTACACATGCGCATCCGTGACTCCCCAAATTGTTCTTACCCGATCCCTTGTCTTGGTGGCACAACAGTAGTGGCCTCGAGGTTCATAACAGATTTCTTAAACACTAGTATAATTGCCTTTTAGTAATATAGGATTGTAAAATGATTTTTCCCTTTCCGAATATAAAAAGCATGATTGGTCCTATTAGTATCATTGTTAATTTGTTTCTCTAAAATGGAGTTCCATGTACCGAGCTACTAACTTGAATTTGATCTGATGGCTACACTAGATGTTTTGCTAAATAAAAATATAAAAATATGAATCTGGTGAGATAGGATCATGAAGTACTTTAAATGGCAGGTAATTCGAGTTAAATGGTCGCTGCATGCAAGAGAGGAAATTGTGTTTGAGCTTCTCCAGCATTTAAGGGGCTCTGCAACCAGGCATTTGTTAGACGGTATAAGGAAGAGTACGAGGGAAATGATTGATGAGCAAGAAGCAGTTCGTGGCCGCTTGTTTACAATTCAAGATGTCATGCAGAGCACTGTTCGTGCTTGGTTGCAGGTGTGTGCATGCATGCAGACATATTAGGGATCTGCATCCAGAATTCATTTATGCCTGATTTCACATTTGATATTATGAACTTCTCACTTGTTCTCTGCATATTACATCCAGGACAGAAGCCTCCGTGTTACACATAATTTGACCGTTTTTGGTGGATGTGGCGTTGTTCTTTCCATCATCACAGGGCTCTTTGGGATTAATGTTGATGGGATCCCTGGATCTAACACCCCCTATGCATTTGGTTTGTTTACGGCTTTACTCGTCCTGCTGGGAATTGTGCTCATTGGAGTTGGGTTGCTCTACCTTGGATTGAAAGAGCCAATTACGGAAGAACAGGTTGAAGTGAAAAAGTTGGAGCTTGAAGAGCTGGTTAAGATGTTTCAGCATGAGGCAGAGACTCATGCACAGTTACGGCAAAATTATTTAAAAAAGAACTTGCCTCCAACTGCTGGAGAGAGGCTCCCAGATGGTACACAGTATGTTCTTATTGGCTAAAAACATTTTAAAAACTATTGAAAAGTAACCCTTTCATTTTGATGACGACTGTAGTTACCAGTTCCATCACAGCATCTTAAGAAATTTCCCATTGTTGGGGAAAGAAAGATAATTAATTGTACTTGGTTCTCAAATTCAACAATTATTATGAGATGTGAGAAGGGTTGTAACTTGTTCATTCATTGCATCATGGTCCACGATATATGATGGATAATGGTTTAGCATCTTCAGTATTATGAAAGAACATAGAAGCAAAGAGCCTCAATAAAAATGGAACATGATGCAAGTACTGGGCTGTGTGAGATCTCTGTCAAACATTTTTTTATTTTTTCAGAATGATTTGGCTTATGCAGTGGTATTCTAATTCATTCCCATTATTTTCTAACATTGTGGATGATGATGTTTTGCGTTTGTGGAGCAGGTTTAATGGATGTGTTCTCAGGTCAGGGTATCTATCTATGAGTGCCAACCTATTTGTCATACATAGCAAGTCTGATTGGATGCAATTTTTGTAGACAGAGACCCAATATTCGTCTGCTCAGAAGTCATGTTTCAATTCAATCATAGTAGGTCAATTGGCTTTCATGAAAAAAGAACTATGAAATTTGGCAACTGGTTGATCTAGACTATTCTCTAGATACTCAGGCAGTGTTTGGGTGTATAGTAGAAAAAAAAAGAAAAAAAAAAAAAAAGAAGAATCTTGACAAGAAAAGAAAAGAGAATGAATTTTTTTTTTTTTTTTTGAGTTAAATTTATGAAAACTTACTATTTTCTGGAATTACCATTCTTCCCTAAAGATGACCGCATCATTCGGGAGGGCAGCTCGAAATGTAATCTACTCAGCTAAAACAGTTTATCGCCTGTTAACAAATTTGGAAGGTGACAACTATGCTCAAAGACCATTGACTTCTACCAAAGCAGTTTCCCAAGTTTCGGAGTACGACTCGGCGGCGGATATGGTCTTGCCCTGCACTACCAAAAATTAAAACCTTCATGTGATGGGCTTGTGCTTCGGGACTAGCTACAGCAATGGATCTTTAGATAGCGAAATATCTTGGTACATCCTATTTGTCTTCGTTGTGGACTAGCAGAGGAGACAGTGTCTCATGTTCTTTTAGATTGTCCTTTTGCTAGATCAGTTTGAGTTTGAGTGTAGTTTGATTTACAAGTTACTGGATTCTGTCAGTTCTCGATTTCATGATTGGATCCAAGGGTGGTCTTCTTTCTAGTATCTGGGTAAAACCAAACACTGTGCGCTTTTATCTGTTGGCACCTGTGGCTTGCTCGTAACGATTTAGTTTTTGGTCATCAAACTTATCTCTCTTCGACGGCATTGTATTTGTAGAACGCCACTTTCATCTTTATTTGAACATCATTTCATTTACGCTTTCTTCAGAATCTTTCCATCTGAGTATAACTCCCATGGAATGCCTCTAGACACCACCTCTGTTGATGTTTTTATAAGCTGAACACGGATGCCAATTTCTTTTTCGAGCATCTTAGCAGCATAGGGTACATCTGTCATAGGCCAAAAGACACATTTATTTGCTATTTTCGAACCGTGCAGTTTTCCTCAACCTATCATAGATGAGACCCTGGTGATTCATACAGCCCTATTGATCATCATTAATGAAGATGTTGAGCAAGTGATGGTGGAATTTGATAATCAGACTCTGGTCCACTTTTTTCAACGTTGGACCGTTCTCCCAACTCTTCAATGTGTTTGAACTTTGGAAGATATTCTTCACCTTCAGCCTTACTTTGAACATTGTACTTTTCTTTTTATTTCTAAATAGCAAAATAGCATTGCTAACTCGAGGATGTTGTTGTTATCATGTACAACGGTTTAACCTCAATCTGAATCCTTGGTTACAAATGAATTGTACTCCGTCAACCTCCCTCGTGTAACACATAAATAAATAAATAAATTCTTACTTTACCAAAAAAAATAAATAACATGTCCTCATGTGATAAATTCTCCTGGTATGACACAGTTTTCCGGAGCTAGGCAAAAATAAATATAGAATTACCACGTCACCTTCAATACAGCAAAGTGAGTGGAATTGCCACCTAACAGAGAAATTGCCACGTGAAGAAGGGAATCAGCAAGACTGCTCAGGGGAGGTGTTACCAAGTGGCAACTGGAGGAACAGTTGGACAGATCGGGTGCTGACACATACGTACTTTAACATTAGGGAAAAATATAGGAAAAAAAAAAGTCTGTAGCACTTTGTTATAGCAGAGTGCATCTTGACCATTAAGAGTGTATCTATCACATCATCTGATGCCCTCTCAATAGCCAGAATCAAATCTACTATACGAAAATACTACAAACGATCCTGACCCATAGAAACGAACCTAACTTCAAGCATTCTCATTCACATATTTCTTCAAAAGCCTGTTCGTTGGATCTCATGAATGGTACATCTCTCCTTTATTCCTCTTCGATTCTGGTAAAATGTTTTCTCCAGCCGGAAGTGTTAGGACCCATTTCCAGTGAGTGGGTTCTTATCCATGCAGGACTTTTTAGTTTCTTCTCTCAGAAAAAAAAAAAATGGTTAAATGGATTCATCATTTTAGGGTGCCAAATTTGTGGTGGATATGTTAAATTTATGGGTCTCTGTCTACTTTATATTTGGATGACTGTTGATCTGAAACCTTGGTTTGATGAACTGTGAGTTACGCACTCAACTTTATTACAGGCAGATTATTGGGGTTTTGTTTCAATTTTTTTCCCTGAAGAATGGTAATCTATTAATCAAGATAAACTCATAAATGGAGCAAGTATCCAGTTGATTTGATTGTACCTTCTTCACGGTTCAGGATAATGGGTATCCCTTAAAACTATTTGAGGATGGATTACTACCAATTTTAGCACTGAAACTGCCCTAGGAAGTTCAGAAAACTACTTTACTATCTCCTGGCAGATACTCGACCAAAATGCTAAATCCAATAATTTTGAATATTTGTGGTTTATTGCATGACCACATGCAGATGCCTTATTTGCCTATTTTATATTCATGATTACTCACACTATGTTGACGGTTTTTCACATTAGTAGCAGTTGGCAGACCATGAGGATGGTAACTGAATTTTGTTCTTGATGCTTTAGCATGCTCATTGATGGAACGATACGAGCTGATTTGGTTATTCAAGTCTAACCTAAATCGGCTCAAACCCAAACCAATCTTTTGATCTAAACTCTGGACAATTTAGAATAAATTTTTTTTCAATTTTAAGCTTCTTTATTTATGATTTCTATTCTGAGTAGAAATCATAAATAAAAGGAATGTTTTATTAGGGAATTTATTGTTACTAAAATTATTTCAGTTAGTTTAGGAATGTTTTTTCTTTATAATGGCATGTAAATATAGTATTATCGATAGCTCTTGCCGAGTTGTGTGTTTTCGTGGGCTAATCTCCCTCTCCTTTCCTTCTTTCTTCTTCCTTCTTCTTTATCCTACGGCGATTCAAGTTATAAAATTTCAGTTTGATTGAAGTTCAAATCAGAGAGTTCTCCCTAAAACTGGTTACCGTTCATATTCTATCGCGAGGTTGAAGAAGTGGTAATATTTTGGAAATTGTAGACAAGTGCTTGACTCTAACGTTTGTTTTAATAGATCTTTTTTCATAATCTTATTTTTTCAGATTTGCCCTATTGGTTAAGAATTGTTTCCATTTTAATCCTAAGGCTTGTTTGGTTCCCCAAGTTATTGCATAATTCTAGTTATTTATAAATCTACCACTAATATTACTATTTCAATATCTTATTGTTTGGTTGGACCATTAGCGGATCCAAGTAGGGTTTTACCCGGGTCCCATCAGTTCTATGTTTGACTATATCTTGATAAAAAAAAAGCACCTCTGTATGCTGCATTAAAGTCTATTCATTTTTTTTACTCCTGGGATTTTATAAGACTATTAGCGCAGTTAATTTTAGTTGAAACACAAAAATGTTGTTGTGAAAAGTCCTTCCTTGTACTCCCGATTTGCTGTATATGACTTGTCCATTACATTCAGTTAACTAAAATGGTGTTTTTGTGTTCTTCTATACAACCGTGAGTTAGTGGCCTAAACACACACACTCTCCTAGAGTTTGTATCATTGTGTGATTACATTAGATAGAGTTGTAGCTAGGATAGAAGTCTATAGAAGATATACAACTCAAGATAAGCCTCTGTAGTCCACGGTTAAACATGAGATATCACAAGTGATATCCCATGTGATAAGGTTTGGTCAATAATTTTTATGTTTCTTACTCGTTTTCATTAGTCATAGGTGAGACTCGCTGGTCTCAGCAGGATGTGATGGGTTCAATCGGCACTCTTCCGGAAGATATGAGAGAGTAGGCCTCAAATGTGGTTAACAACTACAATGCGCCCAGCATGTTGGGTTGGTGTCTTGTATTCTGTGGGTTCCACGTAATTATAAGGGGTAGTATTTGTATTAGGGTATGAGTCTATTACATGTATGGGAGTAAACTTATGGGATTAGGGTTTCTAGGTTTCCCTATATATTGTCTCTGTGTGGGAAAACCTAGGTAAGGTCTGAGCAAAGGAGGATACTGTGTCAGGTGGAGAGAATTGTAGAGAGTTTTCTTGGCAATAAAGAATCTCTGTTTCTTTGTGGTGGAGGTAGGCATTCCGGATTGAGTGCTGAACCACAGCAAATCCTGTGTTGTGTTTGCTTGATCTTCGTTTCTTTCTCGTGGTTACGCGTTCATCCCTAACACAGCAGACCCAGGGTAGTGAGATTGAGACATTCTTTGAGCGGTTCATGAGGTTAAAACCCAGTCTTCAGAGGAGGATCAGACCCCCTTCAAGCGTTAGTATGGATTCGTGAGACGGAGAAGATCTTTACCATACTAGAGTGTCAGGATCACCACAAGATGGGTAGTGACATTGAGAAAGTCTTGGAGTGGTTCCTGGGGTTTGAACCCCCTGTGTTCAGAGGCACGGAATTAGACCCCCTTCAAGCATTAGCATGGATTCGCGAGTTGGAGAAGATCTTTACTGTACTAAAGTGTCCGGATCACCAGAAGGTGGTTTGTGCCACTTTCATGCTTCAGTGGCTAGCTGACCATTGGTGGCAATCCGGTGCCAGATTATCGAGGCTGATGGACGGCCGTTAACTTGGGCTCTATTTGTTGAAACATTTTATCAGAAGTACTTCCCATTGAGCTTCCGAGAGCAGAAGATGTATGAGTTTATACAGTTTACTCAAGGGTCTCAGACCTTAGCTGAGTACGTGAAGAGATTCGAGGAGTTGTCAATGTTTGGCCAAGACATTATAGACACCGATATCAAGAAAGCAAGACTGTTTGAGCACGGCCTTAAACCTGAGATCAGGGAAATCGTGTCGTTGCTTCAGCTGGGTACTTATGCCGAAGTATTAGAGAAAGCTCAGATTTATGATGGAGATAATAGAGATCAAAGGAAGAGGTTCCGACCTACCCACGAGTCCAAGTCCACTGCTACCCAGAAACGAAAGTGGATTCATGTTGATCAGAGAGCTCCAATGACATGCCCCAGGAAGGCACACCATGGTCAGTTTTTGTCAGGGACAGGAGGTTGTTACAGATGTGGGAGAGGTGCTCATTTTGCTAGGGATTGTCTAGTGTCTTCTAGCCAAGATAGGCAGCAGAACCAAAACCATCAGGGGAAACAAAAACCCCAAGCTCAATGAAAGGTCTTTTCTCTTACTACCCAGGCCATTGAGGAGTATATATCAAAGGTAATAGTAGTGACACTCATTCCATAAGATCAGCCTGCTTATATTTTATGCACTCCCATATTTCGTATGTTTCATTAAAGATTGGAATTAAGAGTAAACTATTGATTACAAGTACACTTAGCATTTCAAATCAACGCGCGCACTAACAGACCATTGATTCTGGTGTTATACATTCTTTTATATTGCATGCTTTCTATCCTAAGTTGGATTTTCTACGTAAAATGTTGAAGTATGACTTATGTATTGCAACCCCGTCTGAGGAGGTGATGGGGGCGGATTTGGTGTTCAATCTTGCACGGCCTTAGTGGAGAGTAAAGAACTTACCGCAGATTTAATTCTACTAGACATGCATGGTTTTGATGCTATTGTGAGGCTAAGGCTTAGGTTGTTAATATTATTTCATGTATATATTCATGTATACATATTAGTTTATTATTACTATTTCATATATATACATATTGGATAATATTTTAGTATTGATATTATGTCAATATAAATTGTTCATTATTATTGGGGTATGTGGGCCCCACTTGAAGAGAGAGAAAAGAGGGTTATTTATTTTAAAAAAGGAATTATGAGTTGACCAACCCTGGTCTGGCCAACCCAAGGACCAGCCAGCAAACCAGGCCGGCCCACCCCCTTGAGTTGCTGCTGCATGCAAGCAGCAGCCCAGCTTGACACCTCAAGCTGGGCTGCCATGTGTGAAGCTATTAGACCACCACCTATTCTCCTAGGTGGTGGGTTTTTGTGGTAAAAAAATTATGGCCCTATGGGCGTTGAGATAACTTTTAAATAGTTGGGGGTTGGCTATGTAAATAGATTTTAGGGGTGACATGAAAATTAGATCCAAATGGACTTAATTAGTTTAAACTTAGGGCAAATTAGCAACTACGAAGTAATTACTGTTACTAATTTTAAGTATATAAGCATAAGGTTATATTCAATCAGTTCATTGTTGTGAGTTCATACGTATGGGAAGAGAGTGAGTGTTCTTCCCTTAGAAAAAAGAGAGTTTCAGCAAGGAATTAAAAAAAAAAAAAAAAAAAAAACAGTAGCAGCAAAGGAGAGCGAGAAGTTGAGGTGTGAAGTGTTGCAGCTGAGTTGCAAAACCAAAGTAAGAAAGGCTTCACTTATTTCTGTTGGAGGAAGAGGAGGTGGGAGGCAGCAGCTGCTGCAACTCCAGTTCACCTGCAAAAAAAATAGGAGGTTGAGGTAAGAACCTGAACCTACCTAATGGGAAAAAACCAGAAAATAAAAGGGGATGGACTGATGTCTTGGGGTTTCAGTGTGGGGGTTGGCAGCATGGTGGTGGGAAAAAACCGAAAATAAAAGGGGATGGACTTGATGGCTTGGGGTTTCCCCAACCCCCCCTTGTTGAGACCTTCCTGTGCATACAACAGGTTATAGAGACCTGTAATAAAGAAAATAATAAAAAAAAAAAAAAAAAAAAAAGAGAGAGAAAGAACCTACCTAAGCAAAGGACTGCTGGACGGCATACCTAATATAACCTATGACCAGAAAATGAAACACCAAGGGCAGATGTTATGGATGGCCAGCAAACAATATATCTTTTGAGTGTAAAAATTTTTCTTCGTATCACACCTCTCTCCACCGATACGATTTTGGCATCCGTACCAATTTAGGGTCATAAAGGATCTCAGGTAGGACTTAGATCATACCTATGATATGTAGAAACTATTAAAAATCTGTTAGAAAGTCGACCCGTTCAATGCAAGGCCAATCTAAACCAGATTAGGCCATGCGGTCGATGAAAGGAGCCTTGACGACCGCACGATCATAGAATTTGGCCACATTATGTTTAATGATTTGGGCTTGGTTCCATAAGCGTCCAACACTGCTTGGACGACCCAAAAACATGTGGGACCTATCTTAGGACGCTTAGTAGAACTTGGATTAAGGGACAGCGTTGGATTCCATCTCAAACTCTTGCTCCTCCCTCCATATAAACAATAAAACCTTATGTGTGAGAGCTTTACTAAGCTCTGACCCATGAATTGGAGAGAGAAGCCTAGGAGAAGACTGAAGGAAGAAGAAGGAAGGAAGAACCTCCATTGAAGGTTCTCCCCAAGCTTCTCCACATTGGATCAATTGAAACAACTCTTAGGTAAGTAACGTAACCTTGCTCTAATAGTTAGACTGTCAAATCCTTGACCTCAGATGTTATTCCAAACCTCTAGTAATGTGGGAAACGTTTTCCCTCGGCCATTAATGGCCAATACAGTTGAAACAAACGTTGACCATAATTGACCAACCAATGTAAAGGTAGGATTTTTAATATGAATGGTGAGTTATAATATTAAATTAATGGGGGGAATCATTCTCCAATAATTTACAAACCCTCGGACACCTTGGAAGCAATATTGATGACTAACCGGAGAGATCGGATTAAAACAAACACAGTCCAAGCTCATCGTGTCGTCAGGTCGACCAAATAGGTCTCTGATAGATCGCACCACTATGATCGATCGCTCGATCACAAATGTATATCATTTTCTTGTTTACTTCCATTCGGCCACCATTGATTCATATGACATAGTAGACTCACCTAACACCTCAAGGGACATGTTGTGGACCATATTAAATTGATAATTCAATTAGAGTGTCTTCCTATGAATATAGACACGTACAGTTCTATAGATGACATTCACAGTCAATAACTATACACATATATGATCAATAAGAAGGGATTTGACCCCTGATATGTGACCCCAGAACATTGGAAACCCTCTGTGAACATGATTCCAATGAGGTACAAGCCACAAGCCTCTGGTAATACCCAAATTAAATTAAATAAAACTGAAATGGATTGTCGGTCGATGAAACAGTCATTGCACAAGCTGGTCAATCACACCCATCAACCGCACGAGTAATAGTAGACTGTTTTGTCGATTTCCTCGACCATTGATTACAAGACCTAACCAATTGACCTTAGGACATTACCCTGATGAGGATACACTAGACCTATTAAAAGCATAAACAAACAATTCAAAGTGTTAATCATATATCAATAGCAAATAGGTAAATGGACGTGGGAAACAAGGGAACCACCCTGTTTGCAGCAGAATAACATATAGCTCACCATCACAGGTGAGGGGATTAGCTTGATTTATTTTACTATTTCTCACATGTATGTGTTGCTTGTAATTGAATTCTTGCTTGATAACATACCATAAAATATTTGTGATATCTGTCATGCATTCTTGCATACTATTATATCTTTGATTTGATAACATGTTGGAATTTGTGATAACATGATTGTTTGGCATTTGCTTGTATCCTAGTAGATCCTGATGGCTAGAATGGGATGGTTCATCTTGGTCCTTAAGCTAGGGTATGAGTACCTGCATTAATAATAAACATGGTTAAGGTATAACATCCCGTAACTGGCAACCCTTGTTAATAGGGGTTTAGGTATTGGCATAGGCTTATATAAAAGGTCCGGCCATTGAAGAGAGTGAACCGGATATGGGCTGGTGGCCTTCCTGTAGGGAGTGAACCTAGGGATGATGTCTCTTCTAAGTGCTCTTCCCAATGGACTAGGCTTTTACCTAGAGAAGTGTGTGGAGGCTTAGGATTGGATGTCAATACGAAGCCTATCTTGGGGGAATGCTGGTAGGTGCCTTGGCGTAACCCATGATGTTGTTATCTTCATTCTTTGGGTAATGGTTCACATGCTTGAGTGAACAATTGTGGATTATTCACCTTACCCATGCTTGAGAGTCCATGCCTGTGCTTGGTGTGTCTCGATATAGTGAATGTTTGTTCACATACCAAACCACTAATAATGTATTCATGCATTGATTACTTATGTGTGCTGATTTCCTCACTGAGCATATGGTTCGCTCACCCCATTGTTCGATATTTTTATATTGTGTTACAGGTATTGCTGATACAAAGTCAGAGTATATAATATGAAAGTTTTTAATTAAAATAACAAGTTGAAAGTCTAAGTGATAAATAATAAATTAAACAACATTTATCTCAGAAATTCAGATGTCAAGACATAATTGCTTCTTATATCCAAATAACAAATACCAAATATGCCTAGGCATAACTGGGACAACATGTCTACAAATGTAAAGATAAATCTAGCCTAAATCAAGCATGGCTGTTATCTCTAATCATAAACACACATATCGCACTGGCAAGTAGGTCCATGAGCAAAATCCTCATGATCCTCGAAATCACTAGACCCAATGGTAGCAACATCAACATAGTATCGGTAGCAAGACATGCCATGTAACAAAAATTCAGATTAGGTACGGGTCTTACAGCTTGAGCAGCCTAAGGACCACAGATGGCCTGGTTAGCCCAAGAATCACGGATAGCTTGGTCCGCTTAAAAACTACAGATGATTTAGTTAGCCTAAGGACTCTAGATTATTATACGAACCACAGCTCCAGTCCTATGTGAAAACCATAGAAAACACTAGACCATTTCTACCTTGGTCATGCAGGAATGGATATCTAGGACTATTACATCTATTTTCCATCGATGATATGTGTTGATGCCATGATCACAGATGTTATTCTTCACTATGAATGTTTGTGTGTTTAATACCTGTTCAGTGATTTTAACTGCCATGTTGCCCCAGTTTATGTTATCACTTGCTTAGTTTCCATGTTATATATTTTATGCTTGCTACTCATGTTTGAACATAGATGGATTCATTCTTTACTAAACTATAAGTTCACACTTTCATCATTGATGAACCATTACACCGAGCCGGAGAAAACATTGCCAAAGGAGGCCCGAGCCCGATTCTTAGGGACTCCTAGCTACGGAGATTTTTTATCATTTTGGAAATGTAATAATTATAAGAATAGTAGACAATTTTATGTACAGTTACATATATGTTAGTTTTAATTATATGAAGCAAGGGGTTCCTTGTTGGGTATATTCCCTTGATAGCATATGTTAGCTTTCTTTGTATTTTTGTCTATATCAAGTTATGTATGTTATGTAGTTGTGTCTATGTTTGGATACAGTCTGATGTTATGTCTCTGGTAAAATCATTTCATGGACCATGAGCTTCTTGGATTTTTGAAGTGCGCTACTACTTTTAGGTTATATGTTTATAAATTTTTTTTTTCTCTTATGTCCAATAATCTAGACAAGCAATAAGTATGTGTTTACAATGCAGGTCATAAAGATCTTCTTGTTGGATGGAACATCACAGTAGAAATATGGACACTTTTAGTTGGTGAGGAAGGCTATTAATCAAGAGTCTATGTGTATTGAGATCAGTATGTATGAGCTTTATTGCTAAACACGATTGGTGCATTGTTGCTCCACATATGGACTCACAGAAAATGATTTCATACTTGATGCATGCCGAGCGCAATCAAAAATAAATTACTCTACTTACAATTAATAACAATGGCAAGTAAAGGTCGATCTACAAGGACTAGTTAATCAAATTGTCCACTTACCAAGAAAATTGGGGGGGGGTTTCTTCTACAAGTTAATTGACATAAGAATAACTTCTAAAAACAGAATTGAGTAATCAAAATTCAATCGAAGATGATATTGACTCAAGAAAAATTACTCACGGTTGCAAATTGATCATTGATATATATATATATATATATATATATATATATATATATATTATTCTCTATATATTATTCTCTATTCAAATATTTAACCTTAACAAGCGTCAGATTATTTAATTAATTCTACGTTTCTTTTAAACAAGTAACAAAAACTTGGATCACAGATATTTGAATAGAAAAATAACTAAGATTAAGAATAGAGTCTCACAATTTTACTAACCGAATTAAAGTTCCCTTGAATCGACTAAAGAACTTAGCCATACATGATAGAAAAGAAAAGCACAAAAAATTAAATTCTCTTATGTTCCTCAATAATTCTTGGGTGCATCTTTACGTAGGCTTCACATTGCTTAAATAGCCAAAATTCAAGAGACTAAAACTGGTATACCTAAAATTGGCAAGCTTATTACATGGAAATAATGATTAGGTAAAATCCTCTTGCCTAGATTAAATAAAAATCATTCTATTTGTTGAAACCTTGCCCAGGTTGGCAATCTTAACTGAGTAATATGAAGGAGAGAGAGTGTTTGTGGGTTCCTACGAAGTCCCACGCGGATAGGGTGGCCGGGTTGGTGCACTGACAGTAGGCGATGAGGAATGTCCAGCATGAAGAAAGAGAATAAAGAACGAAGATGAGGAGAGAGAAAGAAGAGAGAGAAAGAGAGAGAAGGTGAGGAGAGAGAAAGAGGGAGAGAGAGTGGGTGGGGACCGGGTGGGTCCCACTGGGTGGCCAGGCCAGCATGGCGGCCAGCCCGGCCAGCATGGCCGATGCCCGCGGCACCAAGGCAAGAACATGCAAGCAAGCCCGGCGGCTCTGCCGCGACAAGGACCACAAAGCTCGGCAAAGATAAGGCATGCCGCACACAACGACATGTCGCGCGACGGCGAAGATGCCGCGTGGCGCAAGAGCGCCGCGCGCGGCGACATGCCGCGCCGCGACTTGCCATGCGCACAACACAAAAGGCCCTGCGCTCATCTATGCCGCATGTCACCGGGATAGCGGCAGCACCGCGCGCGTCGCCGCCAAGGCATTCGGCATGCGCACCATCTATTCGACGCAATGCCACAATGAAGTCCCCTCCCTCGACACCTTCTTTGGAATGGCCCCTCTATAGGTGATACTCACCGGTTCTGAGGCCATTTCATAGATTGAAGAGGGCATTTTTGTCCATCAAAAAAGGACTGGATTCTAAATCTACGGCCAAGGAAGTGCCACGCACGTTAGATTCAAGATCGGCGACTCAAATTAAGGCGGGCTATGGTGTTTCTCTTTGATCGCGTCAAGATTCTTGCGTGAATCATTTGATTGGTTGAAGGCATTTTAATATGGTAGTCCATGTCGTGTGGAGATGGATCTATGATTCTATGTGACGCGCTCACCGTATGGCGATAGGAAGATCCGGATCTAGTGGACCGTATGATCTTCGATTCTTCGGCGGGATTTGACCGATCGACGGCGGGGGTCGATCCCACCTTTTCAATGAGATCCAACGGTAGATCTTCAAGATTCTATGATCCGCCAATCGAGCTCGACAACGGCGTACGGTGTGTCGGCGCGGCCGTAATACGGTGCTTCGCGCCGCATGAAATCAGTTTGAAAGATTCCTTTTGGAATATCCTGATTGGCTGATCTTCTTTGGGGCATATCTCAGCCGTCCAAACTCTGTTTTGGGCCTGTAATATATCAAACTAAAGTATTTTCGAAGAGTAAGCTTTCAGAAGGAATTTGAGCTCGAGCAGAAGAAGAAAAATGGCGATTTTAGGATAAACTTATCTTTAAAGCTTCTAGGAGGTATATTTTAACTCCTATTTTCTATTTGAGGCCATTAAAGCTTCATTGAAGCTTAGGAAGAGTGCTTGGACAAGCTGTGAGAGTCCAATGAAGTCATGGTGATGAAGAATGACCTGTACGACCCGGTAAAAGAGGTTGATAAGCCAGCCAAGAGAGCCTTACATCGGTTGTGAGCAAGATCGGAAGGTAATCACACACACAAACTCTATTTTCCGTATCAATGCCATATGGGAAGGGTTTGTAATTATTATTTGATAAACACTTTGTAACTCTGTCAAGTTGGGGGCTTGGACTGGAGTGGAGGGGTTGTTGCCTAGGACACGGTTGCAACTGTGAATGCGGTTGATGTTGTAGCATCGGGGTTGTAGGTGCAACCATAGCATTAAAGTAGTGTATTGGGTATAATACGAAACTCTGGTTAGGGTATTATCCCGTAGACTAGCCATCACAGTGAGTGATTGGTGAACCACGTTACATCCTGTGTCGTGAATGTGTATGAATCTATTTATGAGTGTAGAATAGAAGTCGTGTGTCTGCAGGTCTAGGTGTACACACTTGGTAGGCCAAGCCCCGGTATGGATACCCGTGGGTGTGTGCACGAAATGTGTTTGATGATTGATAGAAAGAAAAATCCAGTTGATGACTCAAGACAACACATAGTGAACATCAGCTCTTGGTAGTAATTTCTAAAACAGTGAGGCCAAATCATAATAGTAGAAATATTTTGAGGGCACTGATTCACCCCCCTCTCGGTGACTACCCGAGATCAACAATTGGTATCGAGCAAGGTTCCCAAGGGAAGAAGTTTTGACTTCGGATACGAGATAGTGCATTGAGACAGAGATATGGCTACAAATGAAGAACATCATGGGCACAAGAGAATTCCTATGTTTGATGGCTCCAATTATAGTGTATGGAAAGTCAAGATGGAGGCATACCCGATAGCACAAGGATATGAGGTATGGCTAGCTGTGAAGAATGGGTATAATCACACAAACGAAGATATCGGTGATGCGGGTTGAGATGAAGAAGAGAAAATGAAGCTAAAGGCGGGCCACGGCTCTTCTAGCTGCACTAGCAAGTAATGAGCTTACTAGAGTAATCAATTGTCCAACATCAAAGGAGATATGGGACAAGTTGAAGAGTGTACATGAAGGTGACAAGAAAATTAAGGAGGCCAAATTGCAAATCGAGATCTCAATTTGAAAGCTTGAGAATGAGTGAAGGTGAGACAATTGAGTTTTTCACGAGCAGAGTAAACAAGGTCACCAATGCAATCGAGCATTAGGTGAAGAACCGAAGAAGATTCATGTGGTCAAGAAGGTGTTGAGGACACTTCCAAAACTATAAAATGCAAAGGTGTCAGCCTTTGAAGAAATTTCTACTTTGGATACATTGACCATAGATGAACTGGATGGTATCTTGATTACCTATGAGATGAGAATGATTGAGCCAGTGCCAAGCGAGAAGGAAGCCGCTTTTGAGGCTTTTAAAAAATTAAAAATGAAAGAGCCAGTGGAAAATTCAAAAGCTGATGCAGAGGATGACACAGATGATTCAGATGATGAGCTTATAGCCTATCTGGCTAACAGACTCAAGAAGAGATCTGAGAAGTTGAAAAACAACTCTTCAATGAGATGCTTCAACTGTGGTGGCTTAGGACACTTTGCTTCTAAGTGCCAGAAAAAGGGGAGAGTGTATGATTTTGATGAAGAAGAGCCTAAAGGAAGTCAAGAAAAGAAAAGAAAGAAGAAATTCATTCCAATAAAGAGAAGTTATCTGTCAAAGCATGATAACCTCTCTAATGAGTCTGAGGAAGAAAATGATGATGATATTCTTTTTATGGCAAGACTTGAAGAAACTCCTACAGGGATTGAATCAACAAAGAAGAGAGGTGATAATTTCAAGAAAAGAATTGAAGATGATGACAATTTAGATCTTGAAGCAGAGTTACTTTCTGCACTCACAGAGCTCAAGTTAGAAAGAAAGAAAGTCAAAAGTTTAAATGCAACTCAACCAAGCCAATGACATAAATGCTGAGATTATGGAAACACTCAGAAAAGCAAAAACTATTGCTGATGAGCTTGACAATGATCTTACACTAAAAACTTATGAGTGTAAGAAGCTTGAGTTATTGTAAGACTTGAGGCAGAATTGGCCAAGTCTACAAAGAAGAAAAGTTATGCTGAAGCTACTGCAAAAATTTCCCATGTAACAATTCTAGAGTCAAGAGATAAGAATGTTAGGCTACATAAAGTTGAAGAAACTAGCAGTTCTGAAGATGAAGACAAGGAGGAAGACAACATTCTTGATGAGATTCTGAGTTACCAGAGATCTTCTAATATTAAATCTGGACTTGGATACACCGAGCAGCTATCTGAGAAGATAAAAGAAAAAGGATCTGCAGATGATCCCATTGTGTTTGTGAAGGAAAAGCAAAAGGAATCACTAGCAGTGAAAGCTATGAAAAGTAAAAATGATGAAGAGGGTTTTAAGACAATCAGGAAAGGCGCAGTGATAAAACAAAGTCGGTTTCGGAAGAATAATCAGTTTAGAGAAACAGATGGGTTCGGAGAAATAGGTTCGGAGGATCTTACGCTATGGCTACAATGCCTATGGGCATAGAGTGGCAGAGTGTAGAAGACAAAAGAGACCTCCAGTGTTTATTGACAGAAACAGATTTGCTCCTCTTGCTGATGAGAGAGTAATGTGCTATAGATGTGAGAGACTTGGGCATATTGCCAGAAACTGCAAAACAATTTTTCCATCTCAAAGGCAAACTAAGAGGAAGGGAAGAAAAGATCCTCCAAGCAAACCAATTCAGGAGAGAAGAAAGAAATGAAATGGAAAGAAGAACAAGGGAGTCTATTAGGTAAAAAGACAAGGCTATATGGGTGAAAAAACCACAGATGAAAAGGAACAAGTCTTTGATGGTGCAAGCAGCACTTAAAGCAAACAAAAGTAAGCAATCTCCATGGATCCTTGATAGTGGATGCTCTACACATATGACTGGAAACAAAATAAAAATTCACAAGTATCAATGTTGCAGAAGGAGGAACAGTGAAATTTGGAAATAATGAAGGTGCCAGAGTTGAAAGAAGAGGTTCAGTGAACATCAACAATGGGAGGATAAAGTCTCACAATGTCTTGTATGTAAATGGGTTGAAACATAATCTACTCGGGGTGAGTCGGATATGTGATCAAGGACATGAGATCACTTTCAACAATGAAGGTTTTGTTGTCCACGGGGTTGGAACAGGGAAGGCGGTGGCCGCTGGTGAAACAACAGTTGGAAATCTTTATGTGTTGACAGATGCTATCAACAAGTGCATGATAACTCAAGAAGATGAAAATTGGCTGTGACATAGAAGAATGGGACACATTCATTTCAAAAAATTGACTAAAATTAGCAAGGAGCAAGCAGTGAGAGATCTTCCCAAGATGAAGACTCCTGAGAACCATGTATGTGGTCCATGTCAGAAGGGTAAGCAAGCAAGAACTACTTATAAATCAAAGGAGTACTATTCTAGTAAACCTCTTGACTTGATACACACAGACTTGTGTGGACCTATGAGAACTCAGGCCATAGGAGGTGAGAGATACTTCATCCTGTTCATAGATGAGTATTCTAGAATGACCTGGGTGATGTTTCTGAAGGACAAAACTGAAGTTCTTGACAAGTTCAAAGCATTCAAGAAGAGAGTGGAAAATGAGACAGGAAACACAATTAAGTGCTTAAGGTCTGATCAAGGCAAAGAATTTACATGGAATGAATTCTCAAACTTTTGCAGTGAAAGTGGAATCGGAATTCAACATTCGTTTGCTAGAACACCTCAGCAAAATTGAGTGGTTGAAAGAAAGAAACGAAACAAGTGCAAGAAATGGCTAGAAATATGATGGCGGAAAATAACATAACAAAGCATTTACGGAGAGAAGGCATCTATCTTTGCAGTGCATATCACCAACAGATGTCTACTAAGACCTCATGAGAACAAGACACCTTATGAATTGTGGTTTGGGAGGAAAGCTAAAGTGAAGTATTTCAGGGTCTTTGGTTCTAAGTGCTACATCAAGCGAAAGGAAGAGAATCTTGGCAAATTTAATGACAGAGCTGATGAAGGCATTTTTCTTGGCTATTCTTTCAAAAGTAAAGCATACAGGTGCTACAACAAAAGACTAGGAAGAATTGTTGAGAGTTCAGATGTGAAAATTGATGAGAATATAGGGAACCAAAAAGGGACTGAACCAAAAGGTTTCATCCTTGAAGAACTTGATGAAGATGACACACTATCAGTTGACAAAGGGCAGCAAGATGAAGAAGAATCTGAAATGCACGAGATTCATAGTGAAACACAGAAAGATGGTAGACCGAAAGACAACAAATGGTTGAAAATCCATCCTAATCATCAAGTGATAGAGGATCTAAATGCAGGAATACAAACCAGAAGAATGAAAGTTGCTGCTTATTCATTATTGTCTGAGGTAGAGCTTAAGACTGTACATGAGGCTAGCAATGATGAATGTTGGTTGAAAGCTAAGAATGATGAGCTTGACCAAATTGAGAAGAACAACACTTGGGAGCTAGTCCCTACACCAGCAGACAAAAATGTAATTGGCACAAAGTGGGTTTTCAGGAACAAATTAAATGAAGAAGGCCAAGTTGTGAGAAACAAGGCCAGACTTGTATGCAAAGGTTATGCTCAAGTTGAAGGAATTGATTTTGATGAGACTTTTGCACCTGTGGCAAGGCTGGAGTCTATCAGAATGTTCTTAGCATTAGTTGTGCACAGAGGATTCAAGGTGTATCAGATGGATGTAAAATCAGCATTTCTGAATGGCAATCTAGAAGAGAAAGTGTACACTGAGCAACCTTAATTCACACCCCAATTCCGGATGAACCAGAAGTGTGAGTGAACCGGCTATAAGTCACGGTTCACACCAGGATCTCAATAGATCGTGTCAACCAATCATTCCCAAGCAATCTAACAAAATCAGAGATATAATATATAGCAGCGGAAATAATTTATAACAATGAGCTGAACTAAATGATAAATTAAAATATTAATTCAATTATTCCATCATCCATCAAAGTTTAAATAATATTTATTTACAAGCTTACAGAAAATAACGAATAAACCAATCACAAAGGAAAGACACAGAAGGAGCACTCGCATAACGCATCATGCTCGTCCTCCACACTCTGTCTCCGGGGCAGCCATCGTCATCGTAGGCTGGGCGGTCACGAAGTCCTCCACCGTATACCGTGCATCCAAATCGAAAAGAGATATATATATCGGGGTGAGCTACAACACAGCTCAGTAAAGCACAAGACCAATGCAACATCCACATGCATGAGATAACATTACAATTTGGGCCAGGTATAACTTGCAAATGTGCTATGGTAAGGTTTGGCGGCCACCGCACCTCCATGCACGAGAGTGTGAGCACACCCAACAGTCAGGCACCTACCACACTACTGTTGTTGCCCCACATCACTCACTCCGGTATAGAGATAGGACTCGAGTCTGGTGGGCAGGAAGAACCACAATCCCACGTCCTCCCCCTGATACCCCATACCGTACCAATACCTAAACCCCTATTGGCAAGGGCTTGCAAGTGGGTTCCGTTTCTAATCAGTCCTAGATGTCAATACATGTAGGCTCCACCCTAGTACAGCCGTCTACGGCATAGGGATAGAGCTAGAGCGTGCAGGCCAGGGTGGAGACCACAATACCTTACCTCCCCCTGATACCCTACCCGCAACAAGCATACCAAGATGGAACTATACACAAGTAGGCCCTATCCAAACATCACTCCCTATGGCATAGGGATAGAGCTAAAGCGTCATGGCCAGGTCAACGTCGACGTCGGAGATCACCATGCCACATCACTGTGGCCAGATCAACGTCAACATCGGAGACCACCTGCCATAACCTCCCCCTGATACCCCACCCATACCAAGCATGCTAAGATAAGGTACTACCGAAGGTGTCGGGGTGAGGAATGATCCCGAGCCCCCGGCCCTTCCCATTCCACACTCCAACTAAAACAAACACATGTCTAACATCCATCACACCTAGCATATGAAATGCATGAACAGATAAAGCAAATAGAAATTACACTACATGACATGTGATATGCACAATCCATCAAACAAAGCATACAAATTGATACAGAAAGTAAAGAGCTCTCTAAAGTTTATTATTAATTCTTTAATTTAAGTTTCGGGTCTTGTCCCTTACCTGACGCGTGGTATCAATCCCTTTCGGCGTCAGAAGTTTCACATACAAGTCCTACACAATCATATTTACATGTTAATTTCCATTTATTAGAGTTTTAGAAGCCAAAACCCGGCTTTCCCAAACAAACAGGGCTCGGAACACATACCGGTCTCGCACATACCGGTCGCAGGATAGTGCCACCGGTATGGTGAGACCGGTATACATACCGGATGCACACATACCGGTCTCACTCAGATCTGACTGAGTGCGACCGGTATGGTGCCAGCGGTATGCATACCGGATGCACACATACCGGATGCACACACACCGGTCTCACTCAGATCTGGCTGAGTGCGACCGGTATGGTGCCAGGGGTGTACACCGCGGCCCATACCGCTGGACTCGCCCAAGGGTATACCCTACGACATGATTTCGAGAGCGAGGTCTCCACGGGTAGTTCCCTAAGGTCTCACCTATCCTCTGCTAGGGTCCGATCCCTGTAAGGTCCTACGGATCGTGGCTAGAGCGCCAAGAACCAACCAGATCAGAGAGAAAGGCGAAAGGAATCTAAGCATTTCCTTCCATCTGATCTCACGCCGCTTCGCGGCTCCAATCCGATAAACAATACTACAGGAAGGATAGAGCACTTTACCGGTAGCGGTTGTCAGTTGGCGGCGTGCTCCTCCACCGGCGGCTCCTTCCTGGGCGGCGTCTTCCTCCTTGAACCTCCTCAACTCCTTCTCCGAACGGATGGGTTTTCAAGAGGTTCACGGAGTGTCTCCCCCTCTATTAATAGAGGGAGGCCGCCCAAGGCACGTCCCCCCTCATATGGAAACTTAAAGTTTCCATTTTGAGAGCAACACAAGTCGGAGACGGACTCCGGCCGTTCCAAGCTATACCGGTCTCGCACATATCCGTTGCGGGATAGTGCAACCGGTATGGTGAGACCGGGTATGCCATACCGCTGGCCATACCGGTCGCAGGATAGTGCAACCGGTATGGTGAGACCGGTATGCACTTAACCGACTACACCTTTTTCGTACCTGAAATTTACTGGTTCTTCACCCGGCTTCTTGCGTGGTCCCTTGCCCGGCTTCGCTTTCCGGTCCGATTATGATTGGGGAACCTGTCATCGTGTAAAACCAGGGTTAAACCGGGTTTTTAGAGCACGGTTCTTACAGGTTCCAACTCAGTAATGATGAAGATATGGTCTACAAGTTGAAGAAGGCTCTATATGGGTTGAAGCAAGCTCCAAGAGCTTGGTATGAAAGACTTGACACATATCTACATAAATTGGGACTGCGAAGAGGAGTAGTGGACAGCAACCTATATGTCATGACAGAAGACAACAATCAACTAATAGTTGTGGTCTATGTAGATGACATCATTTTTGGGGGGACACCGTGAGAAGCTCGCAAGTAGTTTACTGAGAAGATGAGGACAGAGTTTGAGATGTCTATGCTTGGAGAGATGTCCTATTTTCTAAGGCTGCAGATTCATCAGAAAGACAATGGAATTTTCATCTCTCAAATGAAGTATATCAAAGAGATGTTGAAGAAATTTGTGATGGAGGACTGTAAACCGGTGGGGACACTAATGACGGTGAATATCAAGGTCGAGCTCGGAAGATGATTCACCAACAAGTTGATCGGACATTGTATAGGTCAATGATTGGCGTTTATTGTACTTGACAGACTTCAAGGCTGATATTCGCAAGCGGTGTGCCCGTTGGCCAGATTTCAAGCTTGTCCAAAGGAGTCTCACTTAATGGCAGTGAAGAGGATATTCGGATACTTGAAAGGCACAATAGACTATGGACTGTGGTATCCCAAGATTGGAAGGTTCACATTGACAATATTTTTCGATGCGATCGGGTTGGTAGCATTGATGAGAAAAAGCACTAGTGGTGGTGCATTCTTTTTGGGGAAGAGTTTAGTAGCATGGCACAACAAGAAACAAGAGTCTGTCTCCTTATCTACAGGAGAGGCAGAGTACATAGCAGCAATAGCTACATACACTCGGGTGATCCGGATGAAAAGATAGATGTCGGATTTCGGTGTTATCTATGAAGAGCCAAGTGGTCATTAAATGTGACAATAAGAGTGCAATAAACATCTCCAAGAATCTGTGTAACACTCAAGAACCAAGCACATTGATATTAGATATCATTATTTGAAGGAGAAAGTATTTGAAGGGGAAGTAAGATTGGACTTTGTTCCTCTGATGAGACCGGGTGGTAGACATCTTCACCAAGGCACTTCCAAAGGACTCTTTTGAGAAACTCAAAGACTAGCTATGAGTGGTGACTCTTAGCACATTGTAGATGGCACTTTGTGGGGGGGAGTTGATGCCTACATAGTATCATCTTTCATCTGTAGGATTGAAAAGATGCGGTGGGCACTCCTACAGGTAAGGCTATGTAAGGGGAGTTCCTATAAAGGGGGAGTACCTATCAAGGGGGAGCATTTCTATTATTTATATGTCCTTTGGGACTTATTGTCAAAGAGGGAGAAAAAGGCCGTATGACATTGAGAGAGATATCTTGTGTAAGTTGCCAACAATTCCAAAGGGGAAAATTATTGAAACCTTGCCCAGTGAGTACAAAGTAAGTTGTCATTGTTGGCAATCTTAGCTGAGTAATATGGAGGAGAGAGAGTGTCCGTGGGTTCTCACTGAAGTCCCACCGCCGAGGGGTGACTCGGGTTGGTGCGTTGATAGCGCTGATGAGAATGTCTAGCATGAAGAAAGAGAATGAAGAACGAAGATAAGGAGAGAGAAAAAGAGAGAGAAAGAAGAGAGAGAAAGAAGAGAGAGAAGGTGAGGAGAGAGAAAGAGGAGAGAGAGTGGGTGGGGACCGGGTGGGTCCCACTGGGTGGCCAGGCCAGCATGGCAGCCAGCCCCGGCCAGCATGGCCAATGCCCACGGCACCAAGGCAACAAACATGCAAGCAAGGCCCAGCAGCTCCAGCGCGCAACACAAAGACGGCAAAGACAAAGAAGCATAAAGAAGATGTCGCGCGACAGCGAGCATGCCGTGCACAGTAGCATGCCGTGCACAACAACTTGCCATGTGCACAGTAGCAAGGCCTCGCGCTCAGCTATGCCGCATGTCACTAGGACAGCAGCAGCACCACCGCGCGTCACTCGCAAGGCATTCGGCATGTGCACCATCCGTTCGACGCAATGCCGCAATGAAGTCCCTCCCTCGGCGCCTTCTACGGAATGGCCCCTCCGTAGGTGATACTCACCGATTGAGAGGCCATTTCCTAGATTGAAGATGGCATTTTTGTCCATCTAAAAAGGACTGGATTCTAAATCTACGGCCAAGGAAGTGCCACGCACGTTAGATTCAAGATCGGCGACTCAAATTAAGGCGGGCTATGGTGTTTCTCTTTGATCGCGTCAAGATTCTTGCACGAATCATTTGATTGGTTGAAGGCATTTTAATATGGTAGTCCGCATCGTGTGGAGATGGATCTATGATTCCGTGTGACGCGCTCACCGTATGGCAGCAGGAAGATCCAAATCTAGCGGTCCGTATGATCTTCGATTCTTCACGGACGGGATCGACCCGATCCGACGGCCGGGGTCTAATCCCACCTTTTCAATGAGATCCAACGGCAGATCTTCAATATTCTATGATCCGCCAATCAGAGCTCGACAACGGCGTACGGTGTGTCACCGGCGGCCGTGCTACGGTAAGCCGCGGCGCATGGAATCAGTTTGAAAGATTCCTTTTGGAATATCCCGATTGGTCGATCTTCTTTGGGGCATATCTCGGTCGTCCGAACTCTGTTTTGGGCCTGTAATATATCAAACTGAAGGATTTTCGAAGAGTAAGCTTTCGGAAGGAATTTGAGCTCGACGAGGAAGAAGAAAAATTGCGATTTTAGGGCAAACGTCTCTTTGAAGCTTTTAGGAGGTATACTTTAACTTCTATTTTCTGTGTGAGGCCATTAAAGCTTCATTGAAGCTTAGGAAGAGTGCTTGGACAAGCTGTGAGAGTCCAATGAAGCCATGGTGATGAAGAATGACCGGTGCAGCCAGTAAAGAGGTTGATAAGCCACGGCCACGAGAGCCTTACATCGGCTGTGAGCAAGACCGAAAGGTAATCACGCACACAAACTCTATTTTCTGTATCAATGCCATATGGGAAGGGTTTGTAATTATTATTTGATAAACACTTTGTAACCTGTCAAGTTGGGGGCTTGACTGGAGTGGAGGGTTTTTGCCTAGGACACAGTTGCAGTCGTGAATGCGGTTGATGTTGTAGCATCAGGGTTGTAGGTGCAACCATAGCATTAAAGTAGTATATTGGGTATAATACGAAACCCTGGTTAGGGTATTACCCCGTGGACTAGCCATTACAGTGAGTGATTGATGAACCACGTTACATCCTGTGTCGTGAATGTGTATAAATCTATTTATGAGTGTGGAATAAAAGTCTGTGTGCTGTAGGTCTGGGTGTACACACTTGGCAAGCCAAGCCCCTGGTATGGATACCTATGGGTGTGTGGTTGGTGTGTGCACGAAATGTGTTTGATAGATTGACAGAAAGAAAAGTCCAGTTGACAGCTCAAGACAGCACATAGTTAACATCAGCTCTTGGCAACAATTTCTAAAACAGTAGGCCAAATCATAATAGTGGAAATATTTTAAGGGCACTGATTCACCGCCCCTCTCAGTGACTACCTGGGATCAATACCATTATTAATCAAATGCCACCTCTAAATTTACCAAACTTTGTAAGATTCTATAGTTGTGTATATTCTCCTCAAGATTGCTAATAATCAATCAAGGCTTTCCAATGGTGAACCTTCCATGTGTGGTAACCTTCCAACTCTAATTTGGATTCGGATCAACTTTTCAAATTAGATTTTGAAACCACATTTGGAGGTCCAAAAGAACTCGAATTTTGACCCATAATACCATTTTGGAAAGCCTGAGATGTGTTCTACAACTTTATTAAAGACTAAGTTTGAATTCTGAAACTCTTCCATGTCAAAAACCTACATGAAGTTTAGAATGTTAATATTAAGTTTGCTAAATATTTTTTTTTTATTTTAAACATAATTTACCAACACTTTCCCACCAATGTCTTATACTTAAGAAATTATCACAAATGAGTACCATAAGATATAAAACATGTTAAATAAACTAGATGCAAAAAAAATAAATATATAAAATTATGAATCCATCAAATTCCCCTACACTTTGTTTTTGTACATCATTGGGCAAACTAAATACTAAGCAAACTTTTCTCACTTTCATCTCAATAGTATTAAAAAAAATGTACACCATTTATCATAAACCAGTTCAAACAATTAAGAGACAACATATGACTTAGTTAAAGGTCACTTAGCAAAAATAAGCAAAAATTAACATAACACTCTTATTTGAAAGTAAACATGCTAATGTTTAGTAGATTTCCTCATGAAATTCTCTCTATTTACTCAAGAATTCAAGGTTTAACTATTTCACTCAAGATCTTACTATGAAGATGCATTACCATAGGCTTGCTTATTCACCAAAATCTCCACTACTTAGAAAACATACATACATGAATCAAAAGGTCTTTATCAAGATTATAATGGGGCTAGGGTTCAAGGTAAGGATAAGAAAAATGCACTGACGTTAAAACTTAAGAAACTAATAGAGCATTAAGATAAAAATTGAGTAATAAAAAAGATAAGGGTTCATAAATAAAGCTCTTCAACAGAACATCCTAAACTCTAGTTTCTCATTCTCTTTCATTCTTTTTTTCTTTTTTCTTTTTTTTTTAATACATAACATTTCAAACATAACAGGGACCATTTACTCTTATTACATCTGTTAACTTATGCATAAAGGAAAGACGAGAAAATATTTACGTGGTTCGAACTTCTACCACAAAAGTCTACTCCACGGTGAGAATCCCCAAGTTCTTCATACTTCTTGGGGAGGTTTATTATCCTTTAAATAGAGAAAATAATACAAGGGAAACTATCCATAGATAGTAATATAATCCATACAATTTGTACACCAACCAAATCAGCCTACTCAACTTTCCTTCTATAAGAGATCTTACCACAATCACCTACCCACCAACCAAATTACCAATCTTGCATCAATCACACCAACCAGCTTTCCTTCAATATAAGATCTTATCACGATCATGCTCAATCTAGCATGATCATTATCTAGCTAACACTCCCCCTCAAGTTGGGGTGAAGATATCATCGGAGGTCAACTTGATCAACATCTTGTGAAAGGATTTTGTGGGTAGAGCTTTGGTGAACACATCTGCGAGTTGATCCTCACTCCGGATATAAGGAGTTTCAATGGTGTTATCCTGGACTTTTTCACGCACAAAGTGACAATCCACCTCTATATGTTTGGTCCGTTCATGAAAGACAGGATTAGAAGCAATATAAGTGGCTACTTGATTGTCACAATATAGTTACATCGGACGGTTAGAAGTCACAAGATCCAATTCCTGTAACAAAGCTCGAAGCCAGATGAGTTCGCTTAGTAGTGGAAGCCATTGCCCTGTATATCCTTGTCGCTAGAATGAGCCACAACATGTTGTTTCTTACTTTTCCACGTGACCAAATTGCCACCCACAAAGGTGCAAAATCCGGTAGTGGATTTTTACGTCTGAGGGACTTCCGACCCGGTCGAATCGGTGTAACCCACAATTCTCGTGTGATTATGTTTCCGCATCCAAATACCTCTTCCGGGCAAGATTTCGGGTAGCGCAGGATGCGGTCAATAAGTTCCATATGTCCTTCAAGAGGTGCTTGCATAAACCGACTCACATAACTTCTTGCATAAGAGATGTCGCCCTGGTAATTGTTAAGTATATTAATCTTCCCACTAACCGTTGAAACGGCCGTCTTGTAATGGAGTAGTATCAATGAGAAATTTACTATTATAGTCCATGGGGGAATCGCGGGTTTGGCACCGAGCTTGCCGGTCTCTTTCAAGAGATCCAAAGTATACTTTCTTTGAGAGATAAACAAACCCTTAGTCGATGTGGCTACTTCAATTCCGAGAAGTATCGTAATTTTCCTAGATCTTTGATGTCAAATTTCTCATTCAAATATCGTTTGAGAGCCACTATGTCATAGAGATTATCACCGGTGATGACAATGTCATCAACATAAACCAACACAATAATGATGCCGTTGGTGTTCTTTCTAACAAACATCGATGAATCGGACATACTCCGACGAAAGCCAAAACTTATAAGAACAGTACTCAACTTACCATACCATGCCCGTGGAGACTGTTTAAGCCCATAAATGGCTTTGTTGAGCTTACACACGACTCCAACTTCATGTTCTAAGGGATGACCAGGAGGAGTGGTCATGTATACTTCTTCTTCTAAGTCTCCTTGCAAGAATGCATTTTTTACGTCCATTTGAAATAAAGACCAACCACAATTTACGCTCTCGACATTAACACTCTCACGGTGTTCATTTTTACGACCGGAGCAAAGGTTTCCTTGTAGTCAACTCCATATGTTTGTGTATAACCTTTGGCAACAAGTCTTGCCTTGTGTCTTTCAATAGATCCATCACTTTTGTACTTGATCTTGTATACCCATCGACAGCCACAACAGGGACGCTTTCCGGCGGTGTAGACATACTATGTCCCAAGTGTGGTTTCTATCAAGAGCCGAAAGCTCATCATTCATGGCCTTAATCCATACGTAAGAGACCTTAGCCTCGGCCAAAATTAATTGGTTCCTTGTGAGAATCAACTGCTATCAAGAATGCCAAAAAATTCGGAAGAAACATTGTCATAGCAAACATGTTGTTGAATTGGATATTCAAGATGTGATAGGTGAAGTAATCTCGTAATCTAGTAGAAGGTTGTGACACCCGAGTAGATCTTCTTACTGGCATCGGTAGATCGGGACTTTCTTCAACTGTCTCTATTTCTACAGGAACAGCTTCAACAGGGTGAGATAATCTGCAATAGGAGAAGAATATCCCAAAAAAATGCACTTGTGAGCCCGAGGATCCAGCTTTCTACCTGCTTGAGAATGAACATAACAAATACACCCAAACACACGAAGGTGGAAAATATCAATGGAGCGACCGTAAAGAACCTCCATAGGGGATTTGGCGTGTAAGGTTTGACTTGGTAGTCGATTAATCAAGTAACACTGGTGAGAACAGCATCGGCCCAGTAGGACTTGGGAATATGCCCATGAAAAGAAGTGATCGTGTTACTTCAAGGAGATGACGATTTTTACGCTCGGCAATACCATTCTGTTGAGGGGTACCTACACAGGATGTTTGGTGAATAATACCTAGACCTTTAAGAAATTACTCAAATGAGGTATTGGTATATTCGGTGCCATTATCAGTCCTCAAGTATTTTATGGGAGTACCAAATTGAGTTTGAACCATGCAACAAAATTCCTGAAAAATACAACCAAGTAGATCTAGATTTATCATCAATAAATGTGACAAAGTATCTAAAACCATCCCGAGAGTCAATTGGAGCAGGGCCCCAAACATCAGAATGAATTAATTCAAACAATTCAAGTGGAAGTATGATTACGAGTAGGGAAAGGTAATCTATGTTGCTTGGAATAATGACATGTCTCACAAGTACTAGAATCAAGAGACAATGAGGGATTAAGAGAATGGAGGACGGAATCGGATGGGTGACCCATTCGCCAATGCCATAGCTGTGAGTCCTTAGATGGATTTTGTTGAACAACCAATGCTGCGGGAGAAAAGTCCAAAATGTAAACACCTTGAAGGAACCGACCTTCACCAATCGTCTTCCCGATGAACTCTGTCCGAAATATGACCTTGTTGGAAAAAAACATAACAATGCAATATAGGTCTTTAGTAATCTTGCGACGGATAATAGGTTACAAGATAGAGAAGGTACAAATAAAACATCAACGGTATTTGAAAAGGCTGATTTTTCCAATTCCTTCAATAGGAACCTTTGCACCATTAGCCACGGTAATAAACTGCCGATGACCATTATCATGACGAATATCGGATAAAAAATGCAATGAGCAACACATATGATCAGTAGCCCCGAATCTATGATAAAAGAATCTTTAGTAGAAACGGACAGAGCAAGAGAGGCATTACCAGATGCGGAAGTCACAGAATTTATGGTGGAAGTGGGAGTTCCATGTGGCTGCATAAGCTGATGGAGTTGGGCAGCGAGTTGTTCAATCGAGAATTGTGGTGTGGACGAACTAACTTGACAGCAAGAGGTGTATCTGATCCTTTATCTTTGGGAGGACGCAAGTGAGGATATAAAGACCAACATCTGTCCTTGGTATGACCATCCCGAATGCGGTTGATCACAATGGAAAGGTGCATGAGAACTGCATCATTTTCCTCAACCTCGAGAGAAAGATCGACCTGTACCACTGGTGTTTCCCTCAATAGCAACATGACCATTGGCTGAGTGAGCAAAATTTTCAATGGATTCATTTATCACAGGTTTGGAGCTCATTACATGATGACGAGTTTCCTCTCGTTGAATAGTCGCACAAACATTGGTAAATGAAGGAAGAGTAGCACTCATAAGAATTTGACGCTTAAGATCTTCATATTCAGGACGAATACTTGCCAACAATTGAAAAATGCGATCCTGCTCTTCACGTTGAATGTAAGTATCAATTGATTGGGCGGGAGGGCGGTACCGACGTAACTCATCCCACTTTTTCTTTAAGGAACCAAGATGCTCGTAAATGGTTTCTTTGGGAGGTTGTTCAGCATGAGCAATCTCCTGTTGTAACTCAAAGATTCGAGAGGAGTTATCAACTTGGCCATAGATATCCTTTAAGGAATCCCAAAGGATCTTAGATGTTTATGAATAAGCAAATATTTCATATATTTGTGGTTCCATAGAATTAAAAAGCCATGACATGACCATATTATCATTGGCTTCCCAATCAGGAAATTTATTATCCGTAGAGACAGGAGCCTTGATTTGACCATTAACGTAACCAAGCTTGGCACGGCCTCCAAGGGCAACAGTTACTACCCTTGACCATGGCAAGTAATTGCGGCCAGTGAGAAGGATAGAGGTGAGACAGTATTCATCTCATGAGAACTAGAACTAGCTTTACTATTATCAACAGTCTTTGGAACTAGTCATGATAAATGATTTAAAAGAATAACAAGAGAAAATAACAACTTATCAGAGTATGTGGGCAGCAAACCACGACGAGAGCAAACAAAGTGCCCTAAACACCACGATCAGATCTGTATCTGCTTTGATACCATGTTAACTTATGCATAAAGGAAAGACGAGAAAATATTTACGTGGTTCGAACTTCTACCACAAAAGTTTACTCCACGGTGAGAATCCCCAAGTTCTTCATACTTCTTGGGGAAGTTTATTATCCTTTAAATAGAGGAAATAATACAAGGGAAACTATCCATAGATAGTAATATAATCCATACAATTTGTACACCAACCAAATCAGCCTACTCAACTTTCCTTCTATAAGAGATCTTACCACAATCACCTACCCACCAACCAAATTACCAATCTTGCATCAATCACACCAACCGACTTTCCTTCAATAGAAGATCTTATCACGATCATGCTCAATCTAGCATGATCATTATCTAGCTAACAACATCCCACTTCTTGAGATACAACCATCACATTTGATAATAACACCCCCACACTTATTTAATACATACTTCTCTCCCAAAATCCATTAGATAATTTTCATTGCTCTACTAGCTCAAAGATTGGTAAAACATGAGGAAAACAAATAGTTCAAGGCTCACAGTTTAAGGTTTAATGAATAATAGAGTTTAAAAGCTCAAAGTGGGTCTACTAAAATAAATAAATAAATAAATATATATATATATATATATATATATATATATATATATATATATATATATATATATATATATATATATATATATATATATATATATATATATATATATATATATATATATATATATATATATATATATATATAAGGTTGGCCATTTAAGCTAAGTGGTTGTAAAATCCTATTTGTCTTTATCATTTTCACGCATGCACATATCAATGTAATCTTGAAACGGTTCAAAGCAAGTTCTAGAGATACAAAAACATAACAAAATATCATTCTTCAAAGAAAATAAAGACTAACATAGATGTCTCAGTCTAGTTTAGCTCAAAAGCTCCCTTGGTTGGATTCCATCTACTAAACTTGCATGCTTTACCTCTAAATGCAACTATCAATGTTATTCAAAGCTCATATAGCAAGTTATTTCAACTAATTCGTACATGTAACTTTTCATACTCGAATAGTTTCAACCCATGACATACATACTCTCATAGTTTATTGAAATAAAAAATTTTAAAAATTTAACTTTTGAAATTTTTTTTTGCTCTTTGAAAAATATGCACCCAACTCTAAAAAATACAAATAACACATTACGCAAAAACTAAAAACAAAACTAAAACCTAAAAAAAATAACACAAAAGAGAAATCTTAATTCTTCCCCCCATACTTAAATCTGAAATTTCCCCAATGGAAGTTAAAAATGTTGGGTTCCTCCTCACCCCATGTTGGTGGAAGGACCCACCACTACTAATATCCTTCTTTGGAAGGATTCCTTGAGGTGGTTTCCAAAATTGCAACCGCCTCTCCTCCTTATCTTGATTTATATATAAAAGGCCTTTATAGAAGGGCGATTAGCATTGTGAGAGAAAAATCGAGAGTTTTCTTGCATGAAGGAAAATCTCTCAAGAGAAAAATTGGAAGTCGAGAAAAGAAGAGCCGGTGTTCTCGAGAAGAAAGAAAAATATGTTTTTCTTTCTACGTTCCTCCAGTGGAGCGTAGATACTCTTATTCTTTGTACGTGCAGCGTGATGGCATTCTCCTTGTATAGGGAAGAGAGAAAGGTGACAGTTCTTATCAGTATTTGTTACATCGGCATCAAGGTGAGAGTATTTTTATATTTTTAGATTATCAATAATTATTTTGGTGAGTTATTGTATTACCCAAGAGTGGGTTATTTCTCTTAGAGATTGGTAACCTCTAGCTATAACTAGAGAAGATTGTATTGTGAATCCATTACTATTATAGTGGAGATTTACCTGGACTAAGTCTCATGGTTTTTCCCCTTTTACCTTGGAAGGATTTTTCACGTAAAAATTGGTGTGTCTCTTGTGGTTTGATTGTCTTTATTTATTTTTGTTGTTATATCTATGTGCATATTTTTGTGGTTATGTATTTTCATTGATTTGCATATAAGAGAAAAAAGTCTTGTGTTTTTCCTAACAAGTGGTATCAAAGCCAAGTTATATAACTGTGTGTGAACAATGGAGGGAATCCAGACACAGATGATTAATTTGAACGTGAGCAACTAGATGATTTAGAAAGCCAAAATAAAAGATTTATTATACTGTAAGGATCTATACGGACCCATATAGGGTGATATGGTAAAACCAAAAAAAATTTCTGATGCCGAGTGGAAGACCTTAGACCAAAAACTGTTGGCTTTATTCGACAATGGTTGGACGACATAGTTTTTCATCATGTATGCACAGAGATGTCAGCAAAGTCACTGTGGAGTAAATTGGAAAGTCAGTACGAAAGGAAGACTATCGAAAACAAAGTATTTTTTATCAGAAAACTTGTGAACCTGAAGTACAGAGATGGACACTCAGTTGTAGAATATTTAAATGAGGTACAGAGCATTGTGAATCAATTATCCTCTATGAAAATCATATTAGATGATGAGTTACAAGCCTTATTACTACTTAATTCATTACCCGACAGTTAAGAGACACTAGTGGTGTCTCGTAGCAATTCTACACTAGATGGAAAAATCACAATGAGTCAAGTAACATGAAGTCCGGTTGAATGAACAGACAAGAAGAAAGTCTTTAGGTTCATCTCAACAACCAAATACAGAAAATCCCAAGACTGTGGGAAGTCAAAAGAGAGATCCAAATCAAGACAAGGGGTCACATGTTTCTACTGTAAAAAGGTAGGATATATGAAAAAGGAATGCAAGAAACTCAAAAGAGATTCCAAGAAAGGAAATGGAAAAGAGAAGAATGAAGATATTACTGTCGTTAGTTCAAATGGAGACATTATTATTATATCAAGCTATGAAGAATCTTGTCTTACATTCTCATATCATGACTTAGATTGGATTATTGATACTAGTTATTTATACCATGTTATCCCTCGTAGAGAATTATTTACCTCTTACAAGACAGGCAACATTGGTATTGTAAGAATGAAAAACAGTGGTGTTTCAAAAATTATGGGGATAGGTGACGTGAGTGTAAAGACAAATGTTGGATATAAAGTGACTTTCAAGGATGTGAGACATGTTCCAAAACTCCATTTGAATTTGATTTTTGCAGGGAAGTTAAATGTAGAAGGTTATCACAGTCACTTTGTAATAGTCAATGAAAGCTTATCAAAAGTTCTCTAATAGTGGCAAGAGGAAACAAGTGTTGCACTTTATATAACACAAAGGTACGCCTCTGAATTGTTGTGTTCATTGCTTTGTTTGTAAACAACATCGTGTTACATTCATGAAGAATTATCCTCATAAAAAAAGAAACATTTTAGAATTAGTACATTCTGATGTTTGTGGTCCTATAAAAGTAAAAATACTTGGTGGTGCTTCTTATTTTGTCATTTTCATAGATGATGCTTTTAGAAAAATATGGGCATATGCTTTGAAAACCAAAGAACAGGTTTTGGATATGTTTACAAAATTTTATGCTATGGTTGAAAGAGAAATAGAAAAATATCTCAAATGTATTCGTACTGACAATGGTGGTGAGTACATTGGTCCATTTGAGAAGTATTGCAGTAGTCAAGATATTTGGCATGAGCAAACAGTTCCCAAGACCCACAACATAATGGTGTAGCAGAAAAGACTAATCGCACTATTATGGAAAGGATCAGGTGTATGCTCTAACAGGTAAAATTGGCATGGTGTTATAGGGAAAAAGCGATGCATATTGCAGTCTATTTGATTAATTTATCTCCATCAGCTCCCTTGAATGGAGATGTTCCTGAAAAGGTGTGGAGCGGGAAAGATGCTTCCTATGGTATGGTCATTTAAAATTATTTGGTTATAGAGCATTTATGCATATTCCAAAAGATGAGCAATTAAAGCTTAATGATAAATCAAAGTAGTATATTTTCTTGGGATATGCAGATGAAAATTTTGGATACAAATTATGGGATCCGATTGAGAAAAAAGTTACCAAAAGCAGAGATGTGATATTTCTTAAAGATCAAACAATTGAAGACTTCTAGAAAATTAAAAAGCTTTAGCCATTTGTTGATGACTTGATCGATCTTGATCCAGTTCCTCTATCCGTGGTACATGATGATAAGGGAGATGTGCAAAATGATAATAATGATATTCCCATAGATGATATAGGTGATGTTGAACAGGGAGAGCAGCCCCCTTTAGAGCCACTAGTTAAGCCTCGCTTGAGAAGATCTATCGTGGAGCGACAACCATCTACTAGGTATCCACCAAATGAATATATTATGTCGACGAGATGCAGGTGAACCGGATTATTTTTGAAGAAGTATGGACTAATGAGTATAAAGCTAAGTGGTTAAAAGCTATGCAGGAAAAGATGGATTATTTGCATAAAAATCATATTTATGATTTAGTAAATCTACCTAAAGGTAAGAAGACACTCAAGAATAAATGGGTATTTAAGTTGACGACCCAATAGAATAGATCACAACTAAGGTATAAGGTAAGGTTGGTTGTAAAGGGATTTGGACAAACAAAAGGAATAGACTTTGATGAGATTTTTTTCTCCTATTGTGAAAATGTCATCTATTCGAGTTATGTTGGGTTTAGCTGCATGTTTGAATTTGGAAGTTCAACAACTTGATGTCAAGACAGCCTTTCTTCATGGTGATTTGGAGAAAGAGATTTACATGAAGCAGTCAAAAGGTTTCAAAGTTAAAGGTAAAGAACACATGGTTCGTAGGTTAAGGAAGAGTTTGTATGGTTTGAAATAGGATCCAAGGCAGTGGTACAAGAAGTTTAATTCATTTATGATGGAACATGAGTATACCAGAACAACTGTAGATCATTGTGTGTTTATTAAGAAATTTTTGAAGGTGATTTCATTATTCTTTTGCTCTTTGTTAATGATATGTTGATTGTTGGACAGGATGTCAATAAAATTGACAGGCTAAAGAAAGAGTTGAGCAAGTCTTTCGACATGAAGGACTTGGGACCAGCAAAACAAATCTTAGGCATGCAGATCTCTTGTGATAGAAAAGTAAACAAAATATGGCTATCACAAGTAAGGTACATTCAGAAAGTACTTGAAAGATTTAATATGGAGAAAGCGAAGCCAGTCCGGTTCCCTACTTACATATCACTTTAGATTGAGCAAAGTGAGCGTAGTTCTTCAACTAAGCAAGGAAGAACAAAAATGAAGAAAATTCCCTACGCATTAGCTGTAGGGAAGTTTAATGTATGCCATGGTGTGTACAAAACCTGATATTGCATATCCGCTTGAGTTGTGGAGCAGATTTCTTGTCGGCCCGGGCAAAAGCACACACGGGAAGCAATCAAGTAGATTATGAGATATCTTCGAGGTACATCTAAAGCATGTTTGTGTTTTGGTATTGATAAACCTGTGTTATAAGGGTACACAGATGCAGATATGGTAAGCGTCATTGATTCATGGAAATCAACATCGCTACTATTTTATTTACTTTTACAAGGAGAGCATTTTCATGGTAGTCCAAGTTGCGTAGTGTGTAGCTCGTCAACTACAGAAGTTGGGTACATTGCTGCAGTGAAAGCTTGCAAGGAGATGTTGAAGATGAAGAAGTTCATTAAAGAATTGGGTCTGACATAAGAGAAGTATATTGTTCATTGTGACAGTCAGAGTGCCATTCACTTGAGTAGGAATCCTAGTTTCCATTACAAGACCAAGCATGTTGATGTGAGGTATCATTGGATTCGGGATATACTTGAACAGAAGCAACTACAAGTTGAGAAGATCCATACTGACAAGAACAGTACAGATATGATGACAAAAGCATTACCTAAGGTGAAGCATGACTTTGTAGAAGCATGACAGGTTTGGATTTGATAGATCTTTACTTGTGAGTAGAGGGGGAGTTTATTGGGATCCTCCTCATCCCACGTGGGTGGAGGGACCCATCACCACCAATATCCTTCTTTGGAAGGATTCCTTAAGGCGGTTTCCAAAACCGCAACCGGCTCTCCTCCCTTATCTTGATTTATATATAAAAGGCCTTTATACAAGGGTGGTTAGCATTGTGAGAGAAAATTAAGAGTTCTCTTGTACGAAGGAAAAACTCTCAAGAAAAAAATTAAGAGCCGAAAAAAGAAGAGTTGGTGTTCTCGAGAAGAAAGAAAAATTTGTTTTTCTTTCTACGTTCCTTCAGTAGAGAGTAAATACTCTCATTCTTTGTACGTGTGGCGTGACAACATTCTCCTTGTTTAAGGAAGAGAGAAAGGTGACAGTTTTTTCAGTATTTTTACGTCGACTACGAGGTGAGAGTATTCTTGTATTTTGGATTACCACTAATTATTTTGATGAGTTATTGTGGCTACCCATGAGTGGATTATTTCTCTTGAGATTGGTAATCTCTAGCTATGACTAAAGAGGATTGTATTGTGAACCTATTATTATTATAGTAGAGATTATCCTGGACTAGGTCTTGTGGTTTTTCTCCTTTCACCTTGGAAGGGTTTTCCACATAAAAATTGGTGTGTCTCTTGTGGTTTGATTGTCTCTATTTATTTCCGCTTCTATATCTCTATACATATTTTTATGGTCCTGTATTTTCATTAATTTGTATACAAAAGAGAAAAGTCTTGTGTTTTCCCTAACAAAAAATGAAAAGGAAAGATGTAATGGAAAGTAATTAAAAGTGATAAGAAAAAAATAAATCTGATTTCTTGGATTGCTTTCCAAACAACGCTTGTGTTTAACGTCGTCAGTTCGACTCAACACTGCTCAATTGGAATAAACGGGATCCCCAGTTGCATCTCATCCATAGTATACTCCTAAAAGCCTTCATAGAACAGCTTGATTCTATGCCCATTAACCTTGAACACCTTATTAGTTCCTAAACTTCAAAATTCAATCGTACCATAAGGAAACACATTAATAAATTCAAAGGGTCCAATCCAATGAGGAAACGTAACTTACGAAAATTAATTTAAGTCTAGCAAGACTTTCCGTCCAACCACAAATTGCTTCCTAGCAATCCTCTTGTCAGTGAAATGGAAGGCGACATGACTTACAAAAAACTAACCAATAGGGGGACATCCTAATAGGCAACTTGTATGCTGTTTGGTAAGCCCATAATGTATCATCAAGTCCAAGGCTCTAATCCTTTCTGTTTGGTTTCATAGTCTTCTCCAAGATGGATTTGACTTCTCTATTGAATACTTTGGCTTGTCCATTTGTTTGAGGGTGGTAGGTGTAAGCATCCCATTTTTGCCATCCACAAGCTTGAACAAAGTCTTACTAGGAGTGTAGACAGCAAAGTGGGAGAGATGAGAGAAAGTTTAGAAAGTACAGGGGAGGCGAGTGAAACTCTCTAAAAAATGATAGTCGATTAGTCTCAGAATGTTATCTATAATGTTTTAAGAAGAACTAAAATGATCCCTAGTGTGTAAAAGCATAAATGAACACATACGTCATGTTTGTAGGTCCCAATGCAAGATTTGGATTTTTTTGCTGTGACTTCGACACATTTTCGGTGGTTCCACCGAAAGACATGGGCTGCAATCTGGCATGGATACGGGTCTTGGAGTACCATCGAAAATGAGGATGAGATCCACTCGGTTTCGATGTCAAACGGTAGGCGATCAAGTTTGATTTTAGTCCGGAGAATAAGAATGCTAGTATTTTTCGAAAGATTTTTAGGCGGAGGTCTCCGAGGCATCTCATGTGAGTTGCTTGCAGAATTATCATGAATTGGTATATTTAAACTTCAAAAATTCATATTATTGACATTTTACATCCAAATATGAGGTGATTCAAACTCTAGTATTTCTCATTTTAGTGTTCTACAAAGTGAAATATAAAAATTTGGGATAGAAGCTGTTGAGAAGATTCCATGAGGAATGGCAGCGGAAATAGCCTATGAAATTATAGGAAAGAAAAACCAATCTTGCTTAACCCTTAAGCTCAATCCATATCAGTTTAACTAGTCAACTCCTTGTCAATCCAACCTAATCAAGTCAGTCGGCCTCAATCAACCTTGAAACAAAAATCAGCTCGAGACTAAACGGGTTCGGTCCCATGTGTATATACTTTATACATATGTTATTATATTACCATAAATTATATAGTAATGTATATGTATATTATCATATATATATATATATATATATATATATGTATATATATATATACTTTGATGGAAAATTCGAGAAGAATGGAAAGAAAAAATAACAAATAAGGAAAAAGAGATAGAGTCTCGGTGGGACTCTAAAGAGAGAGAGCCTTGGAGACCTAATAATTAGGGGAGGGGCCCATTAGGGTTTTTAGTTTAGGAAGAAAGAAGACGTGGGACCTAATTGGGGGGGCACTAGAGTTTCCTTTTAGGAAAGAGAGAGAGGCCGTGAGGGAAAAGAGAAAAAATATAATCCAATGAGGGGAGCCATGGGGAATAGAGGGGCCCACGGTTGGAGGAAGAGGAGAGGGGTGTGAGGAGAGAGAGCCATGGGACCTGAAGGGAGAAAATGAAAGAAAAAAGAAGAAACTCTAAAGTGACCTAAGGAGAAGAATAAGGAAAAGGAAAGAAAGAAAATACAGGAGGAGAGGGGGAGAAATTTAGGAATGGGGTCTAAGTAGTGGGATC